>CAWUFW010000638.1:1400000-1987500 GCA_963921515.1 Calotriton arnoldi
TGATAAAATGTAAACAAGTAACAGCATTTTCATCATACTCCAAAGGAGAAAGAGAGGGCAACATATGATTACAGGCAAGTATAGAAATCTTCACTCGAGTTCATGCCAGAAGGAACCTTACTGTCCAGTTCTAAAATATACCTTGTCTCTAATGACCGGAGGAGTGATTCACGATCACCACCCCTTCTCAATGGTAAGGCTGCGTCCACCACAAAATATTTCAAAAGAGCTGAATTCTGGTTATGAACATCCTTAAAATGCCTAGCAACGGGGTACAGGGGATCATAATTGTTGATAGCCCTGATGTGCTGGAGTATCCTCTTGTGGACCTGCAGCTTAGTGCTCCCCACATACCGCAGGCCACAGGGACACTCCAGCACATATACTGCATATTCCGTTTTGCATGTCAGAAATTTAGTAATCAGTACAGCCTCTGACCAGGACAAGTATATGAAGTAGCACTGACTGCATATTTGCATGCCTTACATGATGGACATTTCACAAAACCCCTACGAGAAGATAGCCAGTTTTTAGGTGTTATCACTTCTGGGCAGCCTTTTACTAACATGTCACTCATAGATCTTGCCTTTCTAAATGTGATATCTGGGGTTTTAGAAGTTGACTCTCCTAATATTGGATCATTGCGTACCAATGCCCAATTTTTGTTAAGGATTTTTCGAATTTGCCCATGCTGAGAGTTAAATGTAAGGATCATACGCGTAGTCTGATCTAAAGATATATTGTCATCGCTCTGAATAGAGGGTTTAACTGCAAGAGTGTCTTCCCTTGTAACATTATTGGTTTTGGCAATGGCAGTATCTATAGTCCGGGCTGTATAACCCCTAGCCAGGAATCTGTCCCTACTCTCTTGTTGGGCTAGATAACATTCATCCGAGGTGCTGCAAATGCGTTTAATACGCAGCATCTCACCATAGGGTATGCTCTGGATGAGGTGTCTAGGGTGATGGCTGGTAGCATGTAACACAGTATTCCCAGCCGTGGGTTTCCTGTGTAATTTGGATTCCACTTTTCCTTCCCCAATAAACACCTCAACATCTAAAAAGTAAACCCTATCTTTACTTATGGTCGCAGTGAATGTTGAGGTTATTAGAATTGATCTGCTCAATAAACTGGAGTGCCAGATCTTCAGGGCCTCTCCAGATTAGGAACAGATCATCAATATATCTATACCAGCAACCTATGTGTTGGTTCATAACTTCAACAAAGGTGTTGGATAGGACCTGCTCCTCCCAAAGCCCCATGTGTAAACAGGCATAACTTGGGGAGAAGCAAGCCCCCATCGCAACACCTCTGGTTTGCTGGTATACTTGATTATTAAATAGGAAAAAATTATTTTCCAGACAAGTCACTATCATATCGACTAGCATCTTATTATGCATATACAGGCTCATTGGTCGTTTGTTCAAAAAATGCTCGATGGCTTTTATGCCATCCTGATGCCTTATGCTAGTATATAGTGACGTGGCGTCTAATGTTATTAAAATACACTCTGAATCCCATTTAACCTCCTTTAACTTACGCAAAAAATCACTTGTGTCTTGTAAATAGGAAGGTAACGCACGTACAAAGCTCTGTAAAAAATAATCGACAAATTTGGAAGTTTTTTCCATGAGACTATTGCATGCAGATATAATGGGTCTGCCAGGCGGTTTGTCTCTACACTTGTGAATTTTTGGAATAAAATATAAAGCTGGCATTGTGGGGTGATCATTTTTTAAAAACTTAAACTCATCTAAGCTAATTAAACCTCCACTTTTCCATGCTAAAAGTTTAGTATAATAGTTATTTTGAGCCTGCCTGACACATTGCATATTACTTCTCCGATAACAGTCTTTGTCATTAAGCTGGGACATAGCTTCCTCCATATACATGTCTCTTGGCCATAAGACCACATTACCCCCTTTATCAGATTGTCTCACAATGATGTTATCATGTGCTTGCAGTTTTCTCATTAGTTGAAAATAGGAATTGTTTTTCCGGCTGACATTTCGTTGGGCGCATAATGTGGTCTTGTATAGTTTTTTCAAATCTGTTATTTGCTCATGGAAAGTATCCAAATTGTCATGGAGCATAACCGGTTGAAAAGTCGATTTGGGCTTAAAGGGTGTATGGATTGTATCACCGATTCTTTCCAGCTCCCTGGAATTGTCACCGTTATATTGTTCTCCTTGAAGTTGGTGCAAATCTAATAACAAATCCACATCACCTGCCACCAGCAATGTTGGACTAATGCTGCTCACAGTGGGTTGTACCCGGGGATTTTTGTTAGGCTTAGTCTGTAACTGATCATATTTCTTCAATTTGCGAATGAACCTGAAAACGTCCATACGTGTTTCAGCATAATTGAAATTACTCTCGGGACTATATGAAAGGCCGAGTGCCAGGATTTGTTTCTCAGCCATGTTAAGATTGGTGTGTGTGCGTGTGTGTGCGTGTGTGTGTGTGTGTGTGTGTGTGTGTGTGTGTGTGTGTGTGTGTGTCGGTGTCGGTGTGTGTGTGTGTGTCGGTGTGTGTGTGTGTGTCGGTGTGTGTGTGTGTGTGTCGGTGTGTGTCGGTGTGTGTGTCGGTGTGTGTCGGTGTGTGTGTCGGTGTGTGTGTCTCGGTGTGTGTGTCTCGGTGTGTGTGTGTGTCGGTGTGTGTGTGTGTGTGTGTCTGTCGGTGTGTGTGTGTGTGTGTGTGTGTGTGTCGGTGTGTGTGTCGGTGTGTGTGTCGGTGTGTGTGTGTCGGTGTGTGTGTGTCGGTGTGTGTGTGTCGGTGTGTGTGTGTCGGTGTGTGTGTGTCGGTGTGTGTGTGTCGGTGTGTGTGTGTCGGTGTGTGTGTGTCGGTGTGTGTGTGTCGGTGTGTCGGTGTGTGTGTGTCGGTGTGTGTGTGTCGGTGTGTGTGTGTCGGTGTGTGTGTGTGTCGGTGTGTGTGTCGGTGTGTGTGTCGGTGTGTCGGTGTGTGTGTCGGTGTGTGTGTGTGTGTGTGTGTGTCGGTGTGTGTCGGTGTGTGTGTGTGTGTGTCGGTGTGGGTGTGTGTGTGTCGGTGTGTGTGTGTCGGTGTGTGTGTCGTCCCCCCCCCTTTGATAGACCACCCACCCGGTTTGCCTCTGGTACCTGAAGCAGGACCGCGACTCCAAGACCTGTATTGACTGTTGAGCGATGAACCCCAAGGCTGTTCAAGAGCACTCCCTCTAGTTCTTGGTCACCGGACGCCAGTTGACTCCGATGCTCAAGGTCCCAGGCATGCTCACAGACCTGTTCTTGACGGTCATTGTTGCACTTGAAGTCATCAGGCAAGTCCCACGAAAAATCCAGAAGGTCCAAAAAGTCAGAGTTCTTTGACTTTGCCGTGCTGGTCCAAGTATTCGGATGAGGCATGGAAGTCTTCGGATGAAGTGCTGGAACAACGCCAAAAATCTTTGAACTCCCCAAGCGTCCGCTGCAGAGCATAAGTCTGGGTCTGCTTCACGCCTTGCCTAGCTGAATTTCTGTGAGCTTCCCCAACAGTAGGACTTCATGCACCCCATACTTAATCGGGCCGACCTCTCTAGATTGCCTTTGGGCCCCATGGGTTCGGCAGGTGCCTTCACTGCATTTCCGCCAGCAGGTTTGCCCTTGGTGCCAGCCAGCTCAGCTCCGTTTTTGAGACTGTGACCTTCCCCCCCCATAGCACGTTTCACTGGTGCCGTTCACAGTGCCATCGCCGTTGACCCCCAGGGTTATTCTTGGCTCCGATACGGAGCCGTATCAGCGTAGTCCGATGTAGGCTCTGGTGCTGGCTAGAACACGACCCTCCAAGTCTGAGACAGTACCTCCTTTTACTGATCATCCCTGTGGGGAATAGGATTGGGTTGGATCTGAGAATCCTTATGGTTATCCTGACCACGTGGAAGAGACTGATAACTGGTATGAGGAACTGCCAGATGCGAGTGGTCTTCACACCTCTCCAGACACTGGCTTTGTCTCTTCTCCTAGAAAGGAGGAAGTGGCTTCATTTACTATGGTGTGAGGGGGTGGCTGAGGCCCTGGACCATATGCTACCTTCGGTGGTTCTCCAGACCAATGTCTTGACAGAGATGCTTCAACCGGGTATGCCACCACAGAATCTTTTCTCCCCTTTAATGAAGCCTTGACTTATGTCCTGCTCGGGGCATGCCCAAGTCCCGCACAGGGACTTCTGTGCACAGGACGATTACCTGCTGTAATCGTCCTGCTCCTGGGGATACAGATTTCTTCAGTCAGCATCCTCATTCCTGAGAGTCTGGTTATCCAGGGCTCTCGGTCTAAAGTCAACCTCAGGTGTTTACTGCCATACCACAGGATAGGGAATCCAAGAGGCTGTACACCTTCGTTAAGAGTATGTTCTCTTCCCCCAACCTTGCACTGTAGTATGCGAACATTGCGTGCCTCTTGGGTAGATATTCACACACAGTTTGCTGCCCATTGTCTGTACGTCCTTAGTGGCAGCACACGAGTACATCAGCTTTCTAGTGTGGCTCTGTTCTTTTTGTGTGGAAATGTCATGAAAAGAAACTGATGTTGGCGTGCCGGGGTGGTGCCTATATAGGCACTGTGCACGTCACTTCTGACGTGGACGACTCAGAGCAGATCTCTTCCACCTACATATTTTACGGATCCAGTCAGACACATGGCGAATATTCTAAGGTAAGGAATTTGTGGCAAGTTAGTCTCTACCAGGTAAGGCGTTACCAAAAGAAAGTAACTTGTTTGTCAAGCTCTTTGGCCATTAAATTTGCACTGTGACATTTTGTGAATGGTGGTGCTCTTTATTCCTCACCTAGTATTCCTAAAGAGGAACCTGACTTGCACCAATAAGGTTCTTCCAGTGGGTATAAGAAAGTTAGGGTGGTATTCTATCTGCACTTTCTGAACTTACATAAATCATTCACTCCCTGCATTGGAGACTTTATTATTCCCTAGTGCATCTCTGTTGTTTTTTATGGAAACCCCCAGTTGTAGGTAGAAATTGGGCAGAATATTGCTTGAGTTGATGATCTTCAGTCCCTTGAAGTACACCATTGGCCTCAGTAGGCTGTCACTGTTCAGAATTCCACGCATGTTCTTCGAGACTGGTGGGTGTAAAATCCAATTTTTTTCTTCATACGCAAACCAGGGCTTCAAGTTCTTGAAGGGGCTGGCTCACTGCCGCCTTCCAGTTGTGCAGGGGAGAAAAGTTTGTATGAGCATTTAAAGAGCATACCACAGCAAAGCGCTCTGCTAGAATTTGCAAAGTTCATGTTGAAATCATTCAACGGTACGTTCAGGAGACAAATGCTATGGGGCGAAGTATAAACAGTTTTTAGTACTTACACCCAGGGGCCCTTAAATTATGCGATTGTGCAGGCACAACTATTTACCACAATTATAGATTTGCCACATAAGTCATCTTCCGCACAATCTGCAGATTTTAACAGCAAGACATTTTTGTTTCTAGCTCCAACGGTTCAGAATTTAATAAAAATGCAACAGCACGTGTTTCAGCGCAGTGGAAAGTCCCTTTGCAAAGCTGGACTGGTCACCTTTCTGTTGCTTATTCCTATATGTGGGTGTAAAACTGGTGTAAATAAGGTGCAACCATTGCCCATAGAGTTTTGCCAAGTCTAAAAATTACGAAATAATGAATTAACACCATTACAAAATGTGCCCAATAATTTGCCTTTGCTTGCCGCATAATCTAGCCCTCCCCTGCCGCATAATTCCTGTGGCCCAGCTTGCACCTCATAACATGGTATCACTCGCAGGGCTAGATTTTCTAGATTCGGAGGGAGCCATGTGTTCTACTTTTATCAATGGCATGCCTTGCTTTATTATTCTTACCTACAGATTCAAAGATGTGGGAACACTGTTTTGCTTGCAGGCTTGTTTTTCTGTGGTGAGCCTGGTTCTTTGGACTGGTTACTGTGTGAGGGTGTGTATATTTGTGCTCGTTTTTAGGTCTCGCCTGGCGTTAGCAGCGCGCATGCGCTGCTCTCGCCATGCGAGGGCTTCTTGGAATCAATACGGTTCCAGAAGTCGTGTCTCTGCTCCGCCCGTAATTTTGATTGGTGTGCGTCGTTTGTCATTCTTTATGCCGAACAGAGTTCATTGATTGGACCGGAGGGTTTTTAGTCCCTCCTGGTTGCCACCCTGTCCTCTTTAGGCCCCGCCCACCAGGATTGGATGTTTTACTGGCGTCCGTGAGACGGTGGGTTTAATATTTACTTTCGGCACTTTTTTCTTTACTATTGCATGCGTCTTGCGTGTCTTCAGGCGCGGTGTCTTGCGTGTGTGATGCATTTTCTTTATTATACGCTATCTTGTTAGTATACGCTTGAGGCGCGGTGCCTTGCGTGTGGGCTGCATTTTGTTACTTGCTTACTGTTTAACTGAATGTTTTTTTTGATCGTGAGACGGTGGGTTTAACTGCTTGCTTTTCAAGCACAATTTTTTTTCTTGTGTTAAGCACTTCATGAAGTGCCTGTGTCCTCAAGCAGTCTCCCTCGTGTACTTTTCTCCCTATGCACTTGTTACTCTTTGTTGCCCAAGTGCGTCTTCCTGCCTGTTGCTCTCCCTCGTGCTTCTCCCCATTACCTTTCCACGCATTCCGTGTTGTTTCCCTTAA
Organism: Calotriton arnoldi; assembly: GCA_963921515.1. Taxonomy (NCBI): domain Eukaryota; kingdom Metazoa; phylum Chordata; class Amphibia; order Caudata; family Salamandridae; genus Calotriton; species Calotriton arnoldi. The sequence continues at coordinate 1,406,625 of CAWUFW010000638.1, forward strand.
CCCCCATTTTGATTCTCCATATCTGTGTTCGTTTCACCTACAGTCCTACTCTCCTCTGTTGCTTACGCCCACCTCCCACCCTCCCCGCGTTGCGTCCATTTTCCCCGTCTTCCTTCGTGTTGCTTCTAGGTCCCCTGTTGCTTGTGTCCCGAATCTCTCCCCCTCCCCCCCTCCCACCCCTGCTTGCTTTGAATAAAAACAAAAACGTTTGCGTGGTTTTTTTTTTCTTTCCACAACTTGGATCGGTAACGGAAAAGAAAGGAAAAACAAGCATTGAAAATGCAAAAGGTCTCGCCTTTGATTAAGTTAAAGCCATTTGCTTTGCTAATGGTATTGTATAGCAAAGCAAATGGCTTTAACTTAATGAAAGGCGAGACCTATTGCATTTTTAATGCTTGTTTTTTCTTGTTGCAGATGAGGTTGAAGGCTTTGCTTTCTAAGCTGGCCGTATTTCCTGGAAATGGTTTTGTCATTGACATTTAAAGGCAGCCCATTTCCTAGGCCTTTCTGCAGTTGTCCTAGTAATAATGCTAAGCTACAGTATTCACATGGATTTTCGCTTGGCCCGACTGCAGAGTCTGAGGGAGCTTTTCTTGTGTGTGATGAGTCACCTTGGCCAGCTGTAGGCTTGAGGGCACCCGGTGAATGAAACTTTCACTTCTTCTTCTGAACCCTCTTTAGGTCTTCCTTTTTTCTGGATATTAGCTAGGTTTTTAGGTAGTATTTTTATTAATTTGACAATATCGTCTGACCTTGTCAAAGGTATGTGCCTTTTTAAGTGTTCAAGAAATTTCATGGTTACCAGACAGTTTGAAACCTACGTCATTTCTATCTAAGTTAACTCCTATTCTTTTCCGTTCTACAGCCTGCATTTTTATCCTTTGTTCTTGGTCTAAGAGAGTAGTAGAGATGGTCTTTAGGTTTCTCGATATTGCATGCATTGCCTCAAGCACAGCATATACTGGTGTAGGATTGTCCAGGTTCTGGTTGGCTTTGTGTGTGTTTGTAAGCAGTGAGGCTCCTCTGCCAAGTGTAGTTTGTTTACTGCTGTGGCCCCTTTTAGGGCAGCTGAGGTCTCAAATGTAGCTCTAGGCAAAGCCCCATCTCTTCCAAACCTTCTGGAGCCTCTCCCACAGTCCCATCCAGATTAGTTTACTAATTTTAAATGACTGCTAAAACCTTAAGAGTTATCAGAAATCGAATACTGAACTGTTGGAACTATAGAACATAACTTTTTTTTCTGCCTCAGCTGTCATCTTGGTCATAAATACATTCGGAGCTACTGTTATGCACAGGGCTCTACTCTTGGGCTCATCAATATGGGCAACTCGGTGAACACAGGTAAGAAGCTCCTAGCCTTTATATCTTAGGAGTCCGTTGTTTTCTGGATCATTCCATTGGGAGTCAGACTGTCAAATGGATTTGTCCAGATACCGTAATTGGTGTTAAGTTCTTCACAACTAGAGGTGAGTTGCCCTTTGCGTTCCCCACCTCTGCAAGCTGACATCAGTTACTTTCTTTCTGCGCCTTCTGGCACTGATCCAGAGCTTCTCTAATCCTGTCCTCTGACAAAATTTCCCCCTCAAGTCTCTAAGTGTGCAGACATGTCTCCTCCTAAAACTGTTTAAAGCGTGTCTGGATTGTCACCAGCAAATGTTGGTGACTGACACCCATGACATCTGCCTGTGAGGTGTCTGATCCAGACATGACTCTACGTCATGCGAGTGCTGTGCGAAAATACATTGCAAAGTCATCCGTGACTGCAGAATGAAACTCGCTGTCGCTGAACTCCGCAAGAAGTTGAAAAAGTGGTCCTGGTTGAGAACGCACCCCAGAGGCCGCTCTCGAGACAGGTCGTCATTGAAGGCACGAAGTTCAGGTAGGGCGAGGAAGTGAAAAAAACAAGAGGTCCAAGCGTGGGTGTCTGTTGTCCCACCATTCAGAGTTGCGCTGCTCCCTGGGCACCTCTAGGCCACGGAGTCGCTTCCCCACTTCAGAACAGATTTGGACATTGATCCAGATGCGCCTGACCCTCCTGGGTACTCGTTGATGCCACAACAGCTTAGAGAGGTGAAGCAGGCATTTTACACCATTTTTGGTGCCCCACCGGATTCCTTTGGCGCTCCCCAAGGACTTGAGGTAGCCTCCAGTTGGGGGTACCTGCGGCATGCACCTTCCTTGTGCACAGTGGAGCTTCCAATGCTGCTGCTATCAACTCTTCTTGCCCGAGCTCTGACACCGGAAGCAGAGACAATAGTTTATTTGACTCAGAAACTCGTTTTTCCCTTCCGAGACAGCGCCAGTATGCATATTTAAGCCCAAAGACCTACTCTGTTTACCATCATGATGATAAAGCAGATGACAACACTTATGGAGAATCTGATGATGGCGACTTTTTTTGATGACTTACAGGATGCCAGTAGTCTTGTCTCTGCATCCAGTCATGGCAACAGAAGTCTGCCTCCTTTGTGTCAGTCATTAGGAGAGCTCAGAGGTGCCAGACCTCGCTCTCCTAACCACAGAAGTAAAGACCAATGTCCTCACTGTAGTCCATAATCTGGTTCAAACCAACCAAGAACATCTCTTGCTCTTCAATGAGGCATTAACTAATATGTGCTGGTGGGCACTTGGGCGAAACTAAGATCTTGCCGCCCTGTAAACAGACAGGAGGCAAGGCAGCATAGACCTCCCCCCGCAGATCCCGACTTCCTGGTTTAGTACCATACGCTGGAGAGACTAGTGGTGCAAGTATCTAGCAGTCGCCTGAACTCCAATGCTTTTGCAACCACTCTTCCTGACAGGGAATCTAAGTAAATGGAAATGTTTGAAAACTTGTATTCTCCTCTACTAGCCTTGTCCTCAAAATCCATGTCCTGGGGTGATATTCGCACATATTATTATAAATGCAAAACAATTATGGGGCAGTCGCAATATCTTGCATGCTGTTCCAGATGAAGTCTGGCCAACCCTGCAATTACCAATCGCAGATGGCAAATATCCAGCAAAATGCACCATCTGTTCAGGCTTGGACAAAACCCAACTCCTTTTTTTTTTTTTAGGGCAGTCTGGATCAGGGTGCTGCAGTAACCAGCCTGGATTCACTCCAAGGGCTTCTTGTCAAACGACCAACTATCCCTCATGGACCTGTCCTTCGGCAGCTCTAGGCTGTTAAAATCAGTCAGACTCCACCCTAGAAAGAGAGCAAAGCCACTGCTCGATCTCTGGGCCTAGTGCCACTTGTTCGGCAGGTCCCACAGCAACCCTGCCCCTTTTGATGCTTTTGCAGGGAATGGCATCAGAGGCAGTGTCAATCCGCACCTCAACAGCAACAAGCATCAGTCTTTTCAGGTTAGAGGCAGGAGATCAAATGGACAGCGCCCAGGCCCCACCCCTGGCAACATACTACCCACCCCCCCCACCCCAAACACAAAACCACTTTAGACCACCCTAAGCAGCTTACAAGGACGTGTCACTTTTTTCTCTCCGAGTGACTGAACATCACATCTAACCAATGAGTGCTCCAGATTGTGCAACTTGGTTATTTCCCTGCACTGCTGGCATCCGAGATCGAGATTTGCTGTTATTCCTCATATTTGCTGGTGCTAAAAAAATATATAAAATGAGGCCATCGCTCCATCCTAGATCTACGCCCTCTGAACTTCCTTCTTTGAAAGGACAAGTTAAAAAAAACTCATCCTGGCCCAAGTTCTGTCTGCTCTGGATCCAGGAGACTGAATGATGCCATTGGATTTGTGTGGTCCCCATTTCCACATCCCCCGTCCTGCAAACCCCTAGCTGTTACCTGCTTGAGGTTTTAGGTAAGCCTTTCAGTTCAGTGCTCTTTCGGCCATACCAGTACACCTACGTTGTTTATGAAGGTGATTGGTGGTAGTCGCAGCCCATTTGTGGAGGTTGAGAATACCAGTCTTCCCATACCTCTGTGACTGGCTCCTGAAGGCAGACTTGCCAGACAGCCAAAGTGTTGACATATTTGAAATTTTCTATTAATGTGGGGCTGTTACACTTGACTCCCCAGCGTTTCCCCTTCATCTGAACCATCCTGCATATGCTGCTCTCCTGAGTCGTCCCTCCACCTCAGAGTCCATAACTTTCATGCTATGATCCAAAAGTTTCAACCCTTGACCTGGACCTCAGTGAGAGCGGCTCTGAGGCTTCTGGGCATCTTGGCCTCCTGAATCCGGCTTGTGGATCACACCGGGTGGCACATGCAGGCTCTTCTTTAGGATCTGAAGTATCCTAGGGCTCGGCACAAAAGGGACCGATCGGTCCCTTTTGACCTCAATTGGACTAATGGCAGACCCCTCTCCATACCCTACCCAGAGTTAACGGTTGTGATGGACGCTAGGTTGAGGAGGCCACGTGGGAGAGGTGGAGATCAAATTACTCTGGTCTCAGGTGGAAACTTGCCGCCACAATAATTGAGTTACCAGCGATTCGCTCTATGAAATGGGTGAAAGTTCAGGGCATATCCCTGATCTCCCAACACTTGGCAGGATCTTTAAACGCTAGAGTGGACGAACTTAACTGACATTGTCTAGGAAATCGTAAATGGCAGTTATGCTCAGTTGTGGGACAAGCTATCTTCCAGCACTGGCTTGATCTGTTTTCCACTGCAGACAGAGTGCAGTGTCAAAGCTTTTGCAGTTTAGAGTTCTCAAGACAATTCTCCCGCAAACTCCTTTGGCCTGCATTGGGATCGGGACTCTCACATGCCTTTCTACCCATTCCTCTGCTGCCCAAGGTGCTGAAAAAGATCAAGAAAGATTAGACCCAAGTCATCCTCTTGACTTGGTGAGGAGAGTGTGGTACCTGGAACTTTTTGCTTTGAAAACATGCACTACGTTCCTGCTGCCCCTCTGGGAGGATCTCCTGGCGCAGCAGTAAGGCTGAGTCCTGCACCCGAGCCTACGCAATCTACATCTCCATTCCTGGAAATTTAGCGGCAACAGATGATGGCTTTCGACTTTCCTTCTAAAGTGGCCGTTATCTTGGCAGCCCAGCATCCATTCACCAAGACTGTATACGCTGGATGCTAGGAGAAGTTTGTTTGGTGTTCCGCCTGAGAAAATCCAATCCTGAAAGGTAAAGTTTTGTGATGTTTTCATGTTCTGTCTTTAGCCAAGCAAGGCCTTATTGTAGCAACAGTTAAGTTATCTTTCGGCCTTATGGCTGCCAGATAAGCCATCTCTCTTCAAATCCCCTGTTGTGTTTTTGAAGGGGCTGATCAATACCGCAGATTCCTCACTGATCCTCCCCGTTCTGCGGAATCGTCTCATTCAGTCCATTAATAAGATCCCAGACTCAGAAGCCTACACACTGCCGTATTCTGATTTTAATGGCTCCATGTCCGACAGCATGGGCAGGGATCACAACGAAACTGACATCAGCTTGCACATATATGTGGACCTCAATGTCAATCAATCATGTCACTTATAAAGCGCACTACATACCCGCGAGGGTCTCAAGGCGCTGGGGGAAGAGGGGGGTGGTGCTGCTGCTACTGATCGAAGAGCCAGGTCTTGAGGAGTCTTCTGAAGGCCAGTAGGTCTTGGGTCTGTCGGAGGTTGGTGGGGAGGGTGTTCCAGGTCTTGGCGGCGAGGTGGGAGAAGGATCTGCCGCCGGCGGTCGTTTTCCGGATGCGGGGGACTGTGGCGAGGCTGGTCGAGCGGAGCTGGCCGGTGGGGGTGTAGAAGCTGAGTCGTCTGTTGTAGGCTGGTCCGGAGTTGTGGAGTGCTTTGTGTGCGTGGGTGAGGAGCTTGAAGGTTATCCTCTTGTTGACAGGGAGCCAGTGCAGGTCTCTCAGGTGGGGTGTGATGTGGCTGCGTCGGGGGATGTCGAGGATAAGACGTGCAGAGGCGTTCTGGATGCGTTGCAGCCGTCTCAGGAGCTTAGCCGTCGTTCCTGCGTAGAGGGTGTTTCCGTAGTCCAGCCTGCTGGTGACGGGGGCCTGGGTGACTGTTTTTCTTGTTTCGGTGGGGATCCACTTGAAGATCCTGCGGAGCATTCGGAGGATGTTGAAGCAGGATGAGGAAACGGCGTTGACCTGCTTAGTCATGGAGAGGGTGGGGTCGAGGATGACCCCTAGGTTGCGTACGTGGTCGGTGGGTGGCGGGGCTGTTCCCAGTGATGTTGGCCACCAGGAGTCGTCCCAGGCTGAAGGTTTGGAACCAAGGATGAGGACCTCCGTCTTGTCCGAGTTCAGCTTCAGGCGGCTGGTCCTCATCCATTCGGCGACGGCCTTCATTCCTTCGTGGAGGTGGGCTTTGGCGGTGTGAGGGTCTTTGGTGAGGGAGAGGATCAGCTGGGTGTCGTCGGCGTAGGAGATGATGTTGAGGTTGTGCTGTCGGGCGACGTGGGCGAGGGGTGCCATGTAGATGTTGAACAGCGTTGGGCTGAGGAGGAGCCTTGGGGTACGCCGCAGATGATCTTGGTGGCCTTGGATCGGAAGGGGGCGAGGCGGACGCTTTGTGTTCTGCCGGAAAGGAAGGATGTGGTCCAGTCCAGGGCCTTCTCTTGGATCCCGGCGTCGTGAAGGCGTGTTCGTAGTGTGTGGTGGCAGACCGTGTCGAAGGCGGCTGATAGGTCCAGGAGGATGAGGGCTGCTGTTTCTCCGTTGTCTAGCAGGGTCCTGATGTCATCGGTGGCAGGGATGGATTGGGTGCGGAGCCACATGCCAAACTCTGCCAGCCACCCCACATACCCTCCTGGGGTGGGGAGGCTGGGGAGATTGCTAACAAAAAGTTTCTGGATCCAGACTGGTCCCTGGGGTAATTCACAAGGTGAGGAATCTCCGGTTAGATCGTCTCTACCAGAAAAGCTCAGCTCATCAAATTTGAGAGGTCACCATTTCAATACTCAAAATTTTGTTCTGCTAGAGTATCATTGAATGATAACTGTGGTTAAGTGAGAAAGTGCTGTTTGTTCTTTCTGTTTTTTCTTTTTAACAAATGTGTACGTTTTTATTTTTAACTGACTTACTAGGACACTATATTGTTGGATGGCCCCAGTCGTACCTCATCCTGTCTTGTACCCTTCTCTCTGGCCTGCTCCGAATCATTTTTGGCATGGGGTGCAGGGAGTTCCGAATGCTGCCGTCTTTACTGTTCCAGGTTTTACTGGCTTCTATCCAACCGAGGAATTAAATAAACTTCATTTGATAGTTATCCAAAAGCTTTCTCCTTCTATCCTTCAGTTTCATAATTTTGTCATTTTGTTTAATTCATTCTCTTCTGAACAAATAACATCCATATGAGAAATGTATAATCTGTGCATTTTGCCTATTTTGTTTCTCGCACCTGTGAGAATGGAGAACAGATGCATCAACCAATGCAACATTAGCTGTATATTATGAAAATATTTTTATAAGATACTGGCTTTACTGAAAGTGCATATTGGAAATTTTGCTTGGCCGAAGAATGGTTCTTTAAGAAACACAAAAGGAGGCTAGCATAAGCTGGTGACCTTCCTGAAAATGTAAGCATCTTTTATTGCTGGTTGCCTTTAATGGTCAGTTTGTCTATATTTTAATTACTTTTGTTTGTTCCTTCCTTTTTGAATTCCCTGATTTGTTGGTTTACACTGTTCCAAACAGCTTGTTGGGTGTCATTTGTTTGCACACGTTTAAAGACCATGAATGGTTCAAATAATTGTCCATAGTTTTTTTTTTCCCCCTGATGTTAAATCATATATTTAATTCCACTTTAAAGAAAATCCAAATCACTATTGTATTCTGTTCTTTCTCCTGTGATTTCAAGGATAACAAACTAAGTATGTCCTGATATTGGATTTATGTTCCAACCACACAGCTTTGACCACTTTTGTTGTTTGACCTGCAAGATAAAGCCAGTATGGGCAGCGGATGTTGAAACCTACAGAAAGACTATCATTTGTCAAGTGTTTTTTAATCTTAATTTCTCTTCCATGGTGCATATGGTAAATGGTTTCTCATTTGGAAAATTGATTCATGTGGAAAGGCTGTGAGCTGCCAGTATGCGGTTTTGCAGAGGGCCTTTATCTTTAGGGTCACTGAAAGATCTCTAATAAGGATCACCCAGAGGTTACGTTTTTGATTTGGTGGTTCACTGATCTAGCAGGAAACAATGGGGGTACAATTCCTCAGGCCAAGGGATATGCAGAGGGGGATGGGCTGGCTGAATCAAAATAACAATAGCAGTCTATAAAAAAAACTTTATTTCAGTCCGACCATAAAAGTGCAATATATACGTTCTAAAACATTACATACAATTTTATACAAAAGATGAATTTTCAACTAATTAATTTACACAGCCATTATAGAAAATTTGATTGACATTAGTAGCCAACTGAAATGTATAAAAACCTTGCTGTTATACAAATAGGAGCAATGGCAGCAAATACCACTAATAGGCCAGAGTTAAGCAACAGGGTCTGCTATGTTGTCTGTATCTCCTATATGCATGGAGTAAGCATCAATACAAGCACCCAGGTTAAAAAGATAAAAAGATCTTCACTTAAAATTGCACTGGTAAAACTATTTATGTGGAAGTAATACAGGACTTATAAGCTTTCCTCCTGATGCCCCACATGTGGCCCAGAAATTTGCAAGTGCGCATGCAAGCAGTGGTCTTGCGTCAGATTTAAAAATACCCAGAGCTTCACCATGCTCGCTGGTTCCCAACTGCATGCAGAGGGGAGTTTGCCACCTGGCTCTTGGAGGAGAATATGCCGGGAAGGCAAATAGAAAATCTGCAGGTGATTCATTTGGTGCAAGACAACTAGGGCAGGACTTGGTATGAGTTTGGTTAAAACGCCAGGTACTAATAGAGTTCAAGGGCAGTGTACCGAACCTAAACTGCTTGTAAAGTTTCCTGTTTGGTGTCTGGATAACATCAAGGTAGCCTTCCAGGGATCTTGCCATTTTAAAGTCTGCAAATTCCACTGTTAGCCTACCCCTTGATGTGTTAAATTCAATGAGGGCTACCCAGTCCCAATACAAAGCTTTCACTTGGTTTTTCCTGGGAGGCAGTAGGGGATTCATTTTATCCCATCGGCCCTTTACCCCAGTGCATTCTAATAAGTGTTACGTGTTTTTTATCCAACCTATCTTATTAAATGTATCAAGGGAGCTGACTTCCTCTAGTGCAGAGGTGTAAGAGCCCAATTCTGGAGTGTATCTTAGTCTCTGCCAAAATAGCAGCAGACGTAGTTTGACCAAGTCTGCAATGGATTTCCTGCCCATATCTAGCTTTAATGGGTGGAGTAGTGTGCTCTTCGGAAGTGACCCCAAGCTCCATAGGAACTTATTCTCAGACAAGGAGAGGGCATCCAACCTGTCGAAGCCCCACAGTTTGGAACCATAAAGGGTGCAGCTCACCGCCTTGTAATCGCATCTCGAGGGCAGCTGCGACAGGTTTACTAAATGAGGTACTGTGTTCTTTCCTCGGGGCCCCAACTATTTGCTTGTACTGAATTGCAGTGTTATACTTGTAAGTCATTGCCAGTTGGCCTACATTCACATATGAATGGGAGAGACAGTGGATTAACTTGGGATGGTTGGAAGTGATTTCTTCAAGCTTTAAGTAGAGCTGGTTGTCAACAGTGTACATTTGGTACCTGCAAAACTACTGAGGTACCATCTATACATTTGCCTAAGAATTGGTCTAGAACAACGAATACAGTTATTGTTTTTGGATCATTTTTCAAACACTTTGCTACATAGTCAGACAAATTGTGGTTACATTTCAAAAGATAATTTAGCACAATTAAAGTACATTAGTGGCACCTGGTCGCTTTCTCAAGGCTGGCATTGTGTGGATGTGGTTGCTACACAAAACAGAAACTGTTTTGGTGTTTAGCTTGTTAATGACCGTGCCAGCTTCTTCAGTTAATCTGATCCTTTGGTCCAGTGCATGTCCTCTATTATTGCAGTCCTCCTTTACCCAGACCTTTATCACTCTTCATTTAGTCTGCCCCTTGAATAAAGTAGAAGGGGGGCCCTTTCGTTCAGACTTGTCACTTTTTCTGATCGTGGTAAAAATTCTCTTGCACCTCTGTTGCCTTGTCCGAGAGATAGAGGATCACTATGATGATGTAGCCACTGGGCTTGGGTCCTCTGAGCGTTGGTGACACAGTTCAAGATTCTATCAACCGCTCAAGTATCGAATTACGTTCATTCATTGGTGTAATTCGTTTTGTTTCATAATGCTGCATGAAGACATTACAATAGGTATGGCACATGGTGGAGCCCATAGCCGTGCCTGCTGATTTGATATACAACTTTGTTTTTAGAACAAAAATATTTGTTGTAAAGAATTGTATGTAGGAGTTACATTAAAAATGTTAATTGCACTTTAATAGATGGGTTTAACGAGTGCTTTATGAATTTTGTTTAAGAAGTATACCAATGGGATTCATGGCTTTTCAGTTTATTCAAATTATTTATTTTTTTGTTTTAGTCGTCATTCTTTTTTTGCTTCTTACAGTACACTTTTCTTTTATATTTCGTTGAATTATTTTCTGATTTAAATCAGTTGTCAGGTTTTACAGCTTCCATCTGGCTTTTTGTATATAGTTCCTGTACATTGTAACTATTCCACCGGCTTTGTCTGCAATTCTGATTCCTAGAACTTTATTTTGAGGCAGTTGTGTGATTTTTATTATTATTTTTACATTTTTCAAGAATTTTTCTTAGATCAGAATTCCATGATTCTCCTTTATGGCATGTTTTTTTAAAGATCCACGTCCCTCTGCTTAGCTTGCAGAGGTGTAGAGTCAGAAATGCCACAAATGAATAACTGATGCTCTTTCTGAGAACACTCCTTATTAGCATAACATTCCTTATTAGCATTACCTTTGCTGCAGTGGCTGATTTGGAGAAACTAATGACATGATAAACGTTGTTGTATGAGATTTTTTCTAAATTGTTGCTTTTTTTGCACTTTAGAGAAGATTTGTAGTCCAGTTTTATTGATCACTGCCTAGGATCTTCTCTTATTTTACTTGTGTTTGCTTTTAATTTGAGCAAAGTGTTTGTTTGTATTTTGCCTCAGCAGCTGACTTAATTGGTAGTCACACTGGTTTAATTTTGCTGGCTACGCACGTTTAATGAAGGCGCATGCTTGACTGCTTAGTGGGCAGGTGTGGTGGATGCCAATCTGTCTGCTTCAAGAGTCTAGGGAGGCTGCTCTTGCTTATATACTCTAAGATCTGCTCATGGTAGGCGTCATCTAAAGAACTGATGACTGTCATCTGTAGTTTTATTCATAGAACAAAAAACTTCCTCCTTTCAGCCATCAAAAGTGAGCTCATGTACACTCAAACACAGTCTCTAAATCTGCTAATGCTTGTAGTTGACCACATTCTCCACCCTTTTTAAAAGCTGTCTTAACGCTTGCTCCCTTAGCTAAATACTATCTATGGACTCATGACCACCTGTTAATCTTGAATTATTATTTTTAACAGAATCGTTGCTCACACCTGAGCTAGTAGCATATTTGGTAGCAACCACTTCTTTGAATTAGCCATATTTCCGGAAGGATGGATGCCCTGCCATTTCACTCCTTCCTTCGAAGTCTTTTGATGAGGGTGATGCTCTTCGTGTTAACCTTTCATCCAGTGCACACCAAACCTTCGTAGGAACTTTAATATATTTGGGTCTCTGGTCCCTGTCCAATTTTCAGTAATTGGTGAATTAAGCACTTCTTATAGCTGACATTTTTTGTTAGGTGATTTTTAATATATCCTTTTAGATAGCTCTTCTGACATTACTCTGCTTTGACAATACTGCTTATTGATCCAATTAGTGCAGGTGCCAACTCACTAAGTTGGTCATATTCTTCACCATGTAGTAGCAAAGGAGGAATGTATGTCCCCGTACTCCTTTAGTTTGGCCAGACCATTATCTTATTGAATTAAATATTACTCCCATGGAGAAAATTAAAGCTAATCGTTAAAATTAATTTAGTCTACAGGAAGTTATACTGCTGGTACTGCAGGTTGGGTTGGGTGAATGAAACAGTCTGGAGAAACTCTGGCAGGGTATTGTGGGTGTTAAAAATCGGTAATGCTATGGGACCTTATGCTCTGCTGATGAAACTACTGTAAAAAGATTGGAGGGAGTGTAGCAACTTCAATCCTTAAGCCACCCCTCACCTTCGCAGAAGGGGTGTTTTCCTGGATCTGTCCATGTCCTGGATGACAGACCCACCCAGAACTGTTTGGTGTAGCCGTATGTGGTGCTCTCCAGGCATTCTGTGGTCTGAGTCCCACTCTATTAATTGAGTGAGCTGTAACTCAGAAAAATGAAGGGAGATTGGTTTCTGAGATTTTGAAAGAGAAACCTAGGCAACACTGCTTTTTCATGCCTCTTAAAGGCTTATGGTTTGGTTCTGATAACCTAACGTGATTTTTTTTTTAAATGCACGTTCACCCAAGGGCATCTTGGCACTGAATAACAGGTGTTGGTTACCCAACTCAGTGGTACTCATTTTATCGACCTCATGAGAATGAAAGGCTTAGTGGACCCGCTGAGTGGACCCGCTGAGTGGACTTGCTGGGATTTGAACCTGTGACCATGAGGTCAAACATAGGCCCCTACAGTGGGCGCATTAGTGCACTAAGCCAACAGACCAGGATGCAACTCTTCTGAACCTGCCTGGACTTCTCACAGGTGAAATGAATGAATGAAACGCGTATTTAATAGAGCGCACAGCTACTCAAGCTAGTGTGTCCTGGTGCATAAACAGCGAAAAGATGAGTGGAAGAAACCAGTTATTGATTGAACAGCCATGTTTTTAGACTCTTTCTAAAAGAAAGTAAGTTTGAGTCAAGCCTCGGGGTTTCCGGCAGGCTATTCCATAATTTTGCACCCAGAAAGCCGAAAGATCTACCGCCAGTACGAGCAAGGCGTGTTTTGTGCACAATGGCAAAATTAGTGTTTGAAGACCGCAAGGGTCTAGATGTAGAATAATAGTTTGCTCGTTTAATAAGGTACTCGGCGCCAACCTTGTGGAAGGCTTTAAAAAAGATGGTCAAAGCCTTAAAGTCAATCTGCTCATTAATGCGGAGCCAGTGCAAAGATTTAAGAATCGGGGTCATACAAGTTCTAGGTCATGATCTCACGATGGCTGTGGCAGCCGCATTTTGAACCACTTGCAAGCGCTGGGTCAAAGATTTAGGAAGACCGAGGTACAGGCAGTTGACATAGTCAAGCTTAGTTGTCACAAGAGCCTGCACGATGATCCTTCTACTCTTCAGCGGTAGGAGCGGCAGAATTTTTTTTAGTTTTAGCTTTCGGAGTATACCGAAGCATGCACCAGAAAGATGTTGGATCTGAGAATGCATCGACAATGTTTTGTCAAAGATTATCCCCAGGTTTTTTACTTTCTCTTTATCAGCGGGCAGGGGTGGCAAATCCTTGGGCCACCAAGTGCTCCAGTCAGGTGTTTCAAGTTTTCCAAAGAGAACAATTTCCGTTTTGTCCGGATTGCACTTTAGCTGATTAACCCTGAGCCAGTTAAAAACCTTAGAGAGGCAGGAATTGATCTTTGCCCCGTCAAAGTCGGAGCCTTTATCACACGAGAAAATAAGCTGCGTGTCGTCAGTGTAAGAGACAATTTTGGCACCCGCTTCCTCTACCAAGGATGCCAAGGGAGAAAGATAAATATTAAAAAGGGTCGGGCTAAGAATGGAGCCTTGAGGGACGCCAACATTGATAGAAGGGACCGGAGAGGAAAAAGGTGGAAGCCAGATGTCCTGGGATCTGTTTTCCAGATAGGAGGACATCCACTTGAGGACGGTCCCACCGAGGCCAATGTTCTTAAGTCTGTTCAAGAGCCCCTCGTGTGGGACCGTATCGAAGGCCGCCGACAGATCAAGCAATATCAGAACGGCCTTGCCCCCCCCCCCCCTCATCCAGTTTACCCCTGATAAACTCTGTCACTTCCAACAGCGCAGATTCAGTACTAAAATTTGCCCTGAAGCCAGACTGGGATTCATGGAGAAGCTTCCCTTCTTCGATATGTTTTTGCAGGACTTTGTTCACGTGCTTCTCTAATGCTTTAGAGAGGGCCGGAAGCAGGGAGATCGGCCTATAATTAGCAGGATCCGACGGATCAGCATTAGTCTTCTTTATCAAAGGTAGGATCTTGGCATGCTTCCACGATTTAGGCATAATGCCTGTGGAGAGGGAAGTATTAAAAGCTGATGTACAATCTGGTTGATTGTAGAAGCAATCTGGGACAAAATGTTAGCTGGACAGGGATCAGAAGGGAGCCCGACTTAATGCTTTGAAGAAGAAACAGAGATTCTTCTAACTGAAGCTCAGGGAAAGCAAGAAGGGGTGGGGGATCCGAGATGTGAAATTTGCTGTTGACACTATTGTAAAAGTTCATCTCATCCTCAGATATGTTAGAAAACGCAAGTTGGATCAGAGAGACTTTCCCATGAAAAAAATGAGCAATTTTCTTTGACCATGCCTCTGTGCGAGGCCCTACCGTAGAAATAGCTTTCAGAGAAATAAAAGATTTGGCTATCCTAAAAATTTCTTTGCTCTTATTTTGGGCATTGTCAATTCTGGATTGGAATAAGTCCATCTTGGCTCTTTTTACAAGTGTGTGTGAAGTTTTTAGACTATCTTTGTAAACTTTCCTGTCCTCGGAAAGGTAAGATTTTCGCCATTTCTGTTCCTTTTTCCTGCAATTCCTTTTACTATCTCCAAGGAGATTACTATACCAGGGAGCCGAAAGGGTTGACCTTTTAGAAGAGCGGGTGACAACCGGAGCAGCAGTACGATGTTGGTACGAAGCCAACGGTCTATTTGGAGAGCGTCCAAATCAGCGGTGCACATCAACCAACCTAGGTATGGAGCGATTGAGAGCCTCTGCTAACATAGGGATAGATATTTTGTAAAATGCCCTGTAGTCGGAGGTCATTTGCCCAGTAGTCTCCGGGGGAGCAGTAACAGAGTGGGGGATGTTAAATTTGAGCAGGAAATGGTCAGACCAGATAATAGGAAGTGGCAAACTGGCCATTAAATCAAAATTATGGAAGATTTGGTCCAGGGTATGACCCTTCACATGTGTGGCCGAGGAGATAGCTGGGAACAACTTAAAGGTATGCAACGTCTCCAGTAAGAGGGTAGCATGGGAATCTTTATCGTTGTCCAGATGTGTGTTAAAATCACCCAAAATGAGGCAATTATTATATTTTAGGGCCAGGGAGGAAATGGCTTAGTTAATTGAAGTAATAAAATTACTAATGGCGCCCGGAGGCCTGTAAATCAGGCCCTTCTGTCCTCACTAAAAATGATCAGTTAAAATTAAAACTGATGCCATAGAATATAATACCTGTCTTCGAATCCAGGATATGGACTGTGCAGGCAAATATGTACATATTGGAAACAAAACTCATTGCGATGGGTGGCGATTTTAAACACTATTGGAAATCTGCTGTGTATCAGCCACCTCATAATGCAGTTGATCCAGTCGTCTGGTTGGAGGCACGGTGAAGTCCTCCGAGGAACTCAAGGGAACTGCTAATTTCATGATCCTGGGCATGCTTACTGAAGTGGAAAAGCACCTAAGAGCAGAGATGGAAGCGTTTTTTATACACCTTTTGAACCCAAAAGAAGACTGGGCAGGGCTCAAGTTCTTGTTACAGCTTTCAGGTATGCGTCGGATAAACTACTAGACAGTGTTGCTCACTTAATTGTTGAAGTATGGGAACAAGAACATGTGACCAACAAAATAACAAGGTAGGAAATTGGTTTCATGGACATCCGAATCCTGATGTTTCCTGACAATGGTGTTGAAACTTTGGCAAGTAGAGTAAGAACCTTCTGAGCATTTTTAAATTGTAGTTTAAATGTATTCTTTAAAATTGTTTTTGAATAATTAACAAGTACAACCTGGGCAAAAGAAAGTTGCATGTCATTACAAACTACTGCGACAGGATATGCATAGTCACAACTCCCAGCATTACAGTTCTTCTTTAAACAGGCTTTGCAACGGTCTTTCAAGTATCAAGCAGCATACCACAATTGCTGGCAAACCTCCGCCTGACACTTTGTAATTGAGGGAGGAATAAGAGTACAACAGAAACACCCTGTATCTCATGCCCACTGCTCTGAAACGGATTGTTGTCCCTATGGTGGTCATGTTGAGAGTCCTTACTTGTTGAACATTTTAGTTTTGGTTAACTGGTTGAATAGTCACTACCACTCTAGACCTGCAGTGTGGTACAGGCTTTTTAAACTCTAATGTAAAATGGAGGTATTTTGTCAGATAAGTGGAGATGAATGTAGCTCATGGGTTTTTGGGGAGCAGCAAGGGAGTAGCTTCGGCTTGATGACTGCTGGTTGCGTCAGTGCTCAGTACCCACGTTTTATTTATTTATGAAGTATTCTCCCCTCTTCTGTAGAAGGGAATATTTGTGGGAGGGGTTTATGTCACTCATATTTGGGGTTTTCAGTGTGGGTGGAGGAAGGGGATAGCTGGGAAGGGTTTCTTTTTGGATTGCGGTACTATATGCTTACACACAGGAATACCTCATGATATTACATTGCCTATGAGGGGGAGGAGCAGCCACTCAATAGAAATAACTTGCAGTAGGCCTGTGTATTTGGGCATTCAATAACCTATTCAAACAGAGAGTGCACCGCTCAGTGGTTACATTTGTGACTTGGAATGTGAGAGGCTTGTATAACTACAAAAATACTAGGTTGGTTCAGGCACACCTTAATAGAATGAGTGCAGATGTGGTTTTCCTACAGAAGACAATCTTAAAATTGTACTGAGAGAACTTTTGCCTCTGCTTAGGGTTTGCACCACCATTTCGCATCATATAATTATTATTCAAGAAGGGTAGCAATATTTATTAGAAAAAATGTCGAGCGTGACTCCTGTCTTGGGGATCCTGACTGTAAATTACTCATTCTCAGTGGGTAAGGGAGCCAGTACTGTTGGTGAATACTTGTGTTAACAATTCAGTTTTTTTGATCCGAGCGCTAAGATGTAACCTTTGACTCATGTGCTTTTGGGGATATGGGGGTGGGTGGGACATTAACTCAATTTTAGATTGGCATCTTGAAGGATCCACGCCGTCCACTAGATCATACTCTGGCACTTCTCAGACATTGAAGATAATTATAGAAGACTGCTCGCTGATAGATAATAGTGCAAGTTGCATCCCACCAATAGAGAATATTTGGCCTACCCCACTGTACATGATTCATAGATTGTTGGTGACCGAGGAATGTCAGCATCAGGTTTATGGACTGCAGAATGCTCCCCCATAAACCCTCTACAACCATATCCTGCACTGTCACCAGTACAAGGAAATGGTCAGACTTCTCAATAGCTTAGTTTTTCACCCCCCGATTCACAGGGCGTTGTGGTCTTTAGAGACGAGTTAAGAAATTTCATTGAGAAATATTCTTCAATCAACGTAGGTTCAGTCACACTGTATTCCACTGCGTGGGAGGCCTTTCAGGCATACTTCAGGGGTCAGTGCTTGTCGAAACAGGGTGGGTGGTGTATTGAAGTAAATTCACACCACATTAGTTACGTAGGAGAGTAGACTTAAACTCTTGAAAATCTAAGTATGCACTCTGCGGACCTGGCAAAAGGCGACAAACTTATGGCTTCCCTTGAACACAAACAGCAAGTGGAAAGTGATATTCTGTTTCTAGGTTAGCGTGCTAGGGCACACCAGTGTGTGGAAAGGGACGGACCTAGTTGCTTTCTTGCTCGCAAAGTGAATCCTAGATGGGCATCTAGGGATGTAATAGAGAACTGGTTCATGGACACGAATCACCATCACAATTCACTAGTTTCTACACTGCTCTAAACAGCGCAAGTACCAGCTGGGGCAAAACCCCTGCAGGGCTCTTTGACAAAGACCACCTTGGTGTGGCTGGTGTTAAAGGAGTGGCGACCGTTCAATGAACCCGTTCGCCTTGATGAAATAAAAACATTATCAAATTGCTCCTAGGAGATAACCCCAGGATCCGATGGGCTAACAGCTGAATTTTACAAGAAGGTTTCAGATGTTATCTTCTCTTATTCCTTGAGGTTTACGGTGAGGCAAGCAGATTTGGGCAAAGCTCCCATTTCTTTGTAAAGCGGTCATTCAGATTTTTAAAACCGAATAAGGATCCTGCAGACTGATCATTCTGCCGACCATTATTGCTGCTCAACTTGGATACCAAAGTCCTGGCCAAAATCGAGGTAAATGAATTCCGTAGATATGAGGGCTCCCATGAACAGTCCGGTTTCGTTCCCTGCAGATAAATTTTGGATAATCCACGTACTTTCTTTGCTCTTTCACAACAGATTGACCCTGATATACTGGGGCCTGCCATAGTCTTGGGTCCAGTGAAAGAATCGGATGCCTTCTGCACATCTGTGTAATGGCAGTTCTAACTAGAATGTATCTATGCAACTGGGTCATTGGTTGGATCTCTTAGCTTTACACAAACCCTTCAGCATGTGTTAGGATTAATGCACAATTTACCCCACCAAATCAGATTAAGAGGAGCACGAGGCAGTGATGCTAATTCTCCCCTGCATTCTTTGCAGTGACAGAGGAACCCTTCATAAGCCTTTTCAGAGAAAATCATAAACAAAAGGGACTTTATATGCATGGTCAAAGTTTCACCATATCTTTATACATGGATGAATTTGTAATTGGATCAAAGCCGGGACCACATAATTTATTGCTCTCAACTGTTCTCTGTTAATTGGTAAAATTATTAGATATGATGATTAGTTTGGGCTATTGATCAATTGGACTAAATCAGTCAAGATTCCGCTAACCATGATCACCCCCTGAGCCCAGTTTGGACTGTGTTTTACAGTGATAGTTGGGTGTTAGGGCCTATATTGACTGTCTGCTGACAATTAAGGGAAATTATGATCATTTCCTAAAGAGAATGCAGTACAGTGTGGACAAATGACTGCCCCTTCATCTGTTGATAGCTGGAAGGATAGCAGTAATTAAAACAGTCTTCCTTCCCAATTGTTAGACGTATTTCTGAACATTCCATTTGTGATGCCTGTAAAATACTTGTATAATATCAGGGAGCTTTTGACAAAATTCATATGGGCAGGTAGACAACCTCTCAATTAATTGGAATACTCTCACTCTCCCTCACGCACAGGGTACATTTGCCGTACTGAATGTTGAGCTTCACTACTGCGTGGCACAAGGTAGTCGTTGCTTGGCTTGTATCCTGTGGGACACACGTCTCCAGCATTCCTGATAGATGTTGATATGAGAGCACCAGCCACACAGAAAACAAAAGTTGTTAAACCCATACCTCACCCTTTTTAGGTCTCGCCTACGCAGCGCGCATGCGCTGCATAGGAGGGCCTTTAGCCGTCGCTCTGCTCATTTTCAAGCACACACTCGTGCTTGTGGCGGCATCCACCTTGCGGGAGCGAGCAGCGGCGCGCCACAAGCACGAGTGCAGTGCTTGAAAATGAGCAGACTGCTCTCCCAAGCGCGCGCGCACCACTCGCGGGCTCACCTCCTGCTCCCCCTCTCTCTCTCACGCGCGCACCACTCGCTGAAGGAGCTTTCCTTTCACCAGCTGTCACCATAAAATGTGTAGAGAAAATGTCTACATCTTTAAACATGATAAAGTTATGCTGCAAAGTTACTTGAAATTTGTACGAAATTAGGACAGGAAATAATTATTTCGAGGTTAGACGCCTAACTCGTCCCCACATAACTGTGCCGTCCGCAGCAAGCATCCTTAGCACATCCTAACAATTAACCAAGAAAGTACTCTCTTCGCCTCCAGGCTCAACCCTTGCATGCTCCCCATGCCTGTTGAGCCCTTACCTTGCCCTTGCCCTGCACAGCCCGGTTCGTCGCAGGAGCCTCTTCCACCGTTGCCTGGGGAGCTGGGGTCATTACGTCTCTCGACCTCGAGGCTCCGATCCCTTCCGCATCGGGCTTCGTCCTTCTCTTCTTCGGGAGACCGTGCAGCTGAGGCGCGCGAAGTCCGGAGGTCGCTGCGGAGCACGCCGTCCTTCGGCCCCTCGGATCGATGCCGCTGCAGGGAGCTGAGGCCGGAACCGCCGATGCGGCGCCAGCGGTTAGTGTTTTGCAAAAAGGCGGGGGTTTCGAAAATCACCACAGTCACCCGCGCAGCAGAATGTGAGCCACCGAGGTTGTGCCGGGCTTGTGAGCCGCGTAGCCTTCAGTCCTGCGGCGGGTCCACGTCCTTCAGCTGCGCTGCTGCTCCGGGTAACGCTTCGCCGCTGAACCAAACGGATCGAGTTTGCCTGTAGGTGGATTAATGTGATTAATCTCTCATACATCATTTTCTCTTTCGTTTTCACCCTTCTCCTTTTTCTTGTCTCTGCAACACTCTTTTTTTCGTTTTTCTAAACCTCTTTCCCCACTTTTTACTACTGAAGGTGATGGTTGGAGGGACCCACCACAGGCATGCAATTGTTCCTCTTTCTTTCCTACCTTTTAAGTGATTTCCTGTTAACCTCCTTCAATATGTTTTTCACATTTCTAAATCTCATTTTCACTACGTTATGGATAGGTTAAATTTTTTGTTTGTTTGTGAACTGTCCCATTCTCGGGCATGAAATTCAGAGTGACAGTTCTGTTGTTTTGAGATTCTACCTAAACAAATAAATGCTTCTTGCCTTTAAGACCATAGTGTATCTTTGGAGTTCCCCCGTATTTGAAAGCTCCCTCCATTCTTGTTTTCATATCCTCTCCTGTTCTTTCAGCTGCACCACTTTTGCCTGCCTCCTTAGCAGATTCAGCTTTTAGCCTCCAGATCCATATTCTGCAGATGAATCACAGGGAGTTCTCTGGATTTCAGTTCCACCAAGCTCTTCTTGCTAATTACACACTTTGTGCTGAGCTGGTAATTGGATTATCCACGATTCAAGGGAGATGTGTCCCGAGAAAAATATAGATTTCCAGATTGTGAAACATATGCTGGTTTTCACACTATTTTAGAAGGTAAAAATGGAGAATAAATTCAATACAGTACAGTAAATTGGCCTAAAATGACTTGTTTGTAGAATGACCATTTTTATACGTGGTCGTGTCTCCTCGTGGTAGTAGCTGCAGGTGTCCCTCAAAGGCAGCAGGATCTGGAGGTTCTATAAATAAGGTTTTCTGTACACGCTTGCAGTGCTAGTAATCGAGCAAAGGTTTAATAATCCACTCAAACATACCTTCTCTGGCCACTCCTCAGCCTTGTCTACACTGTATGTGCCCCCTGTGACATATGTCCTTCATTTTGCAATAGGCCTGGGTCTGCTAGGATTGACCACTTATTTCAGTACTATGGTGGCCCTTGTTTTCTTGTGCTAGAGAAAATATTGGTTACAAGACCTCATCCTTCAGATGCTTTATGCACACCTAATATATACAAAGCGTCACCAATAATGTTCAAATCAAGAGTTTGCCAAAATAAGGTAGAGGAGAATGTTGAAGGCATTATGTGCCAAAGGCTGATGAAGTCATCACCAAGTGCCAAAGTACAACATTTCATGCATACGTTTATCCAAATACCATGACAGCTGGACGTAGCTGCAAGAAGCCAAGGAGATACGTAAGCTGGTTAGCTCATAACACAATACAGAATGATGGCTTTGGGGCTAGCGTCCAAAGTCACTCATCTGTTAATGCCACGCCTCACATAGATTTTACTTATCGGGATTGATTTGTAATGGTTAAAGTAGAAAAAGAGGATGCCTAAATTGGACAAACCCTAATTTTACCAGCATCTCTAAAGAGTATGCATTTGCCAGCCACTCCATCTATCCTGGTATTCCTTCTACTATCTCTTTCTCTCCATTTTACCCCCCTTGTCTTTGTTGCTGTCTCCGTCTTTGCTCCACTGCCCTTCTCAATCTCTTGTTTCCCACTCGGTACAGTAGACTTCAGCTCAGGTCAGTTCAGTTCTCTGCAATATGGGTGCTTCATTGCCATTAGCTCTCAGCCTGCTGTGTTGAAGTTAATACAATGCTGCTGAATATACCCCTCCACATATTTCCACGCGTCTTATGTCACCTCTCCTCTTCCTCGGTTTCTTTATCCTCATCTCCTGATTCAAGGCTTTAGTTCTCGTTTCTGGGTTCCAGCTGTGTTTGCTTCTTGCCAGATTGAGTTGTTTAACATTGTTGCTTGGAAAATAAGCATGCATTATATGGATGTGCCATGCATATCCGAATGCATCCCTAATGTTCTGGGAAGTGTGGGAGATGAGAGTGGGAGGTGCCCTCAACAGACTCCAGAATCGAGATTCATTGGGCCTATAGTGGAGTTCAGATATGCTTTTTCCCGCAGTCTTGGTTAACATGAGACTTCATTAGTATTCTGAGCAGTAATATGCAGGAAAGGCCCGTCTTGGATTATATGCAGCTTGTCTGTGCTGTTACAGAAGAGCACAACTTTATAAAAAGTCATTCATCCTTGTGCAAAAGGATCCTTCTGTCCCGAACCACTAGTCCATGCCCCCTCTCCACGAGACTATTGAGCCCTGAAACATGTGTGCCTCCTTCTACCCGATTTGTGAGGAGCAGACCTATGTGTAGGCGAAAGGATGGTTACTAAAGGCACCAGAAAAAGAGCATTGCCATGCTTGAGGTTCAGGTCCTGTTTTAAAGTGTATGCACGGTTTCAAATAGATCCTATCAATTGACTTAAGTGCATCGACATTGGGACATCTTGCACATTAAGTCGCTGAATCAACACCATATTGAAACAAGCATTGGCATAGCCAATAGGTCTCGCCTTTGGGACCTTATAAGTGTTTAGCTGTGCAACCGTTGATGTTGTTGCACCAAGGATATTGTGCTGCATAACAAAATACTTATAAGGCCCCAAAGGCGAGACCTATTGGCTATGCCAATGCTTGTTTGTATAGTAATGTGGTGCACTCCACCTTATTTATTTGCAAAGTTTTATATAGCGCTGGCTAGACCCGTAGGTATCGGAGCGCTTTACATGAGGATCAGCAAGTTAAAGATTACATAATTACTTCAGTTACAGATTCCAAGAATAGACAGAGAAAGATAGAGGGACGGAAACATAACAGGGAGGCGAGGAAAAACAATGTCATATGTCCGGCTGGGTAGGTGACGGCCGAGGGGGTGAACCAGGGCCAAACTCCTCTATAGCTGCATAGGACAGCTCCACCTGGCATCGGCCAAGGTTGTTCGGACTCCGCGGTGAAAACAGGCAGTTGAAAAACATGCTATTACACGATAACATAAGTTATTTTCGCGTTGCGTAGCAAAGACAAAACGGCTTATGTGGAATGGAAGGTAGAGGGGGAAAGGTAAACAGGGGAGATAGGAGTGCAGATAGCGTCAGGCTGACCAGAGGGGGGAAGGGACTTCAGGGGAAACAGGCAGTCAAAGTGTAAGATAGACAACACCGTGAAACCTTGTATGCCTGGCATATGCTGGGGGGTATTTCAAGTTGCTTCATACTTAGAGAGCCTGTTATTTGGACTTTCTGAAGGAGCTAACCTCATTCTCAGCTCTGGGTTTGATAATTTCCATGAAGTCTACCCCTAAGCTGCTTACTAGACTGGTTCCTTTCCAGAATGCGAGGCTTGGGTGGGATGCAGGTGTTCATGTGCTCATTACTAATGAGGCATTATTGTATATAACCGGCCTAGGTATCCTTCAATGACAAACGCTCACTACTCCACTATAAGTTCCTCTATCGTATTTATAAGCTTATCCGTAGTGGGCCTTGAAGTGGATTCACGCAGTCAGGTGCTCGGCCACAAAGGCCATTTTTTGGGGAGATGTCATCAGATTGCTACATTTTGGTCACAGATCATCAAATTTTGTTTTATATCTCTGGTTTTGCTAATGGGATATATTCACAAAGGGCCCACAACACAAATTGTGACTATTGCTGGCATCCTAACCAAGTACAGAGTAGCACTTAGATAGGGTAGGGTCCTCCTCCTCCCAAATATTGATGATTGGTTAAAGGACAGTTGTTTATGGTGAGACACTTCCAGCTGCTTCACATCCTAAGAACATTTGGCCTCCTTTGAAACATATTTCAAGCACTGACCTGGCTGATACTGCTACCCAGTTTGCCCTATGGAACTTGTCGAGCTGCGGCGTTTTGCAGAGTCTGCAATTTGAGGCATCTCTCTTGAGACCCTACATATAGAGCATTACAGTAATCTAATTTGGCAATAATTAAAGCTATAACAACTGTTTTTCTCAACTCAAAGGAAAGGAAGGGCAAAACTTTCCTAAGTATTCTTAGAATAAGGAAGCAGGAGGATGTAACCTGTTTGGCATGGTCCATGAACGTATCGAACATAGCACCCAGATTTCTTACTTTCTGGACTGGCATGGGAAGGAGGCCTAAATTAGGCAGCCACCAGGTAGCGTTCCAATGAAAGCTTTCCTCACCAAACAGTACAACAGTTTTGTCCGTATTTCCAGTTTTTCTGCATCCAATCTGCAATGCAAGCCATGCAGGCATTGAATTGTTTGGCCACTTTTTCAGACACCGAGACGACAGACACCACAGCGTAGGAGAATACTGCAAACCCGCAGGCTTGAATAAGTTCAACCAGCGGTGTGCTGTATGCATTAAATAAAGGTAGGCTAAGCGAACACCCCTTAGGGAGCCCCCGTGGAAGAGTTAAAGTGGCAGAAGTAAAACCCTCCAGAGCCACAGGTTACTCTCTGTCTGACAAAGGATCTAATTAATTTCAAGGCTGAGCCTTTAATGCCTATTCTTTTAAGACGGTTGACCAAAAGAGAATGGTCAACCGTATCAAATGCAGCCGACAAATCCAATAGGATCAGGACCGCATTGCCACCACTATCCACAATGGCTCTGATCTCTTTAGTGGCCGTCACTAAGGTGGATTCTGTGCCATGTTTCGGTCTAAACCTGTGCTGAGCAGGATCAAGGCAGTTGGTAGTTTCCAGAAAGGATAAGATCTCTCGATTTGTAGCCTTTTCAAGAATCTTAGCGGGTAGAGGAAGGCGTGAGATATGTGTATAATTCTGCGCCTCAAGAGGGTCCAGTGAAGGCTTCTTCAAGAGTGGCAAAATGGATGGTGAAAAGAAAATTCAATCAAATCGTTTCACAGTGGGCAATAGCAAACGTGTCCCATATTAATAAGATAGTGTATAAATCTACTGCCGCCCAATCTTCGGTGAGGATCGACTGTGCAACACTCCAACAAAGGAATATGAGAGCATGACAATAAACAGCTGGCATTGGACTACTTGAATTGAATTCTGACAAAACTATAATTAAAGTACAGCAGTGTTTTCTTTCTTTACTTTTATCACTGTTTGTTGCCTTTTTGATAACACTGATAAAAAATAAAAAGAAAGGAAGTCGGACCACATACGGACTCCAACATATATTATCAAGCCTTTAGCCCCAGGTCTCAGAACGTGTTTTCTGTCAAAACTAAAGAAAAAAAATGCTTAACTAACTTTAACAAGAAATGTCAAGATAATATATCTGAGATCTTACACTTCCTCCTTAAACAATTAATAATTGCCTGTGAATTAGTCTAATAGGTTAATCAGTGATTCATCTCAATCTGGAAAAATGTCAATGTTTTCTCATATTGGCTGTATTTTTCCTAAAGCGTTATGTAAGTTTTTAATTAGGTGCCTCAGTTGCTGCTCTGCCTTCTTTTAGCTCTCTAGTATTGCTGCCTTCTAGATTTAGCTTACTCTAACTTGATCCTTCTGAGAGCCTTTTACTTCCGAAGTCATGCCTCTCACCGTTAGGTTCCTGCCCCCTCTGAGGATTCTGAACAATATCTAAATCAGTACCCAACTCTAACAAAATAATCTGTCTTGCAAATTTTTTGAAAAATGTTCCAAAGAACCTGGGCTATGAGAGAACACCCTGTAACAGTGATCTTGCATCTCAGTACGAGAAACGGAAGTCAGAAACAAACTTCACTCCTGATTATACTTTTTTTTTTTTTTTAATGGTTGGACATCTCTAGAAAGATGACACTCTTCCAGAAGTCTAAGATCACTTTTTGATGCACAGTTCTGTCAGCGCTCATTTAACCTAGCCTTTCTATCTTCATGTTCAGTAATGGGAAGATCATAATCCTGGCTTCTGAAAAGACCCTCCACTTCTCCATGCTCAAGCGGTAAATCGAGGACCTTCAATCACTCGCTTCTATTAGACTTCCCATACCATTTAAAAAAAAAAAAAAAAAAAAAATATAACAGAACATATACTTAAGCCACTGCTACTACTCCAGACCTCCCACTGCTTTTCTCAGTTTATCTTCTATAACGCTTCCCACAACAACGTTACTGTCCAACTCCACAAAGATAATTTCAGATCCTGAAACCTGTACTCTCATCTTCCCGTTCCAGCCTTGGCTATTTCTCACTCCCCATTCAGGGTATTCTTTTGTTATTTCCTGCATCACTTACTCCCATCAATTCCCCTTATTCTTTACTGACGTCCCCTCTTCTGTATACTCCTCTCCCTCTGGCTAAAGCTTCTTAAAATATTCTCAGCTGCCCTTCGCCTCTCCTTAATTTTTTCCTCAGTCTCTACAGCAACTCTTCAACTACTTGCACATCTGTCCCTTTAATATACCTGCCCCTATTGTAGATTCTCTTCATCAGGCATGTACTGTTACCTGTGTGTACCTATCCTTTTAATTGAGTAAATCAGTTATTTTCTATGCCAGTCAACAATCACAAGGACTCAGCTATGCCTCTTGCTTACTGCAACTGCACTTTTGATGGTGACGCTCCATATTTATGCATTTTGCAATTCTATGTTCCTTGCATAATAAACTGCTGTTTTCCTATAAAGTTACACTTCTGCTATAAAATCTCAATTTTTCCTGATTACAAGCCTCTGGTCATGCCTGAGAATAAGTTGGCAGACTACAACATATGGTGAACTTAAAATGTGCTTCCAAGCCCAGTCATTTACCACACCCTCGTAGAACTATTCCTCTTCTCCTTGGAGAAGTTAATACTCTACTTAAGGATTAGAACCCCATATTTGCACAGGCAATACAAATATCGCCCATTTAATCATGCTATTACCTCCATTGGTATTTTGAAGGCTA
Organism: Calotriton arnoldi; assembly: GCA_963921515.1. Lineage (NCBI taxonomy): Eukaryota > Metazoa > Chordata > Amphibia > Caudata > Salamandridae > Calotriton > Calotriton arnoldi. The sequence goes on from CAWUFW010000638.1 coordinate 1,433,719, forward strand.
GCAACACCCATATTGCACACTCTTAGTTATTGGCTCAGTAGACTGGTTGAACTGGCAACATCTGTATCACTCTTGCCTCATCTACGAACTACGAATTCCTCAGTGATGTCATGTATTTTGCATAACTGTAGGTCAACAGCAAAACACAGGATAGAGAACGCAGGGTATTAACATGGACTTTGATCTCATGCTTCTAACAAACATTAAACAAAATTGATCAATTTATTTATTCCACCAGATTATTCCATTATAAGTTTGGCTATTTAAGGTCATATTGATGAGGGGGGTGGGAGATGACCGTAAGTTGTGACTATCCTTTCATTCTTTCCAGTACCTCTGTAATAGAATTCATATCTGCCAAAATTAAGATCACAACTGCTTCTTCTAACACAGTTTATAGCATTACCACCTTACAACTAATCTTTTCCAATGCTGATCACATTTTGCTTCTGACTTTAATTTCTATTGGGGTTAATCTAATAGTGCCATCTTCTCTCTTTTTTTTCCCTACCTGGTTAAGAACTGCCTGTGTTAAACCTATTTGTGTAAAAGACGCTACCCTGGATGCCGTTATTGCCTGGAAGGATTGTTTAATATTTGCTTGGTCTATCCAGTTTTTCATTTTGAAATCGAATTTCTTGAGGTCCATGACTCTGCCAACAATCTGAGGGTCTTTGTGACTGCAAATATCAATGCTTTGCTTCATATATGGAGAAAAGAACCAACACTAGTAGAACTGCCTGAGAGACATCAAGAACGAGCATTTGCAATGCAATATGTCTCGCATTAGCAAGAGTTTAAGCTATTGGCATTGTAAATGACAATGCCTTTTATTTATCTGTTTTGCTAATTAACACATAAATAAAAGGCATTGTCATTTACAATGCCAGTAGCTCAAACTTGTAAATGCGAGACCTATTCCAAGAAGCAGATGCCATTGTCCCGGGCTGCTCGGAAAGTGAAAGCACGCATGTCACGCTGAATGTTGCAGGAAAGCATGTCGTGCCTGCAGTAGGAGAAACTCATTAAGAAAATAGTGCTTACAACAGAAGTAAAAGGGCCAGCAGTCCTCGTGGGAGGTTCAAATGAAGACAAGGCGGTACGAAGGAGGGACTAACCAGCCTGTTTACGAATCAGAAGCCAGCATTTACGAAGGGCAATGACACAAGCCAATGACAAATATGGGCATGTCGCAGAGCAGCGCATGCGCTACCCATGCTCGACCTAAAAATGATAGAAAAAGCCTGTTCAGATTGACTGAGCAAACCTGGTACAATAAATACACTAGAATTAAATCTCTGACTCATGTATATGTTCTTTTAAAGAAACAGGCTCCCGAACAGGGCGATCTTAATTTCCCCATAGTCTCTCCTTGCCAGAACCGTTCATCTCTTCACAACTGACTCACTTTGTCAATAAACATCTTCTCAATGACTTCAAATCAGGTTTCAGAGTTGGTTGTAATTGAGCCGCAATAAAAAAAAAAATTTACTACCCCTATGTGGGGCACTGAAGCGCCTACCGACGGACAACAAGCTGCACCATGTAGGGTGTGAGATAGGAAGTGTTATCTTTGTTTTTTAATCCTGTGTGGGAAGTGTTTCCATGTTGTGTGGGATGAACTCAGAGTGGTTATTGTGTTACTGGAAACTGCGCCTAGCAGTGTGGTGGATGAAGAGGTATGAGAGGGGGAGTTTATGGCTTCAGCTAGGCGGGCAGCTCGAAGTCCCTGGAGGTCCTTAAATGGTATTTCTTATAATAGTCTACATGGCTGGTTGCACTGGATTTTCCAACCTGATGGGTTAAGTTTTTGGTCTTGAGCAGGCGTGGTTGGAGAGAAAAAGGTGAGGACATCTGCTGGGATTGGCTTTGTTACTATCATCCCATATCTTTGTGAGCTGTAAAGAAGTGATCATTGTGTGTAACAAGTTAGTGGTAGACTAGATTAGAGTTGTTCAGCTGACCAGCAGTATGCGACAGAGCACTTCAGTTATTCTGTGCCTGTTCAGTTGGTGATAACTGGTTTATTGGCTGGTACAGTGCTGGGTGATGGAAAATTCCCTCAGTAAATGTCTTATGTGAGTGTAAGTTTTGAATTAAACTATATTTGGCCGTCAGCCGCAGAGGTATATGGTATTAGTGTGGGCCAGATGGATTAGTGACATGATATGAATTGGCGTTACTATATAATACACAGGCTAACATAGCTCAGCCCTTCTTAGGTTACCTGGATATAGAAAGTAATATGCTGGTTGGGTTGTTCCATATCTGTGGGGTGTAAACTAAAGATTGATCTTTACAGTGAGATTGTTTCTGGGTTCAATTCCAGGATTTTGGGATGATGTAGTTATCTTGGAAATAACCATGCCCTTGTATTCTTACTTTCAAATAATTGAGTCCTGACATTTAGCATATTGTTTGACTAGTGATGTTTACATGACTGGTTCATTTCATCCGTCTGCTGTCCAGTTCACGGTCCAGGCCTAGGGTTTATTTACTGCTCTTTATAAAGAAATTAGTGGCTAATAAGTGCAAATGGGCAGGGGCAGTGGATAAGGCTTTGGAGATATTACATGCAGCTCAGCTACTCAAGATGGATTTATGTTTTTGGTGACTTGTGCCATCGATCCCTTCCTGCGATTTGCTGGCTCCAGTGTAAATGAAGAATCCTGGTGTAATCATTCTATTGCTATAGGAGGGCCATTACCCAAGGAACTGATCATTTGGTCCTTTCTCTCTCTCTCTCTCTCTCCCTCCCTCCGTCCCTCTCCCTCCCTCCCCAACGGTGAAAGTGCAAAGTGTACCTTAGCATCTTATAAACTCCTGGGTATGATCCATCAGGAGTTGATTTCTACTACTCTAATCCTTAGCCATGAATTCCGAATTTGAGTATTTTAGATGCGACGACTCTTCATTCTTACCATCCTTCCTTTCACTTGCAACCATTTACAAACTTTTCCTTGTACTCTGTGAGAAAATTGAACTTCATGCCATGGTTGTTTTAGTGGAAGACCACGACCGGGTGACAAAACTCTGTTGCAGAGAATATTACGTTGAGTTTAAGGCTGGTTGCTCAGACTGTAAATCAAGGCATGCTTCCTCGGAAGTGCCCAAGTATCCTGACTTCAAGGAGCAGTTTTTCCCCCGTAACTTTTTATTGTTCCTTACTATAAACAACCCGCAGTACAGTATAAACGCACATGGTTACACAGTGCTCAAATTGCAGTTACAATGATTTGGGGCCATCTCCACCCGGACAGCTGCAAATTCTAGGTATAAATCAGCATTTCAAAATGTACCTGCAGCTTTCCTAATAATTAAGGCTTCATTCAACATGCTTGCGAAAACAAACTATTAACAACCAACTTTGAGCTTGGCAGGTTTGAAGCATTGCACTGCAAAAATAAGCAGAGACGATCAATATGATTGCAGGTTAAATCAAGCTGAGCAGTGCTCTCAATTGTTAGCAGTCAGTGGAAGAGGGGCAACAGCCATCAGAACAAGCTTCATAGGTTTAATGAAGGTAGGAAAACAGATTGTATAAACAAAGGTAGTCCATTTATGTCACGGCATGTGTTGCTTATGCCGTTAATTGGCTTAACACTAGTTGCTTTTTAGGCTCTCATCTTGTGTTGTAGTCGGAAATTCAAACATGAGTGTATCCCACCCCTGAGATAGGACGTGTTGACGAAGCCTGCAGACTTCTTGGCATCTGAGCTCCTTGCTTTTCCACGTTTCCCCATGTCAGTAACGATTTCCTTTCAGAAACATGTGGGAACAAGCATTTGCAATGCAATAGGTCTCGCCTTTGGGACCTTATAAGTATTTATCCATGCAGATCATTATATTGGGTGCTGTACTATTAACTGTTCTTTTGGGACAAAACAACCGGTTACATAAAGCTGAATCCATTGCCGTTCTATTGAAAAGCATCAGCCATGTTACGTGTGGGTGATCCCACGAAAGATGGCAGATTCCACCACGGTTCAGTTGTAAATTATTGGCCATGTTTGCGTCACCCATGTTATGTGTGGGTGATCCCATGAAAGATGTGAGATGAGGAGTTGAAAAAGGACTTCAATCCCTTGGGGTGGAGTTTGCACGATGTGAATAAAAAAATAAAAATAAAGCACCCAAAAGACAAATAGATGAATGCGGGAAAGCCTTGCAGGGGGTAATGAGTGCCCACTGTAGCGTGAACAAATAAGCACATCAACTACACCACAATTGGGGCGGAGGTTGCGTGATGTAATTTTTTTTCTTTCAAATAAAGCACATAAATCGTGTTAAATAAGGAGTCGGAAAAGCACTCCGATAACTTGGGGAGGAGTTTGTGCAGTTATTTTTTATTTAGTTTTTGAATCAGGCACATAAATGACAAATAGATGAATGTGGTAGAGCCTTGCAGGGGGTAATGAGCGCCCACAGTAGCGTGAACAAATAAGCACATCAACGTCACCATGCTTGGGCTGGAATTTGCGTGGTCATTTTCTTTCTTTTTTTTTTTTTTTTTTACAAATAAGCACATAAATCGTGCTAGCAAAGCTCTTGCTCCCGTTAGAAGAGGAGTCGAAAAAAAGCACTACGATACCTTGAAGCGGATTTCACACAATGTTAACTCTTTTATTTTTATTTTTAAGACAGTCCATAAGGTGGCCGCCGTGCGTACATCATGCTTATACACAAGTCATCGCCGCAGTCCATAAGGTGGGCGCCGTGCATGCAGCATGCTAATACACAAGTTATCAACCAAAGAAACAAGCCCGGCTTCAAAAGTGGTGCGCGCGCAGCAAGCGAGAGGAAAGCCAGATGGCGCCTGTTCGGGCGCTGAAAGCTGGCGCGATCGTGAACCCAAGCTGGAGGCCAGCAAAAGCGTGGGGTAGCACTTTCAAAACCCACTTACTAAAAGTCTCGCCAGAGCAGCGCCATGCGCTGGCTCAGGCGAGACCTAAAAATTAGCCCCCCAGTGTCTTCTTTTGGCTAATTTTGGGAGTAATAATGTAAGGATCAGCTGTTGGCTTCTTTTACTTTATGTGATGAAATAGCCCACCCCCATGTGTGTAAGGTAGAACACCCAGTAATCGGTGCGAGTGAAGTTGTGATCACAGTCCGGTAGCAGGATAAGGATGGGCAGGACCACAGCATATGCAGCTTGTCTGCTTCTATAGAAACACACCGAGAACAGCGTTTGTTGCTGCTTCTATAGAAACACACTGAGAACAGCGTTTGTTGGCTGCTAGGAAAAATGTATTAATTTTAGCTGGGAAAAGGTAATCTCTATGGCAGGTGTTAAATTGTAGGAATTTTAACCGTGCATTTCTAGACACCATTGTTGGATAGGCTGATATGCTCTCCCACTCCTTATCATGGAACATCTTATTAACTTCTGGTTCCTACCAATCTGCGAGGGCCGCTAAAGAAATGAAGGTATGTTCACCCATTGCCTTGGCCAGTGAGCTAACGAGTCTGCATCCCTGCCCCATTGTGTAGAGATATTGCATGACCGCATTTGTTTTGTCTGACCTTCTTTGTTTTAATGCAGCCTCTTAGGAGATAAGGACTTGATTAGGTTCTTATTTCAGTAACACTTGTCCATGATGGGGTAGTCCATGCTAATAAGTTACACAGCCTCCAGGGGTCAAAAGTTGCTAAATGAATCTCTGCATTAAGTATGGGCAGTGATTTCCACTGAATATTGAAGAATCTTTTAAGAATACCATTCAGAATCGGTGTTTCTTTAGAGTAACTATTAATGGCCCACGTTTAAGGGCACCTCTTGTTATATAGATATATCTACCGGGTCATTTAGAATCACTCGAGTGCCATCAAGCACTGAGAAATCAGTACAGTAAAGGCAATGAAATTAAGGTAAACCTTATGACCCATGGTATTCATCTTAGTAGTTAAAAGCATAAAGTTGTTTTTATATGGTAATTTGTGGATTAGACTGAGTAAGTGAGTTGCATGTTGTTCTTGTCACTTGGCAATTATATAATAGAATTCAGACCAATGTGAGTTTTTGAAGACCTACTAAGATCAAGTTAAACATGGTTTACGAAAGTCCAGTAGAGGTACATGCAAGTTAAATCATGAGACTTCAGAAATGCTCAAATATCAGCTCTACCTGTAATTGGTACCAGAGTTATCTGCATGGCATTTTGGCCATTGTGGGATAAGTATAGTTGGGGGATGACTGTAGTTTTTTCACAAACCTGTAAATAGTCATAGAGCCACTTGATTATGTGCGCCCTGAAATTTTGCTGTCTAATAAAAATTATACATTTTACTGCTGGAACATCGTGCCCTGGTCTTTTTTTCTGCACCCAGTACTGCCTTACAGTCCAGTCATTGCTCTAACTAAATTAACATTTTGCTCACTGATGTATGTACTGTTTGAGTTGTTGGTAAAATGGATGACCGGCAGGAGCTTTCATATGCCTACCGGCATTAACTTCCAAAGCATAGCAACTTTTACAAAGATTGAGGTGTGCTCCATGCCCCCATACTGAGTTTTTGGTAAGTGAATATTCCTTTTCTTTATTTGGGTTTTGTTCCTGCTGGGCTAGTATATCATGAATCTGCGGGTGTTATGCTCTGATGCTGGTCATTGCTTTGAGTGGTTTAGGGTGCTTTGAATTATATTTCCTACTAGACCTAGTAGAATCCTTGGAGGGCTAAACCATAGGATCCCAAGTTGTCTTGCAGAAGTTTTGTGCTTGCATTGGAGACTGCCCATGAGCGAAGCAGATGCCCAAGTATGTTCCGTTGGCATTTCCCACTCAGGCTAAACAAGAGTGATGCTTGCTCAAATGCTTTTTGGGAAATTGTTTAGTTGTCTGTGTGTGCTGTTAGAAGTGTATTAGTCAGCCTATAGAGGCAAGATGAGCTTTGAGTCCGGACCAGTTCCAAAACTTTTTACCTTGATTGTTACTGTTGTATGTCATAGATCCTGAGAGCATTGTAAGAGTCTGAAGTGTGGGCCTCTTCTCTCAGGTCAGACTATCCGTTTAGTGGTGGTTCTTGCTCATCCGCTTTTTAATTGCCATCCAACCGTATAATGATGTGGGTGTCATCAGCACAGTTGTAACAAAACGGGAACATTTTCCAGCTCTGATAATGGTCTGCTTTGGGGGGCCTGTGGTACATATAATTGAACGTATGTAGCAAAAAGTAGGAAGAGTTTGCATCCTTTCCGGTCTTAAGTACTTTATTCCAGATTTTTACCTTCAATGTCCATCTGGCTTAACTTTGTAGTGCTCATATTCTGGTTCTGCATGTTGATGAACTATAAGACAGATGGCTACACGCAGGCTCTAAGTGAGTTGTGTCCAAAGGACCATATGATGGAAATTAGCTTGGTTATTTTGTCTTTGGTTGCCACTGTCTTGTTCCAACCTGAAGTGCTCAGCTGTTTGCAAACCTACAGGTTCCTGGTGTCCATTATATTTTTATATTTTTGCATTAGAAATGTTCTCCTTTCTGTGAGTCTGCATTCTAATGTTTATTAATAATCGTGAATGTATTATAGATTTCACACGGCATGATTTCCTGTGCAATTTGGGGGTGATTCTGGCTCCTTCAGGGAATCTCATTGAAATATTGGATTTTAAATTTCATTGCTGAAAAGGACACCACGCTTTAAACAAAGGTGATCTACACTCTCATATTTCTCTGTTGTACTTATTTGACATCTTGAGTCATACCCTTTTAAAGCAAATATCTGTAACCTGTTTTGTGGGTCAAAACTGTAATAGAAGTACTACTAATAAAAATTAAGGTTACTTGCCTGGCTATAGGAATAAATTAAGGCTCCTAGGGAGCAGGTCGCCCTACTTGTTGCACTCCTTTACATGAATTTTGTATGTCTTCTACTGGTTTTCCCCCGTTGCAAACGTGTAAGCTGATTCTACACTTTAGATACGTTTTTGAAATAACCAAAAAGGCAACACTTAATTCAGTTCCTGCATTGAGTCGTTTTGAATTTCCTCCAGTTCATTGATAAAAAGGTTCACTTTCTTAGTTTTTAAACACAACCATATTTAGTTGGTGCTCTGTTTGCTCTAGCATATCAATTGATTAGCCAAAGATGAGATCAATAACGAGTGAATAATTTCATGTGTGATAGCGAGACTAGGAGATGAATGGCAGATTGAGTTAACATAATTGAGAGATGGAGTACTAACCAAATATGGCTGCCATTTTTTTTAAAATAAAAGGTGGTGTAATATAGATTGGTTTTGGTACACCAAGAGCACATTCTGCCAGAAAGAAGGTTGCATGTTATCACTACATGATGATGCATAGCTGTGATGGAACGCTGCCTTTACTTTTGGACATTGTTGCATGGATATCCTTGCAAAATGGGAAGCTGTTGTAGTGCAAGCCATACTGTGAAACACGTTTGCTATTGCTCAGACTACATCTTTACTTGGGTGAGGAAATGCTACTTTAATATGGATGCACGTTAAAATCTATAATCTGAATAAGGATTCAAAATAAAAACTTGCTTGCTTAACTAGTTTTGTGGTTTACAATTTGATAATTGGTTATATTGTAACAAACTGGTTTGTAGCATGTGCTTCAAATTACATGCTGTGTGTGTGCAGTCCTGCCTTCAAGGGATTATGTTCAGATGTGGAAGCTGGGATGTCAGCTGCTAGACATTAGGGCTGCCAATATTGTCCTCAGTGGCGTACCTAGAGCTATTGGCACCCGGGGCTATCCCTCAGATTGCCGCGCCCATGGCAGGTAGCGGGGGTGGGGGGGTGGGAGGTGTGTGCTGGGGAAAAAGGCCGTCGAGCACTTGACATCACAGACTGTGATGGCACGCACCATGATATCACTTGCATACTGACTAACTAGGTTAGCCCCTCCCTCCCCCACGTGCTGCAAGAAAGTCCAGTCCAGTGATACTCGCACTACCTAAATCTGCGGGTCCAGAACAGCTCTGCCTAGTATTGTGCGCATTCTTACTCGCACACGAAACACATCGTCCTATAATACGATACGAGAGACAACTGGAGTTAAAACTGGAGATGAGAAGAGAAAGAGAAAGCAATTAGAGGAGTGAAGGGGTAATAAGGGGACGAGAGGGTGTCTAGAAAACAATGAATGTGAGAAAATAAAAGGTGGAAGCGAGAGGAAAATAGGAATGTGATAGAATGCAAGTTCTAGTTGCACTTAAGAGGTATAAAAATGCTTATAACATAAAATAACACAACTCGTACACAGAGAACAAGGAGTACAGGAGGCTGTGCTGAGACTAAAGGTCATGCTTGGGCGGAAATGCACCATTCTGCTGAATTCTTGTACTTTTCACATCAAGTCAGAACTTTTACAGAAAGTTCTGGGGAGCATAAAATCTGTTTCCCATACGTGCTAAAAGTATCCACAATGTAGAGCTGTAGACTTGTAGGGTGTTGTATCACGCTTCTAGGCGCATCCTTTCCCAGAGCCTGCTGTGATGTTTGAACATATACTCCCAGACAGGTTCAGCAGATGCATAGGCCAGACCCAGCAGATGGAATGGGGTACAGAGGGTCGCATTAAATCAAAAGGGACTGAGAGGCGTAGAATGCATGGCACTTGCAGAGACAGGGTTCATAGCATTGAGACAGACCGAGGTATAGTACCGGGACAGATAGGGGAAGCTTTGTACTAAGACAGACGAGAGACATAGCACAGACACAGTAGGGACACTAGCAGGGAGACATAGTACTGGGACAGGCGAGTCATAGTACCAAGAACAACAAAGAGGCAAAATACTGAAACTTGGGAGTTATAGTACTGAGAACAAAAGGGATACATAGTACAGAGACACAGATGAGTGGGAAAAATAACACTGAGACCAACAGGGAGACATAGTCGAGAGAGACTGGGAAGAGGGGAGACGTAGCACTAAAACCAACAGGGAGGCCACCGTATGATATTGATATGTCTATCTAACAGTCACAAGTTAATGCCAGTTTGTATTGGTGGTTAAAGGCGCCCATGCGCATTCACTGGGACCAAGGAAGCTCCAGACATGGGGACATGGGGATGTGATAATAAAGCGGCGCACGTGCAATAGAGAATCAGAAGGACTCAATGTATTTATTTTGCTTTTCATGTGCCTGTAGTCTGTGTTCTGTACATTCATTTTCTCCCTCAAGTTTAGGTAGCGTCACTGATACGAATAAATATTTTTGCAAGACTGAGGACTGCATTTAAAAATATATATTTTTGAATACCATGGGCAGGCGATTCTACTACCTTTCTGATTGGTGTCTTAAATTTATTCTGACACACTGTTGCCATTATGGGCCTTCTGACAGATGTTTTGCACTGCTGTAAATTCAGGGTAAATCATTTTGGTGGTACAAATACAGGATGAATCCATTTGCTCTATTATTGCCACTTGTGCGTTACGTAATGGAGAAAAACGTCTGTGCTCCAAACTAAACCTTTACTCTACAGCACAAAACGGAGCAAACTGGTATGACGCTCTTTTTGCTCCATTGACCTAACACAAAACATAGAAACCAAACGTTCTCCACTGTTCAAATACAAATGATGCGGTTGAATATTAGACAAAATCAGTTGGTTTTTATTAAAGTAGCCCGAAATTAACTAAATCGGTGTGTTCCATGTTTTAAAATAAGAATGCTATTCAGGTTTCAGGAGTTATTGTTAAATTGTTTCTCACGCATTTTAAATAACTTCTTGGCCGGAATGTCTCAAGCTTTTATGGGACCTGGGCATAATATTTAGTGGGGCTCTGGTGACCATTTGGCACCGCAAGCTTAACAAAGAATCTTAACTAGTTCCCAATACTACTTCAGTTCTACCCGCATCCTTCATGTAGGCGCACCGTCCCTTTCCTATGTTCATTTTCTCTCTCGATGCACACTCACCTCTCCCCTGGTATCCTTTATTTTTCATGCTTACATGCCAGCGCATGCAGGGAGCATTGCACAATGTGATCAGCAGCCACGTGACGTGTATATTTCTCACAGTGACATCTTACCTCTTCTGTAGACTCCACAGTGGTGGTGGCAGGGCCCCTACCTTAGGGGTCTGCAAATCACCCAGCACTCCCCTGCCGAGACGGTCTCCACTTAGTCAATAGCGCGTGGTGGTGGCGCGCGTCACAGTAGCACAGCGCGGGGGCTGGCCAAAAATGATGCCCAGGGCCGTCATTGGTAGCACTTTCGCGCGCTACAAGATTGACGGCCCTGGGACCCACATACACGGTCCGCACCACCACCACTATGCTAGGTGGTGCGTGCGTGGCGTGCACTGCAACATTTGCAAGCAGGTGCGCTTGCACAGTGCACTTACATAACTGCACATAACGTGCACTGTGCCGCTGCCCCCAAAATAGTGCCGCCTAGGGCGAACCGTCCCCCTAGCTGCGTCACTGATTGTCCTCCTACATAAAGTAGGCAAGCCTGCATGACATTGCGCCTTCTACAGTCTGATTTTCCTCATGAACATCGAGGCAAATATATTGTCTAATTTGTTACTCCAATTCATTGAAAAACTGATCAGTCTGGATTCATGTTGCACAAGTCTACTCGACATTACCTCTTAATGCCTCTACATCGTATTTACAGGAGGAGGGTTGATACGGCAGTCAACGGTCTTATCTCTAGATACTGAAAAGGCATTTGACTCTTCAGTGGCCCTACCTGATTGGGTGCTGCAAAGAATGGTCCTCTGCCCTGAATTCAGAGGGTGGATCCAGTTCTAAACCAACCCGTTGGACAGTGTCACAAGAATATATGCTAGGCTGAGGCATGGAACACGGGCGCCTGCTGTCAACCCTGTTCACACTCTAATTTAAACCCCTAGCTAATTAAAAAAGCAAGAAGTGGTGGGCGTTCCTTCTCTTACAACGCTGCCCAGCTTTGGAACACCCTCCCTTTCCATTTACACCGGGAGTCTAATCTCCTGACCTTCCGGAAACTCCTTAAAACTTGGCTGTTCCAAAAATCTGTATAAGCATTTGTCTACTCCGTCAGCTGATGCTGTTAGCGATGGGATGCCTTCGGGTAGCTACGCGCTTTATAAGTGTTTTCTCATTCACTCCATTGATTCATCCATCATCTTCTAATGCAGATGATATTCTTCTGTATTTAGCAGGCCACCTGCTCTCCATGCCCAGGGCCTTGCAAACATTGCAGATATAAGCAAGACATTCGGGCGTAAACATCACCTATCATGAGTGAACCGTGCATACACTGTGATTGGTACCCACACATGGACTGGATTTACCCACTACAGTGGACACGAGGGATTGAAATACCTAGGAGTTTATTACTGGGGAACTAACTGAATTTATGCACGAAAATCTGAATTGGATCCTTACTGAATATAGGGCTGATGGGGTGTGCTGGAAGAAGCTCCTGTTGTCAATGATTGTGAGAGCCACGTTATATTCTTCTCGATCTTAGTGCAGCATTCGACACTGTGAATCATTCCACTCTGCTTCTCCAGACTAGAAGGAATGGGAGTGCCGGGCACATTCTTGTTGTGGCTAAGATCTTACCTGTATGATCACACCTTTTAGGTACATTCACATCAATACAGGTCCAAGTCACACCTTCTGCCTTGGGGATCCCTAGCCCACTTCTGTTCAATCTATATGTAAGGCCTCTTGTTGAGATTGTGGAATCCAAAGGGCTCACACTTTTTTTTCGCATGCTGATAACTCAAATTGTGTTATCCTTAGCCACCAAACTGAATGGGGACATGATCACGGTTTTGCTAGTGGGCAATCACCCCCATCTTTGGGGACCTCGTCTTTGGCCATCTACTATGGGTAGGACCCCCTCCCCAGTTCAGGTGGTGAAAAGCCTGGAAGTATGGTTTGATAAGCTGTCAATGCGTCACCAGATAAATAAGGGGGCAGCCACGTACTTCGGCATCCTTAAATGGCTTAAGAAAATCTTGGCATGACTTCCGGTCTCCTCTCAACGAACAGTAGTCCAGGCTGTAGTGAATTCCAGACTGGACTAAGGTAATATCTTATTTCTTCTATCTGGGGGTTGCAAAATCCTTGCTCAAATGAGTCCAAATTGTTCAAAATGTGACAGCCCACTTCTTCATCCACCCAGGTTCACCTCTTCAGCCAGTTTGCTACATACTTTGCACTGGTTGCCTATTGAGCAGTGAGTCCAATTTAAGACCTTATGCTACATGCAGAAGTGCCTTGCCACTACTGGGCCAGTGTATTTGAGACCATTGGTGTCTGGATATGTTCTAAAATGTGCACTCCGTTCTAGCCATCAGGAACTAGAAATCGTTCCTAGGATTAGGAAGTCTCACGAGGATGGCTTGGCATTTGCTTATCTCTGCCCTAAGTAGTGGAATCACCTGCCACACTCGCTGAGAGTCTGCAAATCACTTAGATTTTCGGATGCAGCTTAAAACTTGGCTGTTTCCATCACTAAAATTGTCATGTAACGGTTTGATTTGTCATTGATTTAGTGAGGAGGCTAGCACTGGGAAACCTTGTCTAGGTAGCCATGCTCTTTACAAGCCCCAAATAATAATAAAACATTACACTACCCAAATTTTTATATGTTTCAGAACACTATATACATTTCCAGACAGTTTTTTTTTTTCTTCAGACAGTTAATGTGATAAGATTTGTTACTATGGGGGAGGGGAGGACCCTCACAGATTACATTATCTCCCCGTATGAGTGGGGGTATAGCTTTGCCAACTTGAAATTTTATTCCTAGGTAGCGTAATTACTGGTGGTAAATCAATGGGATTTTGCGGAGCAGCAGGAACCTTCTCTGCTCGCTTCACAGAAGGGCGATATTCATTCATAGCCACCGGCTATGTGACCGGGGCATTTGGCGGGTTGCCCATGCCCCGGCTGCAATGGTCATTGAGACCTGGAGGAAGGGTGAATTGAGTAATAGGATGGGGAAACAAAATGACTCAGAAGACACCACTATGGGATTCCAAAGTTCTGACCAGACTCAAGGGTTTTCATGTGGGACCACCTCAGTTTATCCAAATTTGCAGATGTTTGGGGAACCCATGAAATGGTGACATTTGACAAACCGAGCAATATGAACTTTCAGACTTCCAACACTAAAAGTACCTACAAGTCCATCATGCATTATCTAAATATAATATCCTAATGCAGGCGAATCACTACTGAAAACTGAAATATAGATTGACTTGTAGCAGTCCTCCATAAACATGTGATATAGGAAATATATAGAACCTTCATTCCCAACTGTCAGCCATCTTTGGATAGACTTAAGGGCAAATGGGCACAAGACCTGGGACTCCTACATAATTCTGGTTGGGGGGAAGCTTGCAAATATTCGAGAGGTTATGGTGAGATCAGGTTTTCTGTTGATTCAGCTCAAAATCTTGCATCAAGCATACTACCCCCACATATGTCTATTAAAGAAGGGAAAGAAGAGGGTGTAATCTCAAAGGTTGCACTGAAAGACGCTGTGGGAATGACCACCGCTACGTTTTTGGTCAAGAGGTACCAAGCCATTGTTTCAGAATGGGAATTGACAAAACCAGCAGCATATTTGGGATGATCAGACAATGCCATGAAACATCCTCCTACTCTGTAATACTGCCCTTATTGTGGCCAAGATGGATGTGATTTGATTATTGGTGAGTGTGGGGGGTGTTGAGATAGTCAGGGTATCCCAATGAGTCTGGAACATGGATGGGTGGGCCCAGGCTGAGGAAATGGTGTGTAGGGCGAGAGGATGCCCCACAAAATTCTAAAAGATCTGGGGCCTAGGTCGGGAGATCCAGGAACATGTACAACTAGTTTGTGATTAAAGTTGGTAGGATATGCTGAGGGGAAGAGCCAATACCCTGTGCGGATGTATTACTTGAACCATACTGATTGTGTTTCGTGGTGACTTCTGATACCTCTCCTGAAACCCCCCATGCACCAGGACCACAGATTCCATTGAGTTTGGATTATTCTATCAAAACGGTGCATTGAGAAAGGGGAGGGGAGGGGGGGGGGGGTTTAGGAGGGCCTGAACGCTCCAACTACTGTATCGAGTACATCATCCAACATTGGCTTGGAGTAAATCGTGAATTGTGCTTAAGAGCCTGGTGCCCGGTCTTGAGTTTTTGGGAAGCGGTCCCCTAACTGCAACAAGTTTCTGTAATTGTCATCTTTGGGTGCTTCTTGCACAGAGACCACAATGGAAGTGCCTATTCAGCATCCAGAAAACAAAGGGTGGTTGTGGCTCTTAACCAGCACGGCTGAGCCTGATTCCAACAAAAACGACAAATGCCAATACTGGTACGCAAGTCTTACCTTGCAACTAGTGCATTGAAATAAAACAATGCCACCAC
This sequence comes from Calotriton arnoldi, assembly GCA_963921515.1. NCBI lineage: Eukaryota > Metazoa > Chordata > Amphibia > Caudata > Salamandridae > Calotriton > Calotriton arnoldi. The sequence goes on from CAWUFW010000638.1 coordinate 1,449,058, forward strand.
AAAACCTCTTTTTCCGTTTGACTTAATCAAAATTTATTATAGACCTCACATAAATGAATCACCAACAAAGTCCATTCAATTTAAAAGTTTTGAAAACGACCAAGCTCCCCTTCCCCACACACTTTATGATACATCTTTTCACCCATCCACGCTTCTCTTTTGCAAGCCCTTCATGCACCCCTCTCTGCCAATCACTTCTGTTCAATCATACATTCATTGCACTTCCCTCACATACCAGCACACCCATACCCATATCTCAATATAACAAATTTATACAAATACAAGACAAAGTCAAATATACACAATGGCCAACCAGACAAAAAATCTCAAAATACAAAGCTTTCAATTTTTTAACATCAATTTAAATACTTTTTTATTTTTTATTTATACATTTTCAAAAAAAAAAAAAAAACAATGTACAGATATTCAAATCAGAGCTTTGGTAACGGTTACACATAATGTAGAAGTCAGTTGGCAGAACTTAACAGTACACAATCTGGCATGACAGATATACATTGACATGACAACAGGTTAAAGTGCATCGTACGATAGGATAGGCTAAACATTGTTATACAAAAATCGGGTATTATACATTGGTGACTGTGAGCAGATAAGCAGTGAGTGGACCCCAGATATCACGAGGCTTCGATGCCATGGGCAACTCCTCAGCGTAGCACGTGAGCTGATCCCGACAGTATGCCAGGTCCTGCAGCCATAGTTTAGTGGAAGGTGCAGATCTTCCTCCCCAACCCATAGAGACTCTACGTTTAGCGAGTAGCAAGGATATAGCTACAAATTTTCTATGTGGTGCTTTGATATTAGCTACAGCGCCCACCAAGCATAGCTGTGGAGTACACGCTATGGGCAGCTCCACCATCTGATGCAGAATGTGTGTGACTAATCTCCAGTATTCCTGCACCTTTGGACACTCCCAAGCTAAGTGGTAGAAATTGGCGTCCGGGGCCTCACAGCGCTTGCAATGATCAGTGTCTCTCAACCCATACCTATATAGCTGTGCCGGAGTATAATACAGCTGGTGTAAATATTTAAAATGCACCAGTCGCAGGTTCCCATTTGCTGTTAAGTGTCCAGTCAGACGGCAACAGTCCATCCACTCGTTTTCAGAAAGCGGTTCAGGGAGCATGTCATTCCATTTAGCCAACGCAGTCTTATCAATTGCGGCCGTATCCCTCTGTGAGGCATGATATAGTCTCGTAACTAACCTGGCTCTGGATGTGGTAGTGTATATAAGTTGCAACCCTTCAAGTGTCTGCGGTTCTGCAGGGAACTGTGGATAGTGTACGCATGGCGGAACGCAGTCTGGTGTAAACAAACAGCTGCATGGTAGTGAAATTGCCCCTGGTGGCTATATTTTCAGACGCGATAAATTGACCCCCAGGAAACGCATCCTCCATTGTCAAAAGAGCCATGTCATGAAGGGTCCTTAACGTACCAGCTTCTTGCGTTACAGAAAGTTCTGAGTGATGCAATAATGGCATGCCAGGAGCATACAATGGCAGTTTTTGTGCCAGATTCCCTAACTCTTGCCAGGCCCTAGATGTGGTTTGTACAGTGTCAAATTCCCCTTTTTCAAATACCATGTGCTTGTTGACTATCATAGCTTTAAGTGGTATAGGGTGTACCGCACCTGCCTCCACCGCCACATGGGGTATATAAGCTGGGTCATGTTGCCAATAATAGGAGTAATGAGCCTGCGCACAAAGATAGTAGAGATGAAGATCTGGTGCTGTGAACCCCCCCCTGCTCGTAAGGAAGTGTGAGCGTTTCCCATTTGAGACGAGATTTTTTTCCTCCCCAGGCTAACGTTATCAAGAGGGAACGGAGCCTATCGAAAAAATGTCGTGTTAAATGTACCGGGATATTTAAAAATAAATATAAAAAACGTGGAAGGATCACCATCTTCATGAGTGCTATACGATCTGCAAAGGATAAGGGTAATTTAATCCAGCGATTTACTTGCCCCTCAAGACGCGTGATAGCTGTGCCATAATTGGATTGTATGACCACTTGTGGGTCCCTGTGGAGCCATATTCCTAAGTATTTCACAGTGTCAGTGCACCATGTTAAGGGATAATCTAGATCAATGTGGTGTGTGCTATCCGTGAGGGGTAGTATGATCGATTTGGACCAATTGATTCCCAGTCCAGAGAACCATTCAAACCGTATGTACTCCCTAAGGAGTTGTGCAAGGTGCGTAGCGGGTTCACGAACGTACACCATGTCGTCAGCATACATGGAAACAGCCAAGGGGCGCTGGTGAAAACGTAGCGCTGCCTGTGCATAGCGCTGTCTTAAAATACAAGCCAATGGTTCAAGTATGAGTGCAAATAGTAAAGGCGATAGCGGACACCCCTGCCGTGTGCTGCGTTGAATAGTAAAAATCTCTGATAGCTGACCGTTAACCCTCACACGAGCTAGTGGGTTAGTATAGAGTAGTTTGATCCAGTTAGTAAAAATAAAGGGCACTCCCATGCGATGTAGAATTGCAAACATATAAGACCAGGAGATAGAATCGAATGCTTTTGCAGCATCTAGTAGCACTGCAACTGCCGGCAAGGTAGGCTCAAGCACATGCATCGCAGCAAAGAGTGTTCTCAAATTATGCGCTGTTGAGCGAGTTGGGACGAACCAAGATTGATCAGGGAGGACCATGACAGGGAGAAGTAACTTCAATCTTGTTGCTACTACCTTCGCTAAAATTTTAGTGTCCGTATTGATTAATGATAGCGGTCTATATGAATCACACCGATCCGGCGGTTTATCAGGTTTTAGCAGCGTAATCACGAGTGCTTCACGTAGGGTCGGCGGCAAACATTGAGTCTCGTATGCCTCCTCAAATAACTGGAGAAGGCAAGGGGCAAGCAGATCTATATATTGTTTATAAAACTCTGCTGGCAACCCATCGGTACCAGCAGATTTTCCGTTAGGTAGTGCAGTAATAGCGTCCCGTATTTCATCCAGGGTAAGAGGATGCATTAGGAACTCCTGCTGTCACCGCGAGAGCCACACCAACGCAATATCATCCAAATATTGCGCAAGTTCTGCCTCATCCGCTGCCTGGCGATGGGCATACATCCCCTCATAATAATTTGCAAAGGTTTTAAGTATATTAGGTGTATCATAATGCGTGATATCATCTGCGGTGACAGCGTTGATTAGATAAGTTTTATGGCGGGGTTCAAGAATACGGGTAGCCAGTGCTCTGCCCGGCCTGCCAGCTTCTCCATAATATCGAGCAAAGCCCCGCCGTGACATATGTCTGAATTCTTGATCCGCCACGTCATTATACTCTGTGATTTTCGTTTTAATAAGTGCCAGCTTGGCTGGATCTGTTGTCTGTTCGTATCCGCGTTCAAGCACATGCAGTTCTTGCTCAAGTGAGGCCATAGTGCGACGCAATGACTTCAGCACTCCGGCTTGTAGACCTATACAGGCCCCCTAATGGTCACTTTAAAAGCTTCCCAGAGCGTTGCAACAGTTTGAACAGACCCAGTGTTGTGTAAGAAGTAGTCAGCAATAGCTTCACGCACACCCTCACAAAAACCTGGTCTAAAAGAGAAGTCGGCTGCAGTCGCCATTGGAATTGGGAGGGGATGTGAGATGGCAACGACATGCTGAGGAGCACTGGGGAGTGGTCCGATAATGTCCGTGGTAAATGCTTAATCTGTACAGTCCATGCACCGATGTCTTGCGTGACCAGCCAGTAGTCTATGCGTGACCACGCCTGGCGCGCATACGAGTGGCATGTACCTTCCCGGAGGCCCGGATGCCTCACTCTCCAAATGTCCGTAAGCCCCAGGGATACCATACCATCATGCACTGACTTAGTGGCTTTCTTGGGAAGGGGGTCAACCGTCGACACTCTGTCTAATTCAGGATCTAGAACAGCATTAAAATCGCCCCCACAGATAATGGGTGATGAAGGCAATTTATATAGCTTGCCCCACAATGTGTCATAAAAAGCAGGGTCATCTACATTGGGACCATATAAGTTCACTATCGCCATCTTCGCACCGTGTAGGGTGCCCTGCACTATGATATATCTCCCGTCCTCGTCCTCCTCTACATGTATTGGCACAAAAGGGATGCCCTTCTTTATAAGAATCATCACTCCCCGCGCATAGGAGGAGTAAGACGCAGTCAGTCGCACCCCCGCCCATCTGGTAGCTATGGTTGAGGCCGCATGTTTGTTAAGGTGAGTCTCCTGCAATAGAGCAACCTGGATGTGATGACGATCTAGGTATGACAACACCTGTCGCACTTTTTAGGGTTGTTAAGCCCCCTAACATTCCAGCTTATCCACGATATTGTGGGTGTTTTGGGGTCAGTCATGTCTGTCGATAGTGTGGATCGTATCCGTGCCATTGTCTAAATAAAAGAGTTTAGTGTAAAGTCTGTTCTGCCAATGTGAGGTGTCCAACGCTCTAGCAATGTAACAGTGTTCCCCAACAATCCCCCCACCCACTTCAGCATAAGGACCATGCTGTGAGTACCCTGGTTCAAAACAGCATGTATACATTTGCATCTGTAAATCCTTGTAAATACAATGAGAAAAAACAGAAAACGACATTACTAAGGCGCCAAAGGGCACCTGAACAGAGGAAAGAACTTTGCGGGGAATACCCATATTGTGGGTCACTAGTAGCCATCGGCCCCCCGAGTTAACAGGGTGGGTCAAGACCAGAAGAGATAGGCTAACCAGCCATCAGCTTGTGAACAGTTGAAGGGCCCTCGTACATAACACCTTCAGAGAACCAACATTGTAAAGTGAGTAACTTGCACTACCAGAAATTTAAGCATTTTACCTCCAGCATGGAGCAAGCGGAGCATAGCAGGTGATACACAGATCATATGCAGGCTAATATACACGTAATACACTAACAATAACTGGCCCTAATATTTAAGATAACATATTAAGCCATTAGGGAGACTGTCGCTAGGTACAGCAAACATTTTGGATCTCACGTGCTCAGCCCTCAGTGTCCGAATCAGCGCCTTTGTCGCGCAGTGATTCCTGCCGCTCAATCTGCCGTATATATTGAAGTGCTTCTTTGGGCGTTGTGACAATACGCGCTTTTCCCGCATGTTGGATCCTCAGCCGAGCCGGGTATAGCATCGCATATTGGATATGCAGAGATTGCAGTTTCTTTTTGACAGTTTGAAATTCTCGACGCGCCTGCTGCACAGCTACGGTAAAATCGGGAAAGAGTTCCACCTTCATCCCCTGATAGTCCAGGCCGCCTTTTTCTCTGGCCAAACGGAGCGCTGTATCCCGATCCCGATAATTCAATAGTCGGGCTATGATGGGTCGGGGTGGAGCCCCAGGCACAGGACGGGCAGCCAAGGAGCGATGGGCCCTTTCCACTATGAGCACCTTAGAGAACTGGTCAGCGCCCAGGAGAGATACAAGCAGCGTCTCGACAAAGGATTCCATGGGCCCGGTGTTGGTGGATTCTGAAATGCCTGTAATGCGAAGGTTGTTTCTACGGGACCGAGCCTCGATGTCCTCATTCTTCGCTCTGATCACCTCCAGCATCTTCTCCATGCTGGCGCAGGAGGAGCTGACAGCCTCCACGCGATCTTCCGTGGTCGAGATACGCTGCTCAGCCTCCGCCATCTGCGTACCATGCTGATCTATTTTAGCCGCCATGGTGTCCATACGCAGGTTAAGGTGATCAATCTTTGCATCTATGGACTGTAAGCTCTGCTGCATGCTCAACATCAGGCGCTCCAGCTTGGTGGTCGGCCCCGCAACAAGATCCGGTTCCATATCTGAGGCGTTAGGGGTTTGGGTTCTCGTGTGCTTTTTGGTCTCGAACTGCAACTTGCTCTGCTGCTTGTCCGTCCTCCCCATTGTGGCTGCAGTCCAGCGCTGATATTGACAGTCGGGGGATTGCGCGATAGCTTTGACCCCACTACCTACAGCAATGCACAGAGACAGTCTACGACGACTAGTGTAGGCCTTTGTTAGCGTTATTCTCTACACCAGACGGGGGGGGAATAGGTGGTCCCCGGCGGCCAGGACTTGCAGGTCCTGTCAGGCCATGCAGCATAACCCACAGGCAGAAGGTATGTAGCAGCTAGGGCACAATAGTCGAACAGAAAGGCAAGGAAGCGAAACCACTGCCCAGCCGGACAGGTCGGTTTATATAGGCGATTTGCAGTAAATCCAGTTACAGCGCCTTCACAATATCGGACCGGCCGCACACAGCGCAGGGGATTCCGAGGGTGCACACCAGACTCCGGGGGTCACAGTCATCAACACCGCAGAGCAATACACTGGTGATCGCAGTGACGCAGGTCTTATGACACATCAAATAGAAAATCAATCAGGTCTCTGAGGCGTAGCGGCCCAGCACACTCCCAGGGCTGTCAAGATGAAGAAGACGAGACCAGGCGGGGGAACCACCAGCAGACCGCCAGTTGAACCGCACCCTCCCAAGGCCCCCAAGTCAGGCTGCTCAGTCAGATAGTTTAGGAGAGTTAGGAGGGTCACAACGCAGAATTCGGGGGCAGTCTGGCAATTAATTACACATTCCAGCAATTAGTACTTCCCCATAGAAGTCCGCCGCCAACTCAGCAGGGGCACCCCCACAGATCCGAAATGTTCAGCGCGGTCCGGCTCCCCAGCGCTCCGCCTCCAGCCGAGCAAATGGCGCCGACAATAGAAACTGCGCTCCGTCACCCCAGCACAGACAGTGATGCAGGGTGGGCCGTACATGCGGAGCCCGGCCGCGCACAGGACAGCGTCGTGGGAGCCTGCAATAGGGACCAACGCTGCATACAGAATTTGGGCTCGTCGGTCCGTGCCATATACTGGACCCACGTTATTACATGCCGCGGCAGCGGCCAGAGCGGGCCGGGGGGGTCGCAACGCAGGTACCTCACCTCACGTCAGCAGCTCCCGAAATGGCGGTCTCCCGTCTCGTGAATCCAGCAATCGGGATAGTAGTGCAGGCGCTCCCCAGCACGCCACCAACGAACCGCCGCCCGGCAAGCCCGCTCTACAGAGGCAGACGTCTCAGATGTGGGGCACAGCAGCAGGGTATGAGCGAATCTTAGCAGGGGGGCTCAATAGCCAGTGTACTCCGGGGCAGCCATCTTGCGCCGATTGACGAAAAGTTGGATAAGTATGTCGTAGGGCCCTGACCAGCCTGATCAGTAACCCCAAAGTGTTCCTCTGTGCCTCGGGAGTCAGGATAAATGTCTCACCGCCGTGGTTGGCGCCAATGAAACAGGATTGTAGACGGATTGTAGGCTTGACCAGCAGAGCAGCACTAAAGTGCGGCCATTTTGCTCCAGGCTCTCTAGCGCCCCCTCATCAATTTATATACTTGACTTTGTCTTGTATTTGTATAAATTTGTTATATTGAGATATGGGTATGGGTGTGCTGGTATGTGAGGGAAGTGCAATGAATGTATGATTGAACAGAAGTGATTGGCAGAGAGGGGTGCATGAAGGGCTTGCAAAAGAGAAGCGTGGATGGGTGAAAAGATGTATCATAAGAAAGTGTGTGGGGAAGGGGAGCTTGGTCGTTTTCAAAACTTTTAAATTGAATGGACTTTGTTGGTGATTCATTTATGTGAAGTCTATAATAAATTTTGATTAAGTCAAACGGAAAAAGAGGTTTTGTGGTGGCATTGTTTTATTTCAATGCACTAGTTGCAAGGTAAGACTTGCGTACCAGTATTGACATTTGTCGTTTTTATTCAGCATCCAGAGCACCAAAGGCATAAGATGTGTTCTCATTACCCTTTCAAGGAAGCCAGTGACTGCACAGAATCTGCAACCAGAGCTCTCACCATATAGGTCAAGCGAAATGCATGAAGAGATGATTTAGGGGAGCCATCCATTAGTCTGAAGGTTCAACTCTAGGGCTACTAAATATTTCTCAAGAGGACTCTCACGGCATGCACCCCCAACCCTCCATGAACCCTTCACCCAGGTCAGACTTCACCTTGGATTGCTTCAAGAGGTCTAGCATTGCTCAGGCACTACTATCCAGTTTGGTATCTGCCTTAAAAGGGATCCTGACTCCTTCCTATATTACAGCCTTAAGGGGAGTGCCATGTGCTCGTTCGTTTTTCTTGCCCTGAACTGCGCCCTCAGGGCAGCAGTGGGTGTGGTGGACACAGAAAATAATTTTGACCTTTCAAACTCCAGTCCTAGAATATTTGGGGGAAAGAGCAACTTTCCCCTAAATATTCCAGGACGCAGTATGTCAACTCCAGTCCAAGATTATTTTGGGTAAAGTTATACATTCCCCAAGTATTTTTAGGAATGGTTGAAAAGGAGTAATTTTGAACGGAAAAGTGCTACCCGGAGGGCGCAACTCTGGGCAAGAAACTAGGAATGCCATGCCTTGTTTGGTGAACCCTCTTGGAAAAAAAGCTCAACTGCTCCACACACCTCCCACAATTGACGCAGTTAAGCATCAAACACCCTTGGACTTAGAAAGACTTCAAGAACTGAAGGGACACAAACTAGTCTTAAATAACTAATAACTTCATCGATGCCTGCAAAGCCTTTGATGTCCTTTGAAACTAACAACAACAGGAGGACTTAAGACATCATTCAGCCATCGCAAAATACATTCACAGGGAACCTTTCCAAGCCAGTTCTAAAGAAATACAGGCTTTCTTTTGAAGAGGCCATTTAAGAGGAACTCTTGGCTTATCCTTTTCATAACAAACAAATTTCAGCTCCCATTGCAACACCTTTAGCAGACCTCTTTAATGGGATGTTCAGCACAGGTATCTTTCCTGACCTTTGGAAAATGGCTTAAATTCTACCACTTTTAAAGAAATCTAACCTAGACCCGGACAACCCAGCCAATTACCGTCCTATCTCCAGGCTACCTTTTCCAGCCAAACTGGTGGAAAAACTGTTAAACACTCAACTATCAAAGTTTATTCAGGATAACCATCTGTTGGATCATTCTCAGTTCGGCTTTAGGGCCGAACATAGTACTGAGACGGCTCTAATAAAAACAACGGATGAGTTAAGAACTATCCTGGATAAGGGGGGCTCTGCAGCACTCATTCTTCTGGATTTGTCGGCAGCCTTTGATACGCTTGACCATGTCACCCTTGTCAACCGTCTCAGTAAACTGGGCATTGCCGACAAAGCCTTGGCTTTACTCCAATAATTTCTGACTAACCGAAACCATTCAGTTATGTTAGAGAATTTTTCTTCTGATTCCTTTCTACTCCCTTGTGGTGTCCCACAGGGATCTTCATTGAGTCCGCTGCTTTTTAATGTTTGTTTCAGAACTAGCCCCTCTGATTAGATCTTTCGGTTTTTCCCCTACGTCTTATGCAGACGACACCCAAATTGTGGTGGCAGCCTCGAATAACATAGAAACAACTACCTCTCAGTTCTACAACTGTATGAGAGCAGTCAGTGGCTGGATGGAAACGCACTGTCTTAAGCTAAATGCTGAGAAAACCGAGGTTATACTCTTTGGCAATAACCCTCTTTTTGGAACCCGGCTTGTTGGCCAACAGAGATGGGAACTCTCCCAATTCCTGTACAAAAGCTAGAAATCTGGGAGTAATAATAGACGACCAATTAAGTTTTAATAAACATATCAGCTCGGTTGTCTCGGCCAGTTTTAATACCTTAAGGATTATCAGAAAGATTCTTTCTTTTATTCCTTTAACCACCAGAAAAACAGTTGTCTCTTTATTAATTTTATCAAAATTGGACTACTGTAATGGCCTTTTTTGCTAAGCTTCAAAAACAACATATAAAGAAACTGCAGAGTGTGCAAAATGCGGCAGCCAGGCTGGTTTTCAACCTGCCCAAATTCCACCCAGTTTCATCGGCTATCAGGGAACTACATTGGCTGACGGTATCTAACCGTATTAAATTCAAGGCATTATGCCTCATTTTCAAAGCCCTGCACGATGTAGGTCCTTGTTATTTAAAAAAAATCTTTCATGGTATGTCCCAAATAGAGAACTTCGTTCTAAAAATACCTTGACAGTGCACTGCCCCAGGTTCATGAGATTAAAATGGGGAGGCAGTTGTTTTACCACCGAAGCCCCTGCCCTGTGGAACAGTCTACCTATAAACATCAAGGCAGCACCAACATTGCTGGGTTTCAGGAAGCTAATAAAAACTTGGCTTTTTAATGGTTAGGTGTTTAGTCATTTCTCACCACCTAACTACCATCACCTTACTGCCATTCAAATAGCGCCAAGACACCTATGGGTATTCGAGTGCTTTAGAAACCTTTTAACATAACATAATAAATAAACTTCAGTTATGGCTCTGCTCTACCAGGGCCATAAAAACCGCTTGGGGAGAGGTCTCTGCAGGAGGGATGATGGGACTTGGTCCAGAAGGGTATAATTGCTCCAGTTCTGTCAAATAAGCTGGGGTGAGGCTTTTTGGGTGGGGGTGGGGGGGCTCTACTACCCAGGAATAATTTTACACTTGTCCTGCCTGACCATACAACATCTGTAAGGAACATACTGAGGTTTTACCTCCCACAATGAGTATATAGTTCAGGTCAATAGGTTGTTGCTACCATTGCCCAGGAACATTGTATAGAATTCCATGCAGATCCTCCCAGTCACCCACTGTGGCATCAAAATAATCAAATGAATGAAATCTCCCGGTTGTTGGAAGAGGTGGCAGTTTAACTTGTTGGGCAACAGAGACAGTACCTGTACACCAACAAGGACAATAAATATACTTTCTGTACTTCCTCATTCCCAGATGGTATGAGACTGGCCTATCTTTGACAATAGACTTGCTCAACACCAATGCAAAACGCCAAAGCGTTGCCTCTCAGGTGTCTCCCCACTCTTCCCAAATGTAGCTTTTAACTAGCCCTTTTTGAGCCTCTAAATTCGTGTCCCCTCCAGCCCTTCTCTCTTAAAAGTGTATTTTCTAGTTGCTGTCACTTCTTATGAAGAATTGTTGCCCTCTAAGCTCTTTAATGGAAGAGCCATTCATGCAAGTTCAGAGACTGTAGTGCTATGCAAAGTAGCCAAGGTTTATCTCCTCCCTTGATGTCTTTCTGTCTGTTGAATTTCCCAGAACCACAGTCCTTGCTGATGGGACTTTATACACTTAGATTTGAGAAGGACTATCTTAGTTGATAGGTAGGACACATGCTATCAGGAAAACAAAGTAGTTTGTTTCAAGTACTTTTGCCCCAAGACATCTTGAAAATCCTAGCTCAAAAGCAGTGCTTGTATAGTGGATTGCTAGGTGCCGTTAGCATTTTATACTAACACTATTTGTTACTCCCAGGACACATTCCACTTGAAAGAAAGGAGACAGTGGCTGTATAGACCGAGCCTGCAGGCAGCGTGCATGCGCTGTAGGTTGGCAACGACCTGTTGGATCTAAAAACAAGCATTGGCATAGCCAATCGGTCTCGCTTTTGGGACCTTATAAGTGTTTAGCCAGAACTATTGGCTTTGCCAATGCCTTTAAGGTATGTTGTAGAGCAGCATGTTGAAAATGTATAATAAAAGAGTGTTATAAGCATTTTCTTACCCTATATATAACCAAGAAGACATTATGTACAACCGAACGACCCAATTAAAAAAAGAATGAACATACCAAATGTATTTTTTTTTGCCCTTGCAATTTCTTCCTGCCTATACTAATGCTTGTTATAGCTTTTTTTGCTATGGGGGGGGGGAGGAGAATCTGAGCTCCTCTGTGAGCTATTGAGAATTCATGGCGTGAATATAGCACTATTACATAAATACGTTACATAGAAAACACTGGTCACGTAAGCCTTCACGTATATTCGATCGGCTCACACCCTATCTCGCGTGCATGAAACCTGCTGAGGTGTGAGTACATAGTGCCGAGTAGTTAGTATGCGCACTGATATCACTGCAGGGGAGCTGGATCCATGGTGTGCACCCTAACCTCGACACCTGTCCCAGTCCCCAAGGTAATCTCGGGGGATCCTCACTTTGTCCGCACTTCAAAAATCCTAATATTTACTAATCATAAAGCCCATGTTTATTTATTTATTTTGCAGGGTGGAAATAGTTTTCCTCGACGCCACACTCTTGTAAAACCGCGAGTGCGGTCTAAGTGGCAGCGACTTTTTTAAGCGATACCGTTACCTGACTTCAAACCAACCATCACATGCAGTAGTATAGTTTTATTAAATCAATTATTAAAAAAGATATTGTGCGTTTATGCAAAATGAAATATGAACCATCTAATTACTGATGTTAAAAAGCAATTTAATTGCGGCGCTTTTCGGGAGCAGTGGCAGACGAATGGAAAAACCCTAATTAGATGGCTAATTTCTCTTCTTGAGTCCACATAGCCTTTGGCGATGGAGGCTGTAAATGGAGCTATCGGTCCCAAATTGCCATGCTTTGCTGATTAAATTTTAATTGAGTCTTGTAAAGGGCTGGAAATGGCGTGACATATAACCTGCGGTCATGGGGCTGCGGCGGGTGGAGCCTGGTGCTGTACATTGTTCGGCCTTTGGCCTGCAGATAGAACCGGAGAGCGGTAGCCCTGGAGGCCCCGAAAAATGTGCCGGCGGTGCCCACGGGGCCCTCCGTGGAGAGGAGAGTCGAGGAAGCCATGGAGTGGCAGAGACTTCAAAAGGAATACATCAATGGGGCACCTCGGCCCTGCTCCCCCCTCGGTGCCTGCGCTGCAGCTCCCTCACCGGCAGCGGAGACACAGGGATGTCACTCGACGGGCTACTAATGAAGAGAAGCCCCCTCATTACAGAGCGATCTGTTCTGAGGGGGCTTGAGGAAAAGGGTGATGGCTGGGATGTGATCTGTAGGACGCCGCCCTCCAGGCAACGTAGAAGCAGCACTCACTCAGCCCCCTAAGAGAGCACGCAATGCAGATCAAAAAATACGTGTCTAGATGCCGGAAAAGGGTGAATGGTATGACTCAAAGTAAATGGCATTGGCTGTAGTGTCTTTACTCTACTGCACCTCTACGAGGGAGCTTGCAATAGAGCCGGGAAAGAAGCAACCATTCTCAGCAAATTTAAGGTAGTGGCCACCCAATGAAATTTGAAGTAACATGAATCATACTACGAATAAAAGGAGAGAGCACAAATTCTTCAAGAAATGTTGCATCATGTCAGCCGGCTAGACACAACAAGCGCTCACCATTGTCTATATTTGCATCACGCTTTCACTTTCAGTTTAAGTGAAAGCTCGATGCAAAAATAAAAACATGGCTGAGTGAAACCAGATGGCAATAAAAAACGAGCGAGCGCGGCAGCCTGCAGATCTGACCAGACGCTCGTGCGTCATGGCCTTTTGCCTGCGATTACGCGCGCGGCAGGCATGTGTTTCCAATTATCGCGCCCGGGCACGATAATTGGAAACACATGTCTGCCGCGCGCGTAACCGCAGGTAAAAGGCCATGACGCACGAGCGTCTGGTCAGCTTTTCAAACTCCCTAACTATAAGTCTCGCAGAGCAACGCTTGCGCGCTACTCGAGGCTCGACCTAAAAAGGGGAAAAAACAACTCTCTAAAAAGTGGCTTTAAGCCTGCCCATATCTTGCCATTCGTTTGCATCCTGATCACTCTTTTGCTGCCTTCTAATTTAGCAGCAGTTACAAGGAGTCACTTACTGTGTGACTTTCTTGTGTTTTTGTGGCGCAAGGACGAAGTACAGATTGATTTAACTTGATTAGTGTCAGTTTGCTGAGCCTGCGCTAAATTGAGGCACTTTTTTATATTTGGATTTTTATATAACGCAAACTCGACCTGCCTGGAAAGTATTGGGCGCTTTACATGAGCACCAGTTAAATTCTACACGTTCATTTTTTATGCTGGGCGATTAAATGATTTGCCCAAAATCGCAGGATGTTAAGGCGACGTAGCTTTCTTTTTCTTCCTCCGAAGCCCTTCAATTTTGCAATTGTTAAGCCATTAATGCACCACTGTGGGTGGGTTTCAGGCAGTGTTTTCAGTCAGCAGCAGTAAACACGCTACTGTGTTTTTTCACTGGTTGCCATTACAAATTCTGATATGGAGACTGTGTTGCACTGGCTGAAGAACAGGGTCGCCGAAAGATGCATCACTGACCTGGTCGTTTCATGCAGTTAAAACTGTTATCAAGAATGCAGCCCATTTGCATGTTCCACGGTGATAGCTGCAGCATTGTAATCTACCCCACCTCAATCTATCCCATTCCACCCTACCTCAGTCTACTCCACTCAATTCCAATCCAGTCTCCCCTCGCCAATCTGCCCTATGCCAATCTGTCGACATCACCCCCTGTACTTGCCCCCCTCCACTCTGAGCTACCCCAGTCTACCCCTCTTCACTCCACCAACTTTTAGCCATGCTTAACAGCAGCCACATTGGTTTACAGCACGGCTAAAGCACATTGCCAAAGCCACTAGCTCTCACACAAACACGACCTATTGGCTCTGCCAGTGCTTGTTTAGGCAGCACCCATTATCTGTCCTCTCTAGAGCGGCTATTTGGTCTTCAGTTGGTACATTTACTAAACACTTGTGTGGATAGTTCTGATCGCCAGGATGCGCAGTTAAGCCGGTGTGTGATCAAAACTGTGTTCCAGACATCTCCCTCCTGCTGACATGCCACTGATTTCACTATGTGCACAGCATGTACTCTACAGCAGCGTATGCTGCAAACGCAAAATGCTATGCAAACTGTAAACAATCTGTTTTCAGCTTGTAGTTCTCTAGAGTTGCACTTTTTAGTTTTTCCACCTGTGGTAGGTAGGCTGTAGTACATAAACTTCCTAATGGTTTACATCTGTACACACAGACACCCTTCACATAAAAAACAAGCATCTGCAATGCAATAGGTCTTGCTTTTACGCGAGTTTGAGCTATTGGCATTGTAAATGGCTGCCTTTTATTTGTTTTGGTTTTTAAAACATAAATAAAAGGCATTGTCATTTACAATGCCAATAGCTTAAACTCTCGCAAATGCGAGACCTATTGCATTCTAAATGCTTGAAGGCATTGCTGATTTGCCCCCTTCTGTCTCCCATGGCCCCTGAAGAGCTCCCCGTTTGCTACAAGTTAAACAAACAAGCTGGTGGTCACAACTGCGCAGGAGAGGCCCTCCTGCAGTAAGAGAAACTCATTAACCCCTTCGCTGATAGGCCTTTTCCCCCCCTGTGCTAAGCCTTTTTTTGGCTATTTGGGGTAGTTCGCGCTTAGGCCCCTGTAACTTTTTGACCACATAAGGTATCCATGCCAAATTTGCGTCCTTTTCTTCCAACATCATGGGGATTCTAAAGGTACGCAGGGTTTGTGGATTCCCTGGAGGGGACCAAGAAATTAGCCAAAATACAGGTAAATCTTTTTTGGGGGGGGGATGGGGAAAAAAGGGCTACAGATGAAAGCGTCTGGGTTTTTTTCCCTGCAAATGGTATCAAAAAAGGGATTGTGGTGCTGAAATCACCATCTTCCCAGCTTTAAGGGACAAGCAGACTTTTGTCAGAAAACCAAAATATTTTACACAGTTTTGGCATATTTCTAGGACATAGCCTATTTTTGCTATTTTTTGTGCTTTCAGCCTCCTCCCAGTTAATGGTAGAAATGGGTATGAAAGCAATAATGGATCCTGGAAAGCTATACATTTTAGAAAAGTAGACAAAATTCTGAATTCAGCAAGGGGTCATTTGTGTAGATCCTTCAAGGTTTCTTTATAGAAACTAACTGTTGAATATAGGAAAAATTGAAAATTAGTTGAAACAAACAGCCATTTGTGTCAACGTTTTCACCTGTAACTTCTAATTATGACAACTGTTTGAAAGCAATATACCGTTACATCCACTGGACCTTTCTGGTTGTGGGGATATATAGGACTTGTAGGTTCACCAAGAACCCGACGAACCCAGAGCCTATAACTGAGCAGTGTCTTGCAATGGTTTTTAGGTCGAGCCTCGAGTAGCGCGCAAGCGCTGCTCTGGCGAGACTTTAAGTTAGGGGTTTCAGAAAGCTGACCACACGCTCGTGCACAATGGCCTTTTCCCTGCGGTTACCCGCAGGGCAGATATCAGTTTCCAATTATCGTGCCCAGACGTGGGCGCGATAATTGGAAACACATGGGCATTGTGCACGAGCGTGTGGTCAGCTCAGCAGGCTGCCGCGCTCACTTGTGCTGACGCTGCCTCCCTCCTCCCTACTCTGTCTTTTCTCTGCTGCAAGCACTCTCGCAGAATGTGACGACTTGACTTCCGTGCGGCTTCACGTGGATTAGTCGTTTGTTGATTCCTCTCTGGCAGGGGCGTAACACAGGCCCCCGCAGCTCCCGCGTTGCGGGGGGCCCCGCGCTCCAGGGGCCCCCTCACTTCATCATGAATGAAATGGTGCACACAGCACGCACGCCTGGGCCCCGGTCGGGCCTCAGAGGCTCTTCATTGTGGTGGCACGCCGTCGCTCGGCAGGGCCCGCCCCGGGCCTCAGAGGCTTGCGGCTCTTCATTGAATTACATGGTGTGCAACTGCTGTGCAGTGCGCACGCGCGGGCCCCTGAGACTCTTCATTAATGAAATCATCAGTACTTAGCAGGGATGGCAAACTCGAGGCAGCGTAGGGTCCTCGGCGCTAATCCTGCAGAAGACAGACCTCTCCTGGCCACAAAGGAAGGGAACCAAAATTCGCACTATTACATCCATTCCGGACCTAGAAGAGCTATGTAGCCGGTGTTTGCAGCACTTTGATTATAGCTGCGTCCGTTTTATGTAGGTCTTAATACAATTGGGCAGTCATTTTCTAAGCATTAACAAATGTATCAAGATAAAGTGATTTGCGGATCACACCGTGATAAGTCGGCAAGCCGGGATTGGAACTTGCTGTTTGCTGCTTCTGTAGTCAGTAACGTCAACAGAGACCACGTTTCCTCCCATGAAAAAGATATTTGACATTCAAGTCACCTGGCAACTGGTTTGGATCCAGAGGCTTACTGGGAGCGGAACTGTAAGCACGTTCAGGATGTTTGTCTGAGAAAAAGACAGGGCGAGGCGAACTGGAGTGCGCCCCTCCCCCCTAAAAAAAGGAAGCAGTCAAATCCTTAGAAAAATCTGGGTAAGACGTCACGTTATTTTTTACTAAATTCAGTGCCAAACATAATCAACCAAACTACATCAAACTGCACTCAGTGTATTTTATGTATTGTCTACATTCATTGTATGGCTGTCGAGCGCACTAAAGCATGGAGGGTCTGTGCCCAAGGACGTCACGAGGGCTTCTGCAGTTTAGAGTGGGGTGCTGGCCAGTGATGTCGCCTCACTAAAGGCAAAGGGGATATGTGACAGTGTGCGTTTGAAAAGACAACAGATGCTGCCAGAACAAAACATTTGAATGACCCTTTTATTGTTCATTCCCATTATAAACTGTTGCAAGATGTATTAATGGGGGCGCTTCCTGCTCCAGCGCCATGGATCTGTGTGACCTGATGACTGTGCCTCCCTACCCCTCACCGACATTTCCCTTCAGCCTCTCTAGTCTGTGCCCTGATGCCAGAATCTCTGCCCCGCCCACCTCTTGCCTTGGCCGTTTTGGCGCGCGTGGGTACCTAAGAGCAGGTGACGTAGGTCATATCAGTAAAGGGATAGAGGTGAGCCCGCGCCATGTTACTCAGCACCTGAAGTAGTAGCTTACTGTGCGAAGAGTTACTGCGCAGGTACCCGCTGCTCGGCCTAGTATGTCAAGAAACTGAGTTGCTAGTACTTAAAACAAGCATTGTCCAAGCCAGTAGGTCTGGTGTTAAATGCCAGCCTTTTGGCTTTGTCAGTGATTGTTTTGTTTTGACATATTTTGTGCAACTTTATTGTTGGGAAATCAGCCAGGCCCTCCTCAGTCGAAAAAAAACATTGGCTAAAAGCAGAAATAGCTTTTGTTTTCAAAATGCACACATTGCCAAAGTACTCCCTGTCACCGAAGGGAACTACATTGTGTGTGGATGTTATTTTTTTGAATGGGAAGAATGTGGTCACCTGAGGTAAAACAGCCAATGGATGAAGTGGGCTGACCCATTACCCCAAGCTGCATGCTATAGCGGGCGTATAAAGATGTTAATGACTCAACAACAGACCAATGGATAAAGAGGGCCTGCTGAAGGCCCTATAAGTAATTATATTGCACATATTATTTCTAGATTCTGTGAGATCAAAAGGTCTTGGCTAGAACCAGACCTAATTCTGTTTATATGAAGTACTGTCAGATGTTGTCAGCTGTATCCATGGCCCTGGATCCTTAACATTGTTCATTACTCCTTTGTTATGATGCTTTCGCTGACTGTCGCCTTCTTCAAATACAAAAAATTAGACCATTTCGAAAAATCTGCAGGAAATTTACAAGATGTCCCCAATCCACAGGAAATTCCAAAATCTGTGACTAGTGGAAATAGAGGGAAAGTCTTGTGGGTGGCGTGGTCGTCCCCAAAACCCTGATATCTCACTGAAGGGCATTACGAGCATCTGGGCCTAGGCTTGTGGCTGGAAGGAAATGGGAAGAGAAAAGAGAGGTATTGGGAACCAAGAGGTAAGGGGTAGAAACTGGGTGGGAGGGCTGACAATGAGGAATCGGGGCATGGGAGAGAGTTCAGAATCATGGTGACGTGTTGGAGAGACTAAAACAGTCCAGGAACAGCCTCCTCCCATCTGGACACACTCTACAGATGGATCAGTCGCGCCGCCTGCCTCTAATCCATGCTTTTACCAGTCTGCCAACAGCAGAAAGGCTGTTGGGTGCAGTACGAATAACTCGATTGCAATAGAAACTGGGTGATCCGTACACTAGAGAGATATAGAGATATAGAGATAGAGAGATAGAGAGATAGAGAGATGGAGAGATGGAGAGATGGAGAGATGGAGAGATGGAGAGATGGAGAGATGGAGAGATGGAGAGATAGATAGAGAGATGGAGAGATGGAGAGATGGAGAGATGGAGAGATGGAGAGATGGAGAGATATAGAGAGAGAGATATAGAGAGAGAGATATAGAGAGAGAGATAGATATATATATTTATATATATATATACACATATATACACCCCCCCTCTCTCTTTCTATTTTTGGAGAGCTGTCGACTTTGTAACTGGGGAGCCAAGTTCTAGTCTCGGCGCCGGCTCAACATCCTGTGATTCTGGGCAAATCACTTTAATCTCTCAGTGACTATAAAATGAATGTGACCTTGTGTAATGTAACTGGTGCTCATGTAAAGCGCTACCATGCTTAGGGAGACTTCACACTATGTAAAACTGCAGCAATAATTTTAATAAATAGGGTGGAACATCATCAACTAGTGCTGGAAGAGACCGCGCATCGCATCACTGGACGTCATCACATCTTAACACAATTACATAACATTTGAGAAAGAATAGCAAATTATAGCAAGTACAGCATCGAATTCTACATCTGAATCCTCACAAGAGGTTGAAAAGTGCTAAGTGCCAGTACAATGCAGCATTCTTTCCTTGCTGTGATCTGTTATTTCACTTGCTGCGTGTGTTGTATGTTTCAGTGTCAGTGATGGGTCAGAGCAGCCTTCAACGTCTGCTGTTGGAGTTGCAAGCGCACTGCATGTGAAGGCTGTTGTAGTTATCAGTCTGTCATTGAAGGCTTTTGGGTCTATATTTTCAGAGTTGTTTGGCTGCGTTTGTGATCCACCACCATACTATTCGTTTTCTGCCATTCCAGTTTTTGCTTTGTTTTATTCATAGCTTGGGTTCTGCCATTGCAGTGTATTTGCTTTATTTTATGCATAGCTTGGGTTCTGCCATTGCAGTGTATTTATTTGGTTTTATGCATTGCTTGGGTTCTGCCATTGCAGTGTATTTGCTTGGGTTTATGCATTGCTTGGTTTCTGCTATTGAAGTGTATTTGCTTTATTTTATGCATTGCTTGGGTTCTGCCATTGCAGTGTATTTATTTGCTTTGATTTATGCATTGCCTGGGTTCTGCCATTACAGTGTATTTGCTTTGTTTTATGCATTGCTTGGTTTCTGCCATTGCAGTGTATTTGTTTGGTTTTATGCATTGCTTGGTTTCTGCCATTGCAGTGTATTTGCTTTGTTTTATGCATTGCTTGGGTTCTGCCATTGCAGTTTTTGCGTTCAGTGTTTGAAGTGTCAGTGATGTGTCTGATGCGGTTTTAGGTTCTGCCATAGCAATGTTTGCAATATGTTATTACAGTGCCTGTGATCTGCACTTGCAGTGTTTCTGATACTGTGGTCATTATCTGGTATTGCGTAGTTCTTGATGCTGCATTGCAAAGTTTGCGATCTAAAATTTCTGTATTCATGATCTGCTGTCTTGTTTTTTTGTCTGCTTTTGCAGTGTTCTTGTACTGTCCCTGCAGTATCTATGTTCGATGATTGCAGCAGTCGTGATGTGACTTTGCAGATTTCTCTATCTGGCTTTGCAGGTGTTTTTTTACTTGGCACTGCAGTATTTGTGATTTGACTTTGGAATGTTAATGATCAAGCATTGTGTTGTGATTTTAGAATGTTTTTGGTTTATCACTGCAGTGGTCTTGGTAGAGTTATTTCACTGTTCATATTGTGTCATTGTTCTGTACCATTGCAATGTTAATGATCAGGCTGTCCATTGTTCATGATAGTCCCAATAGGTCTCGCCTTTGGGACCTTATAAGTGTTTAGCCATGCAACAGTTGATGTTGTTGCACCAAGGATATTGTGCTGCATAACTAAATACTTATAAGGTCCCAAAAGCGAGACCTATTGGCTATGCCAATGCTTGTTTATTATGTACCGGGTATACAGCAATTCATTTGGGAAAATATATACATGGAAAAATCGGTATGAGAGACACACCTATGTATTTCTGAAATTGGATTAAAATATAGAGTTTAGAAACAGATATTTGCACATTTCTGAAATTGTGAGTACCCATACTAGCATGAGAAATGTCATTTTTCAAAATGACTTCTTTTTTACACATTTGTCTTTCATTTGGAAGGCAGAAATGCATCTAAAGTCAATAGGTAATAACAGTTGCTCTACAATTCTGTGTTACCCTAAGTCTCCCGATAAAAATGGTACCTCACTTGTGTGGGTAGGCCTAGTGCCCGCGACAGGAAACGGCCCAAAACATGGACACACCACATTTTCACAGTGAAAACAGATCCTTTTTTTGCAAAGTGCCTAGCTGTAGATTTTGAACCCTAGCTCTGCCGTCACCTAGGGAAACCTAGCAAACCTATACATTTTTGAAAACTAGACACCCAGGGGAATCCGGGATGGGGTGACTTGACTGGCTCTCGCCAGGTTCTGTTACCCAGAATCCCTTGCAAACCTAAAAATATGTCCCCAAAAACATTTTCCTCACATTTCTGTGGTGAAAAGTTCTGGAATCTGCGTGGATCCACAAAATTCCACCCAACCCGCGTTCCCTAAAGTCTTCCGAGAAAAATGGTACCTCACTTGTGTGGGTAGGTCTAGGGCCCGCGACAGGAAACGGCCCCAAACGCAACGTCGACACACCACATTTTCATAGGGAAAACTGACCCTTTTTTGCAAAGTGCCTAGCTCTAGATTTTGAACCCTAACTCTGCCAGCACCTAATGAAACCTAGCAAACCTATACATTTTTGAAAACTAGACACCCGGAGGATTCCAGGGAGGTATGGCTTGCGTGGATCCCCCATCTTTTTCTTACCCAGAATCCCCTGCAAACCTCAAATGTAGCTCAAAAAATCACTTTTTCCACACATTTTTGTGTGGGAAAGTTGTGGCATCACCGGGCTGACACAAATTTCCTACCACCCAGCGTTCCCCCAGGTCTCATGATAAAAATGGTGCCTCACTCGTGCAGGAGGCCCAAGTACCCGCGACAGGCAAGGGCCCAAAACGTATTGAGGCGACATCAAAATTGCCTATCACAAAACGACCTGGGTTTGCAAGGGGCGTCACCTGGGTTTCTGGCCCGTGCTCGGCGGCCAGCTAGGGAAACCTACCAAACCCACACATTTCTGAAAACTAGACACCCGGGGGATTCCAGGGCGGTATGGCTTGGGTGGATCTCCCAATGTTTTCTTAACCAGAATACCCTGCAAACCTCAAATTTACCTGAAAAAAATCACTTTGTGGGAAAGGTGATTTTTTTCCAGCTAAATCTGAGGTTTGCAGGGGATTCTGGGTAAGAAAACGTTGGGGGATCCACGCAAGCCATACCTCCCTGGAATCCCCCGGGTGTCTAGTTTTCAGAAATGTGTGGGTTTGGTAGGTTTCCCTAGCTGGCCGCCGAGCACGGGGCCAAAACCCAGCTGATCCCCCTGCAAAACCAGGTCGTTTTGTGATAGGCAATTTTGATGTCGCCTCAATACGTTTTGGGCCCTTGCCTGTCGCGGGTACTTGGGCCTCCCACACGAGTGGGGCACCATTTTTATCGGGAGACCTGGGAACGCTGGGTGGTAGGAAATTTGTGTCAGCCCGGTGATGCCACAACTTTCCCTCACAAAAATGTGTGGAAAAAGTGATTTTTTTGTTCAGCTAAATTTGAGGTTTGCAGGGGATTCTGGGTAAGAAAACGTTGGGGATCCACGCAAGCCATACCTCCCTGGAATCCCCGGGTGTCTAGTTTTCAGAAATGTGTGGGTTTGGTAGGTTTCCTAGCTGGCCGCCGAGTACGGGGCCAAAAACCCAGGTGACCCCCCCCCCCCCCCCTGCAAAACCAGGTTGTTTTGTGATGGGCAATTTTGATGTCCCCTCAATACGTTTTGGGCCCTTGCCTGTCGCGGGTACTTTGGCCTCCCACACGAGTGAGGCACCATTTTTATCGGGAGACCTGGAGGAACGCTGGGTGGTAGGAAATTTGTGTTAGCCCGGTGATGCCACAACTTTCCCACACACAAATGTGTGGAACCCTAGGACCGCCGGCTTCCACTCTGGGCCTTGGCCCTTCTCCCCTCCTCGGCGCATCCGCTTTTTCCTTCTCTTTCTTCTCTGTCTTCACCTTTTTCTGTTTTCTATCCCCTCTTTTCTCTCCTTTCTTATTTTCGTCTCCTTTTCTTTCTTATGTTATATGATGGTTCTAATGTTATTTGCCGCAAAATGTATTGATGCTATCGCAGTATGACCTGTGCCTTTCACTTGGCCTAGACTTTGTTAGCTCTGATTCACCGTATGCTTCCATGGTTGCAGCTGTGATCCTTCAATATTGGACAGTGTCGCCTTCGCTGGGTTTTTACCTCTTGGCCCCCTGCATGGTCTCTAAGAACTGATGAGAACTTTCTCCTGTAGGCCGACTTTTAAGTTTTGGACTCTCGCTATGCCCCTCTCCCACATGTGTTGACAATTCTCGAACTCTGTATCTCTTTTTTTTTATTATCGGGTCTTTAGACTGATGGTTTATTTAGTTGGTGTACATTTGTTACCCCCCCGCCCTTCTCCTTCAATCTCTGCGGCATGTGTAATGTTTTATTTGTTTCTGTTCATTAAACAGATATTACATTTAAAAAAATGTGTGGAAAAAGTGATTTTTTTTCAGCTAAATTTGAGGTTTACAGGGGATTCTGGGTAAGAAAACGTTGGGGGATCCACGCAAGCCATACCTCCCTGGAATCCCCCGGGTGTCTAGTTTTCAGAAATGTGTGGGTTTGGTAGGTTTCCTTGGGTGCTAGCTGCGCTAGGACCCAAAATCCAGAAGTAGGCACATTCCGCAAAAAAGTCTGTGCCTGTTGGGCTTTCTGCCGCCCTGGGGAGGGAGGAAATCGGGGGCTATTGCCCCGATATGCCCCCAAGAGGGGCAGAAAGACTGGCTATTTTGTTTGGGTGGGTGGGGACATTGGGATGCCCATTCTGGGCAGCCCCCACCCATACATATAAAAAAAGCCAGCATAATCTCTGCCACCTCGTGGGCTCTCTGCCCCCCCCGGGGGGCAGATCAGAGGCTTTTGCCCCTATCTGCCTCCTGAGGTGGGGGCAGAAAGACTGGCATTTTTTGTGGGGGTCGAGGCATTGGCATGCCCATTCTGGGCAGCCCTCGCCCCGAACTTTGGAAACAAAAATCCCTGGTGCCTAGTGGGCTTTCTGGCAGGTAAGGGGCTATTGCCCCATCTGCCTTCCAGGAGGGGCAGAAAGACTGTAGCATTTTTTCTTTTGGGTGGGGGTGTTTGCATGCCCATTCTGGGCAGCCCCCCACCCCAACGTATATATAAAAAAAAAAATCCCTGGGGCCTAGTGGGCTTTCTGCCCCCCCCGGGGGGCAGATCAGGGGCTATTGCCCCATCTGCCTCCTGGGGGGGGGGGGGCAGAAAGTCTTATTCTTTCTTGGGGTGAGGTAGGGTGTGGGCTTTGGCATGCCCATTCTGGGCAGCCCCCACCCCTGGCGCATAAAAAAAAAAAATCCCTGGCGTCTAGGGTGCTTTCTGCCCCCCCCGGGGTGGCAGAAAGGCTCTCTGGGGAAATTAAATAGGGGGGAGAGCAAAGGCCCTTGCCCAAGGGGCCGCTCCCCCCCCCCTCCCTGGTGGATAGTGGGTGGATCCCTGCTTGGGGATCGCCCTCCTGGGGTGATCCCCAAGCAGGGATCCACTAGGGAAGGGTACCATTGGAAAGGGGAGATCCTCCCCTTTCCAACGATACCTCTCCCATCTTTTTCGGTGCTCGGGGGGCTGAGATAGCCCCACAAGCACCGAAACTGAGAAACAAACTAAGTTTGTTTCGATTTCGTTGCAATGACGATTGCGCGCCTATCGTCATTGCAATGAAATACAAAAATATGCCTGGGGAGGTTGGGGAAGCTCTTCCCCGACCTCCCCAGGCAAAAAACAAAAATGGGAAATCCCTCTGCTGTCTGCAGCAGAGGGATTTCCTGAGCATGTGCTCATGACGGAATGGCTCCGTCATGAGCACACTAGAACCTGTGCTCATGACGGAACCATTCCGTCATGAGCATGGAAGGGGTTAAATAAAATAGTGCTTACAGACTAAAGAAGACGTACCCTGTAACAACCGAAGTAAAAGGGCCAGTTCTCATGGGAGGTTACAAATAAGGACCAGGCAGTACTAAGGAGGGACTAAAAAGCCTAATAAATCAGAAGCCAGCATTTAAGAAGGACAATGACGCAAGCCAATGACAAATATGGGCGGAGAGTGCGCGGGGCGTCAAGTACATACTCCAATACAGCATGGCTCGCAGAGCAGCGCATGCGCTGTCTAGGCTTGACCTAAAAAGGGTGAGGCATAGTCTGTGTTCTGCTTCATTGAGGGTTTTGGGGCGTTATCATGAGTCGCCTTGAAACCAAAAGAACGTTTTGCTGAAGAAACGCAAGTTATATTCCCAATATGCCCTAGATGGCAGGAGTGTGCACAGCATTTAAATCTACAGCACTCACATCTGCAAACAGATTGTTACAGGTAAGCAACGGTTTCCCTATTGCTTATACTCACATATACATTGCCTCACAAGTAATGTGGAAATGCAGTCTGAAAGCAATCTGAAAATGGGTCTATGTGGGGTGATGTGAACTTTAAGTCAGCGTGCTCCTAGGTCGCCCTCAGTTTTTAGCAATGATCAGATGTTGAAAATCTGCCTTTCTGCAAATCTGTGCAAGATGAACGGTGCAAACCACCGTTGCAGGTCAAGTTTCCTTCTTCTTTTTAAATTTTTTTTTTTAAGATAAATCTGGAATGGTCTTGGAGTTTAGAAACTGTTTCTAATCGTAGCTTGCCATAGATTCCTAAGTGGAATTTTGCTGGCACTCTGGCATTTTCGTTATTGCACAGGATTTGATGCAAGCCATTACCACAATTTCCTCTTGCATGCTACCACAAGATTTCACTACTGTTGCTTCTTTTTGTCACTTCGTTGATTCTACACTTGTGAGGAACTTCCCAATCAAATGTGGCATTGTCAGAGGTTCTTTTAATATGTAGTACTCCAAGTGTACCAAGCATTTGTTTTTGAAGATGAACATTTTAGTTGACTAGCGATAGTCTGCTGTAAAATGTAACCTACAAAGGTAACCTTGTGCTGCCTACTGCTTAACATCCTCATGTGGGGTGTTATGTTGTATGAATAAACAAGTATAGAAGCATGAAGTGCGTTCAGTTGCATCAAAAGAAAAATAATAAAAATGTGATACATGTATGTTTTATATCGCCCTGTCGAAGCAGGCAGCTGCTGATCCAAGATAATCTTTGTCTCTGAGTTCGTGAATTATGTAGTATAATATAGAGCATTTTATTTGTCTGGATGAGACCGCTGCTATCTTTCATCTGTTTGTGTTGTATGTAAATCTCTAAGTTCCGTTATATACTGTAAATCATATTATGGATTCTAACCACCACAAAAGTGTGACTGTTAAATTGAATACTTGATGAATACATTAAATAAACAGATATGAACGAACTGTAGTAAATTAATACGAGGTTGTAAGTCAATGGAATACTCTTTTTCTTTTTGTTGTAGGGTTTTAGAGATGGAAATTAATGAAAGCTGGCACCTGCATTAACATATCTGCACAGATTGCTATCTTAGTTCTTCAGGATGAATGGGGATATGCCTCATGTTCCCATAACTACACTAGCAGGGATTGCAAGTCTGACCGATCGTAAGTGCATTATTATCTTTTTGTTCTTAATATTTGTCTTATATTCAATGTGTGTTACCAAAAATACTGGGAAAGTAATATGCTGTAAAACTAATTTCATATTTTTTAGTTGATATTTTGTATTTGTCATTCGTGGCAAACAAAATTTCTTTTTAGGTTAAGTGCTGACTCTATTAACATAGAAATGGGGATGACCGTACATCAATATTGGATTTGTTTCTACCAGCCTACTCTCCCTCCTACTCAACTGGTTAGGAAATAAATGTCGTAGACCGAACTGAAGACCTTTGATAAAAGAATGCTGGCATTTTAAATATTTTCTTTGTAGTCCCTCTGCCCATCTCATATGAATGAGCCTTCCCACACAAAAACTTTCCTTGTACAATATCTTCCTCCTGATCTCAGCCCTTTTTTGTCATCTTCTAGGGGGATGCAGTTATTTTTCTTTTGCTCACTCCTTCCTGAAAGGAGTGTGTTAAAGTTTTCCAGTTCAGTTTTGCCTTCCTCTGCACGAATATTAATGGTGGCATCAAACAATGAATTGAAACGGTTGTTGGCGTGTACCCCTCATAAGGCATTCCTTTCTGCACTGTAATTTTATGTCTATGAATGATCTGGTGTCAAAGAGATCCTGGACTTTCTTGCTATTCAGAATTTGTTGAGGTCGGGTAAGCTGAATTATACAATGGACATGGCCATTGGACCTTCATTGTCAGTCGGCACTGATCAAAGAGCTACCTAAACAGTCCTTGGACCATTTACTCCCTGTCTGGTAGACCCCTATATTTGTGACTACCTATTGAAGAAAAAGCACAAAATTAAAAGACTTTAGACATTTTTAAACCAGATTCTTATTGGCGTTTATTGCAGACAGGCACTGCTTCATCAGAACGTACGCAAAATTATTTGAGCTCTTGGAGTAGAGCATGCTGATAAAGCCAAATCCCCTGTGAAGGCCAAATTCGTTCAGGCATAGCTAAACCAGGTATACCTTTATTAATCAGTACGGGTGTTTCCTGCGACCATCACAGCTGTGCAGAGCATCAGAAAAAGCTTTATCTTGTCCATCACCCACATGATGTACTCTGGCATTAGGTTGCGAGCAAGATATTTACAGACACTGCACCGGAAGTTTCTTTGCAAGTCAATTCTTAATTTGCAGACAAACTATACAACCTTGAGAATGGGTAGGGGGAGAGTTCTTCGCATCCCCTAGTAACCCTGCATCACCCCACCCCAACTTTCCAACAACTCAACAATGCGTTTCACACTGGAGGTACTCCATGATTTTGTGACATTTAACATCAAGACCATAACGCTCTGATGGGTCAGTGGGGTGCAGCCAAAGTATGCATAGTTGAGCGTGGCAACTGCCTCATTATACCAGTCTAGAGGGAGATTGATAGCAGGTGGCAACTGATCTTAGTATTGGACCTCTCCCTATCAAGTCCCCTATACTTATGGTCCTTGTTCTTCTTCCCTCCCCTATTATGGATTTTGGAGTAGTGCATATTGTGAAAGGCATGTTACATGAGTATTGTGTGACTGGTGGACTCTGCAGGATGAATAGTACCCTATGGAGGGCACAGTAAGTGCGTGATCAGAATGATGGATCTGTCGAGGTGGTCTGCACCCGAACAGTGTGTATGACAACCTACATGTAAGAAAACAAAAAAGGGAGGTACCCTAATATTTTTAGTAGGGACAGGGTAAGTATAAATAAAAACATAAAAAGTCCCTACATAAATCTCTGTAGAACTTAGTGTTTATACGCAAAATCAGTGTCTAAAAAAGGCTCAAAGGACCATATATTTATACAATTAATTAAACAACATATATTTATACAATTGATTAAACAACATATAATCAGCGCAACACTGAGAATGAATAACCAACTAAATGTAAAATCAATATAACATTTATTCAATACAGATATGCAATTAAAACCATAATACACCATTCAAAGATTAAAAAAGCACAATTTATGATTAAAATACACAGTTACAAAATCATTAGAAAACAGAAAAGTCGACGCCGCGTTTCGGTGAATCGTGAATATATCACCTTCAGGACAGTTTTCTAAACGATAAAAACATTCAGTTATTAATCATCTCAAGTGTTGCTACTAACAATATTATAAATCATATTAAAATATCAAAAGGATAATTAAATAAGACAAATATATATCATATTTCATCCCAATCTATAATTTCACAACCGAAATAATATTTTGCTAAACTAGACAATCCAGTGTCACATGACGCTTTACACACTATATGGCTTTCCAGTATTTTAATAAATACACATCACAGAGATAAAAACAAAATAAATACCTAAACAATTAGTATGATGATTAAATTTCAATTTGTAGAAGCGATCTTCTTACAATGAAAAGCTGGAAATATGCCAGTCAGTGAAAACCTCTAGATTAAAGAGAACCAAATTAAATATCAAAGGCAACTCCAAAACTAGGAAAATCTATAAAATACCAGAATGATTATCAATACCTATTAAATAAGAAGCCACGTTGAGGAGATTGTGTGTGTTGTGGCCACCATATAGTTTCTTCTTCATGAATATCCAAAGGCTCTATAAGAGATATAAAATTTACATTCGGCCTATGATAAAAATTATTTTTATAAAAAATATTAAAAGAATATTAAAAGAATATATAGACCAATAGGATTACTAAAAAGGTGTTGGGCTCACCAGGTATCGTAGGAATAGATGTGCCGATGGCTGATAAACCGTGATAAAAGGCACTATATCTATGCTCCAAACCTTCGCCGTTTGTAATAGTAAGTTTTTATTCGGGCGGAGATACTCTGATTATATCACCGTCTAGGTCATTGGATAAATTTAAAAACCTACGGAAAGAAATACATATTTCACTAATAAGCCTCAAAGTGCTATTATGTACTCTGTTGTTCTAAAAGTACTACCAATTTATTTTCCAATAGAATTAAAAGCCAGTATTACCTAAAAGGGTTCATATTATCGATAATGAATTTGTATATACCTTTTTGAGGATCATAACCCAATATTAGAGATCAATGCTCAGATGTTTCTTAATCAACCCTATATCTAATTATCGTGGAGGTTGTAATAGACACTTATCATAATCCTCAACCACTTTAATGTATCTAAATACTGATGGGAAAATTATACAGAATGCAAATTCATACACCCCTATGAGAGGGGAAGTGTAATAACAAATATTGTCCTGTCTCCTAGACCTGACTATAAATTTACAATAGGTACAATGAAGTCCCAAAGTTAGTATCAGAGCTTAACTACCGCTTACCTAAAAGAGGCAGAATGGCCTCCTCGCCAACAACAACACCACAGCAACTTCCGTGTCAGGATACGCATATGCTCACGACCCGGAGTTTCTTTTATATTGCCGTTGGCGGTCACGTGATATGTGTATACTTATTGTATTACCCGATGTTTCTTATATGAATGAAAGAAACACACTGCATTTATAATCAAATGCTGTATTATGATTCTGAGATAAAAACAAATTTGTTGTTTAAAAGATGTTTGTATGAAAGGAAACACCCGTAAAAGTGTCGGCCATCTTGCAACGGGTTTAAAATGAGTAAATGCATACCAATTTGGTTTACATCTCCACAGTATTGCCCTTTCTTAAATACACTAATCAATATGGTTTATCTAAAACCAAAAACATAATAATATATAGTAGATATAGTAAAGTTAGCATATCCACTTAAACATAATTTCATCGGCCATAATGGAGCGGGATTATACAAATAAAACCCAAATGCTCCGAAATGCGATCCAATCAGATATACCTACAACCTAAGTACAATAAATATAATCTGGTTACAATGATCCTTATATTGAGGGAGATATTCTAGATACAGTGGACTGTATTTGAATGCATATTTACTATTGTTCAGAAACAGCATCTCCTACGAGGCTAGGACTATTATTCAAATAAGCCTCTCCCAGTCTTCTTTACTATTGAGTCCTTTACTAAAGGTATTAAAACGGGACATGTAAAACTGTTCTCGCTTTTTCCTTTTGAGAGTTAAATCTCCACCTCTAATGTTCAAATGAATTGTTTCTAAACCGCACCATTTCAAATCGTCAATTTTGTGCTGAGCAGTATGCCAATGTTCTACTAACGGGGCAGTTCTTTTATTGGTTCTAATTGAGGACTTATGTTCATTTATTCTGATCCTAATCTCTCTCGAGGTCTCTCCAACATAGCCCAAAGAACATGGGCACATAATAAAGTATACCAGATTCTTTGTACGGCAATTCATGAAGGCATTAAATTTATGGGTCACATCATTATGTACCAACATAGGTCCTTTAATGATGTTATCACAATTATTACACCCACTGCATGCGAACGTACCCATTGGTAATGGGGCATTAAATAAACAGGGTTGTCTGTTTTCACTGGTATCTCTATATGTGTGGATAAGACAGTTTCTAATAGTTCGATTGCGTCTAAAAGAAAACATAGGTTTAGGAAGAATCTCTTTCTTCTGATTAGTAATGAGATGCCAATTTCTATTGATGATATTTTTGATTTTGACACTAATATTACTATAATTAGTAACAAAAATCATAGGTGTAACTTTCGGAGTCATTTTTTCAGACTTATTCTCAAAAAGGAACATCTATCAAAATATTTGGCTCTTTTATATGCATGTCTTACTATTCTCTTTGGATAACCTCTATTAAGACATTTTTTGGTCAAAGTCTCTGCATGTTTATCATAATCTTTAATGGTTGTACAGTTACGTTTTAACCGTAAAAATTGTCCAAAAGGGATATTGTCTTTTTGACAAACAGGGTGATTACTGTTGTAGTGGAGCATAGTGTTACGATCAGATGGTTTTGTGAATAATTCCACATTAAGTAGCCCATCTACATGCTTTATTTTGATGTCCAAAAACTCACAATCATATTTATTAATAGAAGAGGTAAATCTGAGATTAACATCTCCTAAGTTTATCCACTCCAAAAATTCCATAAGAGTTTCTACAGTGCCTGTCCAAATAAAAAACACGTCATCAATGTATCGGGACCAATGTGAGATGTTCTCAAAAAAAGGTGCCGATACATTGAAGACGTGTCTCTCTTCAAATTGTGCCACATACAGACAGGCCAAACTAGGAGCACAAGTAGCTCCCATACTGGTCCCTTTGATTTGCCTATAAAAATCACTATCAAACAGGAAAATATTATTCTTTAGTATAATAGTTACACATTCCACAACAAAATTTGCATGGGGGATAAGTCTTCCTCATTGTCACCAAGGATATTTTTAATCATTTCTATAGTACTATCTTGGGGAATATTTGTATACAAGGCCTCGATATCTAAAGTCACAAGGTATTGTAATTCTGGGTTATATTCCAAACCTTCTACCTTTTTAATCATGGCAGTAGTGTCTTTAATATAAGCCCTTTGTTGGGCTACCAGAGGTTGCAGAAAAATATCTACATATTTACTTAACGGTTCAGTGAGTGAATTAATGCTAGAGACGATGGGTCTCATAGGTGGATCTGTCATATTCTTATGCACCTTAGGAAGGCCGTATAGTGCTGGAATGACAGGATCTGTATTATTCAGGAAACTAAATTCATCACTACAGATGATGCCATCTTCTTTTGCGAAATTTAGCAAGTTCATGACATTTCTTTTCAAATTATTCCACTCATCTCTATTTGATTTTTGATAATGTAAATTATTATTGAGAAGAGTATACATTCTATTGTTATAATCTTCAGTTTCCATTATAACAATGCTTCCACCTTTATCAGCTGGTTTAATCGTAAGATTATGACACTGTTCTAAGGTCTTAAGTGCTAACCGTTCTTGAGAATTCAAATTATTATTAATCCATATTTTTTTGTTCAATAAATCATCTATACTTTTACTGACAACTCGTTCGAATACTTCTATATCTTTATTAACTAAATTAATCTGAGGTGTCCAATTTGATTTGGGTTTTAAACCACTTATTTTCCGTTAGTAATCTATTTTTACCTTCAAAAAAAGCATTCAATCTTATCTTTCTGAAAAAACCCAATAGGTCTCTTTCCAGGTTGTACCTATCAATAGGGGAGGAAATTGCGCATCCTAATCCTTTCTCTAATACCTTAACCTCCTCCTGTAGTAGGGTTCTCTGTGAAAGATTTATAATTGGGGCCTTATCATCTAATCCCATTTTTTCTGACTCCTTGTGTAGGGACGATGTTGGAATTGGTTCTGTGGATTGAAATTCCCTCTTCCTCTTCCTCTCCCCTTGCTGAGCCAAAATTTTGACGTTGTTCTAAAAAAGACAAACTTTCTCTACTGGAACCGGGGGTCGGGTCTCTTCCCTTATTATTATGATTCTCCTGTGGAATCTCATTGTCAGAATCTGAACTAGTATAAGATGTATCAAAAAATCTCACATTCTTTTTAGGAAAATTTCTTATGGGCTGTTGCCATGTTCTTCTATTTGAAAAGTCTTCTCTAGGTCTTTCATAAAAATCTTTTTGGAGATATGGGTAAACAAATTCTAAGTTATATTTGGAAATGTCTTTCCTTAATTTATTAGATTTTTTGTTAACTAGATATTCCCTATAGCCAGATATATCTCCCTGGATTTCTTCCAGCTTTTTTTTGGCTTCTTCAAGTCCAGTACTTTCTTTAAGTTTCTTTTCCATCTCATCGATTTCTACTCTTTCAATAATTAAAACTTCATGGGCCGTTTCTATTATAAGAAGCATCCAGTCGCGACTGCACCTGTTGGCTATAAAAGTTCAATTTTCAATAAATTTCTGGTTTTTTCTAAAGACACCTGGTTCATTATGAACCTTAAGGCCTTTAGGAATGATACCCTTTTTGCAGTATTCAACCAAAAAATCTGCATGTAATTCTGTTCTTATTGCTTTCTTTTTGAGATTCCATAATGTTTTCCACTGTTCCTCATCTCCGCTATCAAGCGTCACAGTGGCTATATTTTTGGAGGTACAGTTGATAATCTGATTAAACTGGTCCTCTGAAAAACCATAGGTCTTCAATCCTTCCATTATTTATCCGCTTTATATAGGGCGGATGGATATAGAAACTCCCCAGCTAACAAGCTGTGCGTAATGTAAGAAAACAAAAAAGGGAGGTACCCTAATATTTTTAGTAGGGACAGGGTAAGTATAAATAAAAACATAAAAAGTCCCTACATAAATCTCTGTAGAACTTATATGTTTATACGCAAAATCAGTGTCTAAAAAAGGCTCAAAGGACCATATATTTATACAATTAATTAAACAACATATATTTATACAATTGATTAAACAACATATAATCAGCGCAACACTG
The DNA here is from genome assembly GCA_963921515.1 of Calotriton arnoldi. Taxonomy (NCBI): domain Eukaryota; kingdom Metazoa; phylum Chordata; class Amphibia; order Caudata; family Salamandridae; genus Calotriton; species Calotriton arnoldi. The sequence continues at coordinate 1,482,950 of CAWUFW010000638.1, forward strand.
AGAATGAATAACCAACTAAATGTAAAATCAATATAAGATTTATTCAATACAGATATGCAATTAAAACCATAATACACCATTCAAAGATTAAAAAGCACAATTTATGATTAAAATACACAGTTACAAAAACATTAGAAAACAGAAAAGTCGACGCCGCGTTTCGGTGAATCGTAAATATATCACCTTCTTCAGGACAGTTTTCTAAACGATAAAAACATTCAGTTATTAATCATCTCAAGTGTTGCTACTAACAATATTATAAATCATATTAAAATTCCAAAAGAATAATTAAATAAGACAAATATATATCATATTTCATCCCAATCTATAATTTCACAACCGAAATAATATTTTGCTAAACTAGACAATCCAGTGTCACATGACGCTTTACACACTATATGGCTTTCCAGTATTTTAATAAATACACATCACAGAGATAAAAACAAAACAAAAAAACATACCTAAACAATTAGTATGATGATTAAATTTCAATTTGTAGAAGCGATCTTCTTACAATGAAAAGCTGGAAATATGCCAGTCAGTGAAAACCTCTAGATTAAAGAGAACCAAATTAAATATCAAAGGCAACTCCAAAACTAGGAAAATCTATAAAATACCAGAATGATTATCAATACCTATTAAATAAGAAGCCACGTTGAGGAGATTGTGTGTGTTGTGGCCACCATATAGTTTCTTCTTCATGAATATCCAAAGGCTCTATAAGAGATATAAAATTTACATTCGGCCTATGATAAAAATTATTTTTTAAAAAATATTAAAAGAATATTAAAAGAATATATAGACCAATAGGATTACTAAAAAAGGTGTTGGGCTCACCAGGTATCGTAGGAATAGATGTGCCGATGGCTGATACACCGTGATAAAAGGCACTATATCTATGCTCCAAACCTTCGCCGTTTGTAATAGTAAGTTTTTATTCGGGCGGAGATACTCTGATTATATCACCGTCTAGGTCATTGGATAAATTTAAAAACCTACGGAAAGAAATGCATATTTCACTAATAAGCCTCAAAGTGCTATTATGTACTCTGTTGTTGTAAAAGTACTACCAATTTATTTTCCAATAGAATTAAAAGCCAGTATTACCTAAAAGGGTTCATATTATCGATAATGAATTTGTATATACCTTTTTGAGGATCATAACCCAATATTAGAGATCAATGCTCAGATGTTTCTTAATCAACCCTATATCTAATTATCGTAGAGGTTGTAATAGACACTTATCATAATCCTTAAACACTTTAATGTATCTAAATACTGATGGGAAAATTTTACAGAATGCAAATACATACACCCCTATGAGAGGGGAAGTGTAATAACAAATATTGTCCTGTCTCCTAGACCTGACTATAAATTTACAATAGGTACAATGAAGTCCCAAAGTTAGTATCAGAGCTTAACTACCGCTTACCTAAAAGAGGCAGAATGGCCTCCTCGCCAACAACAACACCATAGCAACTTCCGGGTCAGGATACGCATATGCTCACGACCCGGAGTTTCTTTTATATTGCCGTTGGCGGTCACGTGATATGTGTATACTTATTGTATTACCCGATGTTTCTTATATAAATGAAAGAAACAACACACTGCATTTATAATCAAATGCTGTATTATGATTCCGAGATCCGAGATAAAAACAAATTAGTTGTTTAAAAGATGTTTGTATGAAAGGAAACACCCGTAAAAGTGTCGGCCATCTTGGAACGGGTTTAAAATGAGTAAATGCATACCAATTTGGTTTACATCTCCACAGTATTGCCCTTTCTTAAATACACTAATCAATATGGTTTATCTAAAACCAAAAACATAATAATATAGTAGATATAGTAAAGTTAGCATATCCACTTAAACATAATTTCATCGGCCATAATGGAGCGGGATTATACAAATAAAACCCAAATGCTCCGAAATGCGATCCAATCAGATATACCTACAACCTGAGTACAATAAATATAATCTGGTTACAACGATCCTTATATTGAGGGAGATATTCTAGATACAGTGGACTGTATTTGAATGCATATATACTATTGTTCAGAAACAGCATCTCCTACGAGGCTAGGACTATTATTCAAATAAGCCTCTCCCAGTCTTCTTTACTATTGAGTCCTTTACTAAAGGTATTAAAACGGGACATGTAAAACTGTTCTCGCTTTTTCCTTTTGAGAGTTAAATCTCCACCTCTAATGTTCAAATGAATTGTTTCTAAACCGCACCATTTCAAATCGTCAATTTTGTGCTGAGCAGTATGCCAATGTTCTACTAACGGGGCAGTTCTTTTATTGGTTCTAATTGAGGACTTATGTTCATTTATTCTGATCCTAATCTCTCTCGAGGTCTCTCCAACATAGCCCAAAGAACATGGGCACATAATAAAGTATACCAGATTCTTTGTACGGCAATTCATGAAGGCATTAAATTTATGGGTCACATCATTATGTACCAACATAGGTCCTTTAATGATGTTATCACAATTATTACACCCACTGCATGCGAACGTACCCATTGGTAATGGGGCATTAAATAAACAGGGTTGTCTGTTTTCACTGGTATCTCTATATGTGTGGATAAGACAGTTTCTAATAGTTCGATTGCGTCTAAAAGAAAACATAGGTTTAGGAAGAATCTCTTTCTTCTGATTAGTAATGAGATGCCAATTTCTATTGATGATATTTTTGATTTTGACACTAATATTACTATAATTAGTAACAAAAATCATAGGTGTAACTTTCGGAGTCATTTTTTCAGACTTATTCTCAAAAAGGAACATCTATCAAAATATTTGGCTCTTTTATATGCATGTCTTACTATTCTCTTTGGATAACCTCTATTAAGACATTTTTTGGTCAAAGTCTCTGCATGTTTATCATAATCTTTAATGGTTGTACAGTTACGTTTTAACCGTAAAAATTGTCCAAAAGGGATATTATCTTTTTGACAAACAGGGTGATTACTGTTGTAGTGGAGCATAGTGTTACGATCAGATGGTTTTGTGAATAATTCCACATTAAGTAGCCCATCTACATGCTTTATTTTGATGTCCAAAAACTCACAATCATATTTATTAATAGAAGAGGTAAATCTGAGATTAACATCTCCTAAGTTTATCCACTCCAAAAATTCCATAAGAGTTTCTACAGTCCCTGTCCAAATAAAAAACACGTCATCAATGTATCGGGACCAATGTGGGATATTCTCAAAAAAAGGTGCCGATACATTGAAGACGTGTCTCTCTTCAAATTGTGCCACATACAGACAGGCCAAACTAGGAGCACAAGTAGCTCCCATGCTGGTCCCTTTGATTTGCCTATAAAAATCACTATCAAACAGGAAAATATTATTCTTTAGTATAATAGTTACACATTCCACAACAAAATTTGCATGGGGGGATAAGTCTTCCTCATTGTCACCAAGGATATTTTTAATCATTTCTATAGTACTATCTTGGGGAATATTTGTATACAAGGCCTCGATATCTAAAGTCACAAGGTATTGTAATTCTGGGTTATATTCCAAACCTTCTACCTTTTTAATCATGGCAGTAGTGTCTTTAATATAAGCCCTTTGTTGGGCTACCAGAGGTTGCAGAAAAATATCTACATATTTACTTAACGGTTCAGTGAGTGAATTAATGCTAGAGACGATGGGTCTCATAGGTGGATCCGTCATATTCTTGTGCACCTTAGGAAGGCCGTATAGTGCTGGAATGACAGGATCTGTATTATTCAGGAAACTAAATTCATCACTACAGGTGATGCCATCTTCTTTTGCGAAATTTAGCAAGTTCATGACATTTCTTTTCAAATTATTCCACTCATCTCTATTTGATTTTTGATAATGTAAATTATTATTGAGAAGAGTATACATTCTATTGTTATAATCTTCAGTTTACATTATAACAATGCTTCCACCTTTATCAGCTGGTTTAATCGTAAGATTATGACACTGTTCTAAGGTCTTAAGTGCTAACCGTTCTTGAGAATTCAAATTATTATTAATCCATATTTTTTTGTTCAATAAATCATCTATGCTTTTACTGACAACTCGTTCGAATACTTCTATATCTTTATTAACTAAATTAATCTGAGGTGTCCAATTTGATTTGGGTTTTAAACCAGACTTATTTTCCGTTAGTAATCTATTTTTACCTTCAAAAAAGCATTCAATCTTATCTTTCTGAAAAAACCCAATAGGTCTCTTTCCAGGTTGTACCTATCAATAGGGGAGGAAATTGCGTATCCTAATCCTTTCTCTAATACCTTAACCTCCTCCTGTAGTAGGGTTCTCTGTGAAAGATTTATAATTGGGGCCTTATCATCTAATCCCATTTTTTCTGACTCCTTGTGTAGGGACGATGTTGGAATTGGTTCTGTGGATTGAAATTCCCTCTTCCTCTCCCCCTTGCTGAGCCAAAATTTTGACGTTGTTCTAAAAAAGACAAACTTTCTCTACTGGAACCGCGGGTCGGGTCTCTTCCCTTATTATTATGATTCTCCTGTGGAATCTCATTGTCAGAATCTGAACTAGTATAAGATGTATCAAAAAATCTCACATTCTTTTTAGGAAAATTTCTTATGGGCTGTTGCCATGTTCTTCTATTTGAAAAGTCTTCTCTAGGTCTTTCATAAAAATCTTTTTGGAGATATGGGTAAACAAATTCTAAGTTATATTTAGAAATGTCTTTCCTTAATTTATTAGATTTTTTGTTAACTAGATATTCCCTATAGCCAGATATATCTCCCTGGATTTCTTCCAGCTTTTTTTTAGCTTCTTCAAGTCCAGTACTTTCTTTAAGTTTCTTTTCCATCTCATCGATTTCTACTCTTTCAATAATTAAAACTTCATGGGCCGTTTCTATTATAAGAAGCATCCAGTCGCGACTGCACCTGTTGGCTATAAAAGTCCAATTTTCAATAAATTTCTGGTTTTTTATAAAGACACCTGGTTCATTATGAACCTGAAGGCCTTTAGGAATGATACCCGTGCCTTTTATCACGGTTTATCAGCCATCGGCACATCTATTCCTACGATACCTGGTGAGCCCAACACCTTTTTTAGTAATCCTATTGGTCTATATATTCTTTTAATATTCTTTTAATATTTTAAAAAATTTTTTTTTATTATAGGCCGAATGTAAATTTTATATCTCTTATAGAGCCTTTGGATATTCATGAAGAAGAAACTATATGGTGGCCACAACACACACAATCTCCTCAACGTGGCTTCTTATTTAATAGGTATTGATAATCATTCTGGTATTTTATAGATTTTCCTATTTTTGGAGTTGCCTTTGATATTTAATTTGGTTCTCTTTAATCTAGAGGTTTTCACTGACTGGCATATTTCCAGCTTTTCATTGTAAGAAGATCGCTTCTACAAATTGAAATTTAATCATCATACTAATTGTTTAGGTATGTTTTTTAGTTTTTATCTCTGTGATGTGTTTTTATTAAAATACTGGAAAGCCATATAGTGTGTAAAGCGTCATGTGACACTGGATTGTCTAGTTTAGCAAAATATTATTTCGGTTGTGAAATTATAGATTGGGATGAAATATGATATATATTTGTCTTATTTAATTATCCTTTTGGAATTTTAATATGATTTATAATATTGTTAGTAGCAACACTTGAGATGATTAATAACTGAATGTTTTTATCGTTTAGAAAACTGTCCTGAAGAAGGTGATATATTCACGATTCACCGAAACGCGGCGTCGACTTTTCTGTTTTCTAATGATTTTGTAACTGTGTATTTTAATCATAAATTGTGCTTTTTTAATCTTTGAATGGTGTATTATGGTTTTAATTGCATATCTGTATTGAATACATCTTATATTGATTTTACATTTAGTTGGTTATTCATTCTCAGTGTTGCGCTGATTATATGTTGACAACCTACATGTACATGAGGACCATGCCCTGAATTTATGTTAAGAACTTGGGTGTAGGAAATAAACTGTCAGGCCATGCTCTACAGACATTGCCGTCTTTGCAGTTGTAGTTGAGCTAGGTCATTGTTCATCAGGGGAGTCCTCGGCGGTAAATCACTTTCAGCAAAATATATATTTACTCACCATAGGTAGCCAACCAGGATACGAAGGCAGTCCCCAATGAAGATGCATGTAGTGTCTGCTAAACAAGCCACCCTACAGTCAGTAGAACCGAAGAATATGCAGTGCCTACACAGGGTTAAGGAAAAGTGTAAATTTTTAGTATGACAAATATCTAGAACATTTTTAAGACATTAAGGCAGCGTAAAGAAATTGATTTTATCCCTTTGGGAGTTAATGGGAGTAATTGAGGATAAATCTCCTTTGTCTACAGTAAAATTCGACTGTTATTAGAGCAAACACACAGGCTGATGCGTCTAGGGAGAGTTTGTCCTCGGTAATTGCAAACTGCCTGCAAGTATATCTATTCTTTTGTGTTGCAGTTGAATTTGGTTCTGAAGAAATGTATCCCTTTACCCCAAATTTGGTAACCAAGATGCTATAAAGGCATGAGCAGGCCTCATCTCATCCATCAGTGTGGTTGGAGAGAGCCTATAAATCTGTCTGCATACTGCTTTTACCTTGAATCTAATCTCTCTAGATTTCTCAAGCTGGGCAAACACGGATAGTTGAGGTAAGTTGAACCGAGTGATACCTTCCACTATGGAAAACAATGTTTATATGATTGTCCAATTCAGTGATTATCACTGTGGCCAGGTATGAAAAGACTAACTTGGGCAATCTGTGTAGAAATATGGTTGCCTCAGGCTACCATGTATATTTATTCCTCATTCACTGCTACCCAGTTACATTCTGTTATGAATAGTACTTTTAGTGCACTCTTATCACCTGAAGGTCCCTGACTTTAAAGGAAGTACACCTGAACAAAGAGAAAATTAGGAAGACAAACGAGAGATCTTGAGCGTCTTCCTAAAAAGCAAGCGGGAGGAAATTGACTTTTTAACTAGACAGGCAATTCATTCCACCACCTAGGTGCAAGAACAGAAAACTACATCCAGGAGATGCTTTACTGAAATGGGCATAACTGATAGTAAGACTAGGAACACAGTTGACGTAATGGAATGTGTTTATCCAGTTTGTCCTTCAGAAATTTGGATGATGGTCCTTAAGAACATTTGTGGACTAAGCAGATGACTTTTGAGATACTCTTGTCTGTAACTGGGAGCCAGTGGAGTTTATGCATAATTATTTTTGCAGAAACAAAGCAAGAAGCTAGAGTAATGGATCGGACTGCTTGATTTGGGATGATCTGAAATTTGTTAATGAGATTGTTAGCAATACCTATGTACAGGGAGTTAAAGTAATCAGACCTAGAGACAATGACAGCGACTGCAGAAGTTTTCTAGCTACTTTCAAACAACAATGGAAGAAAAGAATGAAGTTTCCTTAATTAAAAGGTGCAGGACAAAATAACTGCTGAAACTTAAGCGTTCATCATAAGTTTGCAGTGCGGTTTGACACCATGACTATTTACGTGTGGTTATTAGGACAGAAAGGCCTAGAAAGCAAGGCCATTGATTTGGAGACAGGGTAGCAAGATCATTTCTGTAGGCCTCTGTTTTCTCCATGTTAATTTAAGCCAGCTACTGTTCATCCATGGTTTTATTTAGCAGAGCCAATCAGTAAGTTTATCCTAGTCTGAGTTGGAAAGACAACAAACTAAGTTGTCATCCTGGTAAGTGAGTTGTATCCAAAGCTTTTGATTAGTTTGGATAAAGGCAAGGTGTAAATATTAAATGGAAAAAAACAGCTCAGACCCTTCGGGTAACTCCTGCATTCGGAGAGAAGGACAGAAAGTTGCCTCTCATAACCCATTGGAATATATTTGAAAGAAAGAAGGAAAGCCAAGCAGAAGCAGCTTTGCCTCCAGTGCCACATTCACATAGTCTAGAGATCAGCAAATTGTGATCCGCAGTGCTACCTGCTATTAACATCCAACAATTTGAATAAACTTTTGTTGCTGCCACCGGCAGCCATTCAGAGGTCATCAAAGACCACTAGTAAAGCAGACTCAGTGCTTCTATTTGGATGAAACCCAACTTGTCCATAGTATAAAATCGTAAGGTTTTCCAGATATTTGGACACTTGACATGTCACAGTTTCAGTGATCTCTGCTGGATCTGACAGAAGGGTAATAGAATGATAAACTGGGTTCCTTCAGGATCCAAGTGCAGTTTCTTGAGTAAAATGTTCACTTTGCTTAGTTCCTTCTCAGAAAGAAAAGTGAGACTGATTCTAGGTATATCTTTATAGAAAATTGTCAGAGGGGTAGGATCTGTGGGGGGCCAGAACTTAACGGTCCTTCTACTTTAGCAGTCATATCATTAAGAGTTGATGGATATCACTTTCGAGTTGGCAGTGGGAAAACCCCTGTATTCTGAAAGATCAGAGATATTGATACTGTGGCATTTGATGAATTACATTGAAACGATTATTGAATATGGAGTATTCTAAGAAATTAGAAAGTTTTATTGCAAACTCTTGGTTTTTGATTGAAGCATTTAAAAGCTGTCCTAGTTTTGTTTGCTCAGTAAATAAAATGGTACTTTATACTGTGGAAGCTTAATTATATATTTTATTTTCAGGAAAATATAAGGCATGCAGCTTCTGTACTGCTTGTCCATCTTTGAGTTTTAGTTTAAGATCAATGTTGAACCGTGGAGATTTTTTATATTTGATATTGCTCTGTATGAGGGCTAAAATGTCCACCCCACCTTATCAGAAATTTACCCTATCTATTAAACATAATCTAAGTAATTTGATGATGGCCTCATTGGGTCACGTGGGTTGGAAAAGTTGATTATTTTGGTCTTGTGTCCGGTTTGTTTGAAACTGAGACCTGTGTAAATGATGGTCTGCGGAGCTGCTTGACTTAGTTACGTGAATAAGAAAGTACACACTCTGAAGACTCTGTAGTTTAAATGTATTACACAGTGACAGTTGCTACTGTATAGTTATGGTTCAGGCGCACTTTCTATTGAAAAGTGTTTTGGTTTTGCCTATAACTTTTAACCCCCATGGATGGCTTTGCATCGAATTTGGCAATCGCTTGGCATAGTCAGCTAAAGTACGACATGCTCCTTTCCCCTACACATTTGGGCAGTGGGGGAAAAGTGTAACGTATGATTTGAAAAGTTGTTCTTCCATTTTACCTGCTATAGGAAATTTAGCTTGATCCTGCATCCCAAACTGCTGGACTGATTTACACAAAATAGGCATTAAAGTAGAAATTGACTCAAGCTGTGCTTTTATTGGTTTGGTGCAAATCTGTTCAGCAGCTTTAGAGATATAAGCATTTAGAAAAATTCGAGCAAGCTTTAAGGGGTTACCAATTTTGAATATCTATGGAAATCCAGAAGCAAAAAAACAAACAAAAGTAATCTGATGTGAGGAGGGAATGTTTTTGCAGGAGAAAAATTGGAAAAAATGATTTAAGTTAAATGGTTAGCTACTGTAATTTTTCTTGCTGCATTTATTTCTGGGTGCAGGGCGTGGCCTTTGTGTCTTTCAGTAAAAAATGAAAAAGCCATTCTCGGTCAGTGGGCCCTTCCCGACCTCCATGACACAGTAAGGGGGACCTCTATGGGACAGGAAAAAGTTTCCCGTTTTTAAAGAATTGTCTGATCCTTTCAGGGAGCACTTCACACTACAGCTGTAAGGAGAGGAGTCCTGTACTACATGAGAGACAAACCCCCCCCCCCCATGCCCCCCCCCAAAAAAGGTAAATCAATTATTTGTTGCACACGCTGCCAAGGGGTTGCCTCCATCAAAGGGAATCGCAGCAAGATTGGTTAGTACAAACCATAAAGCTATACTACTCTCTAGAGGGAAAAGCGTAAAAAAAAAAAGGCCAAGGACACGCTCTACAGAAAAAGAATTTCACTATCCTACGGTAATGCCTCTTCCAATGTTATATATATATATATGACCTGAAACCTTAGTGATCGCTACACGTGTTTACCAGAAATTATGTGGACGTACACTCAAGAAAGATGGCTTGGGTAGGAAAGGGGCTTTTGAAGCACTTATTTACAGCTACCTGTACTCCACCCCCTCATCGCCTAACTATCGATACTGCAGGTTCCTCTCCTTTAGGATGTCTCCTGGTGCCAGACTGGATCTAGATAATTTATAGTGGTGCCACTGTGTGCAGATAGGTGGCTTCATTTGGCTACATGTTGATTCTCTACTGCCCTGAAGGTGACCGGGCAGAGTCGCAGATAAATGCCACCACTGAGCGCTGTCAGTTTCATAATCGGATGACAGTGTGCCTAAATCTTACTTGGAAACTTATGTTTAGGAGTCCAGTGGGAGGACAGTGAGGAATCTGCTGTTGGATAGAGTTTCCACCAGAATGCATTACTGAAGGTAAGTAACTTGTTCTCCAAATGGAACTTCACTTGTAGATTTCTCCTTTTGGAATTGAGACCGCAGCAGTACCTCCCAAAGGTAGAGGGTTTGAGGAGTGGTTAGGAAATCTTGCATTACTGAGGAGGCACAATGGTCCTCTGGTCAGACCTGGCTGTCAAGGCAGTAGTGTTTCCTGAACGTGCACTTATCACACAAGACTTTTATGGTCGACAACCAAAAGAAATGTTTTAGAGACACAAGTGTTGTTTCCCGACTTAACCACTACATTATCAAATTATGAAGAATCATGCTAATCTAGAAGAACTTCAAGCCGCAAAACAGTGTTTACAAGTAAGTTCCTGGTTTCATTTCTCAGTGTAAAAAGTCTTTTACAGCTTTGCATGAGTTCCGATCATGGCTGACAGTCGTTTTGCAGCGTGAATCTTTTCTGGATTCACATTATTCCGCCATCTAGTGGTTGGTTCCAGAACTGTTCTATTTCTTTCTTTTTTTGTTGTTGTTGGTGGGCGTCGACATACCACCATTTGGTGTCCTCCTGTGACGGCGTGCTTCCTCTGGAAGCTCCCACCTTTGGTTGCCATCTTCAGATTCTTTTTTTCCGCCATTGGGTCTGGATCGATACGGAAGGAGCTCCAGAGATTTGGAGAGAAGAATCGACGAAAATAGGTGAAACTTATACAAAGCAGCGATAAAAGCCTTTTTGACGTACCGGACTGCTATCCGACGAGCTGGAGTGCGCCAAAAAGGGGAAAAGTACGGAACTTCGACACGGAGAATGCACATGCAGGGGGCTCCCTGTACACAGTAATGGACAAGACACCTTTCAATTTCTGTAAAAATTGTCCTCATAAATATGCTCATAGGCCAGCATCCAGTCTGCAACCTTTGCGTGCCACTGGAATACCGAAGTGAAGATTGCAATGCGTGCTCGGCTCTCACCCCAAAGACCTTGAGGGTAAGAGAGAGACAGAGCAGGGCCAACTACAACATGCAGGGCCAAGGTCCTGCACTGTCGCTTCGAGATCTGGGCCTTTCCAGCGAAGAGGACAACGTCGCCGAAGGCCCTGAAGTAGACGATGGACACAGACGTCCCAGTCGTAGAGGTTGAGAAGAAGACTTCGAAGGAGGTAAGAGAGCCGTCGACCTCAAAGACAGGAGGAGACACGAAAAAATGTCTCAAAGACCTCGAAAGGAGCCTCGGCGTCGAAACAGTCGACGATTGCAGCCGCATCCAAAGAGAAACAATCCATCGGATCCTTCAACAAGGACTCGGACGGCAAACTCTTAAAATCAAAGACTTCGAAAGATGGTCACGAAAAAGACGAGTCGACTTCGAAACGAGAGAGGTCGAAACAGACTTCGACGGCAGTGTCGACATCGAGCACGAAGAGAGAGGCTGAGGGTCTCGATGCTGAAACACACGCTTCGGAGATCGAGAAAAAGAAAAAAAGGCTAGAGGCTGAAATGGCGAATATTTTGCAATGCAAAAAAGAATTTGACGACAGCTTGAAGCAATTCAAGATACCGCCGAAACCATCAACTGAAGTGGAGAAACCGGTCGAAGAATTGCAGACGCCGACAACTCCCGAACCGCTCGAAGAAGAGGAGGAACTCTTCGAGGATGAAGGAGACGATGAGGCACTAACTTATGTGGGCTCGGCGATCTCAGAGGCTCAAACCTACAATGGCAGGATCTCGGCGCGAATCACCAGAAGAAGCGGTAGACACACATCCTTCGAGGCCTTCACCACCAGATGACATGGGGATGTACAGTCATAAAAAGGGCAGCAGACACATATGAAGTGCAACTGGAAGAGCCACAATCATGTTTTCTAGTAGAGACTTTACTGCCTACACAATCAAGGAGACAGTTTCTACCCCTGCTACCAAGTGTATTGGATCAAGGGAAGGATGCATTTAAAGAGCCTGCCACTTGCAAAGCAGTTACACCAAGAGGTGAGAAAAAATACAAGCATTCCTCAAAGGGCCCATTGTACATCAAGGGGTTAGTGCCAGCTGACTCAATCATTACGTCTACAGCCAGGAAAAGGGCCAATGTACCAACAAATGTTGGACCACAGCCAGACAAGGAGAGCAAGAGAATGGACCTTATGGGGAGAAAGGTCGAAAGGAGTGCAGCAATTCAATGGCGCATTGCAAATTCAAATGCATTGATACAGACATGCATATCCGCATTGGAAAGAGGTAGGAGAACTACTAAAGCACTTGCCTGAACAGTTCCAAAGAAGGGCAAACCACTTAGTGGAAGAGGGAAAGAACATGGCAAACACATGTTTAAAATCGGCCCTAGAAGCTGCAGGCACATCTAGCAGACAGATGATGATCGGCATTACCGAAAGAAGACATGCATGGCTGAGAATATCAGGTTTCAAGCCAGAGGTGCAGAATAACATACTAAACTCACCGTTCAATGGGGAACAGCTGTTTGGTAGCGTCGTAGATGAGAAGCTGAACCAACTGAAAAAAGACAAAACAGCAAGGTCCATGGGTGCACTACAATTTATGGGCATGCTTAGAGGCACACCCTCAAGGAGACCAGCAGACGGAGGTAACCATCAACCCACAGCCCCACACCAAACATACCAGCAAACTTACCATGGGGTAAGCCAGGGCCAACAACAAGGGTAGCAACAAAATTAGCAGTTCCAACAGGGAAGACAATCCTTTAGAGGAAGCCCTCGGGGAAGAGGGCACACACAGCGAGGAGGACCGCAGACCACAGCAAAGTGACTGCATTCAAAGAGTGGGCCGCTTAACAAAAACCGCTATGAGTGGACCCCAAAACACTTGACAGAAAAAATAATTCATCCTTTAAGCAAACAGTTCCTCCAACATACTACACCAGTAGGAAGCAGGTTAAAATACTTCCTCCACAAATGGAGAGATCACGTCAGACAAATGGATATTAAACATAATACAGTATGGTTACTGCATAGAACTGACAAAGCAACCTCCAAACAAAAAATCAAACAAAAAAAATTCAGAAAGGGAATTATCCCAATTACTCCAGGAGGTGCAAGAACTTTAATCCAAAGAGGCCATAGAAGAAGTACCACAAAAGGAAAGGAACTATGGCATTTACTCAACGTACTTCCTAATTCCAAAAATAGACGGAACATTGCGTCCAATACTAGACCTAAGGTTTCTCAACAAATTCATAAAGACACAAAGATTCAAAATGACAACGTTGCAAGAGGTGATACCTCAATTGCAAAAAGGAGACTACATGGCAACCACAGACTTAAAGGATGCATACTTGCACATTCCAATGAACAGAAAACACAAAAATCTATTAAGGTTTGTAGTCAACAAAACACTACCAATTCAAAGTGCTAGCATTCGGCCTAAAATCAGCACCAAGAGTTTTCACAAAATGCCTAGCGGCAGTAGCCGCTCATCTAAGAAGGCAGGAGATTCATGTATACCCGTACCTAGATGACTGGTTGATAAGAGCAAGCTCATACAGTCTCTGCAAACAGCATATACAACAAGTGATAGAGACACTGGTTCAACTCGGATTTTCAATACACTGGGACAAGTCGTCACCAGAGCCAGAACAACAGAAGGTGTTCTTAGGAGCACAGATCAACACTGTAGTAGGGAAGGTGTTCCCGAGCGAGAAAAGAACATTGGCACTGCTGCAACAGACACACCTGTACCACAAGGAGCAAGCTCTGTCAGTGGGGAAAATTCTAGGAATGATGGCTTCATGCATTCATTTAGTTCCCAACATTCGCTTCCACATGATACCGTTCCAGGAATGGCTTCAAGAACAATGGTCACAAGCAACAGGGAGTTGGGAGGATCTAGTGGTTGTCATGCAAACAGTTAATCAGGAGATGGCATGGTGGACCAAAACAAACATAGCACAGGGAAGACTTTTCACACAACCAACTCCAACAGTGACCATAACAACAGATGCTTCCCAAATAGGATGGGGAGCACATATGAACAGCATCAAGGTAATAGGTTTGTGGACACAGGAGGATGCGATAAAACACATCAATTTCCTGGAGCTCAAAACAGTGTTCCTAGCCTTAAAAGCCTTTCAGAAGGAGCTTTACGGAAATAAGATGTTAATGCAAACAGACAACACAACCACCATGTTTTACATAAACAAGCAAGGAGGAACACAGTCTTTAGCACTCAACGCTAGCTCAACAACTATGGAAATGGGCAATCCCAAGGAACATAGACATAATATCAGTACACTTGCCAGGGAAGGACAATGTAGAGGCAGACAGACTGAGCAGGGAACTGAATCAATCAGAACTACACAAAATATTCAGGAAATGGGGGACTCCGCAAATAGACCTATTTGCAACTCACCACAATGCAAAATGCCAACACTTTGCATCCAGACAACCTTGCAAGCAGTCCCTAGGGAATGCGCTATGGATAGACTGGTCAGGTATATTTGCTTGCGCTTTTCACCGATACCTCTTCTCCACAAAGTGATCAACAAATGCAAGAGCAGCCACATGACAATGATTCTCATTGCACCACAGTGGGCCAGACAAACATGGTTCTCAGAGACAATGGAGATAACACACGGAACAGTGCACAGGTTTCCAAAAAGAAAGGACCTATTAACGAGGCAAAACGGAAGGGTACTTCACCCAGAACCCGAGAGCCTAAGCCTAGTTGCATGGCCCCTGAGGACTTCGAATTTGCACACCTCAAACTACCAGAAAGCACAATGGCAGTACTAAGAGAAGCAAGAAAACCTACAACAAGAAAATGTTACACAGCAAAATGGAAGAGATACTCAATGGTGCCTGAAAGAAAACCTCTCAAAAAAGATCACAAGGGAGAGGACAGTTCTAAAATACCTGACGCATTTACTACAAAGTAATCTAAGCTATACCTCATTAAAGGTACACTTTGCAGCAATTGTAGCCTATACAAGAGGAGAAACCGGGAAAAGTTTTTTTCACGTCCCAAGTAGTCAAAAGGTTCCTGTAAGGAGCAAAAAGGGTAGCACCTCCAAAAAGGGTTCCAGCACCCATATGGAACTTAAATATAGTAGTGGCTCAGCTGATGAAGGCACCGTTCTAACCACTGCACAAAGCAACACCACAAATGCTCACGCTAAAGACAGCATTTCTAGTTGCAATTACATCTCTACGTCGAGTTAGTGAATTACAAGCACTAACACTACAGGAACCCTACTTCCAAATACATAATGACAGGATTGTCATGAGAACAGATCCACACTTTATGCCAAAGGTGGTATCAAATTTCCACATAAACCAAACTATACAGATTCCAAGTTTCTTCCAAAATCCAAAAACACATGCTGAAAAAGCTTTGCACACTCTTGACGCTAGAAGAGCAGTCATGTATTACATTGAAAGGACAAAAGAATATAGAAAGACAAAGCAATTCTTTGTATCTTTTGCTAACAGCTTCCTAGGACGACCTGTTACCAAGAACACCATCTCAAGATGGATTGCTCAGGCCATACAGTTATGCCACAAACAAGCAGGACAGACATTACAAGGAGCAACAGGGGCTCACTCAACAAGGAAGAAAGGAGCAACAGTCGCATTTCTAGCAAATACTCCAATTCGAGACATTTGCTTGGCTGCAACATGGTCTTCAGTGCACACGTTCACGAAACATTATTGTGTAGACATTCAGATGAATCAAGAAGCACAAGTAGGACAAAGGGTCTTGCAAAATATATTTACAAATCAGCGCTCTTCTTCTACCCAGCCACCACAAGACTAGCAAACTGTACAAAATCTATGCACAGCATGTGAATCCAGAAAAGATTCACGCTGCAAAACGTATAGTTTCTAACCTGTTGGTATAGTTTTACAGCTTGAAAAATTTCTGGATTCACTAGCAAATCCACCCCCCTCCACCAGAAAGATGAGACAAGAAGAGGGAGGAAAAAAAAAAAAATAAGAATCCGAAGATGGCGACCAAAGGTGGGAGCTTCCGGAGGAAGCACGTCTACGTCACAGGAGGACACCAAATGGTGGTATGTCGACGCCCACCAACAACAACAAAAAAAAAACACAAAAAAAGAGAAGAAATACAATTCCGGACCCAACCACTAGATGGCGGAATAATGCACAGCATGTGAATCCAGAAAATTCTTCCAGCTCCAAAACTACACCGACAGGTAAACTATACGTTACCAGTGAGGAAGCACTTTTCACCGAGTATTTTGGATCGGACATTATTTACTAGTATGTTTCTGCAGTTCATTTTACAAAATCAACCAATAAAACAAACTAGCTGAGTAGCTAGTCTGTGCCTTCCGAAAGTGGAAATGGTGTTCGTTTCCTGGCCCACAACCAGTGTGATTAAATAATACACACATTATTATCAAATAAGTGCACAGCCTTCTCCTAAATTAGTCTTTTGAGAAAATGTAAGCCATTGGTCTCGCACACCACGGCTAAATTGCTCTGTTTGTTTGGAAATGGTAAACATATATTTAGGTGTTACTTTAGCTAGGGGGGAAAAAAAGTAGTAAACGGTTTATCTGTGCTTTATAGATTTGAGGTGCATTGGACCTTGTGTTAAAAAAAAAACTTTGTGATAAGATATGTTTTATCTTGCAGAAGACATGTATAATAACTGCAAAAGGTTAGTCTTGTCTGATCGCCTTTGCTTTTACACTGCTTTGTGGTTTTCTGATAAGGCGTTTATTTTGACTAAACTAATAGTTTGTTTCCTGTGCTAGGATGTTGTCATTGCATACATCATTACAGTAATATTTCTGTTTTACCCTGAAGTGTGTTTTCTCCGAAAATAGTTATGACAATGTATTTATTTGGTCTGGCTGTGCTGCCATACTTCTTTACCCAGTTTGATTTCATTAACTACTTTCTTCAGTGTTTTAAAATAATGAACCAGTTGAACAGTTCCGAAGTGGAGAACTAACATTACATGGCAGTAGAACTTTTCATTTTCAAATCCAGATTTTGATGCCATTGCCTAATGCAACAGTAGACCTATTGTGTTTAATGTGTAGGTTAAACATTTTAACATTTTTTTTAATAGTTTTAAACCAGTTGCCTCTTCCATCACCTTTACCTGCTACAACTACAAAGAGTCTTCTATTCAATGGACGCATAGCAGAAGAAGTGAGCTGTCTCTTGGCATGTAGAGATGAAAATCTGGTCTCGCAGCTCGTGCACAGTCTCAATCAGATCTCCACCGACTGCATGTATGTACTTCCCTTGTACGTAATCTTCAAAATAAATTTAGTGCATCTGAGTTTTTTGTTGTAGTAATTTGTACGATCAACTACAGTAGTTGAAATGATCATTGCCTTTAAGCTCTGTACAGATTCAACTTCTTGCGTAACATTATCAAGTACACTTTATTTTACTTCATACTTGGCTATTTTAGATCACCACGATCCTTTGTCTGCAGTCATGTTTTTTTATGTGGGATAAAATACCCCCGCCGTACGTTATAAAGCTATTGCAGGTCAATAAAGAGCTACCGGACTACATATAGGAACGAGACCAAAGGCCGAGTTCCTTTATAAGACTATGGCTATGCCACTCCAAGGTGACTTGCAATATCTTTACAGTGTACAGCAAAGGGTACTTTATTTCTTATAATACATGGTCACACTATAACCCTTCCCATATACCACTTTATTCCTTAGTGTGATGCTCTTTCACGTGAAATGGATAACATGGTATCAAACATGAAGGATAAAAGTAGAATCTGGCACAAAATTAAATGCATCAAAGCAGTTATCTTCTTTTTTTTTTTTTTTTTGCAAAAAGATTTTAGAATCTGTTTAAAACAAGTCTCTTTTTTTAATGGAAAAAAAACGCTCAGTAGTGCAGAATGTTGAAACATGCAAAGAGTGTCTTTTCTGTAACTATCTTTCTGCTTATCACTTTTCCTCCATGAAAACAAATCCGAAGGAAAAGCCACGTTTCGTGATTGTTTTTTCTTCTTCTTTTTTTAAATAAAGTGCAGCGTTAATTATGCTCCGTGTTCTGCCTTTCAGCTTGGCTGCTGGCAGCAGGCATTGTGACGTCCGACCTCCACAGAAATAATTTATTATAGTTAAGCGGCTACATAATTTCTTTATTTCTTGTGACTAGGTGAGTCACATGTTGCCTGTAGTAAGGAAATTAGAGACTGGCTTTTATACCGTGATTGCAGGCTCCCATGTATTATATTGCTATCTTTTTGGTATACCCAGAAAGGAAGCCAGAATAAAACTTTGACATCATTGTGCACTCATTCGTTTTTGTTACTATATATTGCTGCTGTCCTGGCTTTTGAGGGAGTCTCTTATTCTGTGTTGCGAAGAGATCAGCTGCTGTTAATGTTGGAAGCAAGCTGTATTCCGTCATAACTTGATGAATGTTGCCTTGCATAGCCAAGTCGGAGTATTTTGAATTCTGTTTACGTTTTACACATGCCGATTTAATAAGTAAAGCTGTCTGCAACACATGTATTTGTTGCCAAATTATGGTCCGTCCCATTTGCATTATCCTTGTTCTTATGAATAGAGATCACCTTTGAAAAATACCTGGAAATAATTATATGCAGACTTATGCAAGTGTTTTGTACCTGCCCTTTTTATCTTGAACATATTTTGAGACAGCAGAAGACTCCCTTTGGGATTTATAGTATAGAATGTGCACATTTGTGGTGACTTAAACTGTATTATTTCCAACTTTTACTTTACATAATTTACTAAAAAAAAATAATGCATACACAGGCAACCTCAGACCTGTTTTGGCCTAGTCATTGAGGTATAACAAGAGTCTTGTGGTGCATTGAGCACGGGGACCTCTGTTTGCCATAACCTACACTGATGTCAAGTGCAACAAATAAGGTGATCGAGGTAATGCTTGGAATTATCTCAGCCTTGTATTGCTCAAGGCGGCATTCCAGTTCACTGTTTTTCACCAATTATGCCTCTCTAGGCAGTGACCATCTAAGTATATAAATCAGCCAGACCATCTCCCTAAGGGGGTATCACAGGAGACTAATGGTCTTCAATCTGGGTGGGGAGCGGTAGGGTTGGGAAAGGATGCTGCAGCAAGTCACTTGTTGTAGACCTCTAAGATTTTATTAACTGCTCCGATGGTTACCACTGTAATTTCAGACCTCAGTAAAAGTGGTAGTGTTGAGGCGCATTCTCTTTGATCTTAAACTGAAGTTGGCTTGGACTGTTTTTTTTCTCTGATCTGCTCTAGGATTGGTAGATGGATTGGTTTTCAGATGGTGGTCTGCAAAGCTTTTGGGGTCTAGGTTTAGCTTCTTCAGAAGGTGTAGTCATCCCTTCGTTAGGGCAAATGGGAATGGAACTTGGACGAAAGATGCATTGATGATGTTCCTTGATCTTGAATAGATTGTATACATTGTGACAAATTGTTTTCTTTCTCGGTGTACAATTTAGACAGTGGTTCCCAAACATTTGACTCCTGAAGTCCCCCATTGAGTCATTACTAAAAGCCGGGGACCCCCAAGCAATCTGTACTATTTAAATTTCAAACATTAACCACTTAACCGCGGCGGCAATTCCGCCGCGGTGCGGCGATTTTATTGAGTGGGCGGGGCCGCGTCGGCCAACGGACGTGCACAGCACTACGGAGGTAGTGCTCGCGACGGCCGTTGGCCGACAAGCGCACGGAAGGGGTTAAAACAGTAATTCGTAAAAAATACACAAACAAGAACACACCAAACAAATACTCTATTTACTAAAGATTTTATTATTTTGTATTGAAATAAATTGCAAAAATCCAAAGATTTTAATGGGAAGGTTGGTGCTGCATCTCGGCGACTAACTTTTCAATGTTTGTTTGGTTTTATTTTGCGGTACAAGGCTCCTGCTAGGGCCCGACTGGAAACCCAAAGCAGCCCTGGCAAATGTCAGACCAGTCCCCGTATGGTGCACACCAAGTGCAGCGAGTGAGCCTGACCACTACAAAGGGGGCCTTGGGGGGCTCCTCCCCACCCCACCCCACCCCCCAGAATATTAGGGGGAAAATGGGGCATTCTACGCCACATTTGTCACTTGTCATTATATATTGAATTGTATTAGCTTTTAAAGCATACCAAATGATGACTTTACTGTGCACCAGGATGCAACAATCTTTGTTGGGGCTCTTCAATGATTCCTTCTCTGTCACCCTCCAACAGTGCCTCTTACCTCTCCATCGTCCCTCTGTCACATGTATTTCATTTGTTTTACAGCACCTCTCGTGCCAGTGTAGGGTGTCAGAGCACTTAACATCACACCCACATACAGAGACAATCAATCATACGTGTGTAAATCAGTGGACAGAAAATGTTACATAAGGCAAAGGGGACCACACGGTGTAGCATTCACATGTCATGCATACTGGCACGCATTTAAGTGCTTGATCTGGAGAAGCCCAAACTCAGGATTCAGAACATAATACAGTGGTTAGTGTTAAGTTTAATAAGAATTTATTTCTACCCAAACAGATTTTTTTTTTTTTTTTAAGCAGCATCAGGATAATAAAAGACTGGGAAAAATGCATAACTTACTATCTTGTACCATTCAACTTGCATGCAGTTCTTTGGCAGTTTATAGCTCACTGTGCAAGATTACGATTGTAACTTATGAACTGCACATTAATGGAATCTCTGTGACAAAAGTAGTAACCCACTGAGCTATGTACATAAAATATTGTTTTTTTAAATGCATGGTACACGTTCTTTGCAGCAGGCATATTAACCCTCTGTGCTACATTAGATGAGTCAAAGCTGCCACTGGACAAAAATTCCAAATCTCTCTAGCAGGTACATTTGGCGTTAGCTTGACACTTTTATTGTTGCCCCAAAACTGCTGATTATACAAGGAACTTTGCAGTGCTTTTAAAACTGCAACCTGCAGACCCCTGGGAATGTCATGGACCCATGGACTACAGTTTGAGAACAACTGATTTGTGGGTTACTCATTGTTTGTACCTTTTGTTGTTTGTTGCAGTAGCAAGGTACTCACTTGGCTGGTGTAAATTGCAACCATGACTCAACTACATTGTAGAATCCGATAGATGTATTGTGTAAATAGGCCATCTCAGTTAGCAAAATCATAGTTAGTAATACACCACCTTGTCTACATAGGCGTAAGATTGTGTGGGAGAATGATTTATGCCCTATTGCAGACAATGGCTGGAAGCTTTAGTTCTGGGTGCTGAGGATCAGATGATTCCACAGGTTGTGGCCACAACAAACAGTGTTGATCTAACCAGAGCAACTCATCATCTGGTCCCTGTGGTTAATGATTACTAAGTTGGACACCATTGTTAAGTTGGACTGTCATAGTCCATTTTATTGTATGGTCAATAAAAATATTTGCAAACAGTTAAAAAAAAAAAAAAAAAAAAAGTGCGACTTTCACAGTATAGCCATATGTTAAAAGCATTGCTAAATATCAGCGGCGAAGTCTTATTCTGCTAAATAAGTGAAAGACAAACCGCACATAGCAAAGCGAGCCTTTGTGCATCGGATTGGACCAATAAGCATAATACGCAGAATGCAGACCCATTGCAAGACAGGTCTGCAGAGGTGAACGGAGGGGATTAAGCTAATCTACATTTAAAAAGTGGTTAAGCCAGCAATCTGTGCATGAGATGAATCCCGCTTATACGCAGGCCTGTCTGTGGAGCGGAGAATCAACAATCAGATAAATGAGATCAGGTCACAGACAGTACATTTTTAGAGCGGAATCCGTGCAGAGAGTGGTAATAAATAATCTAAAATGTGGGAGGGTGGGGGGGGACAAACTTCAAAGAATAGCAGGGAATTTTAATCAATTTAAAACTGTTGTAAGCAGCAGTGTAAATGCGAAAGTGCTGTGTGCAAGAAGGACTGATGTGGCTGCACTCGACCCGTATGGGCGGTGATGCGCTAACCGCTGTGTGATTGATCTCTAGCTAAGCGCGGTAGGCTTGGCTTTGTTGAGACAGGTTATGCATGCAGTGATGGCTGACGCAGGAGCAATAATTACAGCATTTAAGAGCGTATTGCCACTGCACTTGTGGGGTTGACAGAGTCCAGTTTAGTCGCAGCCATCTGGAGAAATGTAAGTGTTGGTGTTTAGTAAAGGATTAGATGAATTCAAGCTGGCGATGACTGCCTGCCGGCAAGTGCGCACTCCTAGCCGAATAAAGTCGGCAACGAGAAGAGTTCTCCATTGCTGCAGCAATTGAGGACAGATGCATAAAATGTGGATTAAGGTTTCTTTTTCTTATCCACATAAGCTTGTCATGAGTAGCTGAGCAATGCCAGGATGGAAGGTGAGCACGAAAATTCAACTCTCCCAATCTTAAGCCCACAAGCCGTCCTTTGATCCATATGGGGTAAGTACAAGTGATGTAATTCTGCTGCTTGGTGGAAGAGTATGAGTTTATAACGGACCATGCATGAGAGTGCTTGCATAAGGATGTCAGTTGCTTCAGTTTTGACATTTTTTGGGCCATGAGTGATGTTAATTTCTTAAAGGCCTGCTGCGAGAGGTGTTTACTCCAGGCCTCAGTCAATGAGAATTCCACCAATTTGTCATAAAGGTGTTGCCTATATGACGATCTCGGGTCTGAATGCTCACGTTCGCATCAGATTAAACCATGCATAGAGTCGGATGGAGCGGATCTGAGCCAGTGGCAAGTTAAGGAAGCAGCTGCCCCTGGCTTCGTGCTGGTTTGTGATATTTTACTCAAGCCTCACTTGCGCCGGTGACGCTCTTTTTGGAAGGCGGAGAGTAGCTTTGTAGATTCTGGTAACCAGTTTGTCTACTGACCCAGCTTCCCTGCCCAGGGTAATTTCACTCCCGTAAATTAGTGTTGGGTTGATTTTTGCTAAGTTGGACTGAAGCAAGTTGGTGCATGGATGCGGATCAGTGTATGTGTGAAGGCTGGAAGTAGTTTAATGAAAGTAGGGAATGTCCCTGAAAATTTGGGAAAGTTATAATGGCCTTGGTTATTGGTAGGGTGAATGTACCCCCAAATCCTTCGATTGATTAAAAAATAAAGGTAGGAGAAGACCAATGAGTGTCGATAAACTTTCTAGGTTAAGTTGTACACTGCCTCGATGTTTCCTTGCTGGAAAATACATGTGGAGTAATCCCCATCAAACTCCGCATACTGGAAAGTTCTTCAGGTTGTAAATGTTTTGATTTCTTCCTTTCTAAAATTTTAAAACATTTAAAAAAAACAAAAAACTTTTTCAAGCAGAATGGTTCATCAGTTCGACAATTGTTAAAAACAGCAGTTCTTCCTACACACAACCTGGTCATGTCTGACTCTTGACCGATTTTTGGCGGGGTATACTTGATAGCCTGTCTGTGGTACTTGCACGGGACATTCCCAGATAACCCAAACTTACTCTTACATTGCACAGAAGACATTGGGGGCAATCATTATAAAAGACACCTATTATTCTTAGGCCTTACCCTTGCCAAGCAGGACATAGCCAGACTATGGAACGCAGGCACCCCACCTCGCATATAGACATGGAAGAAGGGTATGGACTACACTATGAAGCTAGAACGTCCTGTATTCATAGCCCGAGGCTGCCCACAGAAACATACTAACATATGGAAGATGTGGGCCACGTACAGGAACATCCCCCTAGAGACACACAATTCAGCTGATGGCCAAATAGTAAACGAGTTTACAGCATTCACGTAAGAATGATGAGCTTATAATGGCATTACACTGCCCATATTAGAGATGCGAACTCCAAGACTATAAGTAACAGATCAGGCACATTGTTCGGTTTTGGTTGATGTTTGTGTTTTTGCTTCAAATTTGTAATTCAACTGTTTACGAAGAAATGTGGACTAAGACGCCATTTTTGTACATCCTTCATATGCTATCTATGCCTCCCATTGTTCGTACATCTCATCTTGATCCTGATAATCAATAAAAAAAATCTTTAAAAAACCAACAAAAAAAAAGCAGTTCTTTCCTTTTAAGTATTCACCTTTTTCTATATGCCTCCTGTTTGTGGGAGAAGCGCATATGTCACATGAATCTATACTGGCATGTATATATTTATGGCCATTTTGTTCCTCGTGGGGATGCCTTCGCACTGACTAGTTCCCTCTGATGACGGGATCCTGGAACATGTCACACAAATGATACATTTTTAACAAAATGTTATACATTTTTAACAAATACATGCATGATAATTTAAGTGCATTATTGTAATCAAAATTATTTAAACTGAGACTTTACACTCCGTGTTTAGTGCTACATTATATTTTATAGGCAGGCAAAAACTTTGGTCAGATAGGTAATCTCGCACATTAATATAGAAACTATCCCTTTATTGCTTCAAACTTCTACTACATACAACAAGAGGGGAGTACTCTAAAGTAACCAAGGGCAAACTTAAATGGTTAATATCCAATTGGGTACTATTTTTTCAAAGTCCAAATATATGGTTTTTTTCTCGTTCGGGCCATTTATTCAAGAAGACCAGTAAATGTTATGTTTTAAAAAAATATATTTTTATTAGCATTTTTAAATCAACCGAACAAACCATAGTACAAGGAAACAAATGCCGGCGGGCAATGCATAGGGGAGGAATAAGTAGTGCTGCATTCAGCGGTATCAGTAAAGCGCGTCTAACAAGGTAATGTCAGCAGAGTAGAGCGAGCACGAGGGTCCCCAAATATAAGGATCATGCATAAGTCACAGCGCTACATTCCAATCTTAAGAAACCCGGGCACCTCCCCAACAAATATTAGACCAATGATACAGCAAAACCCAAGAGCTTTTAAAGGGGTCTCCCGGGTTCGGGCTTGGTGTCTACTACATGGAGGCGGGCGGAGGGACGTCCAAGAGGATTTAGTCTACAACAAAATGGCCCCTGTAGTCCACATGGGGATATGGCAACAGTATAGCATCTCACGCAGGTAAAATTTGCACCCTCCTCACTCCCCTAGTCTCCTTATAAATTGCTTCTCTTTCGCAGTCTGCCCACTTCACTTTTTCCATTCACCACCTGTACATACCTGGACCCCGGACGGACTTCCAACTCCTAGGCAGTTGTCTGCAGGCAAGGATCAAAGCGAAGTCCAGAAACCGGTTAGTAGTTTTCCTAGAAGCAGTTAGCTCATGTAGGCCCAAGAGGCCTATTTGGGGACGGAGTGTGAAGTCTCTGTTTATGGCCCCACGAACCACCTGGAGGACCTGCATCCAGTAAGGTACCAAAAGCAGGCGGGACCAGACCATGTGGAAGAAGCCAGCATCCTCCACAGCAAATCGAGGACACTGAGGTCGCAGCTGGGAACATGGTGTGTATGTGCCAGGGAGTAAGATGGGCCCGGTGCAGATTGTAGAATTGGATAAGTTTGAAGCAGGTGTTTCTGGACACTCCAGGGCCAGATTCCAGGACCTTTCTCCAGGACGAGTCGGTTATAGGCAGCCACAAGTCTAGTTCCCATCGCGACTGGAGGACTGAGAGCTGTCTGTGCCCTCTCCAGCAAGACCCTAGAGAGTAACTGGACTGCTTTCGCCTGCCCGTAATGTGGAAAAGATGGCGTAAACACTCCGGAGCCTCTCCAACTCCAGAACTCACCACTCGTGTATTTTGCAAGTCAGGACACCATGAAGTAAAAAATGGCCCACTGGGAGGTCCTAAGAATCCTGGAGGTCCGCGAAAGGACACAATTCACCTCCTGCGAAGAGATCCCTCAAGACCGTTATCCCAGCCAACGGCCACTCACGGAGTCTTGACAACCTCTCCACCCCCCCGGTAGCACCCAGCGTCAAGCCACCAGAAGCAGGACCTTACGGGTATATGGGATTGGAACAGGAGTCTGCCGCAGAGCTCTGACTCAGACATAACGTGCCGTTCTAATCAAGACATTCGAGGTCCGCATCCTGGACGCGGGCATCTGCTTCAACAGGACACCAGTTAACAGATCCTTAGACGGCGAGCCACCCTCATGGGTACTCACGCCATCCTACGGATAAACTGCCAGCGAGCCACCCTCTGGAGCTGCGCTGCCAAACAATAAAACTCGAGATCGGGTGCTGACAGCACCCGCTGACCCCCCCGGTCATCGGTAGGCACAGTTTCCAAAGTGGTACACAGCGACGCTATGTGCCCCAGTATAGCGACAGTAGCAAGCCATCAAATACCTGAAAAAAATTCTGGGGCAGCTCGAGAAAGAGGGCCACAAACAAATGAAGGAGGCAGGGCACAATAATCATTTTGAGGCAGCCACCCTGCCACGCACAGACAGTGGCAACATAGTATAGAAGGCAACCGAGCGCCGCAATCTGATGATCGCTCGACGGAAGTTCCCCTCGTACAATAATTCCGGCGAGCAGTAGACTGCCACCCCCAAATACCAAACCTTGTGACGCTTTCACCGCAGCGTCCGGGCCGTGGGCAGGCTCCCGGTCGGCCATATCATCCCGTAGGGGATAGACACGATTTATCGCAGTTGACCTCCAGATCTGAGTAACCACCGAACGCAGACACTGCTTCCCTGAGGTCAATGTCCCCGACCCCTCCAAATACAGCAGCCTATCAACCGCATTCAGAGAAAGATATATGCAATCAGAAGTAAAGTGTAACCCGTGGTAGTGAAACCCAGGCAGACCCTGAGGGCAAAGGGTTCCATGGCCAAAGCAAACAGCAGTGGGAATACGGGGCAACTCTTACGGGTTCCCCGTTCAACCGCAAAGACCTCTGAGATCAGGGATCCAGTACAGATCCTGGCTAATGGGCTAGTGTAAATAAGCTTCGTCCACTTGACAAAGGGGTAATCCCAGACCCATGCCAAACAGGGTAGCATATAGAAACTTCTTCCTAACGTCCACTGAAATGACCAGGTCCTTTGCCGGAAATCGCTCTCACTGGTATAAGGCCAGGAATAATTGATGAATATTGAGCATAGTGCTACGTGTGGGGATAAAGCCAGTCTTGTCATGGTGAACCATGGAGCACATATGGTGGAGCAAGTGAGTTGCTAATATGACTAGTAAATGATATGTTACTCTTGATTCTTTCATCTTCCAACTTGGTTTCGCAGCCCAGCCAGTTGACGACAGTTCTGTGTTGGCATAGCAAAAGTACATTTAACCTAAGGGGGTTATGAAAAATTCATACTGACAAAGTGAAAGTCTGTACGAGATGCACGAAGATTTGGATTCCTGATGAAGTCCTGTTGTAGAGGACTCAATGCAGTGGCTGAGCTAAGAAACTATGTTGGAAGATGAAAGAATAAAGATGTGCATATCATTTACCAGTCTCCTTGAATCAATGAACTGAATGATAAAAGAACCATATATTTAGACTTTGAAAAAATAGTACCTAATTGGATATTAACAATAGAATTTTGCCCTTAAACGTTTTTATGGTGCTCCTCTTTTGTTGTATGTACTTGTTGATTTGCAGGGGTCTGTATGCAGTAGGACTGCAGGGGTTTGAGCACCACAATTGATAACCTTTGGAACTGTTGACTGGTGCGGTGGATTATAGCCACCATTAATTCTTTTCTTTTTTGTTTGCTTCAAACGTCTACCTGCTATCTGAAAGGCAGGGGTGCTTCAGAAGTCTGCTTGTCCCATTTGGTGTCGTGCAGTAAGGTGACAAAATATGGCAGTGTTCTCATATCAGAGCACTGATAATACCTTCTCTGATTATGACATTGCCCCTATTGTGGGAGGATTTGGATTCTAGCAAGGCAAATTTTAGACCACATTTCGGATGATGCTGGACTCTGAACCTAGCAGGGTTCTAGTACTGTCAAATCTTGTAATATTTACAGGCACAGTTTATAAATTGGCTGTTTTTAGGCCAGCTTTTTGGTCACAGGTGGCCTTTGAATATACCAACACTTTTATTAATGCTGAAACTCTCAGATCACTGCAATGCAGCTCGAGTAATTACCAGTGGTTGAGATTAATTCAAGCATTCAACACATCACCTTTTTGCTTTCTTCAGAGGTCTGAAAAGTGCAAATATTAACATATAAAATTGTTCTAATTGTTCTAATTGTACTATTGCACTATTACATTACTGTTCTTAGACGTATCTTGTTCATTGCTCTAGAAAATTTGCATTTGAGCATTTATTTAATTTTTCAAAATGCCAATGTAAGAAAAACATTGTATCTTTAATGCAGTGCTCAGGTTACTAAACGATTGAGGACAGAATTAGTGGTAAAGGAGACCACCCAGTCGGTCCTTCTCCACCTAACCTCAGTGTGCAATTAAGCAGATCACTTCATTTCACTTTGCCCCTGCTCCCTTTGTTGTTGTTATTGTGAGATATGTCAACCGGTCCATCAGTGACTGATTTACATTTTTCAACTAGATGAGCTCTTGAAAGTTCTAGTTAGAGCCAAAATGTTATGGGCCCAATTACCAAAAAGATTCTGCATATCAGTGTGGCATACACCTGCAAAGGTTGGTTTTGTACTCCCAAAACTATATACTTGCATCAAGATTTTCATTTGAGGAAATCTGTTCAGAAGGGCTTGAAGTAGAAGTGTAGTGGTAGTTCCTGTGCTTGCGGTCTTGTTTGTGCCCACCCAAGCTTACATCTTAAAGGGTATTATCCAAATCCTTTTCAACACATTTTATCCCTGGAAAAGCTCAAATGTACTCTTGACAAGGGCAGGACTAAAACATTTGCTCGGATGGGAAGACCCCGCCTTCCCATAAAAAAGGGGGGTGCGACTATATGGGGGTGTGAGGATGTAGGAAATGTCGTCTTTGGGGAAAATATTTTACCCCTCAAAAAAACAGTTTTAACGAGTGAATTTGCCCTTGCACTGCAGACTTTCTCATGAGAAAACGTGTACTTTTGCACTGATACACGGTTGTGGAAGTGGGGGGTGTACTTTTTGGGCTTTCTTTTAAGAATGGGACTATGGTGTTGCCCTACATGGATTTAACTGATTCTCCTCCTTATCGCTGTTGGTCCTCCTTCACCTCAGTACCACCATTTTACCCAGGTCTGTGAAGACTCGAGTGAGGTGGCTGAATGATGGCTGGTTTATCTAGTATTGGGAGTCCCAGCTCGACAACTGGGAATGATTCAAGCATGTGAATCTATGAAAGGTACAAATCCTGGATAACCGTAGTTACAGGTAAGTTTCTTTCTCACCAACCTTCTAGTGCCTCACCTGTTTCTCCCTAGACCTGAGAGAGGCAGGAGAAATGTGGGTACACTCTGCATACACCTTCCACCACTATCAGAATCTGGTTATTCACTGCAGTGCCATCACAACAGTGGGTAACCAACACTGTTAGCCACTGTTGTAATGTCACTTACACAAGTGCTTGCTTCCCCTTTGTTCTGCTACTTCGCCTGGTCTTTAGAAACCAGAGTGCGGCGGTGGAATAGTGGTTGGTGGTCTCACCATCATTCTCCTGCCTCTGTACTGTGCCTACTCCAAACTGCTTTCCTCCCTCTGTCACCATAGAAGAGATCAAATGAAGCTGTGCTCTCATAGACTGTCAGCACAGTGCTTGTTCTCCACTCAGGGTGAGAATGGAGAGCACAGCTTTAGGGTGACAGGAGGTGTATTTGTGCAGAGGGTGGTGGGAGTGAGTGGCAGGAGGCAAGATTTTTAACTTTATAAAGTTATACATTGCCACCCAATTAAGTCTGTGACAATGCATATATTTTGGGGTGGGAGGATCATATACTACACAAATTTATAAATGTGCAAAATGTAAATTATGGGGATGTTTTTCACATTCTGGTTCGCGCTCATTGTCCATTTGATGTTACTCAAAGCCTCTTGGTGAAAAGCATCCTTGTAATTCAGTTATCAAGATGGAGTTCTGACTCTCACTTTTTTGTGAAACTCTTGGAGGAGCTTCTTTCTCCTTACTTTTGAATGTGACTACAAAAAGTGAAAACACAAAGCAAACACAAGGAGTGAAAAAACAGTCTTACACACTCCATCTCAGTCTCATCGCTCACCTGTACACTAGATGTTTTTGAAAAAAACTTTCTTCGGGACACAAAGGGAAGAAAAACAATTGGCCAAATTGTGAAGGGTGCTGATGTGTAAGTCTCTGGTGCACCTGTTCCCAGTGGGAAGACAGGTGTGTGGTCACTGACCACTACATAAAAATAAATCAATTTGTTTATTTGAGGCATTGAACAATACAATAGTCATAAAAACCCCAACATGCAATCAAATCTAATTTAACAAAATCAAATAATTCAATAGCAGATCATTTTATACAATACTTTTAATAAAAGCCCTGTAGCATGCAAATTATGGTTACAATATCAAGTAGTTAAGCAGATAATTTAAATAATACATATAATACACTATCATTTATGGACATTGGAAATCTAACCAGAGCACACGTTGCAATCGTGAATTGTATTCTGTACAAAAAATAGGAGTGCCTGCAATCTAGATATTATATTTTTTTTAAATAGGCTTTAAAAATTTCAGCTGCAAAATTAATAAATATTGGCAATCTAACAGTATGTGAACCTTTGTGCAATATATCAACAACAGGGGACAAGCGGGCTTTAACAAGGTCCAGCATACATGCCCAAGACAAAGTTGAAGGAAGAGGGTATGCAGTTCCTGAGGGGGTCAAGAGACTCGGAGAGAGAGAGATACAAGTAGGTGCCATGTACAGACAAGGTAGTCCTACAGAGAAGGGAGGGGGATTCCTCCCTTCGAACTAGGCCTCACACACCCAGCCAGCTAGGTGTCATGCTTCATCATTTAGGCCTGCCCTCGTCGAGTCGGCGCTGCAATACTGACGGGCACCCAATGAGGGGCTCTTTGGCGGAGGTCTTTTGTTCCTTGCCGTATGGTGCAGTGAGGGGTCTAACCGGTGTAGATGTGGTACGGTGGTGAAAAAAAGGTGATTAAAACAGGTCGGGTTAGTCCTAAGAGTAATTTTATTCTGGTAGGCTAACCGCCTGGTTAAAAATACGGAGTGGCGATTAGCTGAGAACAATGTGTTAAGATAACTACGTAGAGTGAAGTTATCTTGACACATTGTTCTCAGATAGTCGCCACTCCGTATTTTTAACCAGGCGGTTAGCCTACCAGAATAAAATTACTCTTAGGACTACCCGACCTGTTTTAATCACCTTTTTTTCACCACCGCACCACATTTACACCTGTTAGGCCCCTCACCCTCACTGCACCATACGGCAAGGAACAAAAGACCTCCGCCAAAGAGCCCCTCATTGGGTGCCCGTCGGGTATTGCAGCGCCGACCCGACGAGGAGCAGGCCCAAATGATGAAGCATGACACCTAGCTGGCTGGGTGTGTGAGGGCCCTAGTTCCGAAGGGAGGAATCCTCCCTCCCTTCTCTGTAGGACTACCTTGTCTGTACATGGCACCTACTTGTATCTCTCTCTCGAGTCTCTTGACCCCTCAGGAACTGCATACCCTCTTCCTTCAACCTTTGTGCAATACCTCTCTAACTCTCATCCGCACAATCCTTTTTTTATTCTTAAAAGTGTACAGCCCAGAAGAGTGCACATGAAGTGGGTGTAATCCTATTCTGAATTTGGGTGTTCAGGAGGTTATTAAGGTAAAGAAAAAAAGTTCTTACTTCCCAAATCTCACAAAGTTCTGCAGCTGAGGTCTTTGCTCTTAAGTTTTAGAGGCCTTTTTCTCTGGATTCTAACCCACCCATTATTGATAATTCTTTCTTAGAGTAGGCTAGTGGAAGTTCCACATTTTAATTCCTGATCCTCAATACATCTGCCTTCACCTTCAGATGTTTTCTTATTTTATAAACCCAGTCAGGATCACTTAAAATCTCATCCCTGCACAGCTGGCTATCTTAGGTTGTTGAGATGTTAACAATTTGCTCCAAGACTTTAATATTTGTATAACTGTAGTTACAGAACAGGACTGGAACCCAGCCTTCACCCTAATGGCTGATGCCATTGTACATTGAGGGAGGGATAGCAGATTTTCTAGGCAACAGCCTTCTATGTATCCCACTCTGAAATTTTACCTAGGTTCAGCACTTCTACTCCATACAAAACTTTAGGCAGGATTAGTGCTTTATAAGCTATTAAAACTGGATGGAAGGAGGGCCCATCATAATCCCATTTCAATTTTCGTAAGCCACCAATGGTCGATAATGCTTTTGCCTAATAGGGAAAAGACAGTGGTTTGTCAAAAAGCATACCTAAATATCTATATTCTGATGTTTCCTCAATTTAAGACTGCCCAAAAGCCCATACAAAGCTATGCTCCTTACCAAAGTTAATAATTTTAGTTTTATCAAAATTATTATTAAACTTATTTTTAAGACATTCCTGTTCGAACACCACCAGTTTCCCTTGTAATTCAACTGTTCAGTCCATAATGACTAGGCTGTGCGCAGAAGCAGACATATGATAGCCCCCATTTTGGGAGAAATGGAATGCGTACCTCCATTTTTGGGAGGTCAGCTTGATACAGGGCAAAGAGTTGGAGTTGAGACGCATTCTTGGTGCAGCCCATCTTTAAAATGATCTTCCGAGAGAGGCTACCATTGGCATTCATCTTCACTCGAGCCCAATTTCCACTATGAAGCTCTCTTAATAGCCTCAAAAGGGTTCTTGGAATTTCCATGCTTTCCAATTTGGCCCACAGAATACCCCGTTCCACCAAATCAAAGGTGGCCCTGAAATCTACAAAACTGGTATAAATAGAACCCCTAATTTTTCTGAATTTTTGTGCTATGTCACAGAGGCCAAAGCAGGGGTCAATACTGGAGTCCTTAGGCTTAAAGCAGTCGGTTATAGCAGAATCGGATTCAGCTGTTCACACCATTGAGTTATAGCTTGAAGTTATATTTTTCCAAATGTTTTTTCACCTTATCCATAAAACTAATTGTCTGGTAGAGTTTGGGTCTGCTTGATTACCCTTTTTGTAAATAGGCTGTATTGCTGCACCTTTCCAGTTCTTGGGGTAGATCCGAGCAGATGCAAAATGGTTAAACACATCTGCATAGACGTTTGCCTACCAGTTTAGATTAGTCTTTATTATGGGCGCTGGCAGATCATCCAGTCCTGCAGATCTAGTTAACTTTATCTGTGTAATGATGTCTCTATTTGCAGATTATGAAAACTGTGTCAGTGGGACAAAGCTTCCTACTTACAAAATTGTCTTTCCCTGCATATATTGCTGTTAAGTGGTCAACCCAATCCTCTTCAAATGCCATACTTCCTTGTGCTTATGTCTCTGCCGTGAACCCCTTACGTGCACCAGTTTCCCAAATTTCGGCACATTGGTAGAGATTTCTGCCATCATTTCATCCCAATTCCTTTTATATGCTGACACTATATTAATGTCTTAGAACTTTCACGGTAGGAACAACCATCCATACATGAAATGTTGGCCCACTTCGCGATTTTTTTTTTTTTTGCATTGAACAAGCAATCCTTGAATTAATGCACCTGGGGGAAAACATGACAACGGAATTAAATAAGCCTTTATTAGTTCACTAAAATTAATATTTTCTTTTGTTAATCTTTTTTATTAAAGAAACAACATATAAACACACAAAGAAAACGGGTGCAGTACAATGCAATAATCAACCTTCCCAGGTGGTCATGATGAAGCAGTACAATCAAGATATAAAATATAACTGGGTCGATGGTGCAATCACATTTTTCGTAGTTTCCTCTGTATCCACACATCAAATATCTACGTTATCAAACAGCGCTGAGGGGGAATCGGCGAAAGGGGTACAGAGCAAGCCCCTACTTTTATTCCATGGGCCCCAGATTCTCGTCCATTTATGCGGGCAGCCCCTACTTTCGTAAATCACTCTCTCTGCTTGCATACACCAGTCCATATCGGACTCCCATTCAGCGTGCCGTAGTGGAGCTCCTCCCTTTCATGTTCTTGCTATATTACGTTTCGCAACCATACAGCCCAAAGAAACCCACAACCTCTCTGAGCGTGACAGGTCAGTGGCCTCCCAGATGTTTAAAAGCCGATGGGAGACATCAATAAATATCTTGCTTATCCGGGACATATCTGATATAACCTTCTCCCAATACCTCTGAAGGACCGGACACTCCCACCACTGATGTATGTAGGTACCGATATGACCGCATCCCCGGGGGCAAGCCGGGGAGTCCAGTATCCCCATCTTGACCAGCGTCGAACTAGTATAGTATACTCGATGGAGTAATTTAAGTTGAATGAGTTTAAAGCGGGAGCGGATTGCCACCTCGCGAGGGGAGGCGAGGGCCTCCCGCCAATCGTCGTCTATATCTCCTATGTCTGTCGCCCATTTTGAACGAGTATTCTCCTGGGTGTCTGGTGTGTTATTCAAGATTTTACGGTAGGTTAATGAGATAGCCTTCTCCTGGAGATAGTCGTCCAAGAGTCTGTCCTCCAGGGGTGTGAAGACCGGCAAGTCTGTCCCTTTAGGAATTGCTTTGCGAAGAGCATTGAGGGCTTGAAGATAACGAAAGGTCTCCCCTCCCTGCAGCTGGTAATCTCTCTGCAAGTCAGTGAATGTAGTCACCCCACCCGCCCTCCACATATCTCCGACCTTAGATAGGCCAATCAAGTCCCACTTATCGAACCCTGGTTGCTTGGACAACATCCCCAGTCGGCAAGAGTCAAGCAGCGGAGTAACCTGCGTGATCCTATCTTTCCATCCGAGAGCAGCTGTTGCCTTATTCCATAGAGTAACCGTGGTGGAGGTTGGGGTGAATCTGGGCGCGTATTTCGCACTACCATAAAGTGCCCTGAGATAGGTGCCTGGAAGCATATTATGCCTATCCATTCTGTAGGAGGGGTCTGCAATGGGTCGATGCGTCCAGTGGTTCAGTACCACAAGGTGGGAGGCCCAATAGTAGGATTCAATGGCAGGCAAGGCTATACCGCCATCATACCAGCTTTTGGTAAGCTTAGTAAGGGCAATACGGGGAACACCGCAGTCCCAAAGCAAGGCGCGAACCTCCGCGTCAATAGATTGAAAATAGCGAGGTGGAACCAAGTGTGGCGTATTCTGTAGGACATATAGAAAGCGAGGGAGTGCCATCATTTTATAAAGCTAAACCAGGCCAAGTCCCTTTTGGCAACTTGGTCTCAAACGTGCACAGCGTAATGGGTTAATACATCAATTATAGCATATTTATCATCCCAAATTTTGCATTTACAACTGTTTATTTCCATATGCATTTAATTATTTTTTCAATTTTCCATCATCAATAATGAGTGCAAGTCCGCGCTCAACATGTATTTCCATATACAATGATACAAAAGCTAAACACAAGATCCGAAAAAAACTGATTTACAAAAGTTGTGATACACACAAAATAAGAAACGCCCAATGCATTTCGGGACTGCCTGTCCCTTCGTTGGGGGCAATCTGTTGAAAAAAACAAAAGATTACATCATACACTCTGTGGTACCTAATTTCCATTGTCATCAGATAAAACAAGTGTAGCTATAGCTATTTCCAAATTATATACAATGTGAGCCCTAAAAAGATGCGTTGAGGTCCTCGCTGTATGTTACATAACCGTGCGTGCCACACCTAACTCGATGCACCCAAGACTGTTTGTGTGCCTTAGCAAGACCAACAGTGTCTTTTTTTGTGCCACCACTTGTAGTGTTGCCTGTAAGGACTCATCACCAAGTTTAGAAAAGTACACTTGTTCACACAAGCACTTACTCATAAAAACGACGAAATGGCAGTCGTGTATCCAAACAATTATCACGTCCACCGAAATCTAAGGAAAGTTGGAATTTAAGATTACCACACTGGCCTTGCGTCATGATAGTTACAAATTCCTCATGCTGACTGCACATACCTGCGCCAGAAAGGTTGAAGCGGAATCGGCTACACTCCTCTGTCCCACGTTAACCTGACAGGGTGAATGATACTTGCGTTAGCACTCGAACACCGATGTGTTAACCATCAGTCAATAAGGAATACGCGCAAACCTATAACCCTCACCTTCAGCTTATTCACGTCCTTCGTTATCCTGAATCTCCTCTTCAATACTCTTCCAGCGCCACAGCTCGCCTCCTTTCCGGACGAAAATAACCATCCTCGTCGGTTTGCCGGCGTTCTACATATGAACACATACAAAGTCTCGCGAGACTCGCGACCTCTGCTTAGTTAGTTCGCCATATTGGAATGGGTTCACTTTATAATAACAAAACCCCTATATCATGTCTCAATGAGTAAATGATTAAACACTGCTAACGAGGAATCTAAATTTTATTGCCAGAACCACAATCGACGACCAGCTCATAAAAATGTCCCCTTCAACACCAAACTTACAACTGCTACAAGACCTCTGTGAACGCGCCTCATACTCTCCCGTTCCAGGCATCGAAATAATGGTAGGACAACCTTAATCTTGCGCTATGGTTGGTAACCATAGTAACCCTTCGGTGCTCGCATGAGTCGAGTAAATCTCACTATGTTGGCATGCCATCATGCCTTAACCACTCTGTCTGCCATTTGTAATGCGATGTGCTTCATCTTAGGACTTCAACTGTTTCAAGTAATTAGATGTTTATAAATAGACAATCCTATGTATTGGAACGGAAGACATCATGGCATCTTTGAACATAGTTTCAGCATATTAACATGGTCAAATTGTACAAAACGTGTAATTCGACACCATCCTAATGGTGAAATTTGCAGTATGTTTAAAGAAGAACATTATCTAGACCAGTCTCCAAAATATGTATATTATTGGTGCTTATGTGTGTATATGCTGGTGATCTGTGTGAGTGTGCATTATAGAAAACATGACATTTCGAATTTATCATTTAGCCCTGTTGGCATGAGGGTGTTCAGTCTCTTTATCCAAAATGCTTCTCTCTGCAGTAATAGTTTAGAGTTGTCCCTTCCTTCACGTGTAGGCATGTGCTCTATGATTTGGAATTTCAGTTGCGCGATAGTATGGCGATTTTCTTCCCAATGGATTGCTAAACTAGAACTAGTGTTCTTATTTCTGATTCTGCTTTTGTGTTCTGTCAGGCGAGTTTTCATTTTCCTTTCTGTCTTCCCAACGTATAGTAAACCGCAGGGGCATTTGATGACATACACCACATGAGTAGAATTACAATCAAAAGTTTGTGACAATTTATTGCAGTGGACACTGTGGAATATTTAGAGACTAACACTAATCTGTTGGATACTTTTTTGGGTCGTTTTTGTAGAAGATCTTCTCTGGTTCGAGACATTGCTCTTGATTGGTGCTTCTCTAACAGCTTTTCAGGGTATCCTCTATCCATGTAGTTCGCCTTTTGAGTTGTCATGGTGTCAGTGCAGATGCTTGTTTCCGAGGAAATGCATTTGTGTTCTGAGAAACTGGGAATATGGTAAGTTCACCAAAGATGGCGGATGGAAACTCTGAAAAAGAAGTGCATTGTTCCTATCCGTGTTCTTTGTGTACATCTGTGTAGTGATCTTGGCAGATTCGATTTCGATCCAAACATCCAAAAAAGCGATCCCGCTCTTCTTAATGGAATGTGTGAATTGTATCCTAGGATCTTTAGAATTCAAGGTTCTGATGTTCTCTATTAAAGCTTCTTCCGTGTCTTTCCAAATTAGAAATATATCATCAATAAAACGTCGAAAAGATGATCCCTTTCATCCAAACAGCATCATTCAAAATGTGGTCATACTCAAATTTCGCCATGAACGTATAGGCGTAAGCTGGGGCTTCTGGAAAGCCCATAGATGTTCCGTTGAGCTGTAAAAAGAAATCCTTGTTCCATTCAAAGTAGCTGTGGTGTAAGCAAAATTCCAAAAGTTCAATCACAAAACAATTGTGGCTATTTTTGCTCGAGTGTCTGAGTAAGGCCCATTCAACAGCTTCAATGCCATTCGCATGTGGAATTGAGGTATACAATGGAACCACATCGATGGTGCATAGATACCATGTGTCACTTACTGGTTCTGGTAATGACTCTATTCTACGCAAAAAGTCAGTGGTATCTTCAATATATGTATGCCAACTTCTGACTATAGGTTGGAGTTGAGCGTCTATGAACCATCCTGGTGCTTCAAACAATGATCTGCATCCCGAGACTATCGGTCTGTAGGGAGGGTCTGTCATGCTTTTCATGAAAGTGAATGCACATGTCATGGATAGCAATATCTACGTGAAATTAGAAAAGGATCCCACCATTGAAATTGCTAATCTTCTGGACAAGATTTTAATCAAAGCAGCAGATCTTAATTGGATCGAAGAGACAACTAAACAATTCTTGACTACCCGGTTTCCGAGACGTCCTAAATTATATATGTTATCGAAAATACACAAAAGCATGACAGACCCTACCTGCAGACCGATAGTCTCGGGATGCGGATCATTGTTTGAAGCACCAGGACGGTTCATAGACTCTCAACTCCAACCTATAGTCAGAAATTGGCATACATATATTGAAGATACCACTGACTTTTTGCGTAGAATAGTCATTACCAGAACCAGTAAGTGACACATGGTATCTATGCACCATCAATGTGGTTGCATTGTATACCTCAATTCCACATGCGAATGGCATTGAAGCTGTTGAATGGGCCTTACTCAGACACTAGAGCAAAAATAGCCACAATTGTTTTGTGATTGAATTTTTGGACTTTTGCTTACACCACAGCTACTTTGAATGGAACCAGGATTTCTTTTTACAGCTCAACGGAACATCTATGGGCTTTCCAGGAGCCCCAGCTTACGCCAATACGTTCATGGCGAAATTTGAGTATGACCACATTTTGAATGATGCGGCTTGGATGAAAGGTATCGTCTTTTTTCGACGTTTTATTGCTGATATATTTCTAATTTGGAAAGACACGGAAGAAGCTTTAATAGAGAACATCAGAACCTTGAATTCTAAAGATCCTAGGATACAATTCACCCATTCCATTAAGAAGAGCGGGATCGCTTTTTTGGATGTTTGGATCGAAATCGAATCTGCCAAGATCACTACACAGATGTACAAAAAGAACACTGATAGGAACAATGCACTTCTTTTTCAGAGTTTCCATCCGCCATCTTTGGTTAGGAACTTTCCTCGGAAACAAGCATCTGCACTGACACCATGACAACTCAAAAGGCGAACTACCTGGATAGAGGATACCCTGAAAAGCTGTTAGAGAAGCACCAATCAAGAGCAATGTCTCGAACCAGAGAAGATCTTCTACAAAAACGACCCAAAAAAGTATCCAACAGATTAGTGTTCGTCTCTAAATATTCCACAGTGTCCACTGCAATCAAAAAGATCATCCACAAACGATGGGAATTGCTAGAGAAGGAATCTGACTTCAATGGTCTCTATAGGGAAAAACCATTTGTTTGCGTTCACAAGAGCCCGGAATTTGAAAGAAGTGCTGTCACACAAGAAGACTAAGATTCAAGCTACCAAACTAGGCACAACGAAATGTGTGAATTGCATCCATTGCAACAGCGTCATTACAGGGGACACGCTATTACAGCCCAGAACAGGAGAACACATTAAATTGTCACAAACTTTTTATTGTAATTCTACTCATGTGGTGTATGTCATCAAATGCCCCTGCGGTTTACTATACGTTGGGAAGACAGAAAGGAAAATGAAAACTCGCCTGACAGAACACAAAAGCAGAATCAGAAATAAGAACACTAGTTCTAGTTTAGCAATCCATTGGGAAGAAAATCGCCATACTATCGCGCAACTGAAATTCCAAATCATAGAGCACATGCCTACACGTGAAGGAAGGGACAACTCTAAACTATTACCGCAGAGAGAAGCATTTTGGATAAAGAGACTGAACACCCTCATGCCAACAGGGCTAAATGATAAATTCGAAATGTCATGTTTTCTATAATGCACACTCACACAGATCACCAGCATATACACACATAAGCACCAATAATATACATATTTTGGAGACTGGTCTAGATAATGTTCTTCTTTAAACATACTGCAAATTTCACCATTAGGATGGTGTCGAATTACACGTTTTGTACAATTTGACCATGTTAATATGCTGAAACTATGTTCAAAGATGCCATGATGTCTTCCGTTCCAATACATAGGATTGTCTATTTATAAACATCTAATTACTTGAAACAGTTGAAGTCCTAAGATGAAGCACATCGCATTACAAATGGCAGACAGAGTGGTTAAGGCATGATGGCATGCCAACATAGTGAGATTTACTCGACTCATGCGAGCACCGAACGGTTACTATGGTTACCAACCATAGCGCAAGATTAAGGTTGTCCTACCATTATTTCGATGCCTGGAACGGGAGAGTATGAGGCGTGTTCACAGAGGTCTTGTAGCAGTTGTAAGTTTGGTGTTGAAGGGGACATTATTTTTATGAGCTGGTCGTCGATTGTGGTTCTGGCAATAAAATTTAGATTCCTCGTTAGCAGTGTTTAATCATTTACTCGTTGAGACGTGATATAGTGGTTTTGTTATTATAAAGTGAACCCATTCCAATATGGCGAACTAACTAAGCAGAGGTCGCGAGACTTTGTATGTGTTCATATGTAGAACGCCGGCAAACCAACGAGGATGGTTATTTTCGTCCGGAAAGGAGGCGAGCTGTGGCGCTGGAAGAGTATTGAAGAGGAGATTCAGGATAACTAAGTACGTGAATAAGCTGAAGGTGAGGGTTATAGGTTTGCGCGTAGATTCCTTATTGAGTGATGGTTAACACATCGGTGTTCGAGTGCTAACGCGAGTATCATTCACCCTGTCAGGTTAACGTGGGACAGAGGAGTGTAGCTGATACCGCTTCAACCTTTCTGGCGCAGGTATGTGCAGTCAGCATGAGGAATTTGTAACTATCATGACGTAAGGCCAGTTGTGGTAATCTTAAATTCCAACTTTCCTTAGATTTCGGTGGACGTGATAATTG
This sequence comes from Calotriton arnoldi, assembly GCA_963921515.1. Taxonomy (NCBI): domain Eukaryota; kingdom Metazoa; phylum Chordata; class Amphibia; order Caudata; family Salamandridae; genus Calotriton; species Calotriton arnoldi. The sequence goes on from CAWUFW010000638.1 coordinate 1,524,192, forward strand.
TTTGGATACATGACTGCCATTTCGTCGTTTTTATGAGTAAGTGCTTGTGTGAACAAGTGTACTTTTGTAAACTTGGTGATGAGTCCTAACGGGCAACACTACGCACAAAAAAAGACACTGTTGGTCTTGCTAATGCACACAAACAGTCTTGGGTGCATCGAGTTAGGTGTGGCACGCACGGTTATCTAACATACAGCGAGGACATCAAGGCATCTTTTTAGGGCTCACATTGTATATATTTTGGAAATAGCTATATCTACACTTGTTTTATCTGATGACAATGGAAATAAGGTACCACAGAGTATGATGTAATCTTTTGTTTTTTTTCAACAGATTGCCCCTGACGAAGGGACAGGCAGTCTCGAAATGCATTGGGTGTTTCTTGTTATTTTGTGTGTATCACAACTTTTGTAAATCAGTTTTTTTCGGATCTTGTATTTAGGTTTTGTATCATTGTATATGGAAATACATGTTGAGCGCGGACTTGCACTCATTATTGATGATGGAAAATTGAAAAAATAATGAAATGTATATGGAAATAAACACAGTTGTAAATGCAAAATTTGGGATGATGAATATGCTATAATTGATGTATTAACCCATTACGCTGTGCACGTTTGAGACCAAGTTGCCAAAAGGGACTTGGCCTTGTTTAGCATTTGATTATACATGTCAGGCAGACATTTGTCACACGTAGCACGCAAAGCAGTCTGATCAAATAATTTTTGGTAGTACAGTTTCAAACCAGAAGTGCACAATCTACCACTATCATTTTATAAAGGGCAGCTTTACCTAGCAGCGTGAGAGGCAGTGTTTTCCAATGTTGCACATCCGCCTGAAGGTGGCGTAGCGGAGGCAAAAGGTTCCGGTCATAAAAAAACGGAGGGATCGGGCGTGATATATATACTGGAAGCCATCCGTGACTATTTTGGCTTCACAGCCACTGGGGAGCAGTGGGGGGCTTCCACTCAATACATAAATCAAGGATTTATCCCAGTTAATAGTGTAACCGGAGTACTTTTGGAAAAGAGTAAAAATATGTAGTACCCTGTGGATGGAGAAGCGGGGTTTAGCTAGATAAAGCAAGATATCATCGGCATAGAGGGAGATCGTATCCCTCCAGTCTACCGACCAATTGAGATCCCTGATAAGGGGATCCCCCTTAATCCAGATAGCCAGTGGTTCAAGAGCCAAAGCGAAAAGCAGTGGCGACGGGGGACAACCCTGAAGCGTGCCTTTTTCCAATACAAAGGCCGTCGATCGGCCGCCATTTACTACGACCCGAGCTAGGGGCTGTGAGTACAGAAGACGTACCCAAGACAAAAAACGAGGACCGAAATCATATCTTTCGAGCGAGGCAAACAAGAAGGGCCATTCGATCATGTCAAACGCCATTTTGGCGTCAAGCGACATGATTACGGAGTCTTCCTGTATAGTGGAGGCCCGCCCCAGAACTCCGTACAAGCGACGGAGATTCATTGCAGTGTTTCGAGCTGGCATAAAGCCGGATTGATCCGGGTGTATCAACTTGTGAAGGTAGGGTGAGAGACGCCGAGACAGGAGTTAGCTAGAATTTTGACCTTAGGGTCCAGAAGGGAGATGGGTCTGTAAGAGCTGCACCGTTCAGGGGGTTTACCCTTCTTGTGTATGACTGCGATAGTCGCGAGTCGCTGTGTCTCTGGTAACACCCCTTTCGTCACACTCTCGTCATACATTTGCACGAGAAATGGGGCAATCGTGGAAGCGTTAAATTTGTAAAGTTCAGTTGGAAGGCCACCAGGGCCCATAGCTTTACCGGACTGCAAGGCGCCAATCGCTTTCGACACCTCTTCGCTCGTCAAAGCAGCGTCAAGATCTGCGACATCTTGAGGTTCCAAGACAGGCAAATGCAGAGTAGTCAACAGTTTCGCCGCCTCCACCTGAGTGGATGTGTGTGGTGGTATAAACCCGCCCGAAGTAATCGGCGAATGCTTCCGCAATCCCAGCTCTGTCATATATTTCTGTGCCCTGATGATCTATGAGTTGAGCAACCCACCTCTTGGCCATTTCCCTCTTGTCAAGCCACCCTAACAGTTTGCTGGCCTTGTCGCCTATGTCATAGACCCGGTGTTGCGTAGCCCGGTATTGGGCCCTCGCCGCCTCCTCCGCAATATCCCTATACTCTTTTTGTTTAATAGCCAATTTGTGCGCGGTATCCGATGTGCCCGAGGTTATCAGGCCACTCTCTAGATGGGCAATCTCCCTCTCCACCACCTGCTTACGTTTTTCTTTTTTATGGCCCGCTATCTCGGCGACCCCACAACCCCGGATCACAGTCTTATAGGCCTCCCAGAGTGTTACATCTGAGTCAACTGATCCGTCATTTTCGTCAAAGTAATTCTTGGTGGCTTCCGCTAGTTTGTCTCTTATTTTCGGCACTCTAAGGTACCAGGGATTAAGTCTTATATCGTGCTGAGAGGGAGGTGGCACCCCCCCATAATGTGCCAAAATCGGGGAGTGATCTGAGATGCCCCTGGGAAGGAAGGAGATATCGCCGAACATAGGCAATTGGGAGGCCCTACCAAAAAGGTCATCTATGCGGGAGAGACTCCCATGTACCCCCGAGTGAAATGTGTAGTGTTTGGTCGAGGGGTTACAGGTCCTCCAAACATCTATCAGGCCTAGCGCCCCCAAAAAGTCCGCCAAGAGTTTACCAGTTGGTTCCCCCTGTTAAGTAGGCAAACGGTCAAGATCGCCATTTAAAGCTGCATTGCAATCGCCCCCCATCAGTACATCTCCCTCAGATAAACTCAATATGTGCGGGCCCAAGTCTTGTAGTGTAGGAGAATGAAGTTTAGGGGGCACGTATAGGGAGGTTACATTAAGGGACCGACCCTCCCGAGGCCGTTACAAATCTACCCAACGGATCCCGCATGAGTTTTTGTATTTGAAAAGGGAGGGAATTACGTACCAGGATACCCACTCCTCTGGACCCCCCCTAGCGTAGCCGGCATGAGCCACTAACTTATAACCCCACCTGTTAAGAGCACAATAGGAAACTCCCTGGATGTGTGTTTCCTGGAGTAATACAAGGTCAGGGGTGTGGCGCTTCAAAAATTGCAGTACTATACCCCGCTTGATACGATCACCCAAACCGTTCACATTCCAAGAGATTAATTTAAGGCAGCTCAACGGTGGAGCCTCAACATAATCAGCACTCATTCACACTGGGGGCCAGGGGCCCCTCCTCACGAGGGGTAACCAGGACAAGAGAATGACGGCCTATCACACTTTCCCTGATATATGTTAGAACTTGAGACAATGCATATGTAGACGAAAGGAAACTGACAAGTGTACTGCTGGCGACCCTAAATGCGTTAAAGAAAGCATCATCCATTTGACTGCACTGAACACCCGTATAATGACAAAAACAAACCCCGTTGAAACACCCTGGAACCCACCCCCACCCTGCCTCCCTGCAACGTGGACTTAGAACTGCCCACCCCCCAGTTTTGCAGAGTGCCTGTGAACCCAAAACGAACATACTAAGTAAGGGAGAACGCTACCAAGCCCAACTACCCAAGAGCATGAGTACATTCCCCAATGCAAACTATTACGTGAGCCCAAGGGACACCATACTGATAACTGTGAGTCCCATCAAACAATAAGCCCAAACAGACGCAATTGGCAGTCTCGTTTCAATCGAGGACTAGGAGCGAAGAGCGTAGTGTAGGAACCTGCCGAATTCGTACAAAGTATAACAGGATATATAAAAAGATACAGATCTCAAACATTACATTACACCGTATAGTCACCCTCGCCCTCATGGAACCAATCAGCATTTGTGGTCAATACACCATGGCGAGCGATCTGGCTATACACAAGAAAGAGAACAAGTCACAGCCACGGAGCCCGGTCAATCAGCTATCAATTGCCTTCACCTCGATCACCCTTCTCCTGGCGAACGTCTTGCCGCTGCTGTCGGTTGAGGTAGGAACGTCTCCCACCACCAGAGGTGCGCCAGCCTTCCAGCCAGTCCCAGGCTTCCTCCGGGGTCTGAAAAAACCATGATTTCCCCTCTGCCTGCACCTGCAATTTAGCTGGGAAGAGCATAGCATACTTCAGGTTTTGATTTCTAAGGGCTCGTTTCACTTCCAGAAAGGATCTCCGTTTTTGTTGTACCTTATAGGTAAAGTCAGGGAAGAAGGTGATGGTGGAGTTCTCAAATTTGAGCGGTGGGGCCGTCCTTGCTGTCTGTAGAGTGATGTCCCTATCACGGAAATTAAAAATCCTCGCCAGGATGGGATGTGGAGGGGCGCCCGGTTTCGGGGGGCCCCCAGGCACTCTATGAGCACGCTCCAACTAAAAGAATTGTGAGAGGGACCGGGGCTGCAGGTGGTTTTGAATTCAGTCCTCCACAAAAAGATCAGTGGTTTGTCCCTCCACCCTCTTGGGTACCCCCAAAATTCGCACGTTATTTCTGCGTGCACGCTCTTCATAGTCCTCCAACTTCGCCTCAAGGTCCGATGTTTGGGCCAATAGTCGCTTTACCGACGTTTTGAGTGACTTTGTGGAGGCCTGAAGTGTGGTAACAGAGTCCTCAGTTGCTTTAACTCTGTCTCCCATGTTACGGAGGTCAGCACGGATAAGGGTAGCTTCAGACGTGACTGTGTCGATCTTGTGCTCCAGCGCCGTTCGGACTCCCTGGATTGCCTCCATGACGTCCACTAATGTCGGGGTCCCCTCATCTCTGTGCTGCTTCGCTTCCGGGTCATCGTGTCTTTCTTCTGTGGCGTCTGATTTATTATGAGCGAATTTCGCCAACTTTAACTGAAGGGTCTGCTCGGAGCCTTTAGCAGTGGCCATGGTGTTAAGGTAAAAAACAGGCGCAGACCACCAGTGGGAGGGGCGGTGGGGCAGGGATAGTCCGGACCGTCGTCACTAAGAGTCCAGCGAAAATACAGGTGCCCCAGACCACACCCCAGAGTTCTTAATTTATTCCGCTGCAACCGGGGTCCCCAAGAATAGACTGTCGCCAATACCACATCCAAGCACAGTGATGATAGTTCTGTGATGTCGGAGGTGTATCAACTGCACCACCAGAACACGATTCCGCCGTGATGTGGGGCCAATACTAGGCAGAGTGTAATGCTGTATTCAATACCCCTTCCCGTAAAGGTGTTTAGCAGCTACAACGAAGTACGGGGGCCCACCAGCAAAAGTAACATGTCGCACACCTCCCGATTTACAGCGTGAAGGCCTCGTCTCAGCCTACCAGTCGTCGTGGGGGAGGTGTGTGGTGCCCCGATATGGCGCCGGCCGTGTATGCAGTAAACGGCAGATTTCACCAAGCGTGTGTACACAGCTGGATATTACCCCCAGGTGGGGGGGGGGAGGGGAAAAAGGAAAGTCCCGGTCCTCCCCACTCACCGTCGGGATGCAGAGATCAGGCCAGCAGCGGGATGTTCGGAAGGAGCTGCGCGCACCGGAGCCCACTCGGTGCCACGCAGCGGTCGCAGTCCAAGTTGAGCCCAACAGAAGCAGCTGGGATCGGGCTGGGGGCCGAGAAATGTGTCGGGGCCCGGGGGAGACTCAATCCGTCTTCAGTGCCTGCGGGCCTGTCTCGGCGACTCCGGAGTGCCGTCATTGAGTGCCGGGCAGCGTCTCAATCGAAACGCCGCCTCCTCTCGGCAAGTTGTTACGGAGCTGATCACTCCGGTTGGGGCTATCGGATTTGTCCTCCCGATGGACCGGGAAGCTCCTGAGCAGAAGCGGCTCCTAATCAGTGCACTTTGCGGGCTCATCGGATGAATGTGGCGGATATCAGGGAAATATTATTCAGGTGGCGATCGGAGCTCTAAGTAAGTGCGGCCATCTTGGGTGTTGGCTAGCCACGCCCCCTCTAAAATTAATATTTTCTTGATGAAGTACAGGTGCATGTTGACAATCGCCCTCAATTATCATAACTTTGGTAAATGTGAACAAAACTTGTCTGTCTCCCATAAGAAGTGAAAATTGTTGGAATTATAGATAACTTTTCTGAGGGTTATTTATACATTTATAATAGTGATGATCTTTACTGCTGCATTATTAGGAAAAAAGGTGATCTTACAAGCATCGGCCAATCACTTGTAAATAACAGAATAGCCTCTTTTGCAATCCCTAGCTTTAACCGTACTGGACCTCCTCTTCATTCAGACATTCATATGTTATCTTTTGCCTTAACAAGCAAATGCATATTTTCCACATTCAGCTCCACTACTCTAGGTGGCTGATTACTATCTCACTTACCCACAGGGACAATTACTTGTCTTGATCACAATCCTGCATGAAAATTCAAAAAGAGTTGGAATGCTGGCGTTTAACATCAGGAGAGGGCACTATCTGAATCCCTTGGAAATCTAATTCTCTTTCTGCTGCTTTAATAATGCTCTTAATAGCGTAGGAGAACAGTGTGTCTTCAGTAATTTGTCTGGCCACTTGCACCTCTATAAATCCCACTTGCTCTAGGGCAATAGAATCAATATCTTTTTATTGAGGAGCAGAATTAAATGTCTCTAGTAACTTAGATCTATTTAATGACTTCATCTCCTTCCCACCCACCCACTCCCCCCCCCCTCTTTTAAAATAAAATATTAAAGTTTATAACTTGAGGTTCATCTTGTGCTTTTAAGCTTTTGCTAAACCAAACCATCTTTCGAGGAGATGCTATCTTGGGTTTAACCATCTTTTCCTTGGTACTGTTTTGGTAACTGTATTTAACGGCCCCTTTTCCATGATTGTGTAAATCTAGGCAAAAATGGGATGTAACACTACCAGAAACGGAGCTCCCTTTAACATTCCAATAAGCCCGACAGTGTATCGGAAAACCTCTGTAGTGTGGATTGTGGCCTCATGGTCGACATTGCTAAGTTAGCTTAGGCCTAGCTGCCTTGATGCCTCCTTTGCACACGTTACTCCGTGACTTTGTTTTTCCAGACTCTGCTTGTGACCGTTCACATTAGAACTGTCTGCATTTCTGCCTTTTACCTTTTCTGATGTTCTCTGTGGTTTTCGTCTGCACACAATGTACAAGGTCGAAAAACAACGTCCCTTGTTGTTGCTGTTCTGGTCAGCCCCTCGCACTTAGACATAACGTGAAATACAGCTGCACTGGAGAAGTTCGTGTGCTTTTAATATTATGATCTCCCTGTTGGAGGCACTTGGAGAAAAACCTTTCCAGGGAGAAGAGCTTTGCTTGTCCGACGATGTAAACCTTGCATCTAGTTCTTGAGGTATGGGGGTCCCCCTGACAAAGCCCAGAGGTCTTCTATTTTTATAATAAACTAGTTACTAACACGGGGATGGTGGCAAGGCATTATAGTCCGTTATCCACTGTCTTTATAAAATGCTGTCCCCGTTTGTATTCTATGGAATTGTAACAATGCTTACTGTTTTGTCTTTATGCATTATGCTGCTAGTACTGGCACGTGTACTGTGTCTCAGAGTACGACAGTTGAAATAAAGATTTTAAACTATACTGTGTCTCCTAATACGCACGTTGTGGACAAGTATGAGTGAGTAATGAAAGTGTTCTTGCTCCCGCGATACCTGAAAGAGTCCGTGTTCTGGGATGTCTAATCATTGGTAGCTTCGCTGTAGTACGGAGAACGAATGAGACACTATAGCTAGTCGGATTGGGATTTTGGGCACTAAGGTGGATGGTTGGTACACCACTATACACCGAGGTCCTGTTTTCCTGCGCATAGTTCTGTATATGTGCAGAATCCCCGCAACATGGCGCCCAACGTGGGGCGGGCTTCTTATCTACGAGACGCTTGAGTAGTGCTTGTCCACAATTCCCTTCACTTCTGTTTCTGGAAACAGATGTGAGGGTGTAATCTCCTATATTGATGTTTTTATAGGTTCTTTTAAGCTTGAAGTTATTAAAAGGTGTTCTCTTTAATGTTAACCCTCTATTGCGCTGCCACGCACTAGGTGGTTCTACATTCTTAGTCTTGATGGTTGTGAATGTAAATATCCCGGCACATAGCCGCGCTCCGTGCTCATTTAACTGCCTATGGAGTACCCGACGCGGGTGTCGCCCTCATCTTTGTGGTCCAAGCTGATCCGGCTTACCACTTTGAGGTATTTTACTCATGGGTCACTTTTCCGGCGGTGGAAGGAGCTGACAATTTGTTCCACGTTTACGCTCCCACCGCCCTTCCTAATGTTTATCGGCCTTATCAGGCTCTTGAAGTTCCGCTCACGTCATGGCAACACCGTGTTTGGTTTAATGGCGCCCTCCCACACCCGGTCACCCCGATTCGCTTAGGCCCTTTATCGATAGATGGGGCATCTTGGTCTGTTTTGGCCGGGTATACCCCTCATCCACGTTATTTAGCGGTTCCAGTAGATGAACTGCGCGTGCTGCATACGTCTTTGGTCCTTGTACACAGAGCCTTAGTACAGTATGTCACAGGCAACGTCCAGATGGCTCCTCGTGGAGTTGCGGCGTTTCCAGCTGGACTTGGCGGTGTGACTATAAGTCCCGTCATGGTAAATTCGGTGATGGGCAAACGCCCACAGAATAAGGATGATTTGCCTTATTGGCTTGCTGAAAAATTTGACCAGCTGGAGGCTGTGTTTCCGAATACCTCTCCTGTGGAAAAACACAGGAGTTTGACTAGAAGTTTGCCAAAAGACTTAGTTCCCGAGTTGACAAAATGCAACAACTGGGGTAAGGTATTTGCGGCAGTGTATGCGAAGTGTTTCGGCACTCCATCCATGACGGTCCTCCCCACCGTAATTAAGCGTGTGCAAGACGAACATGGCCCTGAAGCGGCTGTGGAATTGGGGATGAGACTGGTCGGAGTGTTCGATGTAGTGGCTGATCTAATCCTTGCGAATGTCAAGGGTGATGCAGTTAACTTTCAAGTCGCTAATGCTTTGGCTTTAGTCCCGGAACTGGACACGCCTCGCGAATTACCGAAAATTATTGCACAGGCTTATAAAACCATTGGCCGTAATAGTTTGGGAGTTAAGCCTTTTGCGAAAACGCAAACTCAACCACAATCACAACCAACATCTGTCTGGTAAAGACGAGAAACCATTCTTTTCTAAAAAATAACTGGAAGTTAAAGAAACAGGGAAAGCAACAACCAAAACCGGGGTCGCGTGCTGCGTCACCGGTTTCCGTATCTTCTGAACGCACTTGTGATTTGCGCGACCGAGCAAGAATTAAGTCTCCTGATAGATTTCAGGTCCCTGACCAGCGTTCTCCTCGTTCTTCACAGGCACCATCGACCTCACAGGCTGGTGGAGGAGATCGCCAGGAAAGAGGCAGGGGTCGTGACGCCCCACAGGGACGAGACCAACCTCGACAACCTGGCAGAGGGAAACAAGAAGAATTTCCACGTTCTCGCCCCACAGTTTCAGAAGAAAAAAGTTGCAGCTTTAACAGCGAGATATGCCACAGACGGTGAGAACGAGACTCCTGAATTGGACGTGGGCAGTGACGCTGCTAGACAGCGCCGCAGAAGTTACCATAGTGCGGGAGGCACTATGTCCCCATGTGGAGGCGACAAAACTGACACTTTGATTACTGTCGAGACAGCTGACACCCGAGTGGCACCCCCTGACAGACTATTTAATATTGTCCTTCAAATTGAAGGTGACATAGAACGTGTTATTAAAGGGATCTTTTGGGAAAATCTGACCTTCTTACGACATTTTATTGGCGGAGGCAGATTGGCCGTCCCCATTTGTTCTTGCTGCTCCTAGAGGGGAGGAAGTAATCCTTCCGAGCTTTTCGCATCATGTCCCCAAGGACGGAGGGGAGGCTTTCGCAGCTGAATGGGCTGTGGCCCAGTCCCCGGCACTGTACCGTAATCACGTGTGCTGGGATGAGGATTCTCCCCCCCCATGATATACCATTGCGGTCTATGCCACAGCCTCAACCCCAATGTCCCCTCCGGCGAGAAGCTAAGGGTCCCGTTTCCCACATTCTGACACAGTTAGAATATCAAGGAGTAATTGAAACATGCGTGTCACCAATGAATAATCCCCTTTTCGCGGTTTCTAAACCCGATCGGTCTTACCGCTTGGTTTTAGACTACCGGCATTTGAACCCTCATTGTCGAACCTTTGCGGTACAGAATACCCATAGTTCTGCGCTAGTAGACAGTCTTGTTCGTAAAAAATATAAAACGACACTTGACCTTTCCAATGGTTTTTACACTCACAATTTGTCCCCTGACTGTAGTCAATGGACTGCGTTCACTTCCGGTGGAAAACAAATAAAAGTCCGGCGTTTGCCAATGGGCTATAAAAATAGCCCGGGGGTGTTCGCCGCCCGTGTTGTCTCTTTGTTGGACAGCATAGACCCAGATGCGTATTCGTACGTGGATGATATATATCTGACAGACGACGAACTATGGCTGCATCTTTCCCGAGTAGACCGCATTATTCTCGAGTTCGCGGTCTTGGGTTACAAATTTAATTTTGCCAAATCTCACATTGCAGAATACACTGTGTTGTTTTTGGGCTATGAGCTCAACAATGAAGGTAGGGGCTTAGCTCCCCACTTACTGGAGAAGTGCGCACTTTTGCGCCCTCCATCCACACTGAAGAAGCTTCAGTCATTACTGGGTTTTCTAAACTTTGGGCGTACTTACATTCCCGAATATGCCCAGCGTATCAAGCCTCTTTATGCCTTGATACAACCTACCTTTTCGAAGTCATGCTGGCTTCCTGAGCATTCCTCTATACTGCAGTCTGATCTACTTGAATCTAAATTCTTGTTGACTCGTGATAACCACACAAACCTGGTAATTAGAATCGTTCCAGGGGCCGTGGGTTTCACGTACTTAACCTTTAATGAAGGTGACAGTACCGATTGCATACAAGTCACACCTTTACACTTCAGTGGAGTTGCGCATTTCCTCTGTGGAGAAAGTTTTGACTTCAGTGCAAATGGCGATTCTAAAGGAACGCGCACTGGCACAGGGAAAACGCATTTTGGTGGTAACGCCATATCCTGCCCTTGAGGCAGTGATGAAGGCAAGTGTACCGAACTCTAAAGCATTGCACCCCCGTGGATACAATGGGCTACATCCGCATTATTCTCGAGTTCGCGGTCTTGGGTTACAAATTTAATTTTGCCAAATCTCACATTGCAGAATACACTGTTGTTTTTGGGCTATGAGCTCAACAATGAAGGTAGGGGCTTAGCTCCCCACTTACTGGAGAAGTGCGCACTTTTGCGCCCTCCAACTACCCTGAAAAAAACTTCAGTCTTTGCTGGGATTTTTGAACTTCGGGCGTTCTTACATTCCCGAATATGCCCAGCGTATCAAGCCTCTCTATGCCTTGATACAACCTACCGTTTCCAAGTCATGCTGGCTTCCGGAACATTCGCTTATTCTGCAATCTTTGCAGTCTGATCTACTTGAATCTAAGTTCTTGTTGACTCGTGATACCACACGAATCTGGTAATTAGAATTGTGCCAGGGGCAGTGTGTTTCACGTACTTGACGTTTGATGAAGATGACACAGTACCTATTGCCTACAAGTCGCATCTGTACACTTCTGCCGAGTTGCCCTTTTCAACTGTGGAGAAAGTTTTGACTGCAGTGCAAATGGCGATTCTTAAAGAACGCGCACTGGCACAGGGAAAACGCATCTTGGTTGTCGCACCCTATCCTGCCCTAGAGGCAGTGACAAAGGCAAGTGTACCAAACTCTAAGGCTTTGCACCCCTGTTGGATACGATGGGCTACTTCTTTGACGTCTCCGGATGTCAACTTTATCTTTGATTCCTCTCTCCAGACACAGGAGTTCTTGCAGTATGAATTTGTTCATCCTCCTCCTCTGTCTTTGCTGCCGCTTGAGGAGTACCAATGTATCATTTACACCGATGGTTCAGGGCAACCGGCCACGGATTCTAAGCATGCATACTCAGCAGCATGTGCTATTGTGGCAGGTACCATGGTGAACGGTGAGTTCAAATCGAGTGTTGTGCACACGCAGGCACTGGGAGACCGTACCGCCCAATTGGCCGAGCTGCGTGCTTTGGTGCTCGCACTTGGATTTGCAGACCCGGATGTGACTACACTTATTGTACGCGATTCTTACTACTGTGTTCAGTCTTTTAATGACAACTTATTCTTTTGGTCTCAGAACGACTATAGAGATTCTAAAGGCAGCGCAATTAAGCATAAAATGCTTTGGGTTCGAGTAGCAGATCTTAAACAACGTCTGCCTCTCACACAGGTGATTCACACTCTTGGCCACCAGCGTGGGGGCGCACACGCGGTCGGTAACAGTTTGGTGGACGAAGCTGCCAAATCAGCAGTAGCCACGTGCTGAGTAGCAGCCGTTACAAGATCCATGACAAAAATAGATAATGAGATTTTGGCAGCTATTGCTGCAACTAAGGAAGGTTCTAATTACCCACCAGGTTCCTTTTGTAAGAATTCCGGACGTTGGTGATCGGCTGATTCCCAACTCGGACCGCAGAAATTCGTTGATAACCGCCGCACACGAAGGCTTGGCTTCGGCCCCTGCTGGCGTGTCTGCAACTGTTTCACTCTTGCAGCAGCGTTATTGGTGGCGTGGTTTATACAAACAGACCCGTAATTATGTCCTTTCTTGTGACATCTGTCAGCAAATTAAGCCCTCTACGGTTACACGTCCGCCACAAACACAGCTCTGCATTTCTAATAAACCTTTTGGTTGTGTATACCTTGATCACTGCGGTCCATTTTCTTCTGATACTGCATATAAATATATCTTAGTTGCAGTTGATTCGTGCACACGTTTCATCTGGGTTTGGCCACAACGCAGTGCTGACGCTCGAAATATCATCAGGGATTTGCGTGTCTTTGTGGGAATTTTTGCCTGTGGCACCTACCATTCCGACCAAGGTCCAGCGTTCGCCTCTAAGGCGTACAAGGACGCGATGAGGTCTATGGGGGTGCTGGTGCAATTTTCGTCTCTATATAGGCCTGAGGGCAACTCAATTGTGGAGCGAATGAACCGTGACTTAAAGCAATCCTTGACAGCTAGAGTCTTAGGTACTGGCTGGCTCACTTGTATGGCGTGCAACGTGCACTTAATAATCTCCCTAGAAGATCTCTGGGTGGGCGGACCCCATACGAAATGCTCTTTGGCATACAGATGTTTGTGCCAGACCTTGATGGTCTAGACATGGCGGCGACTGCCGCAATCTTTGTAGATGATCATTCTACTATGTTACAGGACTTACAAGAGACCCGTGACAGACTTGCAAGCGAACACTTACCGTCAGCCACAGACGCAGCGCTGCAGATTCCGGTTGCCGGCTGGCTTCCAAAGATTGCAGATCTGGTCCGAGAGAAGGTGGAGAACAAAAAAGAATTTGGCCCCTCTTATCGTGCACCGGTTCCGGTTCTTGGCTTGAAGGGTACTCGTACAGTCATCTTACCATCGCTTCCTGGTCGCAGAGACAACAGATGCATCTCAGTGGTCAATGTCAAGCTACAACATCTGGCCGATTCTGAATAGTGTAACACCTGCGGTATCATGTCCAGCAATTTCAAGAAATCCTGTTCGTGGCCCTCCAGTCTCCACATGTGACGATGTTACCATTGGGATGGTCGCTTTGTCAGATCGCCTGCTCAACCTCCCGGCTTCCTCCTGCAACGAGGAAACTGAGTATACTTACCCCGCAAGTGAGTCAGTGGCTCATTTGCCTACAACACCAATGAACCCGTCTCATTTTTCTTTTGATTCATCTTCCACCTCATCATTTGTCCCAACCAAATTCAGTATTTTTGTATCCTGGTTCAGAGACAATTTTTTGGTCCCTCTGTGGACATACATCTGGTTGGTGCTATTTCTGATTTTCCTATTCATGTGCATTGGCTTTGTGACAGTTTTTTTCTTGCTCATCAATGGTCACTACTTGCCAGAACGCTCTGCGGTGAACTCTGTGGCTGGAACTTTGGCTCCGCATTCTTCTTCGCACATCATGAAGCGTGACCACACATTTGTGAACATTTCCGCCTTCCCAGTTGCAGATAGCGTCGTATGGGATGCAGTGAATTTCCAAATTCATGGACCGACGGAAATTATTAATGTCCCAAATGTGCTTCTTGTTACCATGGGTGATGTGGTAAAAATGAATATTCATTCAGATGATTGGGACGTGCATGCAATTGAATCGTTATTTTCTGATTTGAAATATTATGCTGCTTTTAATGCTGAGGATTTGTACTTAAATTCTGCTAATTATGCCGATTTGTATTGTTACCAGCATTACGGTAACCATTTTCTGCATAAACCAAGTACACTTCGAGGTAGTTTCAATTATACCCAGTGGGAACATTGCCCGACCCCTCTGCAAGGTAGCTCCCAAACACTGATAAATAAATTTACTTTCTTTACAGACTTTGACAGATCAAACCCAGGGTCCTATTATTTTAAATTGAACATTTCTTCAAATCCAAAGGTGATGTTGACCCACACCAAATTGCTATATTCCAGTTTCTTTATGGACGCATTAGCTGTTGGTGGCTATGAGCACTGGAAAAACACCATTGACTTGAAATCTATTTGGGGCTCTAAATCTTGGCAGGTACGAGGTACAGAAGCCTTACACAGCGCTTGCCTTATCCCCACCCAAATATTATTTTTAAATAGTACTATATATCAAACAACTTGTTTTGGTTTGGCGACTTCCAAACAATTAAATGCACCTTCCACTCCTGCGTTGTCTTCCTGGCCGAACAGGAGCTTGCATTTAAATTTTTCCCTTGATAGATTGCAAGCTTTGTTTCAAAATAACTCATTTAATGTCTCTACACTAGATCGCTCAGCCTGGTTGGTGTGGCCCATCGCTTCTAATGCCTGCCAACTGCGTTTTCATAACTCTGCTCCTGGTTACAAACCGGATAGACCAGATCCACGTTTTTCTGATTCACGTTAAATTACAACATAGTCGGTTGGTAAATTATGTAAACAGTGGTTGCAGCACTCTACCTTAGAGTCCGTAAAACAACATTTATCCCTGCTCTCCAGCAACATCGACCTGGCCGACTTTGTTCTAGGACCTAGAGGTCCAAGACCTAAAAGATTTGTTTATGCGACTTACAATGAAATCTGGAAGCTTTCACAAATAGAAGCTGCTTCCCGTTTAAGGGAAATAGATCAAGCGAATCTAGAAAAAGTGCTTGCTGTTGTCGACAATAGTATCAACACCCTGTCTTCCCGCATTTACACATTAGAGAATATTGTTTCATCGTGTTGATATTGTACAGGATGACGTGTCTGTGTTATATCATGGTCAGAATCAATTGCGTTCAGTAATGCAGTTTGCATGGACTTTGCAGACACTGAAAATGGGGAAGGTTCCATGGCATTACTTAAACACATCTGCATTGTTCTTGCCGTTTAATTTAACTGAGAAACAGCTGTTCATGTCCATGAAAGATGCAACATACACTCTTCTACATATCGAAAAAATAGATCCTTTACCATTCTCTGTGGCGGAGACTGACTCTGCAGTGTGGCTAGTACACGCGGTTATCACGTTGCCTTTTTCTTTATTTGAATTCAGTTCATGCATGAAACATTATCCTGTTGGCCGTTTTGAGCCTTTGGGCAGTGCCTTTTTGCATGAACTTTGGTCCCTACCTTTCACATACAGATGCCTTAGGGATGACTAGGAGGTATTTCTCACAGGAGAGTCTTGCGATTCTACAGTGGGTCATTCCCTTGTTTGTAAAAACATTAAATTGCACGGGGCTTGTAATGTTTCTGCCCCGAATCTTGCATGTGTTTTAAAGGGCATTCCTGTTCCGGTTATATCACCTACTTTCACTATGCTTGCTAATGGTAGCTATCTGCTTTTAAATAATCAAGATTGCTGTGGGTTGCAGGCTGGCATACCCTACATTGTAACAGTTTCGCAACGAGTAGTGTGCTGCAAAAATGTGCTTTTTCCACCCCCGCGTGGGAAGTTAGATAGTTCCATTTGGCCTTACATACCGAGTTTGAAGGCAGATTTCAATAAATTGAGCAGAATAAAGGCGCTATTATTAAACCAGGAGGTTATGCTAACTTTCGCACGGGAGATCTTCGTCCTCCAGGTGGCCAGCACCCACAGTGAAATACAGGCCCTTTTAAACACTAACCTCCACCAACATTTCGGTGAACTGATTCACCGTATATTTAATGCATCTAATACCAACGGCCTTGTACACTTTTTTAAAGTTGTGGGCTCTGGCCTTTTGACGTCCTTTCAGACTATATTTGGTGTAATACCGGCTTTTATTCATTCTATTTTTTCCAGCGTCTTTGGTGGCTTCCCATTGATCCTAGCCTTAGCTGCTGGAATATTGCTTTTACTTGGTCTGTTGCGCAATGGCTGCACCTCTTGTGGGCCTACAGAACCCAGGGCGACTGCGGATGCTCCGTGACCGCATGATTGACAGCTTTGGCATCCTGCCGCTTGCGACACTCAGTGTGTCTTATGGACTTTCTTATCGCTTTGCGTATTTCACTTGCGTGCAACCTGTGATGTCCTGCTTACGATGTCCGTTCTCTTAGTCCTTGGATGTTTGCCTCTCCAATACGTCTTGTACTGACCCGGATTTCGACCAGTTGATGGGCCCCTTACTGGCCCATGAATGGGAATCTTCCGGTGACGGATTAATGAAGCGTGCGGCTGCACTTGGAGTCTTGGCACAATGGGATATCTGGGCGGCTGCTCAGGATCTCCTACAACAAAGTTATATTGAATATCACGCAAGTTGTCCCGCAATGCTAATCGCTGCTCCCTATTGTGAGGAACATGAATGCAGTTTCGATTTGTTGAACTGGATGGCATCTCTTTTTTCAGACGATGACAATGATGTCTTTTTGGAAGGTGTTGCGATCTTTTGCGCATACACTCTGATGGATTAGTTTTGTTGACTCTCCGTAAACTGCAGATCCGGATTTTTTTATCCTCTGAGTGACCATTTTTTCTTCTTCCCTATTTCGACTTTTTTTTCTCCAAAAAACTTGTCGCACGTACAGACGTTTGCATTCTGCTCCATCTATTTGAACTCTGCTTTCGTCCTATGTCTTGTCCTATGGACTGACCAGGGGAGGGTGTAGTGTGGATTGTGGCCTCATCGTCGACATTGCTAAGTTAGCTTAGGCCTAGCTGCCATGATGCCTCCTTTGCACACGTTACTCCGTGACTTTGTTTTTCCAGACTCTGCTTGTGACCGTTCACATTAGAACTGTCTGCATTTCTGCCTTTCACCTTTTCTGATGTTCTCTGTGGTTTTCGTCTGCACAAAATGTACAATGTCGAAAAACAACGTCCCTTGTTGTTGGTGTTCTGGTCAGCCCCTCGCACTTAGACATAACATGAAATACAGCTGCACTGGACAAGTTCGTGTGCTTTTAATATTATGATCTCCCTGTTGGAGGCACTTGGAGAAAAACCTTTCCAGGGAGAAGAGCTGTGCTTGTCCGATGATGTAAACCTTGCATCTAGTTCTTGAGGTATGGGGGTCCCCCTGATAAAGCCCAGAGGTCTTCTATTTTTATAATAAACTAGTTACTAACACGGGGAGGGTGGCAAGGCATTATAGTCCTTTATCCACTGTCTTTATAAAATGCTGTCCCCGTTTGTATTCTATGGAATTGTAACAATGCTTACTGTTTTGTCTTTATGCATTATGCTGCTAGTACTGGCACGTGTACTGTGTCTTAGAGCACGATAGTTGAAATAAACATTTTAAACTATACTGTGTCTCTTAATACGCACGTTGTGGACCAGTATGAGTGAGTAATGAAAGAGTGTTCTTGCTCCCGCGATTCCTGAAAGAGTGCGTGTTCTGGGATGTCTAATCATTGGTAGCTTCGCTGTACTACGGAGAACGAATGAGACACTATAGCTAGTTGGATTGGGATTTTGGGCACCAAGGTGGATGGTTGGTACACCACTATACACAGAGGTCCTGTTTTCCTGCGCATAGTTCTGTATATGTGCAGAATCCCCGCAACATCTCGACAAACATCCTTGGGGTTGTCAGCCTTGTGCTGCTCAGGGGCTTTACGTTACACTTTAAAAAAAATTTTTTTTAACACAAGTACTGCCATTTTTGAAATGTAGATATCTGAGGCTGCTTCCAACCCATTATCCTGGTCGGTGTCAAGTTCCTACTGTCGTTGACCGTTGAAGCTCCTCTAAAATACTTCTTAGCAACCCTGTATGTATTTTTTGATTTGCCATTGTTTAACACCACTGATTCGAAGATCCCATGTAGAGTTTTCTGAAGGAGTAATATGTCCAACATCGGGGTCCCAGGCACCGCTGAAGTCTCAATATTTGAAAACAAAGATTGATTGAATTTCTTTGCTGTAAGGCAGTCTTCAAGGTAAAGCTTATTTGCAGACTTGCTCGGCCCGCCACCTTGTTTACCGGAGGGACATTGATCTGCCAGTAATTTAACGGCCCTACTGACTTCATAGTAGAGGAAAAGTCTAAATGTACCACCGGTGCACCAGAGGGCCACAGTCTGGGGGAAGAGGAAAGTCGAGGTGCCAAAAAGCCTTCAGGCTGTCTCTACAAAAAAAGACGGTAGAACTTCCACCAGGGCCTCTGGATTTGCTTTGTTCCACATCCTTGATCTTTCTTTTCATTGATGGAGCTAAGCTTGCTGCTGATGTGTCTGTATTATTTTTCCCCGAAATGATGCCCCACAAAATCCTTTATGAATTAACCGAGTGGGACAACTTTCTGGGCTAAAGGCGAGTCCTGAAGGACCGCAGAAGTATTGTTTTGGCAGTGATGATGGGAGATATTCAAAGGCAATTGGGTTTCCCCTGAACAAATGTTTCTGGGGTACATTTCTCACATACCTGAGGTTTTTCTTTTGTAGCTATCGCAGATATTTGCTGTTTTCCCTAAGGACCAGATATCTTCTCTCCTCAACGTATACTTAATTTAAAATTTATGACTTTGCAGTGCCAGTGGAACTCACCTCACCCATTTCTATATAACAGGTGCCCCCTTGTCTCTCCAATAAATCTCGTTTGGCTACTACTACCAGGGCAACCAGGGAAGCGTTGATGCATTAATCCACGGAGAGATGAAAAGGAAGCAAACTAGTACCAACTGTTGAAGAACTTCAAAGGCATCCTTTTATAGTCCGAAAAGATCCCACAGTTTTCACACAGTAATGATATCCAGGGAACATCCTTGTGCTGCATAAAACACTCTACCCATGTAACCTGGCCGTTAATGTGGTGCCAAGGATCCAACAGGACTTCCCTTTTTTCGTTATCCTCACAGCTATACAGGTCTCTTAACGGTGCAATGAGATGCAAGGGGAGCTACGGGGGGAGGGGGGGAAGAGAGTGGGAATCTACATCAAACTACAGGATAGTATACCACTATTAAGGCCACTACCTTCCCAATCCTCTCTAGGCGGCGAGGAAACAAAGCATCGTCCTCCTTCTATTATTCGGACCAAGGGACTCTACAAAATGGCAATAGCTTGTTGTAACAAATGGCTTCAGGTGGACAACACCTAAAGAAGTAGAACCCAGAAGCAGGAATGATAAAAGTAGACTTGAATGAGCTAGTTCAAGCAGCACTAGCCTGCCTAAATCAGCCATTTGATACTCATTTTCTCCACGGTGTTCCAACGAGGACTGGCACACCAGCCAGTGTCAAGCAGTGTTTCCACAAGTGATGCCAGACAAAAGGGTGACATAGCGCACAATCTTGGACAGGAGGAGGAGGCTGTTGCACTCCTAACCGGGCAGGTTCTAGGTCTAACGGGCACTGGGCATGTTTAGGGCTCTACTCAAAGGAAGAGCAGCAGTAGTGCACACATGACTTGTCCCAAAGGGAGGCTCTGTAAGTGAGAAGCAGCAGAGGAACACAGCCCTCCTGCCCTGCATGGAGGCTAAGAGAGGCAGCAAAGTCACATTTTTAGGTTCGTTGCGAAAGACCTATTGTGAGCTTACTTTACAGTCTGCCCATTGCCTACCATTGGTTGACTTTGTCACTACTTTTCTTATTTGTTGGCTTACTTTAGATTGCCTTCTTCCGGTTTGTCCCTCCACTGGAGCATAGTCTCTTTACCATTGGCTGGCGCTAATCTCTCCGCTGCTCAATTTTAGGTAGCTACTTTTTAGGTCGAGCCTGGGCAGTGCATGCGCTGCTCTGCGAGGCATGCTGTATTAGAGTATGGACTTGAAGCTCCGCCCATACTTTTCATTGGCTTGTGTCATTGTTTCTTTGTAAATGCTGGCTTCTGATTCATTAATAGGCTTGTTGGTCTCTCCTTAGTACCACCTTGTCTTCATTTCTTACCTCTCATGAGGACTGGCCCTTTTACTTCTGTTACATGGTATGTCTTATTTAGTTTCTAAACACTATTTTCTTTAATGAGTTTCTCCTACTGCAGGCACGACATGCTTTCCTGCAACATTAAGCGCGCCATGCGCGCTTTCACTTACCAAGCAGCCCGGGACAATGATGGCCGCTTCTTTGAAGTGAACTATGTCTCGCATTTACAAGATTTTGAGCTATTGGCATTGTAAATGACAATGCCTTTTATTTGTGTTATTTATCGAAACAATAAATAAAAGGCATTGTCATTTACAATGCCAATAGCTTAAACTCTCGCAAATGCGAGACCTGTTGCATTGCAAATGCTTTTTTCTTTTTTGTTTAGCATTTAATAAGACTGCATGTGTTGTCCAGCTCGCTCCTTTCTGTGCTTCTCCCCTGTTCTGTTGCTCTCTCTCTCTCTCTCTCATGTGCTGCTCGCTCTCTTCAGTGTGCTTCTCCCCTGCCAGACTCCTTTGCCAAACGTTGCTCTCTCCCTCATGTTTCCCCTTGCCCCTGATGTTGCTCTCACCCTTGTGTGCTTCTCCCCTCCAGCGCTGTTGCTGTTTCCCTTGTGTGCTGCTTCCCCCCACTTTTATATTTTACTGTTCTACCACCATCTCTAATGTTTAAAAACTAAACAAAAACCTCTGCAATTCACAAGTTTTATTTTAATGAGCTGTTACATTACTCATGTCATGACAACACCTGTCATTCGAACCTTTGTTTTTTTCCAAGTGAATTTATGGTGGTTTTTGATCGTATTCACCCAACTCCCCCACTAAGCAGTGTGCAGCATGGTCCTGGCCGCATGCCCAGTGGCCAGGCCCTGCTCTCAAATGCCCGCCCCCCACCACCGACCTACACCCTACATTGTTCTAGTCTGGTTTTTTAGGTCTCGCGCCTAGCGTTGCAGTGCTCAGCACTGCTCGCTCAGCGCGAGACCTCTAGAAAGGGCTTCTGAAATCTACCTACACGCTCGTGCGTGTGGTTTTGCTTTGAGAAGCCCACATTAGCTGGAGCGTGCGTTTTTTTAAAGAAAACGGCACGCGATTGGGCAAAGGCGGGCGCATGTCCCGCCTTTGCTCCTCCCATTCCCGACGGTGGCCAGCACGCGCAGCAGCGCGCGTTCTCCCGCTGCCGCGCTCCCTCCCCCGCTCCTCTGTGGTGCGCGCGCACCACTGTTTAGTTTCATTTTCTTCTTCTCTTGTTTTTGTGGCGTTTAAGTAATTTTTGGGGTGGAAAGGGCCGGACTGTGTTGGCGGAGCGCTAGTGCAGCCATACACAGGGCCAGGTTCACAACAGCGACGTCAGAATTTTCATGAACAGCAGGGTGTGCTCCTTTTGTTATTCATCGATATCTACTTTCCACTTCCAGGGACCAACATCCGCCACGGCGTGAATGCTGGCAGTATATGGGTGCTGCAGCACCACGTCGAAAGCAGACACAAACACAAAACTAAACGCGAGGTGGCCATTCCGTCTCGTGGATTCCCTACACAGACTCATGTGTTCCGCTTCTCCCCCTCCCACACGCGCGGCATTCCGTCTCGTGGATTCCCTACACAGACCCATGTGTTCCGCTTCTCCCCCTCCCACCGGCGCAGCTTGCATTGACCCCCATCACCCCAAACCTCCAACGAAACGTTTCCACCCGGCCCTCTTACCATCTTCAAAGGCTGCCACAAGTACCCCCGTTCAACTTAAAATACTTGCTATTCAGTCATGACACAACTTACTCCCCACAGGAAAAAACACAATCACAGGACAAACCCCTATAGAGCAAAGCTTAACACTGCCGGAGGAGCACATTATATTTTCACTTCAGGCAACAGGCTTTTCTGCAAAGCACACTCTTCTCACCTCCGAAACTGCATGGAGCAGGCTCATCGTAAACCTTTAATTATTTATTTACGGCGCCTTTATGTTTCTTTTTTGCATTGCCTCTAAAGTACACCCCTCCCACCTATGATAGCATCAAACAGTTCTCACTGTGCGCCTTTATTAACATTGCTGTATGCTTGTCTTGGGCTTCTTTTCACTTCTTTTAATGGAGGTGGGGTTTATTAATTTTAATGTCCTGCTGGCCCGGGCCGCTAACTCTCCCCTTGGCTGCTGACGCAAGAGGGGCAGCCCCGTCTCCAGCGAGGCGGGGGCACCAGCCTACAGGATCAGTGCATTGCACCAAGAGCCCTAGGCTTGGTGTGCAGGGTGCAGCAGGAGTCCGAGTGCATGCAGTAACGTTGCCCCGGTGCGCGGTGCAATTCGAGAGCATGCAGCTGCAAAGTGCATGTGCACTACGAAATCGCATTAGATAGACGTGCTATATTTAATTGCACTGCACAGGTCACTCCTGTGCAGTGAGATGATACAGCGCATCAGGAGCGGTTACAGTGTGTGCAGTAATTCTGTGTACTGACCCGTGTGCAGAAAGAGTTTGTGCAGCAGTAGGAACATGCTGAAGAACCGAGAGCTGAAGCTCACACCTCCTGACCCCAGAACTGCACAGTAGTGAAGCCTGTAGGGGTAGTGTCCGGTCCGTGAGTGAGTCATTAGATAATTTGGTGCTGGACGGGGGGCCGTCCCGGGGCTTCATTGAAGCTGAAACTACTGCCCTCGTGTCACGTGGTATTGTTAGCGCGCACTGGGTACAGCAGACAGCTGAGACCATGATGATTTGACCCCTGAGACACAGCTGTTGCAGGTTGCAGCTTTCCTTTCAGTTGTTGTTCTGCCGCCAGTGCCACCCAGTCTCGAGACAGCAGGTCAGTATATGGGATAATTATTTGTGTCTGTTTGTGGGCCTATCGGGCTAGGTGGGTGTGTTGGGTTAAACTGATTATTTTTTCTGATATAAAATAATTCCGACAGAAAGCTTAAATGGACGGAGTGTGACATATGCAAAACACGCCTTCTTCAGCTCTGTTGTGCGGTTTTCACAGCAAGTCTATACTGGCTGATGCAACAGAGTTCCTTACTGTCTTAATTGAGATGAACAACGGTGCCTCAACTGTTTTATGTAATGGTCATCTTAGAAAGCGGTTTTCGGGAGTTTTGCATTAGTTTCAGGTAATTTGTAAACCTTCTCACTGCTCAAGAGTTTGAAGTTTCTTGTATTTTAGCTTTTTCAATGCCACTCTCAGTTTCATTCATCATAAGTCCATTGAAACAATGGAAATGTCATATATAACCAATCTGAAAACGTGGCAGCTATGGTGTAAGTCATGATCTCCTACTGTTACACTGACTTCCTGTGCTATGAAAATGAGCCTTTCCTTGCGCAGTCACTTTGGTCAAATAGGTGTAATTTCTGATATTTATTTATGTTTCCTTCGTCTTCATTGCTTGATTTAGCTCACAAGAAAGTGTCACTCATAGTTGTTGAAATGTCACTCATAATTACACTTAAGTTATGAAAATGCCACACATAGCAATCTCAAACCTTGCAGCTATGCATGATATATAGTACTTTTCCCACTCCCTCAATCAGTATCTTCCTATAAATACAAGTTTAGACTGATCTAAGCAGGCAAACAATGTGCGTGCACTCCACCGTTTCACCGGGGGACAAGCAGGGATCTCCTTGTGGGCTCCCATGTTCTTTGTGCACTCTTCGGTGCCCCTGGGGCCAAACCATCCACATCCGTGTGCCTTGTTTCTTCTTGTTTCTTTTGCATCTTTTGGAGTCATGCAGTAAGCAGAGTAGGGTGTGTTTGCTTTGGACAGCGGTCCTTTCATGCCTTGGACTGAAACTCAGAAAGGCAATAGAGTCTGTGTTTACATTGGCTTTGAACTTCAGTGCCGCAAAGTAAGTGGGGAAGTGGTTTTAGTACATTAAATCAGTGCGATCCCTGCCACTGACAGCTTCGCGGGTGCTATTTTGTGGCAAATCAATCCAGTCTCCTCATTTTCACTCTGTCATCCTTTCCTGGTCGTACTGACAACCAGCTTCAGTAGCCGTTCATTTTTCAATTTCTAAATTTTTTTTTTATCTCTCTTGAGAATGGAATGTAATGTACGCTGCAAACTGTCATCATTCGTGATAATGTTTTTATTCATGTGTATAGTGCAACTCTGTTTCTTGTTTTTAAAGGCTCTGCTTGTTTGGTTTACTTTTGGCCAATCACTCTCTAATAGAGCATTTTGGCAGTCAGCCCCCCGCTGCTCCCTCCCTCCTCCCTTGGTAGGTAAAAAACATTGCCATTTACAATGTCAATAGCTCTAACTTAAAACAAGCATTTACAATGCAATAGGTCTCGCATTATTAGAGTTTGAGCTATTGGCATTGCTAAATAATGCAACACCAATAGCTCAAACTTTAATAATGCGAGACCTATTGCATTGTAAATGCTTGTTTTTCTTGCGGTCTTCCTGTTGTATTGCAGCTCAAGCGAAAACTTAACTGAAGTACTAATTTTCTGCCCTATTGGTGTAATTCTGGTCCGCTGTTTTTTCTGTATTTGTTCCCAAAATTTCCTATGGGAATTAACATGGGAAAGTGTTTTGCCCTCTGGTTTATGCCCCCCCAGCCCACCCCCTTTATTTTTTGGCTACTGCTTCACAGATCAGCCCAAAACTGCCCAGGGAGGAGCTGAGGTGAATGGAATGTTTTTTTAAAAGAACTTTTTGTGAAGTTATTAGCAAAACAAACACTGTTCCTAAGGAAACTCTGGCGGTCACCACTGTGTAGTTATAGTTGGGTCTCTGTGTGCGTTTGTGTACGTGTAAAGAAAACAAAAAAACATAATAAATATACACACATGCTTCGTTTTTTCTTTTTCTTCAGGCAGCAACACTTGTCTGCCTAAAAATAAAGGGTTATTTAAGCCATGAACTGTGATTGTAAGTGATTTGCTGGCCTGATTGTGTGTACACATCATTCTGTTTTTTCTTTTTCCATGATCTCGTTGATGAAGGGTAGGTTTGTGATGGGACAGTAGTTGGCAAGGTGTTCAGGATCTAGTGTGGGTTTCTTCAGGAGTGGAAAGATCTGGCATGACCTGAAAGCTTTACAGAAGATGCCATGAGAGAAGGGGTAGTTGACTGGTGAGTAGGGATGAGAGTTTGTTCCGAGAGGACTTTGATGAAGGATAAGGTAAGACATCTTAGGCGGTGACTTTGAGGCTGTTCATGGTGTCGTTCAAGTGTTTGAGAGACAGGTTGAAAGATTACATTTGTGAGGATGAGTAAGCATTGAAGGATAAACCGGTTTGAACGTGTTTGACATTTTTGCACCTGTCTATGAAGGGTGGGATATGAGGTTGTCGGGGCCAGTATTGGATTTCTTTTTTTTGAAGATTCTTATTCTTCTGTTACCTGCTCCATTGATGATAGTACAGTACTTTGCTTTGACTGATATTAGAAGTTGTCTGTGTTGTGTATGGACATCAGTAGTGCGAGGTTGTCTGGGTAGATTTTCTTCCATGTACTTTCCTGTCTGCAGATGTAGTTATCAGCAAAGTCTTTGGATTGCCAGTGTGCTGAATGGTTTGGCTTGCAGGTTTGTTTTAGTTGGAGCGTAGGTGTTTGTGACTTTCCAGAAACATATTTAAGTTGTTTAGAGGAGCGTTGGTGTCATAAGGTTAGGTGGCAGGGCAGGAGAAGAGTTTAAGGAGTTACATTGAATTGTGATGCCTAATTATCTGTTGTAGTGAACCAGGAAGATCTATGGATGACTGTCTGACCTCCTCCATGCCTATGAACACTGTCTGCATGCTGTAGCCTGTGGGAGGACACATAGGATGAGCAAGGATGTTGGAGTGAGACATGTATCTGTGCTTGAGTGCATCAAGTTTGTGATAGTGATGGCGTGTACACTAAATAGAGCATTGAGTGCTGTATAGCTGGTATTAATAAGCATAAGATGGAGTGTGTTTTTTAGTTTGAGAGTATTTGGTGATTAGTAGAATGTATGATGTCACGTCTTTCAGGGGTGTGGACTGTCTAAATCATAACAAGCATTTGCAATGCAATAGGTCTCGCATTTACGAGAGTTTGAGCTATTGGCATTGTAAATGACAATTCCTTTTGTGTTGTTTTTAAAACCGATAAATAAAAGGCATTGTCATTTACAATGCCAATAGCTTAAACTCTCGCAAATGCGAGACCTATTGCTTTGCAAACGCGTTTTGTGCCCGTGCCATAAACCTTTTTTTTTTTTTTTTAAAGCGTTTGGAGAGAGCGTGTCCTGCCTTCAACAGCAGGCAGGACAAAGCTATTTGAGAAAATAGTGTTCGGAGGCTGTAATTGAAGCCTACCGAAAAACAACACTCGTAACAGGGGGTGTCGCCATCGGAAGTTGCAAAATGAGATAAGGCGGTACTAAAGAGGGACTACTAAGCCTATTGACAAATGAACAGCCACAGTTTATAGTGGACAATGACACAAGCCAATGAAAAATATGGGTGGAGAGTGGGCAGAGCTTCAAGTCCCTAGCTGAATACAGCATGCCTTGCAGAGCAGCACATGCGCTGCCCAGGCTCGACCTAAAAAGGGCTAGCATACGTGCATTTGTCAAATTCAGGGTCCCAAGTAAGCATTCCATCCTCAGCCTGTTCATTCTATAGTAGTGAGCAGCAGTGCAAACTCTTACAGCAATTGATTAACTTCCAATATTCGTACTCCACAGGGACAAAACCGGTTTCTTTTCCTCATATCTATAGTCTCCATAGCCCTTCCACTGACTAGTCATAGGATCTGTATGCCTTTTATTGCCTCAGTATAGGCTTCATCCCCATTTCTTTTGCCACAGGTTCCATATTCTCTTCGCTCTCTCGTACCACATGTTCATGCCTTTTGACCATTTTCTAACTACATATACCATCATTGTTCCCGTTTCCTCCCCTCACCATGGGTTCTATACTCCTCCTTTATTCCTGCCAAAGGCTCCACCTTGCTTTCGCTCCAGTAACTTGCCTTTGAATCCAAAACCCTCCCTTCCACTATTGTCAACTCCCTTGCCCTCCACGGTTTCACCACAGACAGCCTGTACTTGATTTGTATGTGGCTAACAAAAGGGCTGTCAGCACCCCGTCTTTCTTTCCTTGCCCCCATTTGCTTCCTGCCCTCCAGCATCCATGCACTCTGCTCTCACGTACGGAGTTTCAGAACAAAAAGATGAATGGTGGAATGCTTGAATTAATCTTAGCCACTGGTAATTACTTTGGGCCGTCCCTCAGTCCATGTTTTACCTCACTATGCCATGTTAAAAAACGCTATATTAAAAAAACAAGTTAGCGAGGCAAGGATTGAGAAAAGGTGAACCAGGCATAGGACTAGGGGACAGAGGACGGAATGAGCTACAAAAAACCTTGGGTAGGGGACGTGCAGTGTCAAGCGGTGGGGCAGGAATAAGAGTTCATGAAGGTAGTAACGTTGGCAAGGCAAACAAGCATTGGCATAGCCAATAGGTCTCGCCTTTGGGATCTTATAAGTATTTAGTTATGCAGCACAATATCCTTGGTGCAACAACATCAACTGTTGCATGGCTAAACACTTATAAGGTCCCAAAGGTGAGACCTATTGGCTATGCCCCAGCGCTAAAGCCAGCTCTGTGTAGAGGGCGTGCTGGTGTTCTATAAAGGGTGGTCTGGTGTTGAATTAGTGTTGAGGGTGCTTGGGTGGTCTGTAGGAACTGCTTGGGTGGCATTTATGGGACATTGTCAGGGATACTTTGGTTGGTCTCTAGAGATGGTTTGGGGTGTCATTGGCAGGTGTTGTAATGGATAGTGATTTATAGGGTCTGTTGGATTCCGCAAGTACCTATAAAACACGATTTCCCTTTTACGTGTGTTTTCACAAACATAACATCTCAGGAAAAAAAAAAAATACCCTCACACAATGTTTTACTACAAAACTGCACTTTTGATGGATCTCACTCTGTTTACCATTAGGATTGTTTCCAAATCTTTTTCAATCCCACAAAAAACAAACATTAAGTTGAAGCATTAAAATTTGTATAGTATTTACAATTCTGATGGATACATCTGCCTGTGGATTCCTCACCTTATGAATATCCCCCTGCGCCAGCATTCCGCGGAATTTTTTCCTAGCTCTCCACGCCGACGAGGACGTCGGCTCCGCTCGCGACTCCGTATGACGTCACTGGAGCCATAAGAGAGCCTCGTCGGCGTGAT
Source organism: Calotriton arnoldi (assembly GCA_963921515.1). Lineage (NCBI taxonomy): Eukaryota > Metazoa > Chordata > Amphibia > Caudata > Salamandridae > Calotriton > Calotriton arnoldi. The sequence goes on from CAWUFW010000638.1 coordinate 1,552,664, forward strand.
GACGTCAGTTCCCTTTTTTCCGCGCCGTCGACGCGTAACGGTTTTCTAGCACTCTCCATATTTGGTGGAGTTACTTTGTTGTTTTTCATCTTTAACTGTTGCTAGAAGGGATGTCGTCTTCGAAGAAGTCTGGTTTTAAACCCTGTAGGGAATGTGGGGGTCGCATGTCTATCACTGACCCCCATGAAGACTGCTTATGGTGCTTGTCGTCGGATCACGACGTGGAGGACTGTTCCTGTTGTAGGAAAATGAACCCAAAAGCACTTAAGGAACGGGAAGCCAAGTTGTTTCTGGCCAAGGCGAAGAACGAAGGAAGAGGGCGTAAGCGTGAAAAGTCGAAGTCGAGGTCGTCGACTTCACACACATCGAAGTCGAAAAAGCATAAGAAAAAGAGAAGACATGGATCTCGGCGCCGTTCGGCCAAGGGTAAGGCTTCGAGGTCGCCTTCGGCAGTTCCTCGACGTCGCCGTAAGGACTTTGTTTCTCCTTCGCCCTCTCCTTCTCCTCGTGTGACTTCGCCTAGAGGTACTCCGGCGCATTCTCCGGCGCCGAGGGATTCGGCTAACTCGGATGTCGAGTTGGTTCAGGATGTGCCACCTTCTCCTGTGCCTGAGGTTGAACCAGTGGATTCGGCAGTGGATCCGGTAGGTCCGACGTCGGAGACTCCCCGTTTGGATACTGGTTTGAATCCATATCCTCAATTCCCGGCTCCAGGGGCGGATCTGTCGCATTTTTTAAATGCCATGTACGGAGTTTTCACAAAGGCGGCCTTCCCATCCGGAGCACCTTCGGGTCCCGTGGGTCCGCTGGCATTCAACTTGGGTGTGCCCCAGCACTATGCCCAGTCACCCTTCATGCCCTTCATGCCGATGGCGCCGTCATGGCAGTTTCCGGCGCCGAGAGTCTCGACGCCGTTGGTGGAATCCTCGGCGCCGTCTGGTGAGCCCTCCTCTCGACCTCGTGTGGATCTCATGCCACCTTCGACGCCGGCTTTGGGACGGTCGGCGCCCTGTACGGCGCCACCGACGCCGCGTACGGCGCCACCGACGCCGCGTCCACGGATTCGTTCACGAAGAGAGGCTCAGACTTTTAGAAGAGGAGCAATATCGTACAGAGGAGCCTGAGGAGGGCGAGTTGGAAGAGTCTCTGGATGAGTTTGAGGGCATTCAGGAGGCGAGCGGTTTGGATACCTCTCCTGAGTGGGAACTCTCTTCTACAAGGGCTTCTCCTCCTCAAGAGGTAGCTCCCTACCATTTGGTTATAAGGAAAGCTGCGGAGCTGTTGGATTTGCAGTTGCCCACTGCTGAATATAAACCAAATTTGTTGACGGAGGTGTTACATTCTCCTTCCTCCACAGTTGAGCCTCTTTTACCCTTTAATGAGGCCTTGTTGGATCCTATCCTCGAGGTTTGGCGTAAACCACTCTCTTCGCCTGCCGTTTCTAAATCTGTGGCTAGGAGGTATAGGACTGCTCCAGGGGATCCGGAGTTTCTCTCATCCCATCCATCTCCAGAGAGTTTGGTGGTGCAGGCATCTTGCTCCAAGCAATCTTCAGGTGCTTTCCCTCAGGCCCCAGCTGACAGGGACTCAAAGAAAATGGATCAGTCAGCTAAAAAGGTTTTCTCCTCTTCTAGCATGGCACTGAAATCGACCAACGCCACTTGTCTATTGGGCCGTTACATACACGCCTTGATGGACTCGGCAAAGCAATTGGCACCTAAGTTACCTGACGAGGAGAAGGGAAATTTTATGGAGGTCCTGTCAGACGCTCAAGCGGCAGCTAGGCAAGTTATTCAGTCAGGCCTGGATACGGCTGACTCAGTGGCCAGGGTCATGGGCTCCTCCATAGCTGCAAGAAGGCAGGCTTGGCTTCGTTCCTCCGGATTTTCCCCTGATGTCCAGGCCACTCTTTTTGATTTGCCCTTTGACGGGTCAAGGCTCTTTGGGGAAAAAGCGGATTTGGCCTTACAAAGGTTTAAGGATAGCAGAGCTACAGCGAAATCCTTGGGATTGCAAGCCCAGTCGAGAGGTTTTGGCTACAAGAAGTATCGGGGTTTTGGAAGGTCTTCCTTTCGCAACTTCCGTTCACCTCAGCAGCAGCAGCAGCAAAATCCACTCTATAGATCTTATAGAGGAAGAGCTAGAGGTCGCCAACGAGGTTCTGCCCGCAATCTCTCCTTCTCCTCCTCCTCTTCTGCCTCCCCTGCTCCCCCTGGTACCGCAGGAAAGCAGCCCTAGATCCCCCATCCTGGATCATGTGTGTCCTGTAGGGGGTCGGGTGTCTCACTTTCTGCAGGGTTGGAAATCGGTCACAACAGACCTTTGGGTTTTGAACCTTGTGGAGAATGGGTACGCCCTTCCCTTTCGGGAGTTTCCTCCTGTTTACCCTCCTTGCCAGGGTTTTTGCTCAGAGGACCATTTGCTTCTTCTGCAGAAGGAGGTTCTTGCATTGCTACAAAAAGGTGCGATAGAGGTGGTTCCAGAGCAGGAAAGGGGTCAAGGATGCTACTCCCGGTATTTCCTGATCCCCAAAAAGGACGGCAGGTTACGTCCGATCCTGGACCTCAGGGTCTTGTATTTTTACCTGAAGCAGGAGAAATTCAAGATGCTGACCCTTGCTCAGGTTCTTCTGGCGCTGCAACAGGAGGACTGGATGGTGTCGATCGACTTACAGGATGCATATTTTCACATCCCCATTCTGAAGTCGCACAGGAAGTATCTCCGTTTTACGGTTGGGTCGCAGCACTACCAGTTTGCGGTCCTCCCGTTTGGTCTTACTACTGCACCTCGAGTCTTCACAAAGGTGATGGCAGTGGTGGCAGCTCATCTCAGAAGGTCGGGGATTCCAGTTTTCCCCTATCTGGACGACTGGCTGCTCAAAGCGGAGTCGCCGGAGATCGTGCATCATCTGCGGGTAACATCTCAACTGTTGTTCAACTTGGGTTTTTCAATCAATGTGCCCAAATCACACCTGGTGCCCTCTCAGCGCAACCTGTTCATAGGGGCGGTACTGGACACTAATGTGTGTCGAGCATTTCCTCCTCCACAAAGAATTCTCGACATTCAGGAGATGATCCCTTTGTTTTACAATGGAGCGGATGTTCCGGTCCTGAAGGTCCTTCGCCTGCTCGGTCTGTTCGCCTCCTGCATTCTGTTGGTCAACCATGCACGCTGGCACATGAGGGCACTCCAGTGGTGTCTCCGCAGGCAGTGGTATCAGCACAACGGAGATCTCAGGGATTCAGTCAGGATCTCCAAAGAAGCTGCAGCGGAGCTGACTTGGTGGAGCGTGGAGGGCAATCTGTCTCAAGGAAAGCCCTTTCATCTTCCTCCATCGGTGGCCACAGTGATATCGGACGCCTCTACCCTAGGGTGGGGTGCTCATCTGGGGGATCTGGAGATCAAGGGTCTTTGGTCTCCAGAGGAAAGGTTGTCTCATATCAATCTTCTGGAATTGCGGGCGATACGTTTGGCGCTCAAGGCCTTTCTCCCTTCCCTTCGCGGTCAGTCGGTTCAAGTCCTGACGGACAACACTACCGCGATGTGGTATGTCAACAAGCAGGGGGGAGTAGGGTCGTACCGTCTCTGCAGAGAGGCGTTGCGGCTTTGGTCCTGGGCTCAGGACCATCGGATTTGCTTGATAGCGAATCATTTGGCCGGAGTGTTGAACGTTCGTGCGGACAGTCTCAGTCGACAGTTCTCCAACGACCACGAGTGGAGGCTTCATCCGGAGGTGGTTCGACACATCTTCTGGACGTGGGGGACTCCTCGGGTGGACCTGTTTGCCACTCACGAGAACGCGCACTGCCCGTCGTTCTGCAGTCTCCAGTTTCCGTTGCAGGGGCGTTGGGGACGCGTTTCAGTTGAGTTGGGACTCTCGACTCCTTTACGCGTTTCCTCCCATACCCTTGATTCCTCGGGTTCTGAGGAAGATTCGCCAAGACCGGGCCCAAGTCATATTGATCGCCCCGGATTGGCCAAGAAGGGTGTGGTACACAGATCTTCACCTCTCATCGCACCCTCCGCTCCGTCTCCCTCTCAGGGCAGACCTCCTCTCGCAGTCGCAGGGGCAGGTTCTACACCCCCACCTCCAGAGCCTGCACCTTCATGCCTGGAGATTGAACGGGGCAACCTGAGTTCTTTCTCTCTCCCACCTGACGTGGTGGATGTTATTTTATCGGCCAGGCGGCACTCCACCAAGTCCATTTACTCCTACAGATGGTCAAGATTCGTAAAGTGGTGTGGAGAGAGATCCATTGACCCTTTAAAGGCCCACTTGTCAAATGTTCTTCTGTTTGCCCTTTCCTTGGCTCAGCAAGGTTGTGCTGTGGCCACGGTTAAGGGTTATTTGTCAGCCTTATCGGCTTTTCTGTGTCTTCCTGATCAGCCGTCTTTATTTAAGTCTCCTATCGTTTTGAGATTTATCAAAGGCCTTACCAATAGGTTTCCGCCTACTCCTTTTGTTATGCCCCAATGGGATCTTAATCTTGTTTTAACCTTTTTGATGGGTTCCCCCTTCGAACCCCTTCATAGCTGTCCTTTGAGGCTTTTATCTTTTAAAACTGTCTTTCTGGTAGCCATTACCTCAGCAAGGAGGGTGAGTGAGCTTCAAGCTCTTAGTTCAAAACCCCCGTTTTTGACCATACATGCTGAAAGGATGGTCCTCAGGACCAGGGCTGCTTTTCTGCCTAAGGTAGTTACTCCCTTCCATCTAGGGCAGCAGTCCATAACTCTCCCTGTGTTTTATCCTCCCCCTCACCCTTCCAAGGAGGAGGAGAGACTTCATCGCCTGGACCCTAAAAGAGCGATGAGCTTTTATTTGGACAGAACAAAGGACTTGCGTTTGGACGATCAGCTCTTTGTGGGCTATGTTGGACGCTCAAAAGGCAAAGCTGTGCACAAGCGCACTCTATCCAGGTGGATCATCTTGTGCATCAAGATCTGCTACGCCCTTGCTGGTAAGGAACCGCCTGAGGGTATTAGAGCCCATTCTACTAGGGCTAAGTCTTCCACCTCTGCTCTAGCCAGAGGGGTTCCTGTGTTGGATATTTGTAAAGCAGCGACCTGGGCCTCCCTCCACACTTTCGCTAAGCATTATTGCTTGGATTCCGAGGTGAGGAGGGAGGGCCATTTTGCGCGCTCTGTCTTGCATGACTTTTTGGTATAAGAAAGGTGGACACCCTCCTCCGGGAGTGGGACTGCTGTGGGAATCTATTCATAAGGTGAGGAATCCACAGGCAGATGTATCCATCAGAAGAACAAGTTACTTACCTTCGGTAACGCTTTTTCTGGTGGATACAGTATCTGCCTGTGGATTCCTCACTGACCCACCCTCCTCCCCGTTGTCCACCTTTGTATACCTTGAGGTATGCCTTAATTGGCTTGTTGTTGTTTACAATTGTATCTGGTACATTTATAGGAAATGCTGATGTTCTTTAGCTTTCCTTTGTGATTTTGTACTGTCTATTGGTTCAAATGTATACTGTGTATACTTTAAATCTGTTGTCGGTCCACCTGTTCGCCTCGGAGGCACGGAAAAAATGGGTGGAACTGACGTCATCACGCCGACGAGGCTCTCTTATGGCTCCAGTGACGTCATATGGAGTCGCGAGCGGAGCCGACGTCCTCGTCGGCGTGGAGAGCTAGGAAAAAATTCCGCGGAATGCTGGCGTAGGGGGATATTCATAAGTTGAGGAATCCACAGGCAGATACTGTATCCACCAGAAAAAGCGTTACCGAAGGTAAGTAACTTGTTCTTATAACAAAAACATTAAGATACATTCTCATGGAGAGAAAGACTTCGCATGAAAGGTCTTTAATAGGCAGTTCAAGTCATGTAGATGTTCATTGCGCATAAAACCACAGCAATTTGCATCAGCGCTCTATGAAAGTAAATGAACATCTAAGGTAGCTCAGTGGGTTAATGTGAATGCAACAGAGTTAATGATGCACAAGGGTTCAGTTCTGGTGGTTGGGTCAGCCTTTCACCCAAGACAGAAGAGCGGGTAATTAAAAGAGAAGCACTGCAAACACTCTGCTCCAGTCTATTGCCACCAGACGTCGTTTATAGGAGCGGTCTTTTATTAGCACTTCTGTAAGAAGAGTTACTGTTCCCTTCCCCCTCCTGGACCAATAAACGTCTAAAGCAACACGGAGTTTGTAGGGGACATGCCGCGTGCATTCATTATTGAGAAAAGGACAGGCAGCGTAACCCGAAAGCAAAACAGATTCTCCTGCTCGACCAGTTATATTTTCCCAATTCTGGTAAAACAAAACCGGGACGTAAATATGCAGTCACCGCCACTAAAGCTGCGGAGCTCTGTAACCAGCAACCGGACGTGCGACCCCGGGCACATTTGGCGTGCACCTGAGGCCTTATGCCGTGCCCTTTCCTTGTAGTTTAGGGAGAGTAGTGAGGATTCTAGGAGGCGATAAAAGCGAGAGCAGTAGCAGTGCCAGATGTACTTTACGTTATAGCTTTGAGAAGTGGTTTCCAGCAAGACCGCCAGATGACAGCGTCCGATATAAAAAAAACTCAGAGGCGAACAACAGGCAAGTCGAGAGCGTCACAAATTGTTTGTTCGACTTTGTGAAGTAATGAAGCTTAAATCAGAGCAAGCAAAAGGTCCACGGGGGGCTTCAAAACAGATTACTAATTTGTTCTGTCGAAGTGCATTACACAAAAACATATGCCAGTACCTTGATTACGCGTAGAGGCCGGTCTGGGTTGTTCTTATCCAAATAGTTGATGCAAGCAGAAACAAGACGCGCAGCCGCGAGACGCGCTCTGTGGTGGGGGAGGAGCGTTGAAGCGCGCGCTTGGGAGAGCAAGCGAGAGGAAAGCCAGATGGCGCCTGATCGCGCGCTGTAAGGGTGCCCGTGAGCGATGCGAGGAAAGCCAGATGGCGCCTCTGCTCGTAACCGCGCGCGTAACCGCAAGCTTTAGGGCACAAGCGTGTGGGCGGATTTTTAAAGCCCACTTACTAAATGTCTCGCCAGACCAGCGCATGCGCTGGCTCAGGTGAGACCTAAAAACACGGAGATGGTGGAGAACAGGGAATAGGACACATTCAGGAAGCAAGGAAATCTGATGACCGTGAGTGCAGGTGACTAGACTTGGGCACAAAGGAAGAGACTTGCTTTTGGCCCAGGGATGTAGAGTAGAATAGGCAGTCACAGCCAGCTGGCAAGATGGCTCAGTGGGCTGAGGCTTTTCGCTGATATGGTGTGATCTACTGGTCACGAGAAAAGCCGACTTTACATTCCATCCTTCTGGGATCTGTACATGGAGTATCATTACATTGAGCGATAGTAGCATTGTTCTTGTAGCTCGTACAAACAACTGAAGTTCCATATGTAGCAGTGAGTTTGAGGACTAAGGAAGCAAGTGTCAAGCTGACGGCCGTGGAACTGCACTACGAATGATATGGGAAACCTCTGCTAGAGGAAAGTTTAGTGTCAAGTGGATTGGCAGAAATACCACCATTCATGGAGGAAATAATGCTGAAAAAACAGATCATGGACTGCACAGAAATGAACATGGACAAAGTGAGAGCAGATGAGTGGGCCAGGAACAAAGGAGATACTAAATTTGTCTGTGTGGCCTATAGATGCAGAGTAGAAGAGGCAGAATCAACCAGATGTTTCAGTGGATAAAGGCTCAAAACTGATGTACTGTGATCTGCTTGTCACGATTTGAAATCCTGCGAAGGCAGACTCCACCTTCCATCCTTCTGAGGTTGGTAAATGGAGTCTAATTAAATTGTGCAAAAGCAAGATCCGATTTATCGCGCTTGGAAATGGTCAAAGTCGGAAGTTGAGGAATAACGGGTATAGTGTATCAAAGAATATGGTGTAATCATTGATACCCGTTGAAACAAAAGGAAGCTGCGGCTGCTTGGGCATATGGCACTACAGATGAACGACAGAAAGAGAGGATTTTAAAGTAGCAAGAGGGGAAAACCAACTGTCCTGGGGTCAGGTGAGGGTAGGGTTACAATGAAGAAATACACCGTTGAAAGTTGGGGAAGGCCTGCAAGCAAAGGGAGTGCATGGTAGGGAGATACTGCATGGGAAGTGAGCAGTGGGAGGAAAGAAACGGTGGCGGAAAGAAGGGACTACGCCCAATGATGGAGGATATGAAGCAAATAGGGAGGCATCCGCTGAAGAGCACATGACGGACATCAGTAAGTATATGGTGTGTTGCACAAGGAGCCGAGGTATTTAGACAGCAGATTTGAGAAATGCCATCAGAGTGGGAGGGGTGAGCACAGAGAAGGCAAGATGCTTCAGTCGGATGGCTGCCGGAGTCTTCCAGTGACGTGACTTAGGCTATGGTCAGGTGCAGCCAATCATAGGGAATCAAAGGTAGGGTAGCCCGGGAGTGAAGTACAAAGTGCACATGTACTGGAATCAACTAGGATGGTTCCCAGCAAACAGACAAACTGGTGGGAAATTAGGTGGTGGTAGTTTTGCTTTGGGGGTAGCTCTGCGAGCTTGGGATAACAACATGGCCCTCTAAGTGAAGGAACCTGCTCGACAGCACTCCTGGGACCAAGTGGTAAAGGGCCAAACAGCATTTTAAAGCAACCTCCCCATTCAGACTCCATGTGCCTGCCCATCAACTGACAGGGACTTGGCACGTTGTTGCATACTTTGATCCTCCCACTGCCTACACCGGTAAAGAGAAACACTCAATCCAAGGGATTGCTGACCACTTGTCTCATCGCTCCGTGCCACTTCAGTCCACCTACAGGGGCCACAATGATCTGTTTATTATGACTGCCATGCTTACAGCTGGCAAGGCGCAATAAACAGACTGCAATTTGAAAAATGTCTTTTAGGCTATATTAGGAACAGGAGAGCCAAAGTAAATTTATACTTGACCCTGGATTGAATACAGTAAAACTTCTTGTCCCGGATGAGAATCCTCATGTCCTAGCTGTCGGGCGATTCAAATTTATCTCCCCTGGATTTTTATTGCTAGGATGCTGTGTCTGTTTGTGTGGTCTAGGTCTTAGTGTAACTGTTGGGATTGGCCTTATGTGAGGCACATGAGATCTTACTTTGTAGCTTTCAGTAGACCAGCGCTTCCTGCCCAATGTACCACCTGACCCTAACAGGCTGATATAGGAGTGACCCCTTGACTGTTTCTGTCCTCTGCTGGAGAAGCCTCGGCGGCAGGATGCTGTGAGGAGTGGGTTGTAGTACTGAGGAGCATCCAGGAACAAATGTCACCTCGTGCATGGATGGATGGATGCTGGTAACTACAGTGATGTCATTTCCTGTGCTGATAGATGCTTGTTATCAAGAGAGAATTTAAACCTACAACACTGTTAACACTATTAACTGCAGACAGATGTTTCAGGTAAATCTCTGTTGCTTCCAGTAACAGAGTAGTAGTTTTGGTACCTCCTTCAGGTTTTCTTGCCTATTTCTCCAAAAGCTGGCCCTCTTGACCCCCCACCACCATCTCCAAGAGTAAACCAATATTTCAACAGCTTCATCAGACAAACATAACAGCATGTGGTTCGTCATGCTCCATTAGGAGGAACTGGTTCAGGTTTTACGTCATCTATCTGATAACCTCTTATCAGACGGCATTTCTGAGGGATGACAGCGCTTCAGGTTCATTGTGTAGGGCTTAGGCAGCAGTCTCTGAGCAGATTAGAGGCGCTATAATGAAATGAGAATATCTACTATCGGTCTCCTATTGGTAATGACTTGAGGAGGTTCTTGCAAGGCTGTCACAATGCTTAATAGTTTCTGAAGGTGGCAAATGCTCTATTTTCTAATCTTCGAAATTTACAAGCACAAAATAACAGCCAGGCCTTTGGTACTCGTAGCCCACTGTTTCCCTTAAGTTACTATGGATGTTTTTCAAACATCAGAACTAAAGCCAATAATAAAGTAGTAGGGAAAATGTAACGCGTTTAAACATAGCTTGACCACGTTGAAGAAAGATCAGCCAGCAGACTCTGGAAGGATTTTCGCGATGAGGAAGAGGTAGCCTGACTTTTTCCAGCAAACAAAGAGCAGGAAGATCTATTTAATAGGATGTAAAATTCTAGAACATTAGCCCATCCATTGAAAACAGCAAACTCTATATTCTTATTGGGATTTTACACCTGCTTAGCTTGGGAGTCGGTGAGGTTTACAAATAACTGCAGAGAAAAGGGATTAAAGGAAGTATTCAGTACATAGGATACAATATTTGGTATTTATCAGTTTTCAGTGTCATATCTATGCAAACAACTGTTTGTTTATGACTATCTTAAAGCTGGTTGCCCAACACAATATGCTAAATCTACCTTTTGTAGTCCTTGACACCAAATAAACAGCAGCCTTAAACAAATCTCGATGCTCGGGAACAATCTGAAACAAACCAGGTTAGCACCATGACTAGCCTTCAAACAGGAATTCTGCATCAAAATGAACTCTAATGGCTAGGTGTAACTCAGGCTGAGGGGGAGAAAAAGAGCCCATTCCATCCACCGGGGTAGAAGCATGATTCTAAGCAAATATGCTTTTATATACATTTTGACATAGGGCATATTAAAGCAAAAACAGCACAGCACCAAGAAATACAAGCGGATAAAGCACAACGTTTTGGGCAACAAATGACAATTGCACAAAAACAGTTTTTTGAGGGAGGAAACTATTACATGTGAACTATCCACCTGTAAGATTCTAAAGTTGATAAAGTCATGGTCCTTCATCCTCTGAAGGTACACCAACATATTCACCATCTGTACCACAAAAGCCACTTCCATATGAAGAAAGCTGTGCACATGGGAAACATTACACTGACAAATCTTGATGATGTGTTGGATATTTATATGATGCGCTCAAATACTTAAGGCCAGTTACAGTAATACACCCTGTCAAGGCATCCCGTCTACCTAGGCTTGAGCATATCATTTCTTTATACAAAGTGGCTTTCAAGCATGGTGTTACTTTGGCTGTAGAAGAGAAGGAGCATGTCTTTATAGAAAGCTCACCTTATACTGAAGACTATTCAGTACACTGGTATGTTGCAAAGTTGCTCTAAAAGCGCTACAGAAAACTTGAAAACACATTTAAAGATGACCAATTTACCAACAGGTTATTAATGAAATGTAAAGCTTTTCTAGTAGGTTCCATTTATATTGAAGGTGATGGGTTATCTCATTCAATGATGATTCACAATGCATGCAAGAGAAGCCTCGACTGAGGCGGAAGGTCATGGGCGCCCACTGGATAATTAAAGTAAACCAATTGATGCTACCAGAAAGAATTGACGTGTGGTGAACGTCAATTGGAAAATAGCACATGCTCAAACTTTCTGGAGCTGCTGTGAAAGATAACAGTGGTAAAAAATAGAAGAGCTGATCAAGCTTCTGCTAGAGGTCATAAAAAGATGAGCGGAAATAGTTGCTAAACGTAAGACAATTTCTAGTAAAGTTCTTGGAGTCCACACATGCTTTAACCCCTGCCAGGGATTGCAGAGACGGTGGAATAAGGTATTTTCAGTATGTGTGTCAAAATCAATTATAGATGAACTAGGAAGCATGAACTTGTAGGCTGTCGGGTTAGTCTGGAATGAGTGACTAACTCTAGTTGGTCAATAAAAAAAACTCAGTTACGTGAGTGTTCAGACATGATCTTTGTGATTCCCACAACTTAACTGCAGGTGATGTAGTGTTGTGTGGGCTTAAAGGTTGTACTGAGTATTGCAGCTTTAGAGAGGGAGCAGATGGGATTTGTGTTGGGGGTGGTATGGGAACGGGCAGTTGGTGTCCTGAGATGTTCAAGTCTGGATTGTTCTACAGCTTGATCTGTGCATTGCATGATGAAAGCTCGCCATGACCATACCAGTATAGAAGCTATGCTACTTGTAGAGACAACCTTCTAGAAGGCACTGCTAGCACGCCCTTAAATAGACTGTGGTTTTAGTTCTTAAATGTCAACTCCATCCCTCTCCCTAGTATTGTAAGTACTCGCATAGATGCCCCTTAACAAGGAAGGTAATCTATTTTTCCTATTTTCTTAATAGGACGATTCATAGATTAATATTATTTATTCATACCTTGTATTTGAGTTGAGTCCCATAGTACTTTACAATAATTGGAAACGATAATAGGATGTCTGAAAGGCCCCAGAAATGTGTTTTAATAGAGCATTCACCTCTGAAAAAACACCCAAAAAGTGAAGTGAATGGGTGCCTTTAAGTACTAGTGTGTGGCCATCTCCTCTCTCCTAAATAAGCGACTGCTTCTTAGTCTGTGTCTATATGATAATTGCTCTTCCTGCGGGTTATTCATTAAATAACCCAGAGGGGAGCCATAGGAAGAGAAAGGAACACATGATTAAAAAAAAAAAGATTGGACTTTGGTCAGTCAAGGCGAAAACCATCCTGAGCCATAAATATTAAGAAGGATGTTCAAAAGGACTCCTTTCACCAGGCCCACGGTAATTCAACCAGTTAAGAAAAAAATGCAATGCCCCAGAGAACGCATGATTTGCCTAATGTAGTGTTCCAAGTTGGACTTGGTACTGTTATCAACACTCTAACGCTATTTTAGCATTCCAGCCTCCCCATGAGTTATGTTTTGATAGCAAAGGGAAAAGAATGGTCATCTTTTGGAAACCTTTCTGCACCATGGCCGCAACATCGATTGAGGTGGCAAACACCCTAGTTGTACTAAGCAGGTGCAATAGATGGATGTAAACAGATAGAACTCCCTCGTTCCAGAGTTCAAGAAGTACCAACTCTGCTCAATAGATATTGCAAGTGCTGATTTTGCACAACGAGGGGCAACATCCTTCACCGCACAGGGTTTGAGGAGCTTCTCCTTTAGGTTGGAAGTACATAATAAGGTCCTGGATATGTTGCTGATGTGGGAAACACTTTTTGGCATAGTGATTGAATGCCATGCAACCCAGTAAGGCACATACCAGGACTGCAAGAACTCTAGATGCTCCTCAATGTTTGTCAGTAGCATTTTTGTGGCATAAAAGGTTACAGCCAATGACCATTTTGTGGCAGTCAAGCCCCATCATTTTACCCAGCCACCCTACTCCCACCTACCATCTTCTACTGTGATACAAACCACATTCCACATGCAGCCTTTCTTCATACCCGCCACTGGATTTAGGGGCGGCTTCCAGTGTAGGTCTCCACACACCATTAAGACAGTCTTAATTCCTCCCATGTGATGGTCAACATTGCCCCAACTACCTTCGGACTGTGTTCTGTGAGGTGTGCATTTCGGTAGTGTAGGATATGGTATGTGAGCATAAACTGCAATCTGTCAAAATAACCTTTCTTTCTATCTGGGGGAGAACTCCTCAAAACCTTAAGCTTATCTAGACCAAAATTCTCAGTTTGAAGGGTCGTTGGGTCTTGTTTCCAAATCTTAGCAGCCATAGGGCTCTGCTTGAGGTTCTATCCCATTAAGAAATAAAATTAGAAGTTTTATCCTAGAAGGAGAATAAATTACTTTGTTGGACTTCCATGTTAAATACTTTCATATCCCTATACTTCCCAAACACAGCACGTGGCTGATTCAAGGTTGACTATTGGTATTAGCACATCAAAGTATTTCCTTTTGGCCTAAGGTATGCTTCAATGATCTTAACAAAATATCTTTTGGCGCAATTTCACCTTTTCACTGAATGTGGATGAAAAAATCATCAAATCTCATCTAGATTGCTGATTTAGGGCATAACACAGTAACAAGCCTAGGCTTCCAGGAAGACTCCTCTTTCCAGCAGTCTGAAGTTGAGCCTCGAGTGGGAAAAGTCAATATTGGTCCAGGTCACCTATCTTTAGTTTTTGGTAGCCATATTGGACCTGAACTTGTGAAAAGCTTTCATATTGCAAGAACACATTGTGAAGATCCTGCCAACTTTCACAGAAGTGGCTCCTAGGAATGTTTCAGTACTACATTCACCTCCTGATTCTGCGGCCTCAAAATAAGGCTGGTATCCGGATTGGATAGACCATGGATGCAGCTAAAAGGCTGAAAAAAAGAACAGTTCAAAGGCCGGCTTTAGACTTTAACATGGCTTTGTATGTGTTAATGGAGGTATGCTAAGAACACTGTGAAGAGTTATTATTGTGACCATATCTACCAGGTACCTGGAATGACTGGGCTGATTCACTCAGCAATCCAACATGTTGTGAGGTGGATCAGAGAAAGCTGATAAAGCTGTTCCGCAGGTGAGGCAAGGAACATCTAGACTTCAGAGATGCAGAGTCCAGCAGTCTATGCTTGCCGACCTTGTCAACTGACATCGGAGTGTGGGATGGGGGATGCGCCTTTAAGTCTGGGTTTTCACAGTGCAGATCTCAAATAGACTGGTTTTTTACAGTATTCTTACAGTGGGCATTGGGTCCTACCCATTCAACCTAATTGGCTCTCGTTGACCTGCCTCTTTCAGCCATTGGCTTAATTTGTCAGTCATATCATGGGATAGCTGAGTGAAGTATTCATCTCTCACTTAATACTATTGTCTTTTGGGGTGTATTCTTGTGCGTCCACTCGAGTGCTTGCATTGAAATTCATAACGGAGTACTTACAGCTGATGCCCTTTATTTAAAATATTATTAAAAAACAGACTGTCGAAGGTAATGGAGCCTTCAATACATCCCCTGTTCCTTGTTTGGCTTTAATGTGTTAATGCGGAAACAGTCATATTGGTTTCGTCATTTCTTCTTGTTGATCAGCTGATATGTGACATTGGCATAGGTCATTCTGCTTTTTCCCTTTATCCCAGCATTTTAATCTGTTAAATAGACCAACAGTGAAGAACTAGCTACAGGATATTAACTTGTATCAGCTGTAAATTCTAATATCTATGTTGGAATTAATGCTTTTGACTTTGCTTTGTGCTGCCTTTTTATGGAAGGCCCAAGTAGTTCATTCTGGCTTCTGTCAGTTCACCACTGGACTTTGAATGGAAGCTCAGTTAAGTGTGTTTCTGGTAGACTTCTAAGCGCAGATTCCTCACTGTTTGAATACTTCACCAGGTGTCTGATTGGATGTGGAAATTTGAGAGCAGTACTTATGTGCACGGGTAGGTGTCCTTATGTGGCTCCGCACTGATGCTGTTCTGCACCAGAAATTGATCGTGGAGCCAATATAGGTGCTACCTCTTCAGGACCACTCAACCTCAAAAAGACTAAACAGAACCAGTTTATAAGGGAAGATGTCGCCTCCCAAGATGACTGGGTTTTAGCCTTGTAGGGACGGTCACAAGCAAATATCTGATCTAACCCTCATCTGGTTCGTTTGTGGTCGACTTGCGACTCTAAGGCCTGAAGTGACAGCTCATTGATTAATCCAAAGGCTATTTGAGACTGTGAGCCGAAACTCAACCCCTCCAAGCATCAGAAGACCCCCCATGTCGGGACCAGTCCTAATACAAAGGGTAAGCCTTTATACCGGGCCATCGTTGTCACGCTCCAAATCCTTGGATAAGTTGAACAGAAATCATAAAAATCCAAGCGGGAATCTGCCCCTTCTCACCACTCATAAACCGGAGAAGGCGTGATGGCATTGGCATGCCTCGATTTCACTCCTGAAGTTGGCCGACGTCCATGACAATCCATCTTGTCTTGGCACAACTCTTTCTGGGGCTGTCTGCCATGCTGAGGTATATCCAAGACTCTCATAAGGTCATGCTCTGAATCTTCAGATCCCTTTCAACTTCCTCTGTCCCGCCTACAGGCCCCACAATGGACCCAGGAGTTACTCCATCTTGCACACCGCCAGCACCAGTCGGACCCTTTGAGCCCACCAGCGGGCCCCTACCTGCACTTTTGCTGACTCCACCGCTCTCTCCACGTTCCACACCAGTTCCCAGAACATTGATGCCCACTCTATTGATGCCAGAGGACGATGTACCACCCAATGTGCTCTCAGAATCCGAGATGCCAGAGCCTTGACCGAGGCTGTGTGCGGTGTCTATCAAGCTGTAGCCCTTGCCCACTCCACCTGAACCTGAGCGTCCTGGTTCTGCGGCATAGCCCTCATAGGCAGCATCCCCCTTTTGGGACCGAATCTGACATTGAGCATGACGTGAAGACAGTTGGTATGAGGATCTTCAGGATGCCGGTGGCCTTGACACCTCTTCTGACCATGGCCTCCAGGCCCTGCAACTGAGGAAAGTGTCTCCTTCACGGTGGTTATGCAGAGGGTAACCGAGGTTCTCTACTAAAAGCTCCTGACCTTGGAGTGCAAAACTAACATGCTAACTGAAGGTTTCTAACCAGGGCAGAGAAATATTGAACCCTTGTTGCCCTTTAGTGGGGCCCTCACATACACTCTTTTAGGGGCCTGAGCAAGCCTTGCTCTGGTCCCCCAGTGAATCACCAGATTATGCGACGCAGTCACCCTGCCCTGTCAACCCTGCCTTTATAACTCTGCACCCTTCTCCTAAGAGGTTAGCGGTGCAATTTTCCACCAGTAGGACAAACCCGACTTCTCCTCCGGATAGGTAGTCTAGGAGAGACCTTTGGAAAGAGGGTATTTTCTTCCCCAAGTTTGACTCTGTGGTCCTTCAATGCCAGCTGCCTTTTTAGGCTGCTATTTCGATGCTCTATGGGACTCTGTAACTCAAGTTTTCCCAGAGCTCCTGGAAGATCTTCGTTTTGTATTGCCCCAAGCCATTCAAGATGGCTGTAATGTTGCTAAAGTTACCATCCGTTGTGACCTGGATACCATTGATTCCATTGGTCAGCATTGACATTTGTGTCTCTATGAATGGTTGAGATCTACAGGTTTCGCTTGCCCTTATGGACATTCCCTTTGACACAACTTGCCTTTTTGGGAATAGAGCCAGACTCTGCTCTGGAACGTTTCAAAGAAAGGAGGGCCACCGCACACTCCTTGGGCTTGTCTGCCTCACCATGCCAACCACAATAGCCTTTTTGACCCTTCCATGGCGCTTGCTGGGGCATCCCATATAGGCAACAAATTTAGCCTCTGCAGGGTCCCTGGCCCTTTCATGGCTGTGGCTCCCACTCGTCAGAGACTGCACAGCAGTCGATCTTCTGAACCCCCCCACCCCCCGGGGCAAAACCCTTTAGCATGCCCTTAGTGGGGCACTACTACCCTATTGTAGGCAGGATCTACTTTGCTGACAAGCCATAACATCGGAATGATGGGTCCTGCAAATTGTACTGAAGAAAATGGGCCCTACCCTTCCTAGCCACTCTACTGCACCTTCTACCATCTCCGAAACGACTGAGGACCATCTGTCTGTCTTGGGGCAGAAAATGCAAGCCCTTTTGGCTTCTCGATAGCCTTTTTACCTCTGGCGAGAGGGTGCCTGCATCAAAAGTAGGCTGTGGCTGTTACTAATGAACTTGCTTGTGCCAAAGATGGATGGAGGCCTTCATCCCATTTTTGGCCCTCCGTGCCTTCGTTCGGAAGGAAAAACTCAAGATGCTCATTCTGGCCCAGGTCCCATCTGCCCTTGACCCTGGAGTATGGATTATTAGACTTGCAGGACGCTTATTTTCACATCCCCGTCCTGCGGGCCAACAGGTCATATAAGTAAGTAAGTAAAGGGCTTATAAAGCGCACGGATGCCGTGGCGTCTTGGTGTCTTGGTGCTAGAGGAAGCAAGAAAGAGGAGACGTCGAGAGTCAGGAGGCGCTTGATAGCTATGGGGGGGGGAACCAAGTTTTGACCTGTCTCCTGAACTGAGACCTGGATGGAGTTAGCTTAGTCTTGAGTGGAAGTTCGTTCCAGAGCTTAGATGCCATAAATGAGACATCTGCCTCCCCATCTGGTCTTGTTCACTCTAGGAACGTGGGCCAGGGCTTTGTTAGCCGATCTTAACATCCGATGGGGGCATGCCATTGGAATAGTTTATGGTAGTCATTAGGCCCACCTCCATATAGGGCTTTGTGAACCATGCAAAGTGCCTTGAACTCAGTTCTCTGTTTGACTGGGAGCCAATGTAGAGTTCTAATGGCGCCAGAAATGTGACTATATTTTGGAATGTTTAACAGAATACGTGCCGCTGCATTCTGTAGGGATTGGAGTTTAGAGAGCTGGCGTTTGTCAACGCCTAGGTACAGGGCATTACAGTAGTCGAGGTGGGAAAGAACAAGGGCCATCACAACTGTTTTCCTCAAGTCCATCGGTAAAAAATGTAGGATTTTACGTAGCACTTTGAAAAGGAAGTAACAGGCAGATGTCAGCTGATTGATCTGACCTGTGGTGGGAGTGGAGCATTTCCTGTTCTTTGTCCTTCCCTTTGGTCTCACCAGTTCCCCTTGAGTGATCACAAAAGTGACAGTGGTAGTGGCAGCACATCTTCGGAGGTCACGGGGTCCCAGTCTACCTAGACAATTGGCTGCTAGAGGTGGGCTCACCACAGGCAATAGTCACCCACCTCCATACTAAAGCAAACCTCCTGACATCCTTTGGGTTCACTATCAACATGCCGAAGTCACAACTGACTAATTCTCAGACATTCCCTTTCATCGCAGTCATTCTGAACATGGTCCTTTTTCATGCCTTTCCCCCGAAAAGGCAAGTCCTGGACTTTCAGCCTTTGTCCTGAATTTCAGTGAGGTTGACTCTGAGGATGCTGGGGCTGATGGTCTTCTGCATCATGCTGGTCAAGCACATCAGGAGGCCTACGAGGGCTGTAACTGGGATCTGAAGTCTTAGTGGGCCCAATACCTGCAGTTGTAGTTGCTCAGCCACGATTGGCTTAGTATCAGACCCCTGCCCCCACCCGGGCAAGCAGTAGTGGTGGATGCATCACTTCTGGGTTGGGGGGCCCACTTGGGAGAGGTTCTTCTCCCCCCCCACCTACCCACCCCGTCCCTGGTTCTCCCCCACCTACCCACCCCGTCCCTGGTTCTCCCCCACCTACCCACCCCGTCCCTGGTTCTTTCCCCCCCCCCACCCACCCACCCCTGGTTCTTCTCCCACCCACCCACCCACCCCGTCCCTGGTTCTTCTCCCCCACCCACCCTGTCCCTGGTTCTTCACTCCCACCCACCCTGTCCCTGGTTCTTCCCCCCCCACCCACCCACCCTGTCCCTGGTTCTTCCCCCCCCACCCACCCACCCTGTCCCTGGTTCTTCCCCCCCACCCACCCACCCTGTCCCTGGTTCTTACCCCACACCCACCCACCCACCCTGTCCCTGGTTCTTACCCCACACCCACCCACCCACCCTGTCCCTGGTTCTCTACCCACACCCACCCACCCACCCTGTCCCTGGTTCTTACCCCACACCCACCCACCCACCCTGTCCCTGGTTCTTCCCCCCACCCACCCTGTCCCTGGTTCTTCCCCCACCCACCCACCCACCCTGTCCCTGGTTCTTCCCCCCACCCACCCACCCTGTCCCTGGTTCTTCCCCCCACCCACCCACCCTGTCCCTGGTTCTTACCCCCCACCCACCCACCCTGTCCCTGGTTCTTACCCCCCACCCACCCACCCTGTCCCTGGTTCTTACCCCCACCCACCCACCCTGTCCCTGGTTCTTACTCCCCACCCACCCACCCTGTCCCTGGTTCTTACCCCCCACCCACCCACCCTGTCCCTGGTTCTTACCCCCACCCACCCACCCTGTCCCTGGTTCTTACCCCCACCCACCCACCCTGTCCCTGGTTCTTACCCCACACCCACCCACCCTGTCCCTGGTTCTTACCCCACACCCACCCACCCTGTCCCTGGTTCTTACCCCACACCCACCCACCCTGTCCCTGGTTCTTACCCCACACCCACCCACCCTGTCCCTGGTTCTTACCCCACACCCACCCACCCTGTCCCTGGTTCTTCCCCCCACCCACCCACCCCCGTCCCTGGTTCTTCCCCCCCCCACCCACCCCGTCCCTGGTTCTTCCCCCCCACCCACCCACCCCGTCCCTGGTTCTTCCCCCACCCACCCACCCACCCCGTCCCTGGTTCTTCCCTCCCCCACCCACCCACCCACCCCGTCCCTGGTTCTTCCCTCCCCCACCCACCCCGTCCCTGGTTCTTCCCTCCCTCCCCCACCCACCCACCCCGTCCCTGGTTCTTCCCTCCCTCCCACCCCGTCCCTGGTTCTTCCCTCCCTCCCCCACCCACCCACCCCGTCCCTGGTTCTTCCCTCCCCACCCACCCACCCACCCACCCAGTCCCTGGTTCTTCCCTCCCCCACCCACCCACCCACCCCTGGTTCTTCCCTCCCCAACCCACCCACCCACCCCTGGTTCTTCCCTCCCCAACCCACCCACCCACCCCTGGTTCTTCCCTCCCCAACCCACCCACCCCGTCCCTGGTTCTTCCCCCCCACCCACCCACCCCGTCCCTGGTTCTTCCCCCCCACCCACCCACCCCGTCCCTGGTTCTTCCCTCCCTCCCCCACCCACCCACCCCGTCCCTGGTTCTTCCCTCCCTCCCCCACCCACCCACCCCGTCCCTGGTTCTTCCCTCCCACCCCCACCCACCCACCCCGTCCCTGGTTCTTCCCTCCCCCACCCACCCACCCACCCCTGGTTCTTCCCTCCCCAACCCACCCACCCCGTCCCTGGTTCTTCCCCCCCACCCACCCACCCCGTCCCTGGTTCTTCCCTCCCACCCACCCACCCCGTTCCTGGTTTTTCCCCCCTACCCACCCTGTCCCTGGTTCTTACCCACCCCGTCCCTGGTTCTCCCCCCCACCCACCCAGTCCCTGGTTCTTCCCCACCCCGTACCTGGTTCTCCTCCCCCCACCCACCCACCCCGTCCCTGGTTCTCCCCCCCCACCCCGTCCCTAGTTCTTCCCCCCCCACCCCGTCCCTAGTTCTTCCCCCCCACCCCGTCCCTGGTTCTTCCCCCCCACCCCGTCCCTGGATCTTCCCCCACCCCCGTCCCTGGTTCTCCCCCCCCACCCACCCAGTCCCTGGTTCTCCCCCCCCCCACCCACCCAGTCCCTGGTTCTTCCCCCCCACCCACCCCTGGTTCCCCCCCACCCACCCCGTCCCTGGTTCTTTTCCCCCCCACCCCGTCCCTGGTTCTTTTCCCCCCCACCCAGTCCCTGGTTCTTCCCCCCCACCCCGTCACTTGTTCTTCCCACCCTGTCCCTGGTTTCTCCCCCCGTCCCTGGTTCTCCCCCCCCACCCACCCCGTCCCTGGTTCTTCCCCCCCACCCACCCCGTCCCTGGTTCTTTCCCCCCCACCCACCCCGTCCCTGGTTCTTTCCCCCCGTCCCTGGTTCTTCACTCCCACCCACCCACCCCGTCCCTGGTTCTTCACTCCCACCCACCCACCCCGTCCCTGGTTCTCCCCCCACCCACCCCGTCCCTGGTTCTCCCCCCCACCCACCCCGTCTCTGGTTCTACCCCCCACCCCGTCCCTGGTTCTTCCCCCCTACCCACCCACCCACCCTGTCCCTGGTTCTTCTCCCCCACCCACCCACCCTGTCCCTGGTTCTTCTCCCCCACCCACCCACCCTGTCCCTGGTTCTTCTCCCCCACCCACCCACCCTGTCCCTGGTTCTTCTCCCCCACCCACCCTGTCCCTGGTTCTTCACACCCACCCGCCCACCCTGTCCCTGGTTCTTCACACCCACCCGCCCACCCTGTCCCTGGTTCTTCACACCCACCCGCCCACCCTGTCCCTGGTTCTTCACTCCCACCCACCCGCCCACCCTGTCCCTGGTTCTTCTCTCCCACCCCCTCCCACCACCCACCCCTTGGTTCCTCTCTCCCACCCACCACCCACCCCTTGGTTCCTCTCCCCCACCCCCTCCCACCACCCACCCCTTGGTTCCTCTCTCCCACCCCCTCCCACCACCCACCCCTTGGTTCCTCTCTCCCACCCCCCTCCCACCACCCACCCCTTGGTTCCTCTCTCCCCCCCCCACCCACCCCCTTGGTTCGTCTCCCCCCCCCCACCCACCCTTGGTTCGTCTCTCTCCCCCCCACCCCTTGGTTCGTCTCTCTCCCCCCCACCCACCCCTTGGTTCCCCTCTCCCCCCCCACCCCTTGGTTCCCCTCCCCCCCCCACCCCTTGGTTCCCCTCTCCCCCCCACCCCTTGGTTCCCCTCTCCCCCCCCACCCCTTGGTTCCCCTCTCCCCCCCCACCCCTTGGTTCCCCTCTCCCCCCCACCCCTTGGTTCCCCTCTCCCCCCACCCCTTGGTTCCCCTCTCCCCCACCCCTTGGTTCCCCTCTCCCCACCCCTTGGTTCCCCTCTCCCCCCCCCACCCACCCCTTGGTTCTCCTCTCCCCCCCCACCCTTGGTTCTCCTCTCCCCCCCCACCCACCCCTTAGTTCCCTCTCCCCCCCCTTAGTTCCTCTCTCCCCCCCAGTTCCTCTCCCCCCACCCACCCCTTGGTTCCTCTCTCCCCCCCACCCAACCCTTGGTTCCTCTCTCCCCTCCCACCACCCACCCCTTGGTTCCTCTCCCCCCCCCCACCCCTTGGTTCCTCTCCCCCCCACCCACCCCTTGGTTCCTCTCCCCCCCCCCACCCACCCCTTGGTTCCTCTCCCCCCCACCCACCCCTTGGTTCCTCTCCCCCCCCACCCACCCCTTGGTTCCTCTCCCCCCCCCCACCCCTTGGTTCCTCTCCCCCCCCACCCACCCCTTGGTTCCTCTCCCCCCCCACCCCTTGGTTCCTCTCCCCCCCCACCCCTTGGTTCCTCTCCCCCCCCCCCCCACCCCTTGGTTCCTCTCCCCCCCCCCCACCCCTTGGTTCCTCTCCCCCCCCCCCACCCCTTGGTTCCTCTCCCCCCCCCACCCCTTGGTTCCTCTCTCCCCCCCACCCCTTGGTTCCTCTCTCCCCCCACCCCTTGGTTCCCTCTCTCCCCCACCCCTTGGTTCCTCTCTCCCCCCACCCCTTGGTTCCTCTCTCCCCCACCCCTTGGTTCCTCTCTCCCCCCCACCCCTTGGTTCCTCTCTCCCCCCACCCCTTGGTTCCTCTCTCCCCCCACCCCTTGGTTCCTCTCTCCCCCCCACCCCTTGGTTCCCTCTCTCCCCCCCACCCCTTGGTTCCTCTCTCCCCCCACCCCTTGGTTCCTCTCTCCCCCCACCCCTTGGTTCCTCTCTCCCCCCACCCCTTGGTTCCTCTCTCCCCCCACCCTTGGTTCCTCTCCCCACCCCTTGGTTTCCTCTCTCCCCCCCACCCCTTGGTTCCTCTCTCCCCCCACCCCTTGGTTCCTCTCTCCCCCCCACCCCTTGGTTCCTCTCCCCCCACCCTTGGTTCCTCTCCCCCCACCCCTTGGTTCCTCTCTCCCCCCACCCCTTGGTTCCTCTCTCCCCCCCACCCCTTGGTTCCTCTCTCCCCCCACCCCTTGGTTCCTCTCTCCCCCCACCCCTTGGTTCCTCTCTCCCCCCCCACCCCTTGGTTCCTCTCTCCCCCCCCACCCCTTGGTTCCTCTCTCCCCCCCCACCCCTTGGTTCCTCTCTCCCCCCCACCCCTTGGTTCCTCTCTCCCCCCACCCCTTGGTTCCTCTCTCCCCCCACCCCTTGGTTCCTCTCTCCCCCCACCCCTTGGTTCCCTCTCCCCCCCCACCCCTTGGTTCCTCTCCCCCCCACCCCTTGGTTCCTCTCCCCCCACCCCTTGGTTCCTCTCCCCCCCCACCCCTTGGTTCCTCTCCCCCCCACCCCTTGGTTCCTCTCCCCCCACCCTTGGTTCCTCTCCCCCCCCACCCCTTGGTTCCTCTCCCCCCCCTTGGTTCCTCTCTCCCCCACCCCTTGGTTCCTCTCTCCCCCACCCCTTGGTTCCTCTCTCCCCCACCCCTTGGTTCCTCTCTCCCCCCACCCCTTGGTTCCTCTCTCCCCCCACCCCTTGGTTCCTCTCTCCCCCCCCACCCCTTGGTTCCTCTCTCCCCCCCACCCCTTGGTTCCTCTCTCCCCCCCACCCCTTGGTTCCTCTCTCCCCCCCACCCCTTGGTTCCTCTCTCCCCCCCCACCCCCTTGGTTCCTCTCTCCCCCCACCCCGTTGGTTCCTCTCTCCCCCCCACCCCTTGGTTCCTCTCTCCCCCCCACCCCTTGGTTCCTCTCTCCCCCACCCCCTTGGTTCCTCTCTCCCCCCCACCCCTTGGTTCCTCTCTCCCCCCCACCCCCTTGGTTCCTCTCTCCCCCCACCCCTTGGTTCCTCTCTCCCCCCCACCCCTTGGTTCCTCTCTCCCCCCCACCCCTTGGTTCCTCTCTCCCCCCACCCCTTGGTTCCTCTCTCCCCCCACCCCTTGGTTCCTCTCTCCCCCCACCCCTTGGTTCCTCTCTCCCCCCACCCCTTGGTTCCTCTCTCCCCCCCACCCCTTGGTTCCTCTCTCCCCCCACCCCTTGGTTCCTCTCTCCCCCCCACCCCTTGGTTCCTCTCTCCCCCCCACCCCTTGGTTCTCTCTCTCCCCCCACCCCTTGGTTCCTCTCTCCCCCCCACCCCTTGGTTCCTCTCTCCCCCCCACCCCTTGGTTCCTCTCTCCCCCCACCCCTTGGTTCCTCTCTCCCCCCCACCCCTTGGTTCCTCTCTCCCCCCCACCCCTTGGTTCCTCTCTCCCCCCCACCCCTTGGTTCCTCTCTCCCCCCCCACCCCTTGGTTCCTCTCTCCCCCCCACCCCTTGGTTCCTCTCTCCCCCCCACCCCTTGGTTCCTCTCTCCCCCCACCCCTTGGTTCCTCTCTCTCCCCCCACCCCTTGGTTCTCTCTCTCTCCCCCCACCCCTTGGTTCCTCTCTCCCCCCCACCCCTTGGTTCCTCTCTCCCCCCCACCCCTTGGTTCCTCTCTCCCCCCCCACCCCTTGGTTCCTCTCTCCCCCCCACCCCTTGGTTCCTCTCTCCCCCCCACCCCTTGGTTCCTCTCTCCCCCCACCCCTTGGTTCCTCTCTCCCCCACCCCTTGGTTCCTCTCTCCCCCCCACCCCTTGGTTCCTCTCTCCCCCCACCCCTTGGTTCCTCTCTCCCCCCACCCCTTGGTTCCTCTCTCCCCCCCACCCCTTGGTTCCTCTCTCCCCCACCCCTTGGTTCCTCTCTCCCCCCACCCCTTGGTTCCTCTCTCCCCCCACCCCTTGGTTCCTCTCTCCCCCCACCCCTTGGTTCCTCTCTCCCCCCACCCCTTGGTTCCTCTCTCCCCCCCACCCCTTGGTTCCTCTCTCCCCCCACCCCTTGGTTCCTCTCTCCCCCCCACCCCTTGGTTCCTCTCTCCCCCCCACCCCTTGGTTCCCTCTCTCCCCCCCACCCCTTGGTTCCTCTCTCCCCCCCACCCCTTGGTTCCTCTCTCCCCCCCACCCCTTGGTTCCTCTCTCCCCCCACCCCTTGGTTCCTCTCTCCCCCCCCACCCCTTGGTTCCTCTCTCCCCCACCCCTTGGTTCCTCTCTCCCCCCCACCCCTTGGTTCCTCTCTCCCCCCACCCCTTGGTTCCTCTCTCCTCCCCCCACCCCTTGGTTCTCTCTCCCCCCCACCCCTTGGTTCCTCTCTCCCCCCACCCCTTGGTTCCCTCTCTCCCCCCACCCCTTGGTTCCTCTCTCCCCCCCACCCCTTGGTTCCTCTCTCCCCCCACCCCTTGGTTCCTCTCTCTCCCCCCACCCCTTGGTTCCTCTCTCCCCCACCCCTTGGTTCCTCTCTCCCCCCACCCCTTGGTTCCTCTCTCCCCCCCACCCCTTGGTTCCTCTCACCTCTCTCCCCCCCACCCCTTGGTTCCTCTCTCCCCCCACCCCCTTGGTTCCTCTCTCCCCCCCACCCCTTGGTTCCTCTCTCCCCCCCACCCCCTTGGTTCCTCTCTCCCCCCACCCCTTGGTTCCTCTCTCCCCCCACCCCTTGGTTCCTCTCTCCCCCCCCACCCCTTGGTTCCTCTCTCCCCCCACCCCTTGGTTCCTCTCTCCCCCCCACCCCTTGGTTCCCTCTCTCCCCCCCACCCCTTGGTTCCTCTCTCCCCCCACCCCTTGGTTCCTCTCTCCCCCCACCCCTTGGTTCCTCTCTCCCCCCCACCCCTTGGTTCCTCTCCCCCCACCCTGTTCCTCTCTCCCCACCCCTTGGTTCCTCTCTCCCCCCACCCCTTGGTTCCTCTCTCCCCCCACCCCTTGGTTCCTCTCTCCCCCCCACCCCTTGGTTCCTCTCTCCCCCCCACCCCTTGGTTCCTCTCTCCCCCCACCCCTTGGTTCCTCTCTCCCCCCACCCCTTGGTTCCTCTCTCCCCCCCCACCCCTTGGTTCCTCTCTCCCCCACCCTTGGTTCCTCTCTCCCCCCACCCCTTGGTTCCTCTCTCCCCCCACCCCTTGGTTCCTCTCTCCCCCCACCCCTTGGTTCCTCTCTCCCCCCACCCCTTGGTTCCTCTCTCCCCCCACCCCTTGGTTCCTCTCTCCCCTCCCACCCCTTGGTTCCTCTCTCCCCCCACCCCTTGGTTCCTCTCTCCCCCACCCTGGTTCCTCTCTCCCCACCCCTTGGTTCCTCTCTCCCCCCCACCCCTTGGTTCCTCTCTCCCCCACCCACCCCTTGGTTCCTCTCTCCCCCCACCCACCCCTTGGGTTCCTCTCTCCCCCCACCCACCCCTTGGTTCCTCTCTCCCCCACCCACCCCTTGGTTCCTCTCTCCCCCACCCACCCTTGGTTCCTCTCTCCCCACCCACCCCTTGGTTCCTCTCTCCCCACCCACCCCTTGGTTCCTCTCTCCCCCACCCACCCCTTGGTTCCTCTCTCCCCCCACCCACCCCTTGGTTCCCTCTCTCCCCCCACCCACCCCTTGGTTCCTCTCCCCCCCCCCCCACCCCTTGGTTCCTCTCCCCCCCCCCACCCACCCCTTGGTTCCTCTCCCCCCCCCCACCCCCTTGGTTCCTCTCTCCCCACCCACCCCTTGGTTCCTCTCTCCCCACCCACCCCTTGGTTCCTCTCTCCCCACCCACCCCTTGGTTCCCTCTCTCCCCACCCACCCCTTGGTTCCTCTCTCCCCCACCCACCCCTTGGTTCCTCTCTCCCCCACCCACCCCTTGGTTCCTCTCTCCCCCCACCCACCCCTTGGTTCCTCTCTCCCCCCCCCCACCCCTTGGTTCCTCTCTCCCCCCACCCCTTGGTTCCTCTCCCCCCCACCCCTTGGTTCCTCTCCCCCCCCACCCCTTGGTTCCTCTCCCCCCCACCCCTTGGTTCCTCTCCCCCCACCCCTTGGTTCCTCTCCCCCCACCCCTTGGTTCCTTCTCTCCCCCCCACCCCTTGGTTCCTCTCCCCCCCACCCCTTGGTGCCTCTCTCCCCCCCACCCCCTTGGTGCCTCTCTCCCCCCACCCCTTGGTGCCTCTCTCCCCCACCCCTTGGTGCCTCTCTCCCCCCCACCCCTTGGTGCCTCTCTCCCCCCCACCCCTTGGTGCCTCTCTCCCCCCCACCCCTTGGTGCCTCTCTCCCCCCCCACCCCATTGGTGCCTCTCTCCCCCCCCCACCCCTTGGTTCCTCTCCCCCCCCACCCACCCCTTGGTTCCTCTCCCCCCCCCACCCCACGGTTCCTCTCCCCCCCCACCCCACGGTTCCTCTCCCCCCCCCACCCCACGGTTCCTCTCTCCCCCCACACCCTTGGTTCCTCTCTCCCCCCCCCACCCCTTGGTTCCTCTCTCCCCCCCCACCCCTTGGTTCCTCTCCCCCCCACCCCTTGGTTCCTCTCCCCCCCCACCCACCTTGGTTCCTCTCCCCCCCCCACCCACCCCTTGGTTCCTCTCCCCCCCCCCCCACCCACCCCTTGGTTCCTCTCCCCCCCCCCCACCCACCCCTTGGTTCCTCTCCCCCCCCCCCCCCACCCACCCCTTGGTTCCTCTCCCCCCCCACCCACCCCCTGGTTCCTCTCCCCCCCACCCACCCCTTGGTTCCTCTCCCCCCCCACCCACCCCTTGGTTCCTCTCCCCCCACCCACCCCTTGGTTCCTCTCCCCCCACCCCACCCCGTCGGTTCCTCTCCCCCCCCCCACCCACCCCTTGGTTCCTCTCCCCCCCCCCCACCCACCCTTGGTTCCTCTCCCCCCCCCCCACCCACCCTTGGTTCCTCTCCCCCCCCCACCCACCCCTTGGTTCCTCTCCCCCCCCCCCCCCACCCACCCCTTGGTTCCTCTCCCCCCCCCCACCCACCCCTTGGTTCCTCTCCCCCCCCCACCCACCCCTTGGTTCCTCTCCCCCCCCACCCACCCCTTGGTTCCTCTCCCCCCCACCCACCCCTTGGTTCCTCTCCCCCCACCCACCCCTTGGTTCCTCTCCCCCCCCACCCACCCCTGGTTCCTCTCCCCCCCACCCCTCGGTTCCTCTCCCCCCACCCACCCCTCGGTTCCTCTCCCCCCCACCCCTTTGTTCCCCCCCCCCCCACCCCTTGGTTCCTCTCCCCCCACCCACCCCTCGGTTCCTCTCCCCCCCACCCACCCCTTGGTTCCTCTCCCCCCCCACCCCTTGGTTCCTCTCCCCCCCCACCCCTTGGTTCCTCTCCCCCCCCACCCCTTGGTTCCTCTCCCCCACCCCTTGGTTCCTCTCCCCCCCCACCCCTTGGTTCCTCTCCCCCCCCACCCCCCTTGGTTCCTCTCCCCCCCACCCACCCCTTGGTTCCTCTCCCCCCCCCACCCACCCCTTGGTTCCTCTCCACCCCCACCCCCACCCCACCCACCTTGGTTCCTCTCCCACCCCCACCCACCCCTTGGTTCCTCTCCCCCCCCACCCCCACCCACCCTTGGTTCCTCCCCCCCACCCCTTGGTTCCCCCCCCCCCACCCCACTTGGCTCCTCTCCCCCCCACCCCTTGGTTCCTCTCCCCCCCCCACCCCTTGGTTCCCTCCTCCCCCCACCCACCCCTTGGTTCCTCTCCCCCCCACCACCCCTTGGTTCCTCTCCCCCCCACCCCTTGGTTCCTCTCCCCCCCCACCCCTTGGTTCCCTCTCCCCCCACCCCTTGGTTCCTCTCCCCCCACCCCTTGGTTCCTCTCCCCCCACCCCTTGGTTCCTCTCCCCCCCACCCCTTGGGTTCCTCTCCCCCCCACCCCTTGGTTCTCTCCCCCCCACCCCTTGGTTCCTCTCCCCCCCCACCCCTTGGTTCCTCTCCCCCCCACCCCTTGGTTCCTCTCCCCCCACCCCTTGGGTTCCTCTCCCCCCCACCCCTTGGTTCCTCTCCCCCCCCACCCCTTGGTTCCTCTCCCCCCCCCCACCCCTTGGTTCCTCTCCTCCCCCCCCACCCTTGGTTCCTCTCCCCCCACCCCTTGGTTCCCTCTCCCCCCACCCCTTGGTTCCTCTCCCCCCCCACCCCTTGGTTCCTCTCCCCCCCACTTGGTTCCTCTCCCCCCCACCCCTTGGTTCCTCTCCCCCCCCACCCCTTGGTTCCTCTCCCCCCCACCCCTTGGTTCCTCTCCCCCCCACCCCTTGGTTCCTCTCCCCCCACCCCTTGGTTCCTCTCCCCCCCCACCCCTTGGTTCCTCCTCCCCCACCCCCTTGGTTCCTCTCCCCCCCCCACCCCCTTGGTTCCTCTCCCCCCCACCCCTTGGTTCCTCTCCCCCCCCCACCCCTTGGTTCCTCTCCCCCCCTCCTACCCCTTGGTTCCTCTCCCCCCACCCCTTGGTTCCTCTCCCCCCCCACCCCTTGGTTCCTCTCCCCCCCCCACCCCTTGGTTCCTCTCCCCCCCCCACCCCTTGGTTCCTCTCCCCCACCCCCCACCCCTTGGTTCCCTCTCCCCCCCACCCCTTGGTTCCTCTCCCCCCCCCACCCCTTGGTTCCTCTCCCCCCCCCACCCCTTGGTTCCTCTCTCCCCCACCCCTTGGTTCCTCTCTCCCCCCCCACCCCTTGGTTCCTCTCTCCCCCCACCCCTTGGTTCCTCTCTCCCCCCCACCCCTTGGTTCCTCTCTCTCCCCCCCACCCCTTGGTTCCTCTCTCCCCCCCACCCCTTGGTTCCTCTCCCCCCCCCACCCCTTGGTTCCTCTCCCCCCCCACCCCCTTGGTTCCTCTCCCCACCCACCCCTTGGTTCCTCTCCCCCCACCCACCCCTTGGTTCCTCTCCCCCCCACCCACCCTTGGTTCCTCTCCCCCCCACCCCTTGGTTCCTCTCTCCCCCCCCACCCCTTGGTTCCTCTCCCCCCCCCACCCCCCCACCCCTTGGTTCCTCTCCCCTCCCTCCCCCCACCCCTTTGGTTCCTCTCCCCCCCCACCCACCCCTTGGTTCCTCTCCCCCCCCCCACCCACCTTGGTTCCTCTCCCCCCACCCACCCCTTGGTTCCTCTCCCCCCCCCACCCACCCCTTGGTTCCTCTCCCCCCCCCACCCACCCCTTGGTTCCTCTCCCCCCCCACCCACCCCGTGGTTCCTCTCTCCCCCACCCACCCACCCCTTGGTTCCTCTCCCCCCCCACCCACCCCTTGGTTCCTCTCCCCCCACCCACCTTGGTTCCTCTCCCCCCACCCACCCCTTGGTTCCTCTCCCCCCCCCCACCCACCCCTTGGTTCCTCTCCCCCCCCCCACCCACCCCTTGGTTCCTCTCCCCCCCCCACCCACCCCTTGGTTCCTCTCCCCCCCCCCACCCACCCCTTGGTTCCTCTCCCCCCCACCCACCCCTTGGTTCCTCTCCCCCCACCCACCCCTTGGTTCCTCTCCCCCCCCCCACCCCTTGGTTCCTCTCCTCCCCCCCACCCCACCTGGTTCCTCTCCCTCCCCCCCACCCACCCTTGGTTCCTCTCCCCCCCCACCCACCCCTTGGTTCCTCTCCCCCCACCCACCCCTTGGTTCCTCTCCCCCCCACCCACCCCTTGGTTCCTCTCCCCCCCCACCCACCCCTTGGTTCCTCTCCCCCCCACCCCTTGGTTCCTCTCCCCCCCACCCACCCCTTGGTTCCTCTCCCCCCCACCCACCCCTTGGTTCCTCCTCCCCCCACCCCTTGGTTCCTCCTCCCCCCCCCCCACCCACCCCTTGGTTCCTCCTCCCCCCCCCACCCCTGGTTCCTCCTCCCCCCCCACCCACCCCTTGGTTCCTCCTCCCCCCCCACCCACCCCTTGGTTCCTCCTCCCCCCACCCACCCCCTTGGTTCCTCCTCCTCCCCCCACCCACCCCTTGGTTCCTCCTCCCCCCACCCACCCCTTGGTTCCTCCCTCCCCCCACCCACCCCTTGGTTCCTCCTCCCCCCACCCACCCCTTGGTTCCTCCCCCCCACCCCTTGGTTCCCTCTCCCCCCCCACCCACCCCTTGGTTCCTCTCCCCCCCCACCCACCCCTTGGTTCCTCTCCCCCCCCACCCACCCCTTGGTTCCTCCCCCCACCCCTTGGTTCCTCCCCCCACCCCCTTGGTTCCTCCCCCCCCCCACCCCTTGGTTCCTCTCCCCCCCACCCCTTGGTTCCTCTCCCCCCCCACCCCTTGGTTCCTCTCCCCCCCACCCCTTGGTTCCTCTCCCCCCCACCCCCCTTGGTTCCTCTCCCCCCACCCCACCCCTTGGTTCCTCTCCCCCCCACCCACCCACCCATGGTTCCTCTCCCCCCCCACCCACCCACCCCTTGGTTCCTCTCCCCCCCCCCCCACCCACCCCTTGGTTCCCTCTCCCCCCCCACCCCTTGGTTCCTCTCCCCCCCCACCCACCCCTTGGTTCCTCTCCCCCCCCACCCCTTGGTTCCTCTCCCCCCCCACCCCGTGGTTCCTCTCCCCCCCCACCCACCCCTTGGTTCCTCTCTCCCCCCCACCCACCCCTTGGTTCCCTCTCCCCCCCCCCACCCCTTGGTTCCTCCCCCCCCCCCCCCCACCCCTTGGTTCCTCTCCCCCCACCCACCCCTTGGTTCCTCTCCCCCCCACCCACCCACCCCTTGGTTCCTCCCCACCCACCCCGCCCACCCCACTGGTTCCTCTCCCCCCCCCCCCACCCACCCCTTGGTTCCTCTCCCCCCCCACCCACCGGTTCTCTCCCCCCCCCACCCACCCCTTGGTTCCTCTCCCCCCCCACCCACCCCTTGGTTCCTCCCCCCCCCCCCCCACCCACCCCTTGGTTCCTCTCCCCCCCCACCCCACCCCTTGGTTCCTCCCCCCCCCCACCCACCCCTTGGTTCCTCTCCCCCCCACCCCTTGGTTCCTCTCCCCCCCCACCCCACCTTGGTTCCCTCTCCCCCCCCACCCCACCCCTTGGTTCCTCTCCCCCCACCCCCACCCCTCTGGTTCCTCTCCCCCCCCACCCCACCCCTTGGTTCCTCTCCCCCCACCCCCACCCACTCCCATGGTTCCTCTCCCCCCCCACCCACCCCTTGGTTCCTCTCCCCCCCCCACCCACCCCTTGGTTCCCTCTCCCCCCACCCACCCCGCAGGTTCCCTCCACCTTGGTTCCTCCCCCCCCCCACCCACCCATGGTTCCTCTCCCCCCCCCCCACCCCTTGGTTCCTCTCCCCCCCACCCCCCCACCCCTTGGTTCCTCTCCCCCACCCACCCCTTGGTTCCTCTCCCCCCCACCCACCCTTGGTTCCTCTCCCCCCCCACCCACCCCTTGGTTCCTCTCCCCCCACCCCACCCCTTGGTTCCTCTCCCCCCACCCACCCCTTGGTTCCTCTCCCCCCCACCCACCCCTTGGTTCCTCTCCCCCCCCACCCACCCCTTGGTTCCTCTCCCCCCACCCACCCCCCCCACTTGGTTCCTCTCCCCCCCCACCCACCCCTTGGTTCCTCTCCCCCCACCCACCCCCCCCTTGGTTCCTCTCTCCCCCCCCCACCCACCCCTTGGTTCCTCTCCCCCCACCCACCCCCCCTTGGTTCCTCTCCCCCCCACCCACCCCTTGGTTCCTCTCCCCCCCCACCCCCTTGGTTCCTCTCCCCCCCCCCCCACCCCTTGGTTCCTCTCCCCCCCACCCCTTGGTTCCTCTCCCCCCACCCCCATGGTTCCTCTCCCCCCACCCTTGGTTCCCCTCCCCCCACTCCCTTCGTTCCCCTCCCCCCCCACCCCTTGGTTCCCCTCCCCCCCCCACCCCCTTGGTTCCCCTCCCCCCCCACCCCCTTAGTTCCCCTCTCCCCCCCACCCCCTTGGTTCCTCTCCCCCCCCACCCCCCCCTTGGTTCCTCTCTCCCCCCCCACCCCCTTGGTTCCTCTCTCCCCCCACCCCTTGGTTCCTCTCTCCCCCCACCCCTGTGGTTCCTCTCTCCCCCCCCCACCCCTTGGTTCCTCTCTCCCCCCCCCACCCCTTGGTTCCTCTCTCCCCCCCCACCCCTTGGTTCCTCTCTCCCCCCCCCACCCCTTGGTTCCTCTCTCCCCCCCCACCCCTTGGTTCCTCTCTCCCCCCCCACCCCTTGGGTTCCTCTCCCCCCCACCCCCTTGGTTCCTCTCCCCCCCCACCCCTTGGTTCCTCTCCCCCCACCCACCCCTTGGTTCCTCTCCCCCCCACCCACCCCTTGGTTCCTCTCCCCCCACCCACCCCTTGGTTCCCTCTCCCCCCCACCCACCCCTTGGTTCCTCTCCCCCCACCCACCCACTTGGTTCCTCTCCCCCCCACCCACCCCTTGGTTCCTCTCCCCCCCACCCACCCCGTGGTTCCTCTCCCCCCCACCCACCCCTTGGTTCCTCTCCCCCCCCACCCACCCCTTGGTTCCTCTCCCCCCCCACCCACCCCTTGGTTCCTCTCCCCCCCACCCACCCCTTGGTTCCCTCTCCCCCCACCCACCCCTTGGTTCCTCTCCCCCCACCCACCTTGGTTCCTCTCCCCCCACCACACCCCTTGGTTCCCTCTCCCCCCCACCCACCCCTTGGTTCCTCTCCCCCCACCCACCCCTTGGTTCCTCTCCCCCCCACCCACCCCTTGGTTCCTCTCCCACCCACCCCTAGTTCCTCTCCCCCCACCCCTTGGTTCCTCTCCCCCCCCACCCCTTGGTTCCTCTCCCCCCACCCCATGGTTCCTCTCCCCCCCCACCCCTTGGTTCCTCTCCCACCCCCCACCCCTTGGTTCCTCTCCCCCCCACCCCTTGGTTCCTCTCCCCCCCCCACCCCTTGGTTCCTCTCCCCCCCCCCACCCCTTGGTTCCTCTCCCCCCCCCCAGGTTCTCCCCCCTATGGTTCCTCTCCCCCCCCCACCCCTTGGTTCCTCTCCCCCCCCCACCCCTTGGTTCCTCTCCCCCCCACCCCTTGGTTCCTCTCCCCACCCATGGTTCCTCTCCCCCACCACCCATGGTTCCTCTCCCCCCACCCCTTGGTTCCTCTCCCCCCCCACCCCTTGGTTCCTCTCCCCCCACCCACCCCTTGGTTCCTCTCCCCCCCACCCCTTGGTTCCTCTCCCCCCCCACCCCTTGGTTCCTCTCCCCCCCACCCCTTGGTTCCTCTCCCCCCACCCCTTGGTTTCCTCTCCCCCCCCCCCCCCTTGGTTCCTCTCCCCCCACCCCTTGGTTCCTCTCCCCCCCCACCCCTTGGTTCCTCTCCCCCCCCCACCCCCTTGGTTCCTCTCCCCCCCACCCCTTGGTTCCTCTCCCCCCCCACCCCTTGGTTCCTCTCCCCCCCCACCCCTTGGTTCCTCTCCCCCCCCCACCCCTTGGTTCCTCTCCCCCCCCACCCCTTGGTTCCCTCTCCCCCCCCACCCCTTGGTTCCTCTCCCCCCCCCCCCTTGGTTCCTCTCCCCCCCACCCCTTGGTTCCTCTCCCCCCCCACCCCTTGGTTCCTCTCCCCCCCACCCCCTTGGTTCCTCTCCCCCCACCCACCCCTTGGTTCCTCTCCCCACCCACCCACCCCTTGGTTCCTCTCCCCCCCCACCCACACCCCTTGGTTCCTCTCCCCCCACCCACCCCTTGGTTCCTCTCCCCCCCACCCACCCCTTGGTTCCTCTCCCCCACCCACCCTTGGTTCCTCTCCCCCCACCCACCCCTTGGTTCCTCTCTCCCCCCCCACCCACCCCTTGGTTCCTCTCCCCCCCACCCACCCCTTGGTTCCTCTCCCCCCACCCACCCCTTGGTTCCTCTCCCCCCACCCACCCCTTGGTTCCTCTCCCCCCCACCCACCCCTTGGTTCCCTCTCCCCCCCACCCACCCCTTGGTTCCTCTCCCCCCCCACCCACCCCTTGGTTCCTCTCCCCCCCACCCACCCCTTGGTTCCTCTCCCCCCACCCACCCCTTGGTTCCTCTCCCCCCCACCCACCCCTTGGTTCCTCTCCCCCCCACCCACCCCTTGGTTCCTCTCCCCCCCCACCCACCCCTTGGTTCCTCTCCCCCCACCCACCCTTGGTTCCTCTCCCCCCCCCACCCCTTGGTTCCTCTCCCCCCCACCCCTTGGTTCCTCTCCCCCCCACCCCTTGGTTCCTCTCCCCCCCCACCCCTTGGTTCCTCTCCCCCCACCCCTTGGTTCCTCTCCCCCCCCACCCCTTGGTTCCTCTCCCCCCCACCCCTTGGTTCCTCTCCCCCCCACCCCCTTGGTTCCTCTCCCCCCACCCCTTGGTTCCTCTCCCCCCCACCCCTTGGTTCCTCTCCCCCCCACCCCTTGGTTCCTCTCCCCCCCACCCCTTGGTTCCTCTCCCCCCCACCCCTTGGTTCCTCTCCCCCCACCCCTTGGTTCCTCTCCCCCCACCCACCCCTTGGTTCCTCTCCCCCCCCACCCCTTGGTTCCTCTCCCCCCCCACCCCTTGGTTCCCTCTCCCCCACCCCTTGGTTCCTCTCCCCCCACCCCTTGGTTCCTCTCCCCCCACCCCTTGGTTCCTCTCCCCCCCACCCCTTGGTTCCTCTCCCCCCACCCCTTGGTTCTCTCCCCCCACCCCCTTGGTTCCTCTCCCCCCCACCCCTTGGTTCCTCTCCCCCCACCCCTTGGTTCCTCTCCCCCCCCACCCCTTGGTTCCTCTCCCCCCCACCCCTTGGTTCCTCTCCCCCCCACCCCTTGGTTCCTCTCCCCCCACCCCTTGGTTCCTCTCCCCCCCCCCACCCCTTGGTTCCTCTCCCCCCCCACCCCTTGGTTCCTCTCCCCCCACCCCTTGGTTCCTCTCCCCCCACCCACCCCTTGGTTCCTCTCCCCCCCCCACCCCTTGGTTCCTCTCCCCCCCACCCCTTGGTTCCTCTCCCCCCCACCCCTTGGTTCCTCTCCCCCCCCCCACCCCTTGGTTCCTCTCTCCCCCACCCACCCCTTGGTTCCTCTCCCCCCCCACCCACCCCTTGGTTCCTCTCCCCCCCACCCACCCCTTGGTTCCTCTCCCCCCACCCACCCCTTGGTTCCTCTCCCCCCCACCCACCCCTTGGTTCCTCTCCCCCCCACCCACCCCTTGGTTCCTCTCCCCCCACCCACCTTGGTTCCCTCTCCCCCCCCCACCCACCCCTTGGTTCCTCTCCCCCCACCCACCCCTTGGTTCCTCTCCCCCCCCCACCCACCCCCTTGGTTCCTCTCCCCCCCCACCCCCTTGGTTCCTCTCCCCCCCCACCCACCCCTTGGTTCCTCTCCCCCCCCCACCCCTTGGTTCCTCTCCTCCTCCCCCCACCCCCCCTTGGTTCCTCTCCCCCCCACCCCTTGGTTCCTCTCCCCCCCCACCCACTTGGTTCCTCTCCCCCCCCCACCCCTTGGTTCCTCTCCCCCCCCACCCCTTGGTTCCTCTCCCCCCCCCCACCCCTTGGTTCCTCTCCCCCCCCCACCCCTTGGTTCCTCTCCCCCCACCCCTTGGTTCCTCTCCCCCCACCCCCTTGTGGTTCCTCTCCCCCCACCCCTTGGTTCCTCTCCCCCCCACCCCTTGGTTCCTCTCCCCACCACCCCCCACCCCTTGGTTCCCTCTCCCCACCCCCCACCCTTGGTTCCTCTCCCCACCCCCCACCCCTTGGTTCCTCTCCCCACCCCCCACCCCTTGGTTCCCTCTCCCCACCCCCCCACCCCTTGGTTCCTCTCCCCACCCCCCACCCCTTGGTTCCTCCTCCCCACCCCCCCCCCACCCCTTGGTTCCTCTCCCCACCCCCCCACCCCTTGGTTCCTCTCCCCACCCCCCCACCCACTTGGTTCCTCTCCCCCCCACCCCTTGGTTCCTCTCCCCCCCCTTGGTTCCTCTCCCCCCCCTTGGTTCCTCTCCCCCCCCCCACCCACCCCTTGGTTCCTCTCCCCCCCCACCCCTTGGTTCCTCTCCCCCCACCCCTTGGTTCCTCTCCCCCCACCCACCCCTTGGTTCCTCTCCCCCCCCACCCACCCCTTGGTTCCTCTCCCCCCCCACCCACCCCTTGGTTCCTCTCCCCCCCCACCCACCCTTGGTTCCTCTCCCCCCCCCCACCCCTTGGTTCCTCTCCCCCCACCCCTTGGTTCCTCTCCCCCCCACCCCTTGGTTCCTCTCCCCCCACCCACCCACCCCTTGGTTCCTCTCCCCCCCACCCACCCACCCTTGGTTCCTCTCCCCCCCCCCACGCACCCACCCCTTGGTTCCCTCTCCCCCCACCCCTTGGTTCCTCTCCCCCCCACCCACCCCTTGGTTCCTCTCCCCCCCCACCCACCCCTTGGTTCCTCTCCCCCCCACCCACCCCTTGGTTCCTCTCCCCCCACCCACCCCCCCTGGTTCCTCTCCCCCCACCCACCCCTTGGTTCCTCTCCCCCCACCCACCCCTTGGTTCCTCTCCCCCCACCCACCCCTTGGTTCCTCTCCCCCCACCCACCCCTTGGTTCCTCTCCCCCCCACCCACCCCTTGGTTCCTCTCCCCCCCACCCACCCCTTGGTTCCTCTCCCCCCCACCCACCCATGGTTCTTCCCCCCCCCCCACCCACCCCTTGGTTCCTCTTCCCCCCCACCCCTTGGTTCCTCTTCCCCCCACCCACCCCTTGGTTCCCTCTCCCCCCCCACCCCTTGGTTCCTCTCCCCCCCCACCCACCCCTTGGTTCCTCTCCCCCCACCCCACCCCTTGGTTCCCTCTCCCCCCCCACCCACCCCTTGGTTCCTCTCCCCCCCCCACCCACCCCTTGGTTCCTCTCCCCCCCCCCCCTTGGTTCCTCTCCCCCCCCACCCCTTGGTTCCTCTCCCCCCCCACCCACCCCTTGGTTCCTCTCCCCCCCCCCACCCACCCCTTGGTTCCTCTCCCCCCCCACCACCCTTGGTTCCTCTCCCCCCACCCACCCCTTGGTTCCTCTCCCCCCCACCCACCCCTTGGTTCCTCTCCCCCCACCCACCCCCTTGGTTCCCTCTCCCCCCCCACCCACCCCTTGGTTCCTCTCCCCCCACCCACCCCTTGGTTCCTCTCCCCACCCACCCCTTGGTTCCTCTCCCCACCCACCCCTTGGTTCCTCTCCCCACCCACCCCTTGGTTCCCTCTCCCCACCCACCCCTTGGTTCCTCTCCCCCCCACCCACCCCTTGGTTCCTCTCCCCACCCCACCCCTTGGTTCCTCTACCCCCCCCCCACCCCTTGGTTCTCTCCCCCCCCCACCCCTTGGTTCCCTCTACCCCCCCCCACCCCTTGGTTCCTCTACCCCCCCCACCCCTTGGTTCCTCTACCCCCCACCCCTTGGTTCCTCTACCCACCCTTTTCTCACCCCCCACCCTTGGTTCCTCTACCACCCCCCACCCTTGGTTCCTCTACCACCCCCCCCACCCCTTGGTTCCTCTACCACCCCCCACCCCTTGGTTCCTCTACCCCCACCCCTTGGTTCCTCTACCCCCACCCCTGGTTCCTCTACCCCCCCACCCCTTGGTTCCTCTACCCCCCCACCCCTTGGTTCCTCTACCCCCCACCCCTTGGTTCCTCTACCCCCACCCCTTGGTTCCTCCCCCACCCTTGTCCCACCCCACCCTTGGTTCCTCTACCCCCCCCACCCCTTGGTTTCCCTCTACCCCCCACCCCTTGGTTCCTCTACCACCCCCCCAACCCCTTGGTTCTCTACCCCCCCACCCCTTGGTTCCTCCCCCCCACCCCTTGGTTCCCTCTACCCCCCCACCCCTTGGTTCCTCTACCCCCACCCCTTGGTTCCTCTACCCCCCACCCCTTGGTTCCTCTACCCCCCCCCCCTTGGTTCCTCTACCCCCCACCCCTTGGTTCCCTCTACCCCCCACCCCTTGGTTCCTCTACCCCCCACCCCTTGGTTCCTCTACCCCCCCACCCCCTGGTTCCTCTACCCCCCACCCCTTGGTTCCTCTACCCCCCCACCCCTTGGTTCCTCTACCCCCCACCCCCTTGGTTCCTCTACCCCCCCCACCCCTTGGTTCCTCTACCCCCACCCGCCCATCGGTTCCTCTACCCCCCACCCCTTGGTTCCTCTACCCCCCACCCCTTGGTTCCTCTACCCCCCCCCACCCCTTGGTTCCTCTACCCCCCCACCCCGTGGTTCCTCTACCCCCCCCACCCCTTGGTTCCTCTACCCCCCACCCCTTGGTTCCTCTACCCCCCCACCCCTTGGTTCCTCTACCCCCCCACCCCTTGGTTCCTCTACCCCCACCCCTGGTTCCTCTACCCCCACCCCTTGGTTCCTCTACCCACCCACCCACCCCTTGGTTCCTCTACCCCCCACCCACCCACCCCTTGGTTCCTTCTACCCCCCACCCACCCACCCCTTGGTTCCTCTACTCCCCCCCACCCACCCACCCCTTGGTTCCTCTCTACCCCCCCCACCCACCCACCCCTATGGTTCCCTACCCCCCCCCACCCACCCACCCCTTGGTTCCTCTACCCCCCCACCCACCCACCCTTGGTTCCTCTACCCCCCCCACCCACCCACCCCTTGGTTCCTCTACCCCCCCCACCCACCCACCCATGGTTCCTCTACCCCCCCACCCACCCACCCCTTGGTTCCTCTACCCCCCCACCCACCCACCCATGGTTCCTCTACCCCCCACCCACCCACCCCTTGGTTCCTCTACCCCCACCCCCACCCACCCATGGTTCCTCTCCCCCCACCCACCCACCCCTTGGTTCCTCTCCCCACCCCCACCCACCCCTTGGTTCCTCTCCCCCCACCCACCCCTGGTTCCTCTCCCCCCCCACCCACCCCTTGGTTCCTCTCCCCCCCCACCCACCCCTTGGTTCCTCTCCCCCCCACCCCTTGGTTCCTCTCCCCCCCACCCACCCCTCGGTTCCTCTCCCCCCCCACCCACCCTTGGTTCCTCTCCCCCCCCACCCACCCCTTGGTTCCTCTCCCCCCCACCCACCCCTTGGTTCCTCTCCCCCCCACCCACCCCTTGGTTCCTCTCTCTCCCCCCCCACCACCCCTTGGTTCCTCTCTCCCCCCACCACCCCTTGGTTCCCTCTCTCCCCCCACCACCCCTTGGTTCCTCCCCCACCCCTTGGTTCCTCTCCCCCCCCACCCCTTGGTTCCTCTCCCCCCCACCCCTTGGTTCCTCTCCCCCCACCCACCCACCCCTTGGTTCCTCTCCCCCCCACCCACCCCTTGGTTCCTCTCCCCCCACCCACCCACCCCTTGGTTCCTCTCCCCCCACCCACCCACCCCTTGGTTCCTCTCCCCCCACCCACCCACCCCTTGGTTCCTCTCCCCCCACCCACCCCTTGGTTCCTCTCCCCCCACCCACCCCTTGGTTCCTCTCCCCCCCCACCCACCCACCCCTTGGTTCCTCTCCCCCCCCACCCACCCACCCCTTGGTTCCTCTCCCCCCCCACCCACCCACCCCTTGGTTCCTCTCTCCCCCCACCCACCCACCCCTTGGTTCCTCTCCCCCCACCCACCCACCCCTTGGTTCCTCTCCCCCCCCCACCCACCCCTTGGTTCCCTCTCCCCCCCCCCACCCACTCCTTGGTTCCTCTCCCCCCACACCCACCCCTTGGTTCCTCTCCCCCCCACCCACCCCTTGGTTCCTCCCCCCCCCCACCCCTTGGTTCCTCCCTCCCCCCCACCCCTTGGTTCCTCCCCCCCACCCCTTGGTTCCTCTCCCCCCCACCCCTTGGTTCCTCTCCCCCACCCCTGTTCCTCCCCCACCCCTTGGTTCCCTCTCCCCCCCCACTCCCTTGGTTCCTCTCCCCCACCCACCCACCCTTGGTTCCTCTCTCCCCCACCCACCCACCCCTTGGTTCCTCTCCCCCACCCACCCACCCCTTGGTTCCTCTCCCCCCACCCACCCACCCCTTGGTTCCTCTCCCCCCCACCCACCCACCCCTTGGTTCCCTCTCCCCCCACCCACCCACCCTTGGTTCCTCTCCCCCCCCACCCACCCACCCCTTGGTTCCTCTCCCCCCCACCCACCCACCCCTGGTTCCTCTCCCCCCCACCCACCCACCCCTTGGTTCCTCTCCCCCCCCACCCACCCACCCCTTGGTTCCCTCCCCCCCCCACCCACCCACCCCTTGGTTCCTCTCCCCCCACCCACCCCCACCCCTTGGTTCCTCTCCCCCCACCCACTTTCCTCTCCCCCACCCACCCACCCCTTGGTTCCTCTCCCCCCACCCACCCACCCCTTGGTTCCTCTCCCCCCACCCACCCACCCCTTGGTTCCTCTCCCCCCCCCACCCACCCACCCCCTTGGTTCCTCTCCCCCCACCCACCCACCCCTTGGTTCCTCTCCCCCCACCCACCCACCCCTTGGTTCCTCTCCCCCCCACCCACCCACCCCTGGTTCCTCTCCCCCACCCACCCACCCCTTGGTTCCTCTCCCCCCCCACCCACCCACCCTTGGTTCCTCTCCCCCCCACCCACCCACCCCTGGTTCCTCTCCCCCCCACCCACCCACCCCTGGTTCCTCTCCCCCCACCCACCCACCCCTTGGTTCCTCTCCCCCCCCACCCACCCACCCCTTGGTTCCTCTCTCCCCACCCCCACCCACCCACCCCTTGGTTCCTCTCCCCCCCCCACCCACCCACCCTTGGTTCCTCTCTCCCCACCCACCCATGGTTCCTCTCCCCCCCCCCCACCCACCCACCCCTTGGTTCCTCTCCCCCCCCCACCCACCCACCCCTTGGTTCCTCTCCCCCCACCCACCCACCCCTTGGTTCCTCTCCCCCCACCCACCCACCCCTTGGTTCCTCTCCCCCACCCACCCACCCCTTGGTTCCTCTCCCCCCCACCCACCCCCGGTTCCTCTCCCCCCCCCTTGGTTCCTCTCCCCCCCCCCCCCTCCCCCCACCCCATGGTTCCTCCCCCCCACCCCTTGGTTCCTCCCCCCCCCACCCCTTGGTTCCTCCCCCCCACCCCTGGTTCCTCCCCCCCCACCCCTTGGTTCCTCCCCCCACCCCTTGGTTCCTCTCCCCCCACCCCTTGGTTCCTCTCCCCACCCACCCACCCCTTGGTTCCTCTCCCCACCCACCCACCCCTTGGTTCCTCTCCACCCACCCACCCCTTGGTTCCTCTCCCCACCCACCCACCCCTTGGTTCCTCTCCCCCCACCCACCCACCCCTTGGTTCCTCTCTCCCCCCCACCCACCCCTTGGTTCCTCTCCCCCCCCCCACCCCTTGGTTCCTCTCCCCTCCCCCCACCCACCCCTTGGTTCCTCTCCCCCCACCCCTTGGTTCTCTCCCCCCACCCCTTGGTTCCTCTCCCCCCCACCCACCCACCCCTTGGTTCCTCTCCTCCCCCCCACCCACCCCTTGGTTCTCTCCTCCCCCCACCCACCCACCCCTTGGTTCCTCTCCCCCCCCCACCCACCACCCCTGGTTCCTCTCCCCCCCCCCACCCACCCCTGGTTCCTCTCCCCCCACCCCTTGGTTCCTCTCCCCTCCACCCACCCCTTGGTTCCTCTCCCACCCACCCACCCCTTGGTTCCTCTCCCACCCACCCACCCCTTGGTTCCTCTCCCACCCACCCACCCCTTGGTTCCTCTCCCACCCACCCACCCCTTGGTTCCTCTCCCACCCACCCACCCCTTGGTTCCTCTCACCCACCCACCCCTGGTTCCTCTCCCACCCACCCACCCCTTGGTTCCTCTCCCACCCACCCACCCCTTGGTTCCTCTC
Organism: Calotriton arnoldi; assembly: GCA_963921515.1. Lineage (NCBI taxonomy): Eukaryota > Metazoa > Chordata > Amphibia > Caudata > Salamandridae > Calotriton > Calotriton arnoldi. The sequence continues at coordinate 1,595,339 of CAWUFW010000638.1, forward strand.
CCCCCACCCACCCACCCCTTGGTTCCTCTCCCCCCACCCACCCACCCCTTGGTTCCTCTCCCCCCACCCACCCCTTGGTTCCTCCCCCCCACCCACCCCTTGGTTCCTCTCCCCCACCCACCCCTTGGTTCCTCTCCCCCCCACCCACCCCTTGGTTCCTCTCCCTCTCCCCCCCACCCCCACCCACTTGGTTCCTCTCCCCCCCCCACCCACCCTGGTTCCTCCCCCCCCACCCACCCCTTGGTTCCTCTCCCCCCCACCCACCCACCCTGGTTCCTCTCCCCCCCACCCACCCCTTGGTTCCTCTCCCCCCCACCCACCCCTGGTTCCTCTCCCCCCCCACCCACCCCTTGGTTCCTCTCCCCCCACCCACCTTGGTTCCTCTCCCCCCACCCACCCCTTGGTTCCTCTCCCCCCACCCACCCCTTGGTTCCTCTCCCCCCCCACCCCTTGGTTCCTCTCCCCCCCCACCCCTTGGTTCCTCCCCCCCACCCCTTGGTTCCTCCTCCCCCCACCCCTTGGTTCCCTCTCCCCCCCACCCCTTGGTTCCTCTCCCCCCACCCACCCCTTGGTTCCTCTCCCCCCCACCCACCCACCCCTTGGTTCCTCTCCCCCCACCCACCCACCCCTTGGTTCCTCTCCCCCCCACCCACCCCTTGGTTCCTCTCCCCCCCCACCCCTGGTTCCTCTCCCCCCCCACCCCACCCCTTGGTTCCCTCCCCCCCCCACCCACCCCTGGTTCCTCTCCCCCCCCCCCACCCACCCTGGTTCCTCTCCCCACCCCCACCCCACCCCTTGGTTCCTCTCCCCCACCCCCACCCACCCCTTGGTTCCTCTCCCCACCCCCCCACCCACCCCTTGGTTCCTCTCCCCCACCCCCACCCACCCCATCGGTTCCTCTCCCCACCCCCCCCCCACCCCTGGTTCCTCTACCCCCCCCCACCCCTTGGTTCCTCTACCCCCCCACCCCTTGGTTCCTCCACCCCCACCCATGGTTCCTCTACCCCCCCCACCCCTTGGTTCCTCTACCCCCCCACCCCTTGGTTCCTCCTACCCCCCCCACCCCTCTCGGTTCCTCTACCCCCACCCCCACCCCTTGGTTCCTCTACCCCCCCACCCCCGGTTCCTCCACCCCCCCCACCCCTCGTCCTCCACCCCCCCACCCATGGTTCCTCCTACCCCCCCCACCCCTCTGGCTCCTCTACCCCCCCACCCCCCTTGGTTCCTCTACCCCCCCCACCCCTTGGTTCCTCTACCCCCCCCCATCCCACCTCTGGTTCCTCTCACCCCCCCACCCCACCCCTGGTTCCTCCTACCCCCCCCCCCCACCCCTTGGTTCCTCTACCCCCCCACCACCCTTGGTTCCTCTACCCCCCACCCCCTCGGTTCCTCTACCCCCCCCACCCCCTGGTTCCTCTACCCCCCCCACCCCTTGGTTCCTCCTACCCCCCCCCCTCTCGTCCTCTACCCCCCACCCTTGGTTCCTCCTACCCCCCCACCCCTTGGTTCCTCTACCCCCCCCCACCCCTTGGTTCCTCTACCCCCCACCCCCTTGGCTCCTCCACCCCCCCCCACCCCTCGGTTCCTCTACCCCCCACCCCTCGGTTCCTCTACCCCCCCACCCCTTGGTTCCTCTACCCCCCCCACCCCCTGGTTCCTCTACCCCCCTCCACCCCTGGTTCCTCTACCCCCCCCCACCCCTGGTTCCTCTACCCCCCCCCCACCTTGGTTCCTCTACCCCCCCACCCCCCTTGGTTCCTCTACCCCCCCCCCCCACCCCTTGGTTCCTCTACCCCCCCCCCCACCCCTCTGGCCCCTCTACCCCCCCCACCCCTGGTTCCTCTACCCCCCCCCCACCCCCTTGGTTCCTCTACCCCCCCCCACCCCTTGCTCCTCTACCCCCCCACCCCCTGGTTCCTCTACCCCCCCACCCCCTAGTTCCTCTACCCCCCCACCCCTTGGTTCCTCTACCCCCCCCACCCCTTGGTTCCTCTACCTCCCCACCCCTTGGTTCCTCTCTCCCCCCACCCCTGGTTCCTCTACCCCCCTACCCCTTGCTTACCTCTCCACCCCCCCACCCCTTGGTTCCTCTACCCCCCCCACCCCTTGGCTCCTCTACCCCCCCACCCTTGGTTCCCTCTCACCCCCCCACCCCTTGGTTCCTCTCCACCTCTCCCCCCACCCCTTGGTTCCTCTACCCCCCCCACCCCTTGGTTCCTCTACCCCCCCCACCCCGTCCTCTACCCCCACCCCCTGGTTCCTCTACCCCCCCACCCCTTGCTCCTCTACCCCCCCACCCCTCGGTTCCTCTACCCCCCCACCCCTTGGTTCCTCTCCCCCCCCCCCACCCCACTGGTTCCTCTACCCCCCCACCCCTTGGTTCCTCTACCCCCCCCCACCCCCTTGGTTCCCTCTACCCCCCCACCCCTTGGTTCCTCTACCCCCCACCCCTGCTCCCCCCCCCCCACCCCCTGGTTCCTCTACCCCCCACCCCTTGGTTCCTCTACCCCCCCCACCCCCCCCACCCGGTTCCTCTCACCCCCCCACCCCCGTTCCTCACCCCCCCCACCCCTTGGTTCCCCTACCCCCCCACCCCCCCTGGTTCCCCTACCCCCACCCCCCCACCCCCACCCCCGGTTCCTCTACCCCCCCCCACCCCTTGGCTCTCTCTACCCCCCCCACCCCTTGGTTCCTCTCACCCCCCCCCACCCCCTGGTTCCTCTACCCCCACCCACCCCTTGGTTCCTCTACCCCCCCCACCACCCCTCTCGGTTCCTCTCTACCTCCCACCACCCCTTGGTTCCTCTACCCCCACCCCCACCCCCTTGGTTCCTCTACCCCCACCACCCTCTGACTCCTCTCCCCTCCCACCACCCACCCACCCCTCTGGTTCCTCTCCCCACCCCCCACCTCACCCCTTGGTTCCTCTCCCCCACCCCCCACCCACCCCTCGGTTCTCTCTCCCCCACCCCCACCCACCCCTCGGCTCCTCTCCCCCCCACCCCCCACCCCACCCCTTCGTTCCTCTCCTCTCACCCCTCCACCCACCCCTTCGGTCTCCTCTACCCCCCCACCCCTTGGTTCCTCTACCCCCACCTCTCCTCTACCCCTCTCGGTTCCCTCTCTACCTCTCCCTCCACCCCTCGGTTCCTCTACCTCTCCCCCCACCCCTTCGTTCCTCTACCCCCCCACCCCTTGGTTCCTCTACCCCCCACACCCCTTGGTTCCTCTACCCCCCCCCACCCCTCTCGTCCCTCTACCCCCCCCACCCCTTGGTTCCTCTACCCCCCACCCCCCTGGTTCCTCTCACCCCCCCCCACCCCTTGGTTCCTCTACCCCCCCCCCTTGGTCCCTCTACCTCCCCCACCCCTTGGTTCCTCTACCCCCCCCACCCCCTTGGTTCCCTCTACCCCCCCACCCCCTTGGTTCCTCTACCCCCTACCCCGCTTCCTCTACCCCTCCACCCCTCTGGTTCCTCTACCCCCCCCCACCCCTTGGTCTCCTCCTACCCCCCCACCCCTTGGTTCCTCTACCCCCTCCCCCACCCCTTGGTTCCTCTACCCCCCCCACCCCTCGGTTCCTCTACCCCCCCCCTGGTTCCTCTACCCCCCCCCCTGGTTCCTCTACCCCCCCACCCCTTGGTCTCCTCTACCCCCCCCCACCCCTGGTTCCCTACCCCCCCCCTTGCTCCCACCCCCCCACCCCTCGGTTCCTCTACCCCCCCACCCCTTGGCTCCTCTACCCCCCCACCCCTTACACCCCTCTACCCCCCCACCCCTCGTCCCCACCCCCCCACCCCTTAGTCCCTCACCCCCCCCCACCCCTGGTTCCTCCACCCCCCCCACCCCTTCGCTTCCCTCCACCCCCCCCACCCCTCATTCCTCTCCCCACCCCCCCACCCCCCTGGTTCCTCTACCCCCCCCACCCCTCGGTTCCTCTACCCCCCCCACCCCTCGCTTCCTCTACCCCCCCTCCACTCCCTGCCCCTCTCCCTCCCCCCCACCCCTTCGTTCTCTACCCCCCACCCATGCCTCCACCCCCACCCCTTGGTTCCTCTACCCCCCCACCCCTCGTCCCTACCCCCCCCCACCCCTTGGTTCCTCTACCCCCCACCCCCTTGGTTCCCACCCCCCACCCCTTGGTTCCTCTACCCCCCCCCCACCCCTCCACCTCCCGTTCTCTACCCCCCCCCCCACCCCTTCGTCTCCCCCCCACCCCCACCCCTCTGGCTCCTACCCCCCCTCACCCCTTGGACCCCTCTACCCCCCCCCACCCCTCTGTTCCTCTACCCCCCCCACCCCTTGGTTCCTCTACCCCCCCACCCCCTGGTTCCCTCTCCCTCCCCACCCCCCCCTGTTCCTCCACCCCCCCCACCCCCTGGTTCCCTCTACCTCCCCCACCCCTCGTTCCTCTACCCCCCCCACCCCCTGGTTCCTCCACCCCCCACCCCCCCGGTTCCTCACCCCCCCCACCCCTCGGCCCCTCCACCCCCACCCCCCCCCCCTGGTTCCCACCCACCCCCCACCCCTTGGTTCCCCCACCCCCCCACCCCTTGGTCCCTCCACCCCCACCCCTTGGCTCCCTCTACCCCCCCCACCCCCTGCTCTCCTCTACCCCCCCCACCCCTCGGTCCCCCTACCCCCCCACCCCTCGCGTCTCCCTCCCCCCCACCCCTTAGTTCCTCCTCCCCCCACCCCTTGGCTCCTCTACCCCCCCCCACCCCTGTTCCTCCACCCCCCCCACCCCTCGGTCCCTCCCACCCCCCTCCACCCCTCTCGGTCTCCTCTACCCCCCCACCCCTCCCCCCACCCCCCCACCCCTCGGTTCCCTCTACCCCCCCCACCCCTTGGCCCTCTCCACCCCTCTACCCCCCCACCCCTTGGTTCCTCTACCCCCCACCCCTCTGGTTCCCTCTACCCCCCCACCCCTTCCCCACCCCCCCCACCCCTTGCTCCTCTACCCCCCCCACCCCTCGGTTCCTCTACCCCCCCCCCACCCCTTGGTCCCCTCTACCCCCCACCACCCCTGGTCCCTCTACCCCCCACCACCCCTCGGTCCCTCTACCCCCCACCACCCCTTGGTTCCTCTACCCCCACCACCCCTCGGTTCCTCTACCCCCACCACCCTTGTCTCTCTCTCTCCCCCACCACCCACCCACCCCTTGGTCCCTCTCCCCACCCCCACCCACCCCTTGGTTCCTCTCCCCCACCCCCCACCCACCCCTTGATTCCTCTCCCCCACCCCCACCCACCCCCTCGGTTCCTCTCTCCCCACCCCCCACCCACCCCTCGGTTCCTCTCCCCCACCCCCCACCCACCCCCCGATTCCTCTCCACCCCCCACCCCTTGGTTCCTCTACCCCCCCCACCCCTCGGTTCCTCCACCCCCCCCACCCCTTGGTTCCTCTACCCCCCCACCCCTTGGTTCCTCTACCCTCCCCCACCCCTCTGGTTCCTCTCACCCCTCCTCACCCCCACCCCTTGGTTCCTCTACCCCCCCCACCCCTTGGTTCCTCTACCCCCCCACCCCTTGGTTCCTCTACCCCCCCCACCCCTTGGTTCCTCTACCCCCCACCCCTCGTCCTCTACTCCCCACCCCTCGGTTCCTCTACCCCCCCACCCCTTGGTTCCTCTACCCCCCCACCCCTTGGTTCCTCCTCACCCCCACCCCTTGGCTCCTCCTCTACCTCCCCCACCCCTCGGCTCCTCTACCCCCCACCCCTCGGTTCCTCTACCCCCCACCCCTCGGTCCTCTACCCCCCCACCCCTCTGGTTCCTCTACCCCCCCACCCCTTGATCTCCTCTACCCCCCCCCACCTCCTCGGTTCCTCTACCCCCACCCCTCGCTTCCTCTACCCCCCCCACCCCCTTGGCTCCTCTACCCCCCCCACCCCCTCGGTTCCTCTACCCCCCCACCACCCCTCGGTTCCTCTACCCCCCCCACCCCTCGGCTCCCCCACCCCCCCACCCCCCACCCCTCCCTCACCCCCCCACCCCTGCTCCCACCCCCCACCCCACGGCCCCTCCACCCCCCCACCCCTTGGCTCCATCTCCCCCCACCCCTGGCTCCTCTACCCCCCCACCCCTTCATTCCCCCACCCCCCCCACCCCCCTAGTCCCTCCCACCCCCCCACCCCTTGGTCCCTCCACCCCCCCCACCCCTCGGTTCCTCTACCCCCCCCACCCCTTGGTTCCTCTACCCCCCCCACCCCTGGTCCCTCTACCCCCCCCCACCCCTTAGCTCCTCCACCCCCCACCCCTTGGCTCCTCTACCCCCCCCCCCACCCCTTGGCTCCCCACCCCCCCACCCTCGGTTCCCTCTACCCCCCCACCCCTTCTCCTCCACCCCCCCACCCCTTAGCTCCTCTCACCCCCCACACCCCTCGCATCCCTCTACCCCCCCCACCCCCTGCCTCCTCTACCCCCCCACCCCTTAGTCCCTCTACCCCCCCCCCACCCCTCGCTCCCTCTACCCCCCCCCACCCCCTTGGCTCCTCCACCCCCCCCCACCCCTCTGTCTCCTCTACCCCCCCCCCACCCCTTCGCCCCCCTACCCCCCCCACCCCTGGTTCCCCCACCCCCCACCCCCTCCCTACCCCACCCCCACCCCTCGGTTCCTCTACCCCCCTCCACCCCTCGGTTCCTCTACCCCCCTCCACCCCTCGTCTCCTCTACCCCCCACCCCCTCTGGTTCCTCTACCCCTCCCCACCCCTCGGTCTCCCTCTCTCCCCCCACCCCTCGGTCTCCTCTACCCCTCCACCCCTTGGTTCCTCTACCCCCCTCCACCTCTCTCGTACCTCTCACCCCCCCCACCCCTGGTCCCTCTACCCCCCACCCCTTGATTCCTCTACCCCCCCACCCCTCGGTCTCCTCTACCTCCCCACCCCTTGGTTCCCTCTACTCCCCCACCCCTCGGTTCCTCTACCCCCCCACTCCTCGGTCCCTCTACCCCCCACCCCTCTCGTTCCTCTACCCCCCACCCCTCGATCTCCTCTCTCCCCCCACCCCTCGTCCTCTCTACCCCCCTACCTCCTCTCTACCCCTACCCCACCCCTTGGTTCCTCCTACCCCCCCCCCACCCACCCCTCTGGTTCCTCCTACCCCCCCCCACCCACCCACCCCTCGCTCTCTCTACCCCCCCCCACCCACCCACCCCTGGTTCCTCTACCCCCCCCCCACCCACCCACCCCTTGGCTCCTCTCCACCCCCCCCACCCACCCACCCCTTCGTTCCTCTACCTCTCCCCCCCACCCACCCACCCCTCTAGTTCCTCTCTCCCACTCCCCCCACCCCCACCCACCCCCTGGCCCCTCTCCCCACCCACCCACCCCTCCCTCTCACTCCTCCCCCCCCACCCCTTGGCTCCTCTCCCCCCCCCACCCCTCGGTTCCTCTCTCCCCACCCACCCCTCGGTTCCTCTCTCCCCCCCCACCACCCCTCTAGTTCCCTCTCTCCCCCCCCACCACCCCTCGGTTCCCTCTCTCCCCCCCCCCCCACCCCTCGGTTCCTCCCTCCCCCCCCACCCCTCGGTTCCTCCCTCTCCCACCCCTCGGTTCCTCTCCCCCCACCCCTCTCGTATCCTCTCACCCCCACCCACCCTCACCCCTCGGTTCCTCTCCCCCTCCCCCACCCACCCACCCCTTGGCTCTCCTCCCCCCCCCACCCACCCACCCCTTGGTTCCTCTCCCCCCCCCCCCACCCACCCACCCACCTCTCTGGTTCCTCTCCCCCCCACCCACCCACTCGGTCTCCTCTCCCCCCACCCACCCACCCCTCGATTCCTCTCCCCCCCCCCACCCCTCGGTCTCCTCTCCCCCCCCACCCCTCTCGGCTCCTCTCCACCCCCCACCCACCCACCCCTCATTCCTCTCCACCCCACCCACCCACCCCTGGTTCCTCTCCCCCCACCCACCCCTCGTTCCTCTCCCCCCCACCCCTCGGTTCCCCTACCCCCACCCACCCATCGTCTCCTCTCCCCCCCCCACCCACCCACCCCCTCACTCCTCTCCCCCCCCCCACCCCCCCCACCCCTCACCTCCCTCTACCCCCCCCCCACCCCTCGGTTCCTCTACCCCCCCACCCCCTGGCTCCTCTACCCCCCCCACCCCTCGGTTCCTCCACCCCCCCACCCCTCGGTCTCCTCTACCCCCCCCACCCCTCGGTCCCTCTACCCCCCCACCCCTTGGTTCCTCTACCCCCCCACCCCTGGCTCCTCTACCCCCCCCCACCCCTTGCGTCTCCTCTACCCCCCCCCACCCCTCGGTTCCTCTACCCCCCCCACCCCCTGGTTCCTCTACCCCCCCCCACCCCTCGGTCCCTCTACCCCCCCACCCCTTGGTCCCTCTACCCCCCCCCACCCCTTGGTCTCCCCCCCCCCCACCCCTTGGTTCCTCTACCCCCCCCACCCCTTGGTTCCTCTACCCCCCCACCCCTTGGTTCCTCTACCCCCCCCACCCCCTGGTTCCTCTACCCCCCCCCCACCCCTCTCCTCCACCCCCCCACCCCTCGCTCCCCCCCCCCCCCACCCCTCGGTCCCTCTACCCCCCCCACCCCTTGGTTCCTCTACCCCCCCCACCCCTTGGTTCCTCTACCCCCCACCCCTTGGTTCTCTCTACCCTCCCCACCCCTCGGTCCCTCTACCCCCCCCACCCCTTGGTTCCCTCTACCCCCCCACCCCTTGGTTCCTCTACCCCCCCCACCCCTTGGTTCCTCTACCCCCCCCCACCCCTCTGGTTCCTCTACCCCCCACCCCTTGGCTCCCTCCACCCCCCCACCCCTTGGTTCCTCTACCCCCCCCCACCCCTTGGTTCCTCTACCCCCCCACCCCTTGGTTCCTCTCCCCCCCCCACCCCTTGGTTCCTCTACCCCCCCCACCCCTTGGTTCCTCTACCCCCCCCACCCCCACCTTGGTTCCTCTACCCCCCCCCCACCCCTTGGTTCCTCTACCCCCCCCCCACCCCTTGGTTCCTCTACCCCCCCCCACCCCTTGGTTCCTCTACCCCCCCCCACCCCTTGGTTCCTCTACCCCCCCCACCCCTTGGTCCCTCTACCCCCCCCCCACCCACCCACCCCTTGGTTCCTCTACCCCCCCCACCCACCCACCCCTCGGTTCCTCTCTACCCCCCCCACCCACCCACCCCTTGGTTCCTCTACCCTCCCCCACCCACCCACCCCTCTGGTTCCTCTACCCCCCCACCCACCCCTTGGTTCCTCTCCCACCCCCACCCACCCCTTAGTTCCTCTCCCCACCCACCCACCCCTTGGTTCCTCTCCCCCCCACCCACCCCTTGGTTCCTCTCTCCCCCCACCCACCCCTTGGTTCCTCTCCCCCCCCCACCCCCTTGGTTCCTCTCCCCCCCCCACCCCTTGGTTCCTCTCCCCCCACCCACCCCTTGGTTCCTCTCTCCCCCACCACCCCTTGGTTCCTCTCTCCCCCCCACCACCCCTGGTTCCTCTCTCCCCCCCCACCACCCCTTGGTTCCTCTCCCCCCCCCACCACCCCTTGGTTCCTCCCTCCCCCCCCACCCCTGGTTCCTCCCTCCCCCCCCACCCCTTGTTCCTCTCCCCCCACCCTGGTTCCCTCTCCCCCCCCCACCCACCCACCCCTGGTTCCTCTCCCCCCCCCCCACCCACCCACCCCTTGGTTCCTCTCCCCCCCCCCCACCCACCCACCCCTTGGTTCCTCTCCCCCCCCCCCCACCCACCCACCCCCTTGGTTCCTCTCCCCCCACCCACCCACCCCTGCTCCTCTCCCCCCACCCACCCACCCCTTGGTTCCTCTCCCCCACCCACCCCTTCCTCCCCACCCCCCCACCCCTTGGTTCCTCTCCCCCACCCACCCACCCCTTGGTTCCTCTCCCCCACCCACCCACCCCTTGGTTCCTCTCCCCCCCCCACCCCTTGGTTCCTCTACCCCCACCCACCCCTTGGTTCCTCTCCCCCCCCCACCCACCCCTTGGTTCCTCTCCCCCCCCACCCACCCCCTCTCCTCCCCCCCCCCACCCACCCACCCCCTGGTTCCTCTCCCCCCCACCCACCCACCCCTTGGTTCCTCCTCCCCCCCACCCACCCCGGTTCCTCTCCCCCCACCCACCCACCCCTTGGTTCCTCTCCCCCCCCACCCACCCACCCCTTGGTTCCTCTCCCCCCCCACCCACCCACCCCTTGGTTCCTCTCCCCCCCACCCACCCACCCCTTGGTTCCTCTCCCCCCCACCCACCCACCCCTTGGTTCCTCTCCCCCCCCCCACCCACCCACCCCTTGGTTCCTCTCCCCCCCCCCACCCACCCACCCCTTGGTTCCTCTCCCCCCCCCCCACCCACCCACCCCTTGGTTCCTCTCCCCCCCCCCCACCCACCCCTTGGTTCCCTCTCCCCCCCCCACCCACCCACCCACCCCTTGGTTCCTCTCCCCCCCACCCACCCACCCCTTGGTTCCTCTCCCCCCACCCACCCACCCCTTGGTTCCCTCTCCCCCCCACCCACCCCTTGGTTCCTCTCCCCCCCCACCCACCCCTTGGTTCCTCTCCCCCCCCACCCCTTGGTTCCTCTCCCCCCCACCCACCCCTTGGTTCCTCTCCCCCCACCCACCCCTTGGTTCCTCCCCCCCCACCCACCCCTTGGTTCCTCTCCCCCCACCCACCCCTTGGTTCCTCTCCCCCCCCACCCCTTGGTTCCTCTCCCCCCCACCCCTTGGTTCCTCCCCCCCCACCCCTTGGTTCCTCCCCCCCACCCCTTGGTTCCTCCCCCACCCCTTGGTTCCTCCCCCCACCCCTTGGTTCCTCTCCCCCCACCCCTTGGTTCCTCTCCCCACCCACCCACCCCTTGGTTCCTCTCCCCACCCACCCACCCCTTGGTTCCTCTCCCCCCACCCACCCACCCCTTGGTTCCTCTCCCCACCCACCCACCCCTTGGTTCCTCTCCCCCCCCCACCCCCTTGGTTCCTCTCCCCCCCCCCACCCACCCCTTGGTTCCTCTCCCCCCCCCACCCACCCCTTGGTTCCTCTCCCCCCCCCCACCCACCCCTTGGTTCCTCTCCCCCCCACCCACCCACCCCTTGGTTCCTCTCCCCCCCCACCCACCCCTTGGTTCCTCTCCCCCCCCCCCACCCACCCCTTGGTTCCTCTCCCCCCCCACCCACCCACCTTGGTTCCTCTCCCCCCCCCCACCCACCCACCCCTTGGTTCCTCTCCCCCCCACCCACCCACCCCTTGGTTCCTCTCCCCCACCCACCCACCCCTTGGTTCCTCTCCCCCCCCCACCCACCCCTTGGTTCCTCTCCCCCCACCCACCCACCCTTGGTTCCTCTCCCCCCCCACCCACCCCTTGGTTCCTCTCCCCCCCCACCCACCCACCCCTTGGTTCCTCTCCCCCCACCCACCCACCCCTTGGTTCCTCTCCCCCCCCCCCACCCACCCCTTGGTTCCTCTCCCCCACCCACCCCTTGGTTCCTCTCCCCCACCCACCCCTTGGTTCCTCTCCCACCCACCCACCCCTTGGTTCCTCTCCCCCCCACCCCTTGGTTCCTCTCCCCACCCCTTGGTTCCTCTCCCCCACCCACCCCTTGGTTCCTCTCCCCCCCCCCACCCCTTGGTTCCTCTCCCCCCCACCCACCCCTTGGTTCCTCTCCCCCCCACCCCTTGGTTCCTCTCCCCCCCCCACCCCTTGGTTCCTCTCCCCCCCCACCCACCCCTTGGTTCCTCTCCCCCCACCCACCCCTTGGTTCCTCTCCCCCCCACCCACCCCTTGGTTCCTCTCCCCCCCACCCACCCCTTGGTTCCTCTCCCCCCCACCCACCCCTTGGTTCCTCTCCCCCCCACCCACCCCTTGGTTCCTCTCCCCCCCACCCACCCCTTGGTTCCTCTCCCCCCACCCACCCCTTGGTTCCTCCCCCCCCCCCCACCCCTTGGTTCCTCCCCCCACCCCTTGGTTCCTCCCCCCACCCCTTGGTTCCTCTCCCCCCCACCCCTTGGTTCCTCTCCCCCCACCCACCCTTGGTTCCTCTCCCCCCCCACCCACCCACCCCTTGGTTCCTCTCCCCCCACCCACCCCTTGGTTCCTCTCCCCCCCCACCCCTTGGTTCCTCTCCCCCCCCCCACCCACCCCTTGGTTCCTCTCCCCCCACCCACCCCTTGGTTCCTCTCCCCCACCCCCACCCACCCCTTGGTTCCTCTCCCCCCACCCCCACCCACCCTTGGTTCCTCTCCCCACCCCCACCCACCCCTTGGTTCCTCTCCCCCCCACCCCTTGGTTCCTCTCCCCCCACCCACCCCTTGGTTCCTCTCCCCCCCCCCCACACCCACCCCTTGGTTCCTCTCCCCCCCACCCCTTGGTTCCTCTCCCCCCCCCCCCACCCACCCCTTGGTTCCTCTCCCCCCACCCCTTGGTTCCTCTCCCCCCCCACCCACCCCTTGGTTCCTCTCCCCCCCACCCACCCCTTGGTTCCTCTCCCCCCCACCCCTTGGTTCCTCTCCCCCCACCACCCCACCCCTTGGTTCCTCTCCCCCCCACCACCCCACCCCCCACCCCTTGGTTCCTCTCCCCCCACCACCCCACCCCTTGGTTCCTCTCCCCCCACCCACCCCTTGGTTCCTCCCCCCCACCCACCCCTTGGTTCCTCTCCCCCCCCACCCCTTGGTTCCTCTCCCCCCCACCCACCCCTTGGTTCCTCTCCCCCCACCACCCCTTGGTTCCTCTCCCCCCCACCACCCCTTGGTTCCTCTCCCCCACCACCCCTTGGTTCCTCTCCCCCACCACCCCTTGGTTCCTCTCCCCCCACCCCTTGGTTCCTCTCCCCCCCACCCCTTGGTTCCTCTCCCCCCCCACCACCCCTTGGTTCCTCTCCCCCCCACCACCCCTTGGTTCCTCTCCCCCCCACCACCCTTGGTTCCTCTCCCCCCCACCACCCCTTGGTTCCTCTCCCCCCACCACCCCTTGGTTCCTCTCCCCCCCCACCACCCCTTGGTTCCTCTCCCCCCACCACCCCTTGGTTCCTCTCCCCCCCCACCACCCCTTGGTTCCCTCTCCCCCCCCCACCACCCCTTGGTTCCTCTCCCCCCCACCACCCCTTGGTTCCTCTCCCCCCACCACCTTGGTTCCTCTCCCCCCACCACCCCTTGGTTCCTCTCCCCCCCACCACCCCTTGGTTCCTCTCCCCCCACCACCCCTTGGTTCCTCTCTCCCCCCACCACCCCTTGGTTCCTCTCTCCCCCCCCCCTTGGTTCCTCTCTCCCCCCCCCACCCTTGGTTCCTCTCCTCCCCCCCCACCCCTTGGTTCCTCTCTCCCCCCCCACCCCTTGGTTCCTCTCTCCCCCCCACCCCTTGGTTCCTCTCTCCCCCCCACCCCTTGGTTCCTCTCTCCCCCCCACCCCTTGGTTCCTCTCTCCCCCCCCCCACCCCTTGGTTCCTCTCTCCCCCACCCACCCACCCCTTGGTTCCTCTCTCCCCCCACCCACCCACCCCTTGGTTCCTCTCCCCCCACCCCTTGGTTCCTCTCCCCCCACCCACCCACCCCTTGGTTCCTCTCCCCCCACCCACCCACCCACCCACCCCTTGGTTCCTCTCCCCCCACCCACCCACCCACCCACCCACCCCTGGTTCCTCTCCCCCACCCACCCACCCACCCCGGTTCCTCTCCCCCACCCACCCACCCACCCCTTGGTTCCTCTCCCCCCACCCACCCACCCCTTGGTTCCTCTCCCCCCACCCACCCCTTGGTTCCTCTCCCCCCCACCCACCCACCCCTTGGTTCCTCTCCCCCACCCACCCACCCACCCCTTGGTTCCTCTCCCCCACCCACCCACCCACCCCTTGGTTCCTCTCCCCCCACCCACCCACCCACCCCTTGGTTCCTCTCCCCCACCCACCCACCCCTTGGTTCCTCTCCCCCCACCCACCCACCCCTTGGTTCCTCTCCCCCCCACCCACCCACCCACCCCTTGGTTCCTCTCCCCCCACCCACCCACCCACCCCTGGTTCCTCTCCCCCCACCCACCCACCCACCCCTTGGTTCCTCTCCCCCACCCACCCACCCACCCCTTGGTTCCTCTCCCCCCACCCACCCACCCCTTGGTTCCTCTCCCCCCACCCACCCACCCCTTGGTTCCTCTCCCCCACCCACCCACCCCTTGGTTCCTCTCCCCCACCCACCCACCCCTTGGTTCCTCTCCCCCCACCCACCCACCCCTTGGTTCCTCTCCCCCACCCACCCACCCCTTGGTTCCTCTCCCCCACCCACCCACCCCTTGGTTCCTCTCCCCCACCCACCCCTTGGTTCCTCTCCCCCCACCCACCCCTTGGTTCCTCTCCCCCACCCACCCCTTGGTTCCTCTCACCCCACCCACCCCTTGGTTCCTCTCACCCCACCCACCCCTTGGTTCCTCTCACCCCACCCACCCCTTGGTTCCTCTCACCCCACCCACCCCTTGGTTCCTCTCCCCCCACCCACCCCTTGGTTCCTCTCCCCCCCCCACCCACCCCTTGGTTCCTCTCCCCCACCCACCCTTGGTTCCTCTCCCCCCACCCACCCCTTGGTTCCTCTCCCCCCACCCACCCCTTGGTTCCTCTCCCCCACCCACCCCTTGGTTCCTCTCCCCCCACCCACCCCTTGGTTCCTCTCCCCCCACCCACCCCTTGGTTCCTCTCCCCCCACCCACCCCTTGGTTCCTCTCCCCCCACCCACCCCTTGGTTCCTCTCCCCCCACCCACCCCTTGGTTCCTCTCCCCCCACCCACCCCTTGGTTCCTCTCCCCCACCCACCCCTTGGTTCCTCTCCCCCACCCACCCCTTGGTTCCTCTCCCCCACCCACCCCTTGGTTCCTCTCCCCCACCCACCCCTTGGTTCCTCTCCACCCTCTCCCCCCACCCCTTGGTTCCTCTCCCACCCTCTCCCCCACCCCTTGGTTCCTCTCCCCCACCCACCCCTTGGTTCCTCTCCCCCCACCCACCCCTTGGTTCCTCTCCCCCCACCCACCCCTTGGTTCCTCTCCCCCACCCACCCCTTGGTTCCTCTCCCCCCACCCACCCCTTGGTTCCTCTCCCCCACCCACCCCTTGGTTCCTCTCCCCCCACCCCTCCCCTTGGTTCCTCTCCCCCACCCACCCCTTGGTTCCTCTCCCCCACCCACCCCTTGGTTCCTCTCCCCCCACCCACCCCTTGGTTCCTCTCCCCCCACCCACCCCTTGGTTCCTCTCCCCCCACCCACCCCTTGGTTCCTCTCCCCCCACCCACCCCTTGGTTCCTCTCCCCCCACCCACCCCTTGGTTCCTCTCCCCCACCCACCCCTTGGTTCCTCTCCCCCCACCCACCCCGGTTCCTCTCCCCCACCCACCCCTTGGTTCCTCTCCCCCACCCACCCCTTGGTTCCTCTCCCCCCACCCACCCCTTGGTTCCTCTCCCCCCACCCACCCCTTGGTTCCTCTCCCCCCACCCACCCCTTGGTTCCTCTCCCCCCACCCACCCCTTGGTTCCTCTCCCCCCACCCACCCCTTGGTTCCTCTCCCCCACCCACCCCTTGGTTCCTCTCCCCCCACCCACCCCCTTGGTTCCTCTCCCCCACCCACCCCTTGGTTCCTCTCCCCCACCCACCCCTTGGTTCCTCTCCCCCACCCACCCCTTGGTTCCTCTCCCCCCACCCACCCCTTGGTTCCTCTCCCCCACCCACCCCTTGGTTCCTCTCCCCCCACCCACCCCTTGGTTCCTCTCCCCCCACCCACCCCTTGGTTCCTCTCCCCCCACCCACCCCTTGGTTCCTCTCCCCCACCCACCCCTTGGTTCCTCTCCCCCCACCCACCCCTTGGTTCCTCTCCCCCCACCCACCCCTTGGTTCCTCTCCCCCACCCACCCCTTGGTTCTCTCCCCCACCCACCCTTGGTTCCTCTCCCCCCACCCACCCCTTGGTTCCTCTCCCCCCACCCACCCCTTGGTTCCTCTCCCCCACCCACCCCTTGGTTCCTCTCCCCCACCCCTTGGTTCCTCTCCCCCCACCCCTTGGTTCCTCTCCCCCCACCCCTTGGTTCCTCTCCCCCACCCACCCCTTGGTTCCTCTCCCCCACCCACCCCTTGGTTCCTCTCCCCCCACCCACCCCTTGGTTCCTCTCCTCTCCACCCACCCCTTGGTTCCTCTCCCCCTCTCCACCCACCCCTTGGTTCCTCTCCCCCCTCCCACCCACCCCTTGGTTCCTCTCCCCCTCTCCACCCACCCCTTGGTTCCTCTCCCCCTCTCCACCCACCCCTTGGTTCCTCTCCCCCTCTCCACCCACCCCTTGGTTCCTCTCCCCCCTCTCCACCCACCCCTTGGTTCCTCTCCCCCTCTCCACCCACCCCTTGGTTCCTCTCCCCCTCTCCACCCACCCCTTGGTTCCTCTCCCCCCTCTCCACCCACCCCTTGGTTCCTCTCCCCCTCTCCACCCACCCCTTGGTTCCTCTCCCTCCTCTCCACCCACCCCTTGGTTCCTCTCCCTCCTCTCCACCCTCCCCTTGGTTCCTCTCCCTCCTCTCCACCCACCCCTTGGTTCCTCTCCACCCACCCCTTGGTTCCTCTCCCTCCTCTCCACCCACCCCTTGGTTCCTCTCCCTCCTCTCCACCCACCCCTTGGTTCCTCTCCCTCCTCTCCACCCACCCCTTGGTTCCTCTCCCTCCTCTCCACCCACCCCTTGGTTCCTCTCCCTCCTCTCCACCCACCCCTTGGTTCCTCTCCCTCCTCTCCACCCACCCCTTGGTTCCTCTCCCTCCTCTCCACCCACCCCTTGGTTCCTCTCCACCCACCCCTTGGTTCCTCTCCCCCCACCCCTTGGTTCCTCTCCCTCCTCTCACCCCTTGGTTCCTCTCCCTCCTCTCACCCCTTGGTTCCTCTCCCTCCTCTCACCCCTTGGTTCCTCTCCCTCCTCTCACCCCTTGGTTCCTCTCCCTCCTCTCACCCCTTGGTTCCTCTCCCTCCTCTCCACCCACCCCTTGGTTCCTCTCCACCCACCCCTTGGTTCCACCCAAGTGTGCCTGGCTCTTCTCCCCTCCACCCACCCTGTGCCTGGCTCTTCTCCCCTCCACCCACCCTGTGCCTGGCTCTTCTCCCCTCCACCCACCCTGTGCCTGGCTCTTCTCCCCTCCACCCACCCTGTGCCTGGCTCTTCTCCCCTCCACCCACCCACCCACCCACCCTGTGCCTGGCTCTTCTCCCCTCCACCCACCCACCCACCCACCCTGTGCCTGGCTCTTCTCCCCTCCACCCACCCACCCACCCTGTGCCTGGCTCTTCTCCCCTCCACCCACCCACCCACCCTGTGCCTGGCTCTTCTCCCCTCCACCCACCCACCCACCCTGTGCCTGGTTCTTCTCCCCTCCACCCACCCACCCCATCCATGGTATTTCTCACTCCCATGGTCCCTGGTTCTTCTCAACCCCCAATGTTCCTAGTTTTTCTCCCCCTTGGCAGTTGTCCGTAACGTCCCTTTCCAGTAGTGCTGGAACTATTTTTAGATTTGGGGGTGCTGCCATTAATGTTACACCACCAAAGTCAAAAGGTTTGTTAATTATCGAAGCGTCATACAAAAAACACAAGCGCAGCAGATGAGCCACGCCTATTTAACAGGAGAGTGGGGAAATGTGTGGTGTGTAGCCAGTGGCACATTTTGGGGCACTGGTGTGGTAGCGCACAGTCATTTACAGACCGCACATTTGTAATCTATTTTCTAGCCCGAAGGAGTTACCATAGTGTTTGTGGTCATTTCTGTGGCCAAGAAGCTGTTAGTTTACTCTCTGTTTAGTACACAGAATATTTACCTCTAGATCGTCCTTTCCTTCTAAAGTAAAAACTGCACATTAAAGTTATTAATGTTTCTTAAAGTATTCTAGTTTGACTGTCTGTTTTACCACATCCTGGTGTAAGCCTTGACTGTTCAACCCTGCCATTCTGAGAGTCAACTGCTAAGGGAGTACTTGGTCTTACTTGTGATAAAAGGCACATTTGGTAAAATTATTTCCCAGTAATCTGACTGCCCGAAAACACAAGAATACTGGCAGAGCTCTTCAATAATGTGATGTTCCACTCATTCTTTACCTTATTTGGTCTTAATTCAGTTTACACATTAACTATCTTGCTTCCAATGGTTACCCATCATATCTTTTTCAACTGCTAAGAGGAGGCACTTAAGTTACTATAATGCGATTTAGTTAGAAGCTGCTATTAGTCTTTCACTTTTCTATTTAAAAAACATCTTAAAAACCATTTACTTTTTGTAATTGTATTGTAATTGTGTTTATATAGCGCTTACTACATGTTAACTTTTCAAGTCCGATGTGCTGTTTTGTTTGAGTCTTGGTGCTGCTGTGCTCACGTACAGGATGGTCGGTTTGATTTTCCTACAATAGTTGTAAAGTTATATTTTTGTACAAGAGCTTTGGATAAAAGCACTTTAAAAATTCAGATAAAAATAATGAGCCAGGCCTGTCCTTTCAAAGTGAAAACGTTTTAGATCATTCCTTCTGTTATAAATTTGATTCTGACAGAATTTCATATGAGTCAAGTAATTCCGAATTTCGTATGATTCAAGAAATTCCAGATTCTGCTGACCTAAGATTTCATTTACAAATCATATATTTATTCCTATGGTGGATTTATGCTGGGAAGGTCAGTGTTGAAAGCTGCCATTGACGGGTAATTAGTCTAAGTGCCTTCAAGTTTAAACTTTTTATATTTTGCTAGTGTTTTCATGCTCATTGACCCAGAGCAAAAGGGCAGCACGTCTGACCTTTCACGAATCACTTCTCATTTTGTAAGCCTTTCTTCAATTATTCTTTATGGGGCATGAGCTCAAACATTCTTTACTTGTTGTTTGATTGCAGTAACAGCAGCTCTCATACCTGACTCCTCCCCCACCTCACCTTTTGCAGTCCTGTTCCTCTTCTTCCTAACAAGTTGCAAGCTTGAATGTACTGGTGAAGGAAAATTCTTGTTTTCATCTAGTTGGTACTCCTGGTCATTTGTGTTGCTTCTTTCAAAAACACCTTCCAATCCCCTTGGAGCATATGCTGTGCTTCAACTGTGCACAATGGAAACACTGTAAACTTGTTTAGAATGGTTAGTGTAAGAAATGTGGTTATTTGGGGGTGGGTTACTACCCACCTCAAGGAATAATCACAACCCTTGTCGGGGGGGGGGGGGAAACCCTCAAAGGCACCAAATTAACCTGTGTTCCAACTCACTGGGACACAGAACAGACCTGCTTAACTTAGGACAATGTGTCAAGTATTTATGCTGTGCAAAAACAGTAACAAAGTAAAAATGCAAAAAATAAAAATCCCAAACCAATTAAGAAAACTAGAGTAAAATGTAATAAACAAAATGACAAACCCAATAAGGGGAACCTGAGAGATGAGTTAAGTTTTTAAGTAGAAATAGTGCCAAAAACTATAAAGCACCAATGATGGTCAATGATCATAGTAGACTGGGCCTAGGCCCAATTTGAGCCAGCACTCACCACCGGAGAGGAGGGAGAGCAGGGGGAACTGCAAGCCCCAGCATTCCAAGCGCCTGGAGGCGCCGTCGCAGCTTTCCCGCTCCGGAGGCGCGTAAATTCTTCTCGCGGCTCCCGCAGCGTGGGGACCGCCATCGTCAGCACTCACCACCGGAGAGGAGAGGGAGCCCGCAGCGAGGGACGCGCGCGGGGGAAGCCCGGGCCAAGGGTGGGCCCGTCTGCGCCCGTCTGCGGCCATTTGAGGCCATTTGAGGCCGGGCCGGGCCACCCCCCTTGGTTCCATGTTTGAGAGGGTTACTACCAGCGCCTCCCACATCGAGGTTAACCCATGGAATAATACGGATTTTACTAACGATACCTAGCTGAGTGACAATCTTTGTTTAGCCCCGTCTTTCTTTCCTTTTCCTTTTAAACATATTTTATGCCTTTTTATGGAAGTATTCTCAAGTTATAACCTTAGGATTCGGTTGTGTATTATGTGAGCACCCCTATATAGTTTCAGGGGTTTTATTTTGTGCTCTGATTTTAGACTTTGAATTTTGCGCTTTTGCACATATAGATTGTACTGTGTATTTTATAAAGGCCCTAGCACTTAGCACTTTGTCTGTTCATAGCACTTTGTATTGCACTTGGCACTTTATATTGAAATTGGGTACGTTTAGACCTTAGTCTTTAGATCACATCAGTTTATATCCTGTCATTAATACTGTCTAAGAAGTCACCATGACCAGACGTAAAATTACTAAAGCTACAATAGATAAGCCATGTACCACTATAGACTCATTTTTGGTGCGAGCAGTTAGTGCAATCTCGGATGAAATTGACAAGACAGAACGTCGTTTATCCCTGGGCCCTAACATGCCAGTGGGGGAAGCATTAGGTAATAGTAGTGGATCTCAACAGGGCGAGCTAAAATTGGCTGCGGAAGCTGCCCCAAATGCAGCCCACGGAACATTAGGGCCCCCTGGAAATATAGTAGACCCTGAACAAGTCTTGTTTACTCAACCTGTTTCTCCTATCTTGCATATACCGGATAGATCACCATCTCCGAAGAAGAAGAACGGTTGTAAGAAGAAACAAACCGGGTTGGGGATTTCGAAAGGCAAACAAAGTGCGATGCTGACCCCTAAAAACCGGATATGCGATAATCAAGACGGCCAAGATACTATTGCTAACTCACAAATTACACTAATTATAGCCAAAATTTCATCTAAATTAGAGGAGTTACTCAGGCCAGTCTTTGAGAAAATGGATAAATTATCTAGTGAGGTGACTAAGATCTGTGACCTTTTGAGGGATAGTAGTGATGTGACAAAAAGGGTTGCACTCAAGAGAGGGATAGATGAGTCTTCTTCTAAGTTAATTACTCCCAGTGCTAATAGAATAAACATAGGAACAGGTAGCGAGCCCCCTGGGGATCGAAATGTTATATCAAATATAGGGATTAGTGGTAGAACTAGTGAACTTACAACACTTAATCCTTTAAGACAGCATGCCCAGACCAATCACCGCCGATCCGTTCGAGGGGCAAGGAGGAGGGGAGGGACATAGATCATTCAAAAGTTACCATAAATAAGTCAGACCACAATATAGCCCAAGAGAGGCGAGTGGACGTTGCCATCAATTTGCCCCCAGAGTGTTGCCCATTTGTTGTTGTCCTGGTGAATGTACCACCTTTGCAACCGGGACAATTGGAGAACTACGACACTCTAAAGAATAGAACAGTACACTGGCTGGATAAGAACTGTGACTTCCCTGTGTCCGGAGCTAATCAGATTATACTAACCCGAAGAGTGGGTTGGATTGGCCCTTTAAAAAAGTGTCTTCAAGGAGACTGTATTATTATTAATTTTCAAAACCCTAGTTGGGCTAGAAATACCCTAGCTAGAGCACCCTTATTGCTTCAATCTGACCCAACTATGACACTATTACCACTTGTTTTTTTTTATAGGCACTTAAGGCCCAGGCAAGTTAAGGATGATGTTCAAACCTCATGGAGTAGGAACTTACCTTTGCCACTCCAATCCTATCAAGATTCAGTAGCCTCTAATAGATACCCCCGGAGTATGAATCAATTACCATTAACTCCATCCTACCAAAATGTACCAGTTTTTAATCGATATCAAGCCTTGAGCTCCCTTGAAGTAAATGATTGACATAAGTGTATCAATCACTCTAGTTTGGAGCTACCCAGGAATGAAGAGTGGGTTGACAAAGAAGCAGGGAACCCACTCCTAATTGAATTGAATCAGACTGAGCCTACAGTTATTGTAAATGCAGGGGGTATATCCTTAGAGGCTCCATTTGTAAATATAGCCAATGGAAGTAATGGAAAGTACACTCAATCTAATCCAGGGGAAATTTCTGAGAATGGCTACATTATTACTACTTGGAACGTTGCAGGATTTAAAGGCAAACAGAATTTACCAACTTGCCAGGATTTTATTATTAGCGGTCATGATATAATATGTCTGCAAGAGACGTGGAGTACAGATCCTATATATGTAGAAGGGTTTACATCATGCTGGCTCCAGGCCGTGCCCTCGCTAGCAGGTAGAGCCAAAGGAGGACTTTTGATCCTTATTTCAAACAAGCTATCTGTTTTTTCAGTTAAAAGAACTATTACAGTAGGTATACATTCTCAGATTTTATGGTTACACTGCCAAAAGGGTAGGGATTTGGTTTTGGTAAATTATTACAATAATGTGTTTGATTCAACTCGGAGTAATGCTGTCTCTGAATTAGACCTGGAGCTTGACAAATTGTTAAGTTTAATTAGGACAGCTATTGCTATAATCTGGGTAGGGGATTTTAACATTCAAGCCTGTCCATTGTCAATGACCAAGGTCTGTGGGAATACTGATGGGGAGGATGACATTAGTAGGCATTATGTACATAATGATTATGGTAGAGCTCTTAACTTGCTGATGGCCAAATATGACCTTGAATTGTTACAAAGCCCATGTGATATCCATGGGGTTCAAATTCCCACATTTACTGGTAGAAATGCTGCTTCTATTATCGATCACATACTTGTTTCTACTAGCAGCAGTTATCTGTGTTCTACCCCATGGATCACTGAGCAGGTATCGAGCGACCATAATAGTATCTCTATGTCAACTCTATGTTGGGGTTCTAAAATGATAGCTAATCAAGATCTTATAACTAATATTACCCCTATTAGGCCCAATGGGACACGTATTAAATGGGTTGGTGTGGACCCTGTAAAAGTTATAAAAGAAATTTTCATTAAATGTGACTCAGACATCTCTTATTGCCTCAGTGAGGATGTTAATCCTTCCCTGTTATTAGCCACCTTTTACAAAATTAATGTTGTAATTGAGGGGATATTGACTGCACCCTTTAGGGATAATATTAGCCATAACAGAGGTTGGTTTGATCATAACTGTACTCAGGCTTTAAACCAACTCAAACAAGCCTTGGGTCATAGACCTAGAAATACTGAGGTCATCAAAAAATTGCGTCTTAATTATAAATTAGTCCTTAAAGCAAGGAAAACTAAGCTTCAAGAGTCAGCATGGGAAAAGTTATCAATGGCCGCTGATACTGCGAATGGCAAGCTGTTCTGGGATACGGTTAATTCCCCGTTCTTAAAGAATGATTCATTCCCTGAATTAATATCGCATGTTAATTGTGATGCATGGGTGAATCATTTTTCTAGTATTTTTAACCCGGAGTGTGATATTTTTAATTTGCCAAGTGCAGTGGGAAGTGAGTGGCCCGTGTTACCATTAGATATTACTATAGAAGAAGTATAAGATGGATTGACCAGTAGTAAGGGGGTAAAGCACCAGGCTCTGATGGGCTCCCTATTGATGTTTATAAAAGTGAAATAGTTTTATGGAGCCCCATTTTAACTAGTTTTTAATTCAGCAGTGACAGTCTATTCCGCCGTCATGGGCCCAGTCTGTGATAATCCCTATATTTAAAAAGGGTATTAAAACTGAGGCTAAAAATTATCGTCCTATTTCTCTTTTGGACTCCTCAGTCAAGGTGATGAGCAGAATATTATTGGCGAGACTTGAAAACTGGGTTATAGATAATGAGATTCTCTCCCCAGTCCAATATGGTTTTAGAAAAGGGATGGGTACCCTTGAGCAGTGCATTAATTTAGAACTCCTGGTAGGAAAATATGCACACGTCAAAGAGGGAAGATTGTATCTGTGTTTTGCAGATCTCAGCAGCGCGTTCGATCTCGTTGACCACTCAATTTTATGGCCTACTTTGCTTAATTTAGGTGCCCCTAAAGAAATTATTTACTTTTTAGCAAGGCTGTATGAGAAACTCTCCAGCAAGGTGCGGTATGGTCAGCGGGGGGAATGTACACAACCCTTTGATGTTAAAAGAGGCATTCGACAGGGCTGCGTCTTAGCGCCGTTACTTTTCTCTTTATTTATTAATGAAGTAGATAAAACCCTTGTGCTGTTGCAGGCAGATGCACCACAAATAGCTGGCAACCCTGTACCTATCCTACTTTATGCCGACGATGCGGTGTTGTTGTCTAGAACCCCAGTTGGCCTGCAACGACTAATGGATAGTTTTAGCCTTTTTATAAAGAACAGGAAATTGCTAATTAACAAAACAAAAACCTTCGTTATGGCCTGCGGCCAGAAAGCCAGGAAAAGTAAAAGTTTCTATATAGAGAATTCTCCTGTGGACCTGGTTAATACTTTCTGTTACCTGGGTGTAACTTTCTCAGGAAACGGGAAATGGGCGAACGAATTTGTTAATGTACGCTCTAAGATGGCTAAGAGTGCCCATGGGATTTTTCGTTTTGCAGCTAAGTTAGGCAATCGACGTATTAAGGACATGGTTGACATATATAAGGCCAGATGTGTCGCCATAGCCCTTTATGGTGAAGGGGTCTGGGGTCATAATCAACCCCAGTTACTACAACTTGAAGAAAACTTTCTTAAAACGCCTACTGTGCTTACCTTCATCAGCATCCACCGAAATTACACATTGTGAAGTAGGCATTAATTATTTATCGGATCTCATTGCCCTGCGGCCTCTATTATTATGGAGATCTATCTGGGCTAAAGAGGAAACTAAATTTACTCAAAATATTATTAAGGATTGTTTACTCTTGGATAAAAGTTTTAGTATCCCCTGGCTTAAAAATATTCGGGATTGGTTTAATAATTTATTCAATCTTTCAATCCAGGGTGATCCAGGTTGTGTGATAAATATACCCAAACAAGAGATTAAAAATACCTTTTTAGCCTACCAAAAAAGAGGTTCGCGGGAGAGTAATTGGGAGGCAACCAACTTTTGTATTTTACCAACAGTTGGAGGTCAGAAGAGGCTTTCAAGATTATCTGACAGTAGTGACTAGGCCATCACATCGCTTTGTTCTGACCCGTTTGAGACTAGGTATAGTACATCACTTGGTTGCGTTCCCCACCATGAAAATGTGTCCGTTGACTTTATGCCCCTGCGATGGGATATCAAAACAGAGCACTAGCCACTTCCTGCTATTTTGTAAGTTTTACTCTTTTAAGATCATTTTATCTGAAACCTATTCTTTTAAAATTTAATGTGAGAAGATTTCATGCTGCTATGAATATATTGGTTACTCTTAACGATCCCGGTTTATATTTCCATGTGGCTTCCTTTATCTTAAAATCAATAGCTGCGAGGAAGTCTATCACTTTTGACAATTAACCGGACTGTTCTATGTATTGAGCATTTAACAAATTTGCTGCTAGGGAATGTATTTTGTAATAGAATTAATTGGACTGTTATATGTAATGAATGTTTTATATATGTGTGTTTTAAATTTTGTTTTTGCTTTTATGGTTGTTGCACAAACCGAATAAAGTTCTTTTGACTTGACTTGAGACTGACTGTGATGGAGAGCTTGTCGGATACTCCAAGTTCATCCTGGTAAAATATTTTGTCTTATGACTTAGTCTTTTAAGTCCCATTCCATCACAGGAGTACCTTTCTAAACCTTTCCTCAGGAGAGAAACTTAAAGACTCGCAGGGTGTAAGGCAGAATCCAAGAGGAGGGTTCCAGTCCAGGTCAGTTGCCGTTGGTCAGCTGGGTACTTCAGCAAAAAGTCCTTTTGTAGCCACACAGGTCAGCCAGCTGACCCTTGGATTCCACTTCTTTGTCCTGGGTGCGAGAGTCGGTGGGTCCAGTTCTTCAGGGCTCCTCATGTCATAGACACTAAGTTCAGTTCTCTTCTGATCTTCCGCAGGTCTAGAAAGTGTTCTGTAGTAGGTGCCTGGAGATGCCGCATTTATGCCTGGCACAAGTTAGTGAGTGGGGTGACTCCTGCCCCTCCCTATCCAACGGGGTAAAAGTCCTCGGCCAACCATACCCACATTTTCAGTAGTTCCGGTTTGCATTACTGTAAACAGGACCAAAATGCAATGTCAGGGCATTTTCAAGATGATGCAAGTCTTCGGCCACACTAACCTTGGGCTCTGAAACTGGGAATGTGTTTGGGGAGTGTACTGTGGTAATCGTACAGTCCTCCCACATCCAATATTAAAATCCAGTCTAGAGCAGGTACTGTACCGCAACAAACCCAGAGACAGAAGTCTGGTAGGACAAAAGCAAGTTCTTCAGCAACCAGATAGTGGATACCCTAGAATTGTCTTGGCATCCTGATCTTTCTTTTCAACTGTGCCTCAGGTGTTGTGTGAACCCAGCATACTTGTCAAGCAGGATTTGACACTGTAGTGTCAAAAAAGATGCTCACAGCCCCACCCTTTATGTTCTGTGGAGTTCAGTGGAGTCATCTCTGCCCGTTCAGGTCAGCCTATTGTGTGCTTTTGGGAGGCATTGCACACCTATTTAAGGCTAATCACTGGCTGGGAGAAGCTGGAGAGCCAATGCAAATTAGCCTCCAGGAACTTCAGGCAGGGAAAAGGTAACTTTCTAAAAAGTACGTTTCATTACTATTTATTGAAAATCCAACTTCAAAACTGAACTGGATTTTTAATAACTACTAAAAATAGTTTGATTATTTTTGTAGCTGGGCTCATTCCCTAGATACAGTATTAATTTAACATTGCTTCTCAGTGTTTCTCTATAGGCCAGCCAGCCTTCCTACAGTTAAAATAGATTTTGGGTGCTAGTCACTGAAATGATGTTAACATTACATTTCTAAATATTCCTACTTTTAAAGGTGTATGCACCCTGCCTACATCATGGTTTTTCCACTGCTACAGCCAGACTGCAATGGTAGGCCTAAATTTATGAAGTGCCATTACTTGAGCCCTTTCTTTGATTGCTTATTTTCCAAACCAGTAGTGAATTTGGGAGAGTATGAACTGAGTACTAGAATAACTTCAAGGTTTTTATTTTGCCTCTCCTAAATATAGCTCTCTGAATGTTAACGGTTTTGGCATCAGTTGTTGACGTTTAATCTTCCTCGTTGATGAGGAACTTGTTTCAGATGCTTCTTCTGGCGCAATCTGTTCTTCTTTGGTAAAAACCAGCATCAGTGGGATTCTATTTGACTCATTCAAAAGCATGCTGCCATCCTTTACATAAGCTGTGTTTAGTGAGGCTTTCTATGTCAGAAAAGGTTCAGGGTTTCCACAACAGTTTCAGCACCATGTAAAAGTTATTCAACATGCCACTTTGATAGATTTCGACAACCAGGTAATAAAATGGCAAGTATCTAAATTGAATTTGGTGTCGCAGTATATCTTTATATACAGAGGTTCACCTCCTTGCATTTTCATTCATATAGGCAGAGCTCAATGATGTTCCCTTTGTTTTTAGAATCACACCAATCCATTACTATGATGTAGTCCGGTTTTAATTAGTGCTCTGTGACTCGTTGCTGGGTGAAATCCTGTGGGTCAGGTAAGGCCCACCCACTTTGCATCAATATATTAAAGTTCACACTTGTTGCCTATAGCCTTTCCTACTGGTTCTTCAGGGGAGTGTTGTGTAATCAGTGCAAATTGTTATCCTTGCCTATCAAGTTATTGTAAGTTACCATATCACATGCTACTTTTTAGTCCATGGTTTGGTGGTGATGTTTCTGTTGTACATCCACTAGACTTAATCAGCAATAAAATGCACTGGCCTGTATTTATGCCACTCATTGGCATAAATGGGGGCAAATAAACAAAAAGGAAGCTTGTTTACATCAAAGCTTCTCTAAAGAAATGGTGATTAGCTGTGTAATTCATTTATACACCTTTTTGCTTTAATATTTATCTGTTTTTGCTGTTTCTTTAATAGAGAACTGAAGGATAACCTTGGCAGTGATGATCCAGAGGGAGACATACCAGTATTGCTGCAGGCGATCCTGGCGAGGAACCCAAATGTTTTCAGGGAAAAAAGTATGCAGAACAGATTTGGGGTACAAGGCGGTGAGGATATGTTTCAGTGAATTAATATGAAGTGTAAAGCACAATAGTGCCACATAACTCTTAAAGCTACTGTTGTGCAAGATGGCGTTGTCCCCTGGGTAATCTGCAAAAGTTAAATACAGGTTTTGGGATTGAGAATTACCATGTTATTTTTTAATTTATTTTTTACTTTCATTTGTTGCTTGTACATTTGGCATTTCAGGTTACTTGTTTTAGTCATTGAGCCTATTTTGCCTATAACTGGAATAAAAACATTAAAAACATTAGAGACTAGGCTGGAAGAAAGGGTAAGCAAACATTTTACCAATGGCATAAATAATGAAGGTGTCTGGCATGTGTAACTGACCACTTGGCTTGTTGAATTAAGAGCTTTGATTACTGGTACCTTAAGATTCTCTTCCTTTTTCCTTTTCCAATTCTTTGCTTTGACCGTTATGATTAGAAGCTGCTCTTCCAGTGTGATATAGACATAGCTTGCCTGGTCAATAAGACTTGGCAGTCAAATACTGAATCCTTAGCATTACATTGGCATCAAACTCTTATCAAATCATTTTAAAATGCAGCAAGAACTTTAAGCACAAGTTTCAGACCGCATCCAGAAATACTAATTTTGGACTAATATCATGGTACTAGGAATGGAAGCCAAAAAAATGGACTTCTTGTTCTTCTCTTCTCTCTGCATGCTTCCTCATGGATTGATCTCTCTTCTAGAGAGATCAGTGTATTGACAGGAACTTAATGGTAGCCCATAACTGTTCTTGATTTAGACCTCTGAAGATAACCTCCACTTCTGTGTTCTTGTAGTCTACAAGAAATCCCCAACACCTACTAGACTTTTTCCTCCTTGTTCTCCTACACCGCCTTCATTTGAAGCAGTTCTGTTTTTGAAACTTAATGAATTTAGAGTATCATTAGCAGATCACCAACACTTGCATATGTGTGTGCGCATATGGTATTTCTTTAGCACTAACCTAGCCAAAAGGCCGGAGAGCATTGTGCGCTTTCTTCTGTAAAGGGAAAGCAGTACCCACAATGCCACAGAACTATTAGGATAGGATGGTATTTGTAAAGCGCAGTATACCCGAAGGTGTCAAGGCGCTGGGCAGACAGAAGCAAAGAGAGAAGCGCTATCAGCCGATTAAGAAGAAAATAGCCATATTTTCAGAAGTTTTCTGAAGACCAAGAGAGAGTCTGCATTGGCAATGAAAGGGGGCAACTAATTCCAGAGCTTGGTGGCGGCTACAGACCAGGAGCGGCCGCCCCATCTGGACCTGCGAAATCTGGTCCTCCCGGGAGTGTACCATTGAAACATGGATAGGATATTAAATACTTGCGTGCAATAACTAATGCCTCAACCACCATTTCTGATATATTGCATAATCAGATTATAAACCGAGAAATTCTGCCTCATTCACACCACACGTCGGACACACATTGGGCTGGCTTGGTCAGCCTTGTGTCGACCAATATGAGTGAAGTAAACTTGGTGTAAATTTGAAATGAAGCAACTTGTTTTTGTAATTTAAAGACACTTGGTTTGCAATCAATTCTATTGTTGATCTTAGTGTCCATAAGCTAAATCCTATTACGCAGCTTGTCCAGGACTCTTAATTTATGTACCTGAATCTCCATCACCACCATGTACATGTTGGATACACGGTGTCTCTGTGCTAAGTGGATATGTGACCGATCAATTTAGATTCTTCAGGAAAGGGCTAGAATTTCTTTTGATCAAATTACATAAATAGAAATTAAATCTAATTATTGGGGATGGTGCCCCCTCCTTTTTAACTGATCTAAGGCAAGAACTCTCCACCTTCATGAAGATCGCCCAAATGGTTGATCTGACGCTTCACCTTCTGTAATGAGCTTCCTTTAAAAAAATGACCCAAGTTCCTGAATTTTCTAGTTTGGAAGAGAGAAAAGAAAAAGGGGGGTTCTCCTGTGTGCTCAATCAGCCTCATCCACACAGTTAATGTCTTGGAAATGGGATGAATCTCACCACAAGGGGCTTGGTATTTAATGAGCAGTAGCGTTTTTAACAGGAGGAGATTGTTCATTGCGCACTCATACTGAAGTGGTGAAGATTAGATTCTGGGGACTCCAGAAATGTTCATATTGTGGTTGTACAATCAAGTAGTTTCGCCGAGGTGAGAACTGTAAACCCTCTCGCTGCCTAAGGTAACCATGAACCCTCATAACTCGCGTTCAGGGATTTCCTTGCTTATCAGTATTGGGGTTTGTTTTGGAATACGTATAGCAGTTTAGGCAACACTACCATTTTGTTGAGGGAGACATGCCATATTATGGAAAGAGGGCGTTAATCCAATTACTGATTCTTGATTCCCTTTTTAACAAAATCATCTGTTCTTGACAGACAATATTTGGTTCACCATACACAACCTTTTAGGAGATTCTCTCAATGGAGAGCCATCCACAACCTGCTGCATCTCAGGAGTAAGTGGGAAAACTCCAGTTAATGCATAACCCAGGGTATGTGCCAAAGGAAGTGACGTCTTCCTTTCTAGGAGGCAGATTGACAGGTGAAGGTTTACCAAATAGGAGAATGTTATCAGCATATAAACTACCTGCTTGTTTGCATATAATCCTGATACACTAATCTGTGTACACTCCACATATCTGGCAGGCAAACTGCTCTACCAAAAGGGTGAAGAGAAGGTCCGATTATGGAAACCCCTGCCTATTGCACTTGCCCAGGAAGAAGCTATCTAAAGGAACCCAGCTGATGAGAAACCCCAGCTTCTGGTTCAGCATATAGTAGACTAACTAATGAGGAGAAATAGTTCCCAACCCCAGCACCTCAAACAGAAAGACCACTCAACAGAGTTGAAAGCCTTCTCTTCATCTAAGATAGCCACTACAGCCTGTATCTTTGGGTCTTTATTGTGATGAATGGCTAAATGCCTTCTCAGATTGTGTGGACCAGGTTTGTATCAAACCCACTTCTGTGAAAACAAGTATGGCATATACAGATACAGCTTGTGAGCCAGCAGTTTTGTATGAGGAGCACTCCTCTGCTGGCTTACCTTGCTTTGCAAACTTGTTCTATGCTCCCTTTGAGTGGTGTCAGATAGACAGCAAACCAAAAATGACTTCCTGCCTCTGGAAGAAGTGGGGTATAATCAAATCTGACACTTCAGTGTAGAATTCCATACAGATAACTTCTGGGCCAGAGCTTTATTAGCTAATTCTACGATCTCCTCAAACTCATCGGCCGTGACTGGTACATTCAGGCAATATTGTCCATCTTCAAGCTAAGGCAGCCTTGTTTAGATATCACTTTTTCTTATCAATGAAGTGGGATGTCTTGGGACCAAAAAGTGAGCAGTAATATTGTTGAAACACTTGAGCATTTACGCAGGGGCACTCAATACCTAATTTTCATCTTTTACTGTTAATATTTCAGCTTGTGCCCTTGTTTCTGCACCCATGCCCAGCTTCTTGTGTGATCCCTTTCACCATAACTCACTGCTACCTTACAAGACATATGTTTATTTCCACAGTCTGCTGTCTTACGAAACTCAGCAAGAGCATCCTTGATTTGTTGCCTGTGGTAGGGTATGTTACAAATTGGGTTTTGGTTGACTGGGGTGTGAGCCCTGGTCAAGCAGCAACCACAATCCTAGTAATGGTAAGGCACAAGCAAACCCCAAATTAGCCTGTGGTCACCCTATGGTAGCTTGGCACAGGGCAGTCAGGGCTAGCTTGAAGGCAATGTGTAAAGTCTTTGTGCAACACTTCAAACAGTAAAACAGTGAAAACACCACACAAAGATACCACACCAGGTTTAGAAAAGTAAAGTTCTGTTTAATAAATAAAACAAGACAAAAACAACAAAATTCCAATCCGAGATATTCAGTTTTAAAGTTTTAGGTTGAAATAGCACCAAAAAGCACAAAGCGCCAACAAGGGTTGCTGCGGACCGGGACAAATTCCCAAGTTCAAACTGACTGCGATGGAGTGCGGGCTGGCTACAGAAACCCAGTTAGGCCTGCTGAACAACGTACCTTAAATCCTGGTTGCGGAGCATTTTGTGGATCCGGGTCGACGAAGCGTTGTGCAGCCGACGCAGTGCGTCTTTTACGAGATGCTGTGAGGCTGCAGTGCGAGGTCCTGTTGCACCGTTATCGAGGATCCAGTTTATGGGGCTTCTGATGCGTAGTTCTGGCGTCAGGGATACTGTACGCAGCTGGCGATGTGGCTGTTCCGAAGAGCTGCGATGGGGAGTCCTGCGTCGTCGAGGCTGGCGTCGACAAGAGATGCAAGGACCTTGGCCGGAGATGCGCCGTGCCTTTAGTGATTCATCGTTTGCGAGGGCGATGCAGGCCTTGTGCATTGGTTCCAATCCACGCAGCAGTGGTGATGCATCAGTTCTGCTCGAGGATGCGGCACTCGGTCGAGGGGCTGCTCCGCAGAGGAGATGCGTCTGTTCTGCTTGTAAACACCTTAGGCCCACTTCCAAGGGTCCGAGACTGGGGTGGCATGACTTGGTCACCTGTGAGTCTACCCTGCCGAGTGCAGGTGCAGATGCAAGGTTGTTGGAAGTCTGTTATATCCCTGAGGTTTCAGATCAGGAGGCCAGCCAACTAGCCCTTGGATTCACTCTGGGGTCTGGAGTCAAGAGATGCAGGTCCTGTCCTTCTCACCCAGGCAAGAGGGCAGTAGGCCAGCACAGCAGAGCAGGAGTGCAGTCCAGCATAGTTGCAGTCCCTTCAGCAGCACAGCAGTTCTTCTTTCTGGTAGAGTATACGCAGGTCCAGAAGTGTAGTTAAGTGGTGGTGTCTGAAGTCCATTTCTTATACCTAGTGGTGCCTTTGAAGGGGAGGAGATTTCAGAAACATGCCTTTGAAGAGCACAGATGTTCTTCTGTCCTGCCATGGCTCCAGACTCATTAGAGAGGGGTATGCAGTCCTTTGTTTGTGGACAGGACACAGCCTTTTCAGGTGTAAGTGAAACCGTGCCCAGCTCTTCCCTCCCACTCTATCACGATGGCCTGTCAAGTCGCATCTACACTCCCATTGTGTGTGGCTGTCTAGGAGGAATACACAAAGCCCATCTGCCAGCTGCACCCAGTTATGTGATCAGAGACAGGCTACAGGCACCAAATGGTTAAAGCAAGAAAAATGCAACTTTCTGAAGGGGCCTTTTTAGAATTGTAATTTAAAATCTGACTCCACCAGAAGTTAATATTTTAAATTAGGATTCCAGAGACTTGAACCAGTTATTTTTGTCATTCTAAACAATGGGGTATTCCCAAATAGTCCCTGGACCTGGGCATCGGTTATTATAAAGAAACAGTGGTCCTGGACCAATTGTTCAAGGAAGAGATAGATTGACAGAATTATCAACTTATTTGAGCTTACATTAATCCGCTCCCAAACGTCTGTAAATCGTAAAAATAAATGTGCAGAAAAACCACTAAGTATTATTACAATAGATTTATTTAGTCATTGAAAGGAATAATCAGAGGGTCAAGAAAAAAAGGAGAATGTTCTAGGGAACGTGTAAGAAAAAGTGCTCAAGTGTGTATATATAGGAGTCAAAAGAGCTCAAAGTGTAGAAAAGTAAAGGGCATATATTTAAAAACTGTACAAAACTGATATCCAATAAACCGTTAGATGCAACCTGGCCACATGCAAATTATTCATTTGAATTTGTAAGGAGAATTTCCTTAAGGCTGTAAACAGGGGTAATGGGGAAGGAAATTGGTCCAGGTGCG
The DNA here is from genome assembly GCA_963921515.1 of Calotriton arnoldi. Classification (NCBI taxonomy): domain Eukaryota; kingdom Metazoa; phylum Chordata; class Amphibia; order Caudata; family Salamandridae; genus Calotriton; species Calotriton arnoldi. Next base: position 1,628,908 of record CAWUFW010000638.1, read on the forward strand.
GTAGGGGGTAGCGTCGACGTTTCGATCCGACATCGGCAAACGAGGGACTTTAATACCTCAGCTATGCGGATCTTCCTCAGGACAAGGGGACAGGTGAAATGACCCTCATTAATCTTGCAATGCTCAATTGGGAGTCCAAAACCTGGTTACACCAATGCCCATGAAGTGGCAAGGGCCAACTAAGGACAATTCCCGTTATTCAGTAGATATAAACCATGGCGGTGGTGCCCAAACCATCCATGGAACATAATATTCTGGCCCGTGTGTGTGGCAAGAGTTTGCTGAATAAATCAGGCAATTCGGGGCACAGCGTAATTTTGCAACTGTAGACGATCTGATCTTACTCCATCGCGGTAGCTACCGCGATGGAGTAAGGACGTCGATCAGATCGTCTCCAGTTGCAAAATTACGCTGTGCCCGAATTGCCTGATTTATTCAGCAAACTCTGCACACACACGGGCCAGAATATTATGTTCCATGGATGGTTTGGGCACCACCGCCATGGTTTATATCTACTGAATAACGGGAATTGTCCTTAGTTGGCCCTTGCCACTTCATGGGCATTGGTGTAACCAGGTTTTGACTCCCAATTGAGCATTGCAAGATTAATGAGGGTCATTTCACCTGTCCCCTTGTCTTGAGGAAGATCCGCATAGCTGAGGTATTAAAGTCCCTCGTTTGCCGATAAGCCGGATCGAAACGTCGACGCTTACCCCTACCGCACCTGGACCAATTTCCCCTTCCCCATTACCCTGTTTACAGCCTTAAGGAAATTCTCCTTACAAATTCAAATGAATAATTTGCATGTGGCCAGGTTGCATCTAACTGTTTATTGGATATCAGTTTTGTACAGTTTTTAAATATATGCCCTTTACTTTCTACACACTTTGAGCTCTTGACTCCATATATACACTTGAGCACTTTTTCTTACACGTTCCCTAGAACATTCTCCTTTTTCTTGACCCTCTAATGATTATTCCTTTCAATGACTAAATAAATATATTGTAATAATACTTAGTGGTTTTTCTGCACATTTATTTTTACGATTTACAGACAGTTATTTTTGCAGCATGAATCTTTTCTGGATTCACATGCCACGCATTATTCTGCCATCTAGTGGTTAGGTCCGGAATTCTCCACTTTTTGTAGCCCTTCTATTCGTTGTTTTTTGTTGTTCTCGGCTGTCAACGGATCCCCCATTTGGTGTCTCCTGTGATGTCGTACGCCCTCCCCCGGAAGCTCCCAGCTTAGGTCGCCATCTTCAGATTCTTTTTTTCCTGCCATTGGGTCGGGATGCTTTGGCTGAATGCTCTCCAACATGATGAAGAAAAAGTTGGAGACGTTTGTTAGAAGTTTGCTGAAAGATTACACCAAATTCTTAGAAGAACATCGATTAAGAGATACAGAAGGGGATCCTAGAGGGAAGGAGACTATTTCCACAACAGTTTAAAAAAATGCCCGAACAGAGGGCTCCCAGTTTGACCTAATGAAGAAGACTCCTTTCTAGTTCTCCCCGAATTGCCACTACAAATTATTGCAGAAGGACCGTCGCCCAGTCTGCAACATCTGCCTACTCATAAACCATCGAAGTGAAGACTGCAGCACCTGTGCCGAGCTCAATTTGAAAATTCTGGGGCGAGGAAGAAGCAGAGTCGTGCACATTACACCATGCAGGGACAGAAACCAAATCCATCACTGAAAAACCTGGGTCTGTTGAGTGACTAGGAGGAAAACGTCGCAGAAGTTGCCAAAGGAGAAACATCTGATGCTGACATGAGGATAGTCTAGGTTGAAGCACTGGCAACCAAGAAGGACAAGAGAATGGAGGTAAGAGACATTGACCCCAAAACAATTGCATGAGTCTCAAAGGCAGGCTCATAGGCCCTTAGACAGAGCCCCTCTGATCCCTCGAAAGGTATACTGCAGGAGGAAAATCTACAGATAAGACTCAGTTGGTGAAAGACGGACAAGGGAGAGACGCTTCGATGTCGAAAAAGGAGAGGTCTCTAGACGAGCAGAGAAGCTCGATGACTGATGTGTTGTCGAAGGAATCTTTGACGTCGAAGAGAAAATCGATGTTGACCCTTGACACCGAAGAACCCTCAGCCGAGACCGAGAGGAAGAGGTGCATCGAGGCTGAAAGGGCTGCGTTTCTTCAAAAGAAGAAAGGCTTTGACGAATCCTTAAGGGGATTTAGAATTCTACCAAAAACGTTGACGCCGAAGGAACAGGGCAAGAAGGATGCTGAAGATATCAAATCTCCTTTAACTCCTGAACTACAGGAGGAGTAAGGAGAAATCTTCTATTATGTTTCATATAGGTACCCAAATATAGGCCGGGGTAATATCATACACCTTCACCTACATTACCTCCCCTACACAACACAATAACTGACCTTTTAGGATTGAACCTTTACCTAGTTCTAGTCCTGGGCGCAGAAGGAGGGTTTCTCCGTGAACAATAGTGTCCTATAAACTTCATCAATAGACTCACACAGTATGAATGAATATTCATAAGGGTTGTTGGAAACCAGGCTGGGGCTACACCACCTGCATAATATCTACGTACAAGGTTCATCCCATATGTCATCCTCAAATCCAACAATGGCTAACACAAGAAACAAGGGACAAAGGAACCCTAGATACTTTCTGCATAAATACAGCACATCTTGCTAGTGTTAGAGGGAACCGAGACTTCCAGGCCAACACACTGACCAGAGACGCTGAGGCTCCTGCATGCAGACGCTCCAGCTGACAGTGGTCTAAACATCCCTCGCGGGGTGTCCAACTCGAGACCAGGACGGGCTCCTACATTCTCACACTTCAGGTAATGGGGTTCGACTAAATGCTAGAGAGATTCTTGGCTTCACACCTACTCACATGCTAGGTACATCTAGATAGGCATCGTAGGAGTACGCGCTTTCTTTTATCATGCATTTTATATTCATGTATGCATTTATGATTATTGCAAAATGGTAGAACTGTACTATCCATTTATATTCCTTATACTGCTGATTATTTATATCTGCTACTGTCTAACAATTATTGCAGCACATCTATTTTACACTAGAAGAACAACTGTGCAATAAATACTTATTGTAACACGCTCGACTGTTTCTTCTGTGTAATCCTCTGAGACCGAATAAGTGAGCACGAGTGACTGAGCGAAAAGTAGTACATTGTTTCCACGATCCTGAGGGATCAGGGTTGTCATGTTCTAAGGTTGCCAGAAACTATTCTCTCCCCGATAAGGAGACACTAGTGGCAATGTGAGCTAGCTAATGCAAACAGGCTAACATTTTCGGTGGGGGTGTTCAGAGTCAGTCTGCCACCAAGCCCACAGTTCATGTTATCCGAACGCGCAGATTCTGTATAGGTTATATATAGGAACTACACGACATGGCGCCGCCAACGTTGGTTGGGTACTTATTTAACAGTAGAATCTGAGTAGTTCAGTCGTGCTATTTCTCAGAGACCCCTACTCACAAAACATCAGAGACGTCTGGAGTGGGTGGGCACAAACTCCGCCACAGCTGAGTAGGCTAAAAGTCCTATTTATTAGCTGTTGGTTTATCAAGCTTGAAGGACACGGTGTTCCTAAAATTGTGCAAATAACACCTTATCTTAGTTTCCTTGAACAAACTAGCTTGCGTTCTACACAAAATGACTGAGGCCGAACATAGACCCAGTACAGTAAATACTACACGTCTCAGACGGAGGAAGAAGAGGCAAACGCAATTTAAATTGCACCTAAATTCAGACATACAATCACCCTGAAACTATTAGAAAATGGTTTATCAAGCTAGGGGTGGCTTAGTAGCTTTCGTGATTGAGGCACACGAATCAAACAAAACAGAGGTATTCTATTTGTGGGTTACATTCTCAAGCAGATGCAAGAACACACACATTTCACTACTATACAGAAGGAGATGCACCAGTGGAATATTGTCCGTTCAAGGACATAGAGGTGCCACTCACGTACCAGGAATACTTATACTGGTTTAAAGGCGCCCTACCCCACATAAGAAACGGAGTAAGATTAGGCCCGCTCGGAGGAGAGGGGGCAAAATGGCCGATACTAGCGGCCTACACACCACATCCTGGCATTGAAACAATGCCGCAGGCAGACTTACTCATACAACACAAGGATTTAATAAAAATCTACAGAAACTTGACGCAATTCGTCATAAGGACTTTCACAGTCCAACCAGCAACACTTGCAACAAATGGAACTCAATCTCAGGGTACAGCAACTAAAATCACACCACAAACGTTACACGCAGTAATGGGCAAAATGCCCATGAAACGTGAGCAAATGCCATTCTGGGTAGCTCATAAAATAACTCAGCTCGAGGCAGTATTCCCGAATACTACCCCGTTTGAAAAACACAGAATGCTAACAATCTGCTTGCCCATGGGGATAACACCACAAGTAGAGGATTGCACCTCTTGGGGTACAGTCTTTGCTGCCATATATACCAGGACACATGGTATTCCTTCATTAGCAGTGATACCGGATGTATTACGACAAATACAAAACGAGTACGGAGCAGAACCTGCTCTGAACTTAGGGATGAAGTTACTAAATAACTATGACCAGGTATCGGCTATAATACTAGCTAATATTAAAGGGGAGGCAGCTTCAGTGGCTATCCGCCAACGCCTAAGGGAGCACGGTCCGTTGGATCAACAACACGAACTGCCCAAAATAATTGAAACTGCATATGCAGAATTAGGCAGAGACAGTTTGGGGGAAAAGCTTTAAAACCCCAACTAATGGGCAGTCCTGAAAAGGACAATTCCAGGCAGACACCTGCTTCTTCTAAAAAGAAGTGGGATAATAAAAAGCAACAAAACTTTAAAGGAAACAGATCTCAATCCCGAGGCAGATCTCCTCCACAGGAGCCCTCTGAAAAGAGGTACAACCTCAGGAATAGGGATAATATTAGGAAACCTTACGGGTATCAGGATACTGATACACGTTCCTCTCGTTCCTTTCAGGGCTCGACGAAAAACTCAGAGAGAGAGAAGGACGGTCAGAACACAAAGAAGAGCGTACAAAGTCCAGAGACAAACAACACGCTCAAGACTATACTTCCAAAAAAGAAGAAAAGCCAAAATCAAAACCTCAGTTTAAGAAGAAGAAAGTTGCAGGCCTGAAGATCAGACATGCCCAGAATTCTGAGAACACAACTTCTGAACGGGGAATGGGCTCCGACGATGCTAGACAGTGCGGCAGAGGTAACAATAGCTCGCCAGAACCTGATGGAATTTCTGGTGACAGCGGACTTGAATGATTACATCACAGTGGAAACAACAGATACAAGGGTGAGCGTCCCACATAAGTTACACGAAATAACACTCCAAATGGAGGGGGACAAGCCCAGGAAAGTTAAAGGTCTCTTTTGGAAAAACCTATCATCTGGTTATGACATCCTATTAGCTGAATAAGATTGGCCGCCAGCATTCGTTATGGAGTGCCCGAGGGGAGAAACGGTAATTTTTCCAGCATTCTCCGACCTCGTTCCCATTCATCTTAAACATGCATATGCACGGGAGTGGGCAGTTGCCCTAGCTCCAGCATTGTACAAAAATCATGCCGGATGGGATGAAGATTCAACCCACCACGTGATCCCGTTAAAAGTTTCACCAAATGCACAGAGACAATAATCCAATAAAGCAAGAAGCTAAAAAACAGGTCAGGGAGATCTTAGATCAACTTGAATACCAAGGGGTGATTGAATCATGCACCTAACCAATGAACAATCCTTTGTTTCCCGTATCAAAACCGGACAACTCATATCCTCTAGTTTTAGATTACAGACATTTAAACACATGCACCAAGACATTCGCTGTCCAAAACGCACACAGTGCCGCATTAATGAATAACATTGTGCGGAAAAAATACAAAACTACACTTGATATCTCAAATGGATTTTTCTGCCAAAATATAGCGCCCGAAAGCAGGTATTTGACCGCATTCTCAGCGTTGGGGTCACAGCGACAATTGTGTCACCTCCCCCAGGGTTATAAGAACAGCCCGGGGGTATTTTCAGCAAGAGTAACTGAATTACTCCAAAATTATGATGAGGAAGCATTGTCCTATGTGGATGATATTTATCTGACGGACGATGACTTAAAAAGGCACTTGACCAGGGTGAGCACCATAATTATGGCATTCGCATCTGAGGGCTAGAAATTTAATTGAAAAAAATCAAAAATCGCCCACCTCAATGTCCTGTTTTTAGGATATGAGCTTTCAAGTGAAGGGAAAAGTCCGGCAGCTAACGTTTTAGAAACGTGTGCGCTGCTCCAGCCTCCAAGATCATTGAAAAATCTACAATCGATACTGGGGTTCCTAAATTTCGGCAGAACATACATTTTGGATTATGCAGAGAGAGTAAAACCTTTCTACGACTTAATAAAACCTGACTTTTCAGTTAGACAATGGACACAGGAACACACAAACATCCTACGTTCACTACAAGAAGACATGATAGCTTCAAAACACCTACAGACGCGAGTAAACGTAAGCAACTTAGTGATCCATGTAATAGCGGGTCAATGCGGGTACACTTAACCTTCAATGAAGGCGAAACTGTACCAATCGCATACAAATCACACCTGTACACAAACGCAGAAATGCGTTTCACTTCAACAGAAAAAATCCTGACAGCAGTTCAGACCGCTGTAGCAAGAGAAAGAGCCCTGGCTCAGGGAAAACGCATAATTGTCGTAACACCGGTACCAGCTTTAGAAGCTTTTACAAAGGCTAGCATTCCAAATGCAAAAGCCTTACATCCGAGATGGATACAATGGGCTAATTCCCTTACTGCAACTGATGTTGAATACAGATTTGATCCAAGTCTAAAAACACAGGCATTTCTGCAATACGAACAAGAATATCCTCTACCAAATGAAACTTTGCCTCTAGATCAGTATGAATATATAATTTACACTGACGGATCTGCTCAACCGGCCATAGGGAGTAAGCAACAATACAGCGCAGCATGTGCAATCGTTAAAGGTTGCATGCGGGATGGAAAGTTCCATCCAAGTTGCACCAAAACGCAATCTCTGGGAGACTGCACAGCTCAGTTGGCAGAGTTAAAAGCACTGATACTAGCACTGGTGAATACGGATCACGAATTCCCCACACTGATAGTGTGTGATTCTTTTTACTGTGTACAATCATACAATGAATATTTACATCATTGGGCACAAAACGGGTTCAAAGACGCAAAAGGTGGCACAATTAAGCATAAAATGCTATGGGAACAGGTAGCTGATTTGAATAACGAACTACCGAGGGCTCATGTGATTCATACACTGAGTCATCAACGTGATGGCGTTCACACTCAAGGGAATCCATTGGCTGATGATGCCGCAAAGGGGGCTGTACGAACGGCTTCCGTAGCTGCAATCACTCGTTCAAAAACGAGGATAGACAGTGAGCTAATGGTTGCTGTCAATGCGTCGCGCAAAGGCAGCTCGGCAGTACCAAAGAAATTTCCACTCAAGTACTCCTACAAGTTAAATGCAAACAACATTCCATATGCTCAGATTCCTGGAGTGGGCGATAGAGTGATACCAAATATGGATCGTAGGCAAGGTTTAATTGATGCTGCACACGAGGGTTTGGCCTCTGCGCATACAGGCGTTACAGTGACTATTTCATTGTTGAAACAGCGCTATTGGTGGCCAGGTCTAACAAAGCAAACTAAAGACTGTCTTGAAATGTGACATCTGCCAACAAATGAAAGGCTCCACCATAACACGCCCGGCACAGACACCGTTACTAAAATCAGACAAACCTCTTGCGTGTGTGTATCTGGACCACTGCGGCCCCTTACAATCTGATGGGGCTTACAAGTATATCATGGTTGCAGTGGATTCCTGCTCAAGATTCCTATGGGTATGGCCTCGGCGTTCGGCTGACGCTCAAACTGTTATCAAAGATTTGCGAGTCTTTTTAGGGACATACGCAGTTGGCACGTTACATTCTGACCGTGGCCCGGCGTTTAGCTCTCGGGCTTACAAAAAGGCCATGGAAAGTATGGGCGTAGCATTGCGGTACTCATCTCCGTAACATCCTGAGGGAAATTCAGTTGTGGAGAGGAAGAACCGGAACATAAAGCAATCTTTAACAGCTAGGGTATTAGGCAAGGGCGGTAGTTGGGTCAATCATCTATATGGGGTACAACGAGCACTCAATAACCAGCCAAGAAATTCTCTAGGGGGTGTCACTCCATATGAGGTCCTATTTGGGACAAGACTGTGGGTACCTGATCTTGATTGTGAAGGCACAGTGGCGGATGAGAAACCATTTGATATCCATGATCGTTTGGGTGTTTTACAGGATCTAAATGAATCCAGGACACAACAAAGTAACGTCCTCCAGAAACAGACCGCCACTGGGGAAGTCAAGGCAAATACGGCAAGACCTGTCTGGATCCCAAAAGTCGGGGATCTGGTCAGAGAGAAAATAGCGGACAAAAAAGAATTTGGACCTTCATACAGAAAGCCTGTACCTGTCCTAGCAGTTCAAGGAACAAGAACTGTGCTTTTCCGCCTCTTGCCGGGAAAAAAGAGAAAAGATTTGTCTCAATCGACTTAATCAAACCACACTATGTGGCCGATACTGAATAGTAGGCCTTGTGGACTCTACAGTAGCAGACGCCCTCCTCTAGCTACATTCCAAGACGTTCAAACAAAGACTCATCACGTTTGAAGAGCCTCCTGTACGGAATGAAGGACTATGCAACAATGCTATGGAACTCGTTCCCCTTGAACCAGAAGTTCAACTTCAAAATTCAATTCAAAATAACACACGTTGCAATTAGACCAAATACAGACGTCTACGTCAACATGCCTCGACGAGAGCAAACTACGATTTCAACGAATCCCGATGCAATTCCTTCAATTGATCGAACTGCTTCTGGCTACTTCATGAACTTTGATACGTTTTCTTTGGATTTAAGTGAACCGGAAACGACGCCAGCCCAAAAATTACGCAAGCAGCAAGTTAAAGACTTTCTAAACTTTCTCAAAAAGACTTACCTGGTATCGCCTTGGTTAGAAGTCTGGGTAATTACTGGGATACTATTTTTTCTTTTCTGGCTAGGCTTAGTTATAACTTTTAGCATGCTTATTAATGGACAATACCTTCAACAAAGCTCTACAGCCCAAAAAGTTAATTTGATTCTGAAGCCACATCAATCGTCTCATCGTGAACAAAGAGACTTGTCGTCAGTGAACATTTCAGCAGTTCTTATACCGGACGGTATAGTTTGGGACAAGGTTGATTTTGATATATTCGGTCCGACTGAACTTTTAAAACTTTCACATATATTTAAAATTTCATTGAGTTAAATCATTTACCTCCAGTACATTTTCTGATGATTGGGACTCTGAAACTGTTAATAACCTGTTGTCTGATTTAGGGAAAACTGCCGCATTTCCGAACAATGAAATGTTAGAAGGTACTTCAGACTATGACACTTTGTACTGTTATCAACATTATGGTCATCATTTCCTGCACAAATCTATATCACCTAGAAATGTTTTTGAGTACCACCAGTGGGAACATTGCCCTACACCACCTAAAAGTAGTTCGCAAACATTTGCACAGAAATTTTCATATTTTTCAGGTTTTAACACCACTGACCTGACCTCATATTATTATAAGGTTACACCGACATCGGCACTGAAAATTATGTTAACTAACACCAAACAGATTTACTCTGCCTCCTTTATTGCCCAATTGTCTGAACAGGGTTTCGACCTATGGAAGGACACAATAGACTTAAAATCAGTCTGGGGTTCTAGAGACTGGCAAGTCCAGGGAACAGAAGCGCTATTTAGAGCGTGCCTCATTCCACAGCAGATGATATTTCTAAATGACACTGTGCAACAGACATCCTGTCTTGGACTAGCCAAGAAGAAGGACCTGAACACACCTCGGTTTCCAACACCATCACAGATGGAGGGGTGGCAAAATTCAACTACACGGAGGGGCAACAATAGATGACATTTTACAGTACAATAGAACAGACCCAGATTGGAAAACTGGGTGGTTTGGCCCTTAGACACGAACACATGTCAGAAAAGGTTCTGGGGTCTAACCGAAGGGTTCAATATCCATAGGCCAGACCTACGTTATGTGCAAAGAGAACATCCAGAGGTAGTGACATCCTACAGTGTTGGGAAGTTGGCCTTGATTGGCTAGATACCTCAACACTCACAGAAGTGAAACAACACTTATCCTTACTCACACAAGACATGGATCTTAGGGATTTTTTATTAGGTCCCAGGAAACCCCGTCAAACGTTTCTCATATGCTGGCATTTATGCTGCCTACAATGAAAATTGGAAAATATCCCAACAAGAGGCCGCAGAGAGGATACGGGAAATAGGCCATATTAACTTAGAGAAGGCATTAGCGGTAGTAGATAATGGGTTAACAACTTTGACCTCCAGGATATATTCCTTAGGCAACATTGTATCTTCTGCCATAGACCTACTGGAACAAGATTTGGCCATATTACAACACGGGCAATCTCAGTTACGTTCTATTATGTTGTTAAGCTGGACGCTGAAATTTTTGCGTGCAGGCTATGTGCCTTGGCGTTTTATCAACAGTACGTCTCTATTTTCTGAATACAATCTAACAGATGGAAATGGCACACAGGGGAGCAAAATATACAATGCTGCGTATTGAAAAACTGGATAGATTACCATTCACAGTGGCAGAATTGCCGTCCACTGAGTGGCTCATCCATGGCCACATAACTCTACCGGTCACTACTTTTCAGTTTCAATATTGCCTTGAGCAAAGGAAGGCAGGCAAATGAGAGGATGGGTAAGGAATAAATTAAGGAATCTTGGGAGTTACCATACAGATTTCGATGCCGGAGTGGGGATCGAGAAGTGTTTCTAAGCGGTACAAACTGCAAGATCGCTTTAAGCGGTTCTCTTATGTGCCAGGATATTTCCCTGCATGGAGTCTGTAATGGTTCAGTAGCAAACTTGTCCTGCCGCATGAAAGGGACTCCAGCAGCCGTGATTACACCGGTATCCGAGCTGCTCTCGAATGGGAGTTACTTGATGCTGAACGATCAAGGTTGCTGTGGGATGCTTCCGGGCATTGCCTATCTGGTCACTGTGAACTCCAGGGTTACTTGCTGTATGTAAGTATTGTTTCCCCCAATGAATACAGTCAGTGAGGCGCCGTTATGGCCTGCGTTGAATGTTTCCTTTATATAGTTTGATACTTTGAGCAGACTGAAAGCCATGCTTTTACAGCAAACCGTACCCTTAACCTCCACCCGAGAGAACTTTGATCTTCAAATCGCAAGGACCTCGACTGGGATACAGGCACTTATACGTACAAACTGCCCCTTTCATTTCGTAGAAATGGTGGGTCGTATCTTTAATATGTCTGATACGAGTGGTATTGTACACCTATTTAAGACCATAGGGTCAGGATTTCTAAGCACCTTTCAGACAATCCTCTGAGTTATTCCAAATTTTATACACTCCGTATTGGGAAGCGTTTTTGGAGGTCTTGTGCTGATCCCGCTTTCTATCGCAGGAATACTGATTGGGCCGTCCATTGCGGAGCAGAAAAATGACAATCACCAACGAGATGGCAAAAGCACTCCTGGAGCGCAAATACCGTGAGCGCATGGTATAGCATCTGGGCACACCTCGCCTACGGGAACTGAGCGCCTCTTGGTTCCTATCGTTTAGACCAGTCTGGATGGACTGCATCTTACCTGTTCTTCGATGCCTGTTTTGCGGTGAAGAATGCGTGTTGGATCTCTGTCTGACACTTGCATCGGACACGCCTGCGAACTTGAATACCAGGCTGGAACCCCTGAGGGCCCATGCTCGGCAATGTCCCCAGCGTATTCCCATATTAATGGCTGCATTCCTCGAGAATCCGCAGGTGCCTTTTACAACTGGGTTGAGCATCTGCTCTTCCACTAGTACTCCGGTTTCGACAACTGCACCGGCTGCCTCTACACCAGCTATTGGCAGCTCTAAATATCATCTGTGCTCCATTGACGTACTTTGCGAAGTGTTACAAGGACCGTCCCCTGCAGCGGCAAGCAACGACGATGTTGCGTCTCCCAGCCAGGACACTTAATCTATAATTGGCTCATCGTGTGCTGGGAAAGAATTCAGATTTTTCTTTTGGTTTCAAAACTCAACTAAATTTGGAACATTTCTTTAATTTGACACTTTCGCTGAAAAGGCATGGCCTTCTGACGCTTGTAGTGGTTCGACTTATATAAACGACCTCAATTAGGACTTCGGCTTAAGTGACAATTCCCAAAAAGAAACTGATTTTCGAAGTAAATTTTTTTTCCCCCCTCTTAAGACTGTTTTAAAAATTATTTTAGACAAATGTTTTTACGAAGCTCACTGATTAGTTTTTATGCGCTTTTTCCTAGCAAAGAGAATAGTTAGATGGTATTTTATTATTGTTGTCTATTCGGAAGAGGAGTGGGTGTTATGTTTTATATAGGTACCCTAATATAGGCCCGGGTAATATCATCCACCTTCACCTACATTACCTCCCCTACACTACACAATAACGGACCTTTTAGGATTGAGCCTTTACCTAGTTCTAGTTCTGGGCGCAGAAGGAGGGTTTCTTCCTGAACAATAGTGTCCTATAAACTTCATCAATAGACTCACACAGTATGAATGAATATTCATAAGGGTTCTTGGAAACCAGGCTGGGGCTACACCACCTGCATAATATCTACGTACAAGGTTCATCCCATACGTCCTCCTCAAATCCAACGATGGCTAACACAGGAAACAAGGGACAAAGGAACCCTAGATACTTTCTGCATAAATACAGCACATCTTGCTAGTGTTAGAGAGGGGGGGCTATAGATACTGTAGCCCCCTTAAACTCACTAACTCTTGCAGACAAAAACCGTCAGCCCCATGGTTTACCTCAATGCTTCGGGCAGAGAAAAGCCGTTGCAAGAAATGAGAGCGTAGCTGGAGAGTAGCCTATGACCCCACGGCTAAATCAGACTATAAAGCCGCTATAAAAAAATTTCATAAGCTCAAACGCTCTACGATGAGAGTATTTTATTAACAAAATCCACACTGCTGGTAATTCATCTAAAACCCTATTCAAAATTGTAAAAGACTTTACTAAGCCGGCTGCCAGCTCTAGCCTAGTTCCTCCTACCGAGGATCTATGCAATGGGCTATCTGACTTCTTCCATGACAAAATCCTGGATATATATTCAACGTTTGCCCCGCCACCTCATCCTCCTATCCCTGATACCAGGGCAGCTAACCGTGATGCTCTGACCACCTTCCACCCCATTTCCTCCGATACCTCACTTCAGAAACTTTTAACATGCAAGTCCGGCTCACCTAAGGATCCTTGCCCGGCTCAGTTCTTTAGTATCTTAGTCCCCCTCATCAACGCTCCCCTGAACCTGATCTGGAACTCCTCTCTCTGTACCGGTATTTTCCCTTTAGCCTGGAAACAGGCCCTTCTAGTTCCGATTCTTAAAAAAGCTGATCCCGACCCTGCGGTATATAAAAACTATCGACCTATCTCTCTTTTGCCAGCGAAAGTCCTGGAAAAATTAGTACAGGAACAACTCTCTAGTTATCTGGAATCGCGACATCTTTTTCATGACTCTCAGTCCGGGTTTAGATCTGGCTATAGTACAGAGACCGCCCTCCTAGAAGCTTCTGAGACCATTCGGGAATGCGTGAATTCAGGCAAAGCAGCCATGTTGGTGCTTCTTGACCTGTCCGCGGCATTCGATACGGTCTCCCATTCCATCTTGCTAGAGAGATTATACGATTTAGGGATCCAAGGCACCCCCCTCTCTTGGATTCGTTCCTATCTGAGCAACCGAACACAACTGGTATCTCTCCACCCTTTTGTCTCGGATGAGAAACCCTTGTGCTGTGGGGTCCCCCAGGGCTCGGCTCTGAGCCCTCTCTTCTTTAACGTCTACCTTTCCCCCTTGCGGCTCTGGTTGAATCTTATGGGGTGAGAGTGATCTCCTACGCCGATTACACACAATTGGTGTTTTCTTTTGAAGATCACTCCGAAGCTGCATTTGCCAATTTCAAACATTGCCTGTGTAACATCTCCTCATGGATGTCACTGAATACTCTCAAGCTCAACTCAAACAAAACCGAGGTCCTTTTCTTCAACCAAAAAAGCCCTCCTCACTTGACGCTCTGGTGGCCATCTGAGTTGAATCCTCCTCCCAAACCTGTGGACTCGGCCAGGAACCTCGGCTTCAGGTTCGATAATGAGCTTTCCTGTAAATCTCAAATTAGACAGGTGTCTTCTTCCTGCTTTGGTATGCTTCACATGCTCCGTAAATTCCTTCATTTTCTCCCCCTGGAATCCCGACGGACCATCATCCATGCTTTGATTACCTCCCATCTTGACTACGCAAATAGTCTCTACCTCGGGGCGCCAGCCTATCTAATCAGATGCCTTCAGATTGTTCAAAATGCGGCGGCTAGATTGATATGTAAAATTCCCTTTCGTCATTCTATCACCCCCCATCTGAGGAAGCTCCATTGGCTTCCAGTGATCAAACGCATTCTTTTTAAGGCTCTCGTCTTGGCTTTCAGGGCTTTCCAAGGACAGGGTCCAGCCTAACTTCGGACTCTACTCAAGCACTGTCAACATAGCCGTACCCTTAGATCTAACTTCCTTCGCCTTCTGGCGACCCCCTGTTTTTGCCGGTCTAGAATGGGGGGCAGCGCCTTTGCAGTGATCACCGCCAAAACTTGGAACAGCTTGCCACTCTCCCTTCGCACTGCTGAGTCAGAAGCTATCTTTCGACGTGCTCTAAAGACCTGGCTGTTTTCCAACCTTTAGTCCCCTTTTGATACCTACCTTCTGCCGTCTGCCTTCGCACCGGGAAACCCCGTTGGGGGTAGCTGTGCGCTTTATAAACTTCTAAAATAAATAAATAGAGGGAACCGAGACTTCCAGGCCGACACACTGACCAGAGACCCTGAGGCTCCTGCATGCAGACGCTCCAGCTGACAGTGGTCTAAACATCCCTCGCGGGGTGTCCAACTCGACAATAGGACGAGCTCCTACATTCTCACACTTCAGGTAATGGGGTTCGACTAAATCCTAGAGGGATTCTTGGCTTCACACCTACTCACATGCTAGGTACACTTGGGTACATCTAGATAGGCATCGTAGGAGTACGCGCTTTCTTTTATCATGCATTTTATATTCATTTATGCATTTATGATTATTGCAAAATGGTAGAACTGTACTATCCATTTATATTCACTATACTGCTGATTATATACATCTGCTACTGTCTAACAATTATTGCAGCACATCTATTTTACACTAGAAGAACTGTGCAATAAATACGTATTGTAACGCGCTCAACTGTTTCTTCTGTGTAATCCTCGGAGACCGAATAAGTGAGCACGAGTGACGAGCGAAAAGTAGTACATTGTTTCCACGATCCTGAGGGATCAGGGTTGTCATGTTCTAAGGTTGCCAGAAACTATTCTCTCCCCGATAAGAGGAGACACTAGTGGCACTGTGAGCTAGCTAATGCAAACAGGCTAACATTTTCGGTGGGGGTGTTCAGAGTCAGTCTGCCACCAAGCCCACAGGTCATGTTATCCGAACGCGCAGATTCTGTATAGGTTGTATATAGGAACTACACGACGCTATGAAGAAGAGCAAGAGGGTCTCGCCATGTTTTAAGGCTCTGAAGAATCGGAGCATGCAGATTCTCAGTGCCAGGAGCTGGAGTCTGACTCCCCGGAGGAAGGGGTAGACTACTATCCGTCGAGGCTTTCGCCTCCGGATGACATCGGGATGCATTACCAGGTTTTCAAAAAGGCTGTGGACATGTATGGAGTGCAGCTGTAGGAGGAAAGACCACAGGCTTGTTTCCCGCTGTAAACCTTCTTGCCTTCCCAAGCCAGGAACCAGTTCCTGCCGATGTTACCTAGTGTACTCGTACTTGCCACTTGTAGTGCAGTAACTCCAAGGCTAGAGAAGAAATATAAATGTTCTTCAAAGGACCCAGCCTACATCGGGGGTAGTGTGCCTGTTGCAGGGATTCTGCGGAGTCACAGAACTAGGCTTGGGATCATGGAACCTTAGTGGGCAAGGACTGAGTCATCCTACCACCTGAGTACCCATGAGCCTGGGGACCGACTAGCTACAGTGTATCACTAGCCCTCCTACTCACTCGCAAAGTAATAAGTGATTAGACACCCCAGAACACATTCCCGACCCTCTCAGGAATCGTGGTTGTAGGACACACCCTCTCGCTCTCACTCTCGTATCGTACTAGTCCACAATAAGATTAGACAGAGGCCCGAGAAAAGTTTAAAATGTTTATTTTAACTAAAGCGCTCTAGTATGCAATATTCAACAAGTAGAAAAATGCCTAACACAAATACGGTTAGCATTGCAAGTAGTCCATAAATCATATAAGGTGCTGTCGTATACGACAGTGGGGCCTAACCTCCCCATACCCCCCCCCTTCTACAGAAGCAAGATGATTATATATTAGAAGATCTCTGGGTGTTTAGCAGCAGACCCCGTACCTCAGTCTATAGATGGAAGATCTACATCACAGATGCTGTCACGCTCCCTTCCCTGGAAAGATTCCTCTCCTAACTGTTACCCACCCGTGTATACCTACGACTAAAGTACATGTTCCCAAAAAACAGCTGCATCTGCGTGTCTTGTCTAGGTGCTAGGGTGTGACCAGACAGAATAACAAGGAGCATTGTTGTTCGACCTTGTCTGCAGTATTTAGACTGAATCCCAGGAAAGAACAGAACCCAAAAACAGCATGTTCTGTGTGAAAGTTGCAGTGTGGCACAAAGCAAAATATGTTCGTATAGTAACGTGCGCAAAGCAGAAGACAATCTACCACAGGCTCATGCTAACATAGGGAAAACGACAATTGCCACATGGACCACGTGACATGCCGGATGATTCTATCATTACCTCTACAGCACGGAAGAGGGCAAACCCCCCTCCCCCCCTATAACATCTGGGCCACCTCCTGTCAAGGCAAGAGGATGAACCTCAAGCGAAGGAAATTAGAACACAGCGAATCAATGGCGCATTTTGAATTCCAACACCCTATTGAGCAGGCATGTCTACCAGCACTGGGAGGAAATGGCAGAGCTTATGAAGCACCTGCCAGACCAGTACAAGAGAGGTGCTCACCTGTTAGAAGAGGGCAAAAATATTGCAGACACATTCTTGAAATCTGGATTGGATGCTGCGGACACAGCAAACGGGCAAATGATGATGGGGATCACACTATGCTGTCATTCATGGCTGCGAATTTCAGGGTTCAAGCCGAAGGTACAGGCAAACATCTTAAATACCCCGTTCAACGGAGAACATTTGTTCGGGAGCACTGTTGAAGACTCGCTGAACCAGCTCAAGAAAGACTGAAACTGCGAAGTCCACGAGTGTGTTGTAGTTTAGAGGAGGTATACAAAGAGGGATAGTGCCATCCAGGTCCACTGGGAGAGGCAGCTTCCAAACGGGCACATCCCACCCGGCCTTCCAGAGAAGCAGTCAAACTTCGGCACCCCAGCAACCGTGGTAGTACCAGCAGCAAGGATAGAACACGAGGAAGGGGACAGTCTCACTGGGGATGCTCAACACCCGCAAACAAGTGACTTCCCAAAAACACACAGCCTCTCGCACACAACACTTGTGGGAGGCAGAATAACCTTCAGGAGTGGAGGATAACGTCAGACAAATGGATCCTAAACGTTATAGAGTTTGAATATTGCATAGCATTGGACAAGATGCCTCCAAAATGTGGACCAAAAAAAGCGTCCATTCAAGAGACGAAACAGCACATCTACTAAAGTAGTAAGAAAAAAGCAATAGAAGCTATCCACAGCCGAGATCATCAAGAGAAGCTACTCCACATATTTCCTAATACCAAAGGTAGACAGGTGACTATGCCCAATTCTAGACCTCCGATTTTATAAACAAGTTTGTCATACCACAATTTAAAGATGACAACCTTACAGGAGGTCATTTCACAATTGCAAAAAATATTACATGGGAACTATAGATCTAAAGGACGCCTACTTGCACATCCCAATGAATGCAAAACACAAAAAATACCTGAGGTTTGGTATGAAGAAGACTCGCTACCAATTCACCGTCCTGGCTTTTGAAATAGTCAGTGTTAAGAGTCTTTACAAAGTGTCTAGCAGCGGTAGCGGCTTACTCAAGAAGAAAGGGCATATATGTCTATCCCTACCTGGACGACTGATTAGTAAGAACAAAGCCCCACTACAAGTACAAAGATCATATACAGGAGGTCATGAGAACACTAGCCACATGGGGTTTCTCAATAAACATCAACACCAGAACGAGAAATATTTTTCTTGGAGCGAGAATCAACTCAATCCAAAGGAAAATGTTTCCCAGCAAAAAGGATACAGTCACTATTGCTGGAAACTCACTGTAGGAAAGTACTCCTTTTGGCATGGTTTCCCTCCACTTTTTGCCTGACTGATGCATTTTTGACTGAATATGCACTGGGTTCCTGCCAACCTTTGTTCTTTCCCAAAACTGTACATTTGTTTCCACAATCGGCACACCTCTGGCCTACACAAGTCCCTTGTAAAAGGTACCAGTGGTACCAAGGGAATTGTGACTAGAGAGGGTCGCTAAGGGCTGCAGCATGTATTGTGCCACCCTAAGAGACCCCTCACCAAACACATGCACACTGCCACTGCAGCCTGTGTATTTTGGTGCAGATAACAGTGAAGAGTCGACATGGCACACATCCCTGTGTGCCAGGCCTACCAGCACTACAAGAGGCATAGGTAAGTGACCCCTACAGCAGGCCTTACAGCCCTAAGGCAGGTTGTACTATTCCTCATGTGACGGCATAACTACATGAGCAGATCTGCCCCTATAGTGTCTATACTTGGACATAAGTGCACGATGAAGCCATGCTGAGTACATGGGCTGGGAGCTTGTCAGTACGAGTTTTACAGCTCCATGATGGCTTCATTGAATTCCAAAATGTTTGGTACCAAACATCCTAGATCATTGAGCCCACACTGATGCCAGTGTTGGATTCATTTATAAATGCACTTTGAGGGCACCTCAGAGGTTCCCCCTGTAAACCTACCAAACTACTAATGTGTGCCTGACTGGTCTGCACCAGCCTGCCATCTCTAGTCA
Organism: Calotriton arnoldi; assembly: GCA_963921515.1. Taxonomy (NCBI): domain Eukaryota; kingdom Metazoa; phylum Chordata; class Amphibia; order Caudata; family Salamandridae; genus Calotriton; species Calotriton arnoldi. Next base: position 1,648,144 of record CAWUFW010000638.1, read on the forward strand.
CGTTTCTGACCTCCTGTGGTGGGAGCTATTTGTTCTTGTGGGTCAGAAACAAAGCCTGCTCTCGGTGGAGGTGCTTCACAACTACCCCCAAGCAGGAACAGCATATAACGGAGGTGAGCCTCAAAGGCTTCCTGCTCTTTCTTATGCTGACCAGGGCCTCTCCAGTTAGTGGAGATGCCCGCCCCCCTGACCAAGCCCCACTTTTGGTGGCAAGGTCGGCGATAAAATTAGTAAGCAAGAGAGGTGTGTCCCCCTCTCAGGCAGGACCACCCCTAAGGTGCCCTGAGCTGACGTGATCCCCCTCCTAGCCAATATGGTTAGGGATATGCCACATCCCCAGAGGGAGTGGACATACAGAGGGTGTAGTCGCCCTAAAGGTAGGTAGCCCTTTGGCTACTACTTTCTAACCCCTGTAATGCCCCTAAATTGAATAATTAGGGGCACCTATGAACCTTAATCCTCCGATGACTGACAACCTACGAAGAAGAGGAGAAAAGATCTGTGCAGCGGTGAAAACTGAAGACACCAACTGACTTGGCCCCAACCCTACCAGCCTGTCTGCAGCCCTGAAAGACCCTGCTACAGAAGAGTGACTCGTCCAGCGACCTCCAGAACCCTGGGAGGACTGTCTGCCTTCTACAAAGACTCATGATCTTCCGTGGACTGCGGATATGTCCATAAGAAAAACCAACTTTAAAGACCCAGTACCGGTGGAACCGCGAAGTCAACCACCGCTACACCAGACGCCCACGGCCCGAGTCCAAGAGACCCACCTGTCCAGAAAAGGTTACCCAGGGATCCTGAGCAAGAGTCCCTCATGAGTTGACCCCTGCCGGACTTTACTTTCAACACTTGCAGCCTCTACACTATAACCCCCTCCGCCCCACCCTCCATCCCAACCACGACTGCATTGGTAAGCTGACTTCCAACGCCAAAGGGCACACCTGCACACGCAGCCCCTTGGCCCTGGGGAGATCTTTCCACAGTGTTCAGACGCTAGAGCACATCCCAACTTACCTGTACAGCTGTAGGTTTCCATCGATCGGCCTCCTGGCGTGAGCCTGCAGCCTTTTTCCAAGTTTGAGATTCCCCATTGATTTTCATTGGGCCCCCGACGCTGTGTTGGCATTCTGCACCCGGCCGGCCCTGTGCCGCTGGTGGTGTAAGTTTTTTGCTGCCTTGTGGCCCCCCGTGCTTACCTTAACCCCCGGAGACTGGGTTCCAAAACCATGCTACTTACCTGCAAGTAGTACCACTTCAATTGCCCCCTTTCTCTGTTATATAACATTGGCACCAGACCCGGAGTTTGACATCTGCACCGGCAGCCCCAATGCCGTTGGTGGTCCAGTGAGGTCACTTACCAGAACCTTGCCTGGTACTGATTCTTCATCCAAAAGCTCAGTACCGTAAATCGTTTATTTACATGCATATTGCTGATTGTGTTTCCTCCCATAACATTGTACTGACTGAAAAATGCAGTGTGTTCACTTTTTACATTGAAAAACAGACATATTGCAAAACGTATTTTACTGCAACAAAGTATCTTTGGTTCTATAAAATAAATATACTAAAATTAATATTTTTACAAACCATTGGTCCCGGATTTTGAGTGTGTAATCATTTCTTGCCTGTGTGTGTGTACAACAAATGCTTAGGACTGCCATCTTGTACGAAACGGTCTCTGTATATACTATACTAAAGTAAGGTATAGTGGCACAGAATCCAATGGATCCCCAGAGGTATAGCAGAGGCAAAAGCAGATAATACCTTACTCTGTTTTACGGTAGTGTGGTTGAGCAGTCAGGCTTCTCAGAGGGTAGTGTTAAACATTTGCTGTACAGACTCAAAGACTGACTCCAGACCAATTGTTTGTATAAAAAGTTATTTTGTTTTATTTCAAGAACCAAGGTTTACTTAGTAGTAGGTAAGTTAAACTCTTCATACAGTGTTACTTTTAGAACTACAGTGAACACTGGATTAGTAGGAACATTCAGATTACGTTTGCAATTGAGAAAACGATTTGTAAACTGTTCAAAAACACTTGAAATTACTTTTGGAGCACTTTTCTAGTTTAGCATGAAACACATTCCTAACAAAGTTTAAGCAACACATGACATTGATAAACAGGTTAACTCTTGCAAAGGCGCAAAGTTAATTTTGTTGCAGTACAAGACAGTTCAAAATGTAAAAGATTTTTCAGAGAAAACCCACCATACAACCCTATGGAGAAAAACGAAGTGTTAGGTTTACAGGGAAGTAAACGGTTTTAGGGTTGGAGTTTTTGAGGGTAGAACCAAGGTTCCCCAAGATTCAGGTTGGCATTCAAGAGGCACCACCAGTGGCACTAGGGCTGCCGGGTGCAGGGTGCCAATGTTAGCCATTGAGGCTAAGAGGCACCTCTGTTGGGGACTGGTCACGGGCAGGCCACTCGGTCTTGGGAGGCAAGCTCCTGGGGTTAAAGTGAGGGCAAAGGGGGGAGGTCCCAAGTTAGCACCAAGACTACACCACCAGCGGCCTGGGGAGGCTGGGTGCACGGTGCTTAGGAGGTGTCGAGAGCCCAATGCCATCCTATGGAGCTTGCTGGTTTTGGATTTCAGTTGCAGGCTCGGTCCAGGAAGTCTTCCGGGAGGAGCCAACAGCTGGGCAGGTAAGGAGAGATGTCCCTCGACATCAGGACACTTTGGGATGGGTTCTCCAGGACGCAGGATCAGAGACTGCAGGGGTGCCTTTCGACGTCGGGAATCTTCTTACTGGTCCAGTCGCAGTGGAGGGGGTCGTCGTGAAGAGGCTGCAGGCATCAACATGGAACCGTGGAGGTGACACCCCTCTGGTTTGGAGGTCAGAACTGCTGGGGGACAGATGGACCCTCTGGACACGGGTAGTGGACGACTGGTGCAGAGGTAAGTCATGGAGCAGGGTTTATTGGTCGTGCAGGTGCTGGATCTTCTTTTGTGGACAGTGCATCTGTCCTCTGGAGTCGCAAGTCTTTGTTTTAGTGGGGGGGGATCAGTCCTCACCAAGTCTGGGGATCGCTGATCCTTTATGGAGCTGCCGTTTTTTTCAGAGCTGCTGGCAGGCCGGTAGGGCTGGGGCCAAGTCAGTTGGGCCTGGAGCCTTCACTGCTGTGACGTCTTTGGGATTCCAATCTTAGGTCGTAGAGAACTGACATCTGGGTACAGGAATGCCCTCTCAATACAGTATTTACGGTGCAATTTAGGGGTCTTGAGGTCAGTAACCAATGGGCTCCTGACCTTCGGGTGACTACATGCTTGGTGTGATCACCCCACGTGGGGTAGTGGGCACAATCCCTGACCCTAATTGGAGGGTGCCTGCCATCTGCAAGATGAAGATGGGCACTGAAGAGTGAGCTTAGCTTCGCCACGAGTGAGGGGTGGGGTTGGCAGAGGTGGGCACACCTTCTAGGCTGTTCTAATTTTTTTCCGCCTGTCTTCCCACTGAAAAGTGGGTGAGACAGCAAGGGGTCCTGCTCCGTATTTCAGGAGAGGCTGGGAGTCGCTTTGCAAAGGCGGCAAGGACTTTGTAGCTCCCCTGCCACAGATGGCTCTTCCTGATCTGGGAAGGAGTGAACACCTCTGTCCAGGAAAGGCTCTGTTTCTGGGCCCAGAGAGCGAAGCCTCCCACCACTTGGGTCCAGAAACTTGTCTTGTGGTGGCAGGCTGGTGATCTCCAGTCAGGAACCCATCAGAGGCTGGTTTGGTTCAAGGGTCCACTCTAGAAGGGACCCCTGAGTGCAGGGAATAATACATCTGACACTGAAATCAGTGCAGGTTTATTATTCTGAGATGTTTAATACCAAACATCCCAGGATACAGTAAAGCCAATATGGTGCTGGGAAACCTGTAATGACCAGTTTCCAGACCATGTACTCAGTATGACTTTACTGGGCACTTATATTATCTAAGAATGGCCTTAGATGATATAGGGGCCTGTCTGCTCATGCCGATAGGTCCTCACATGAGGGATAGTGCATCCTGCCATAAGGGTGCCTTACCTAGGCCCCATGCAGTGCTGGGCAGGCATGGCACACAGGGATGTATGCCATGTCGACTCTTCACTTTTCGCTGCACTAAAACATGCAGGCTGCAATGGCAGTGGTGCATGTTTGGTTTGAGAGGTCTGAGGGTGGCATAATACATGCTGCAGCCCTCGGAGGACTTTCCCTGGCTACCATGCCCTTGGTACCATAGGTACCCTTTACAAGAGACTTGCAGGTAGGCCAGAGTTCTGCCAATTGTGGAAACAATGGTACAGGTTAGGGAAAGAACACAGGCCTTGGGTACCTGATTGGCAGTCATAGTGCATCAGAAATCTGGCAAAAAGTGTGGGGGGCGGGGGTTGCTGCAACAGAAACCCACTTTCCTACTCCTCTGATCAGCCTAACTGCTCACCCACAAAAGAGTATTAGCATTATTTACTTTAGCCTCTGTCAAGCCTCTGGAGATCCATTGGACTCTGTGCACACTATTCCGTACTTTTGTATAGTATATACAGATCTAGCTTCCTACACTCAACCTTTCACAGAGGGGGCAAGCTCTCACAGTGAGGACAGTGGGGAAGATGGCATCATGCATCCCTTCGATCCCATTTGTGAGATTACACATGATACCAATCCAGGAATGGTTAGAAAACCAATGGTCACAGCAATAGGGAGTTGGGAAGATCTAGTTTTTTTCACGCAGAAGATACAGGAGGAAATGGCGTGTTGGAACAGATCACTTATAGCAAAAGAAAGGACATTTGCACAACCATCTTCAATGTAACCATTACAACAGATGCCTCTCGTATGGGCTGGGGAGCTCACGTGTGCTCGCTCAAAGACTGAAAGGAACAAGATGCTGTACAGCATATCAGTATCTTAGAATTAAATACGGTTTTCCTAGCCTTTCAGAAAGAGCTATTAGTAGTTGTGTTGTCAGTTTGAATCAATGTTGTCTTTCCTATGTTCTACATCAATAAATAGATGGGAACTCAATCCCTTGCCTTATCAAGACTAGCCTAAGAAATTTGGAAATGAGCAATAAAGAGGATAATGGAGATAACAGCATTTCATCTTCCAGGAAAAGACAATGTAGAAGGGGACAGACTGAGCAGACAAGCGTCATACTTTCACGAATGGGAAATAAATCAAAGAAGACTCAAAAAGATCTTTTGAAGTTGAGAAACACCAACAATAGATCTATTTGCAACACCAATGAATGCAAAATGCCAAATTTTTGCCTCCACACAACCATACCACCAAACCCTAGGGAATGCACTGTCGATGGACTGGTCAGGGACATTTGCATACGCTTTTCACCCGATACCACTATTATACAGAGTGTCCAGCAAATGCAGGATGAGCAAAATGACACTAATACTAATTGCCCCACAGTGGGCAAGGCTGATATGGTTTTCAGAGCTAATAGAAATAGCACAAGGGAACATTCTGAAACTACCAACACAAAGACCTGTTGTCACTGGAAAACGGAAGGGTATTACACCCAGAACCCCAGAGTCTTTTAGCCTGGCTCATGAAGACTTAATTTGGTCATCTAAAGCTCCCAGAGAACACAGTTGCTGTTCTAAGCGAAGCAAGAAAGCCAACAACAAAGTGCTACATCGCTAAATGGAAGAGATACTCTTTATGGTGTCTTAAAGAAGGATTTTTAAGGAAGAACACAAAAGACGCAATGGTGTTAAAATATATAACACTTAAAAGACTACAAGTTAACATGCGCATCTTTAAAAGTACACTTAGCTGCGATAGTGGCCTACACGAGAGGTCATGTCACATAGGGAGAAACATCTTCACAGCTCCAGTATTAGAGGTTCTTGGAAGGGCAAAAACAATGACACCACCAAGGAAAGTACATGCACCCACATGAAATCTAAATGTGGTACTCACACAATTAATGAAGGCACCCTTTGAACCGTTGCACAAGGCCACATTAAAGATGCTTACCCTAAAGACACTATTTCTGGTGGCCATAACATCTCTGCGCAGGGTGAGAGAAGTGCAAGCACTCATGATTTTGTAGTTCACAAGGACAGAATAGTCATGAGAACAAACCCACAGTTGTTACCCAGGGTAGTTTCATACATCTGATGGAGATATATAGCCGCAGATTACTTTTCTTAGAGTTCTCCCCAGGCGCCAGACTGGATCCAGAATTTTTACAGCAGTACCCATGTGCGTCTGTAGAGGGCGTCTAGCAACTAGACGTCGTTATCCGGATGTGATGTCCTTGGAGTCCTTATAAGCCCGCCCCTTCTTTTCGTGCTTACAATGCGGATCCGATCAGCTGTTCCTTTCGGTCTGTTCTTTGGCCTACTTGGACTGTTTCGCCGAACCGAACAGTGTGCCTTTAAACAGCTTCTCATGTCCTCTGAGTTCATGCCTTGTGGGTCCTGTGGACGACAAATGTCTGCCACGGACCCTCACTCTGTTTGCATTTGGTGTATGGGGAGCACCATGACTCCGAGGAGTGCGACTCCTGTCGTCAACTTCAACCGAAAGCGTTGAGGTAATGTCGAATGAAGCTCCTAGTGGCGCTGATGTTGCAGTCTTTCAAGACTTCCCATTGACTTCGGTCCCCTTTGCTCTCCACGGACTGGCCGTGGGTCCAATCCAGGAGCCATTCCTGTGGGCGTCACTTTCCATCGACGTCCCAAGGTAAGTCACGATGCAGGTGGTCGAAGTCGTGGCACCACCCAACTTCACCACATAAAGCCTGTTCCCGATCTTCGGTTGAAGTCGATGCATGAGTCGACGCTAACCTACCCTGGAGCCAGGGCGACTCTGACCTAGATGGGAGAATATTACAATTCGCTGCATAGTATCGGTGGGTCTTCACCTTCCCCTGGAGTGCCCTTGGGCCCCAAGGAGGTGCACGAGGTTGTAACTGTCCACACCGGCGGGTTCACCCTCTGCTTCAGTTCCGCTTCCAGATTCCAAATCTGCTTCGGCGCCAGTGCACAGCTCTTCGGGGGTTACCACCTGGGTCTGGTCAACCGATGTCTGGGTATGGTCTGCTGACTCTGCTGTTTTCGACGCTCCAACACCACCCCTCTCTGACGCAGAGACGCTGCTTCCTCGGCGCTGGATAGCATCGGCTGCCGTGCCGCTGAAGCCACCGGTCTCACACTTTTCCCCGGCACTCTCTAGCCTTCGCTTCTGTTTTTTCTTCTGAGGAACATGATTATGGAGGTGATGGGGAGGATTTGGAGTTTCACCATCCCTTCTCTGGCAAGGCTCAACCTCCTATGGAGTCTAGCTGGTTGAGATGGGTGAAGCTGGTGGCTTGGAGTCTGCCTCTGCCTCTGGCCTCATGTCCCCTCCTGGATTGGCTACAGAGGCAAGCTCCTCTCTGGCGGATATGCTCAGACGAGTTTGTCGATTTGGGCGTGACATTTCCTTCTGTGGAAATGACGACAGATCCCTTTGTTTGGGTCCTGCATCAAGGCCAGTCAGTGGTAGAGCCATTTTCTTTTTGGGAGGCTCTTTTTGATATTGTGTTGGGGGCTTGGGCTAAATCTGAAACTGGGACCCCTGTGGATCGCTCTATTTCTCACAGACTCCGTCCGGCCCCTATAGATCAGACATGTCTCCTCAGACATCCAACTCATCATAGTTTTTTGGTACAGGCTGCTTTGGCCACCCAAAGTGTTGATCTTTTTTTTTTTTCCTGCTGTCCCTCCAGAAAGAGGCCAGAAGACTATACACTTGTGGCAGTCATATTTTCTCCTCCAACAGTGTGATGCCTTAGTACTACTTGTTTCCTCCGAATCTTCTCCCTTGCATTGTGGGACTCTTTGGAGTGCCTGCTTCCCTCCCTTCCGGAAGAGACCCAAACGATCTTGTTCCGTTAGTACGGGATAAGCAAGATGCGGCTAAACTAATCATTCGCTGTGACACCGATACCACTGATTCTGTAGGTCAGGCTATGGCTTCTTCAGTGGCACTATGTCAGCGTGCCTCGTTGCGCACCTCTGGGTTTTTGGAGGTTTTTCAAGCCACTTTGATATGCCTTTTGATGGCGCCCGTCAGTTCGGTGCACATGCAAACTCTGCTTTGCGGCAATTTCAAGATAGTCTGGGTGGAGCAGGTTCTTAACTTTGCCATCTGCTTTCCTAATACTCTTGTACTAGGTTTGTTCTGGGGAAGTTCCCATTTTGATTCACATACGAGCCATTCACAGGGCGGAGCCCATTGGCTTTTCTTTTTACCCCCCCTCCCCCCCTTTTTTTTCCCCAGGGTGACACCCGGTGAGGTGTTCTTGCTTCCTGTAGGTACTTTTACTCTTTTTATACTATCAGTGACAGGTTAAGTTTCCAGTTATCTGGGAAGTATGTTTTGTGTCCATATGTGCGCCTGTTCTTACAGGCTTCTTTCTGAAGATAGTTTTTTTTACCCGAGTACTTATTCTATAGAGGGTATTTTGCTTGCGTTGTGTGGATGCATTGTTGCCATGTTCCCTGTTCTACTGGGACCATCCTCTATGCCTTATAGGCATTTTGGGATCTACTTCTGGCGCTTAGTATCCCATATAGGGACTTCAGTTTATCTGTCTGAACACAAAGTGCTTGTGAGTTCGGCAGCACTCCCCCCTGGCCTAAGACCTTTTATAGTGCTTTGGCACTTCTTGTTTTTCTGCTTTCGCTATGCATTGGCAAGAAAGTTTCTGGCCACTGTTCTTCCAAGTTTCTTGTTAGGCTATAGCTCAGTATTCCATGGGGTATCAAAGGCCCCTCTAATGCAATGGTTCATATTCAACCACTGCCGCAAGGTTACCTTGGTCCTGTATCATCAACCTTGCTCCTTTTTTTTCTGCTTCATCCCTGGAGAGGATGTTACTTGTCGCATTGTGGAATGGCTTGTACCCTTTTTACCTATAGGTATTATTTACCAATTCAGATCGCAGCATTTGCTTACCGAGTTGGTTATTCTTCAGATATCAACATCTCACCCCTTTTGTTTGTGTTGTGGCTAATTTTCATCTTCAGTTTTTCTTCTGGAACATGTGTACCTTAGACTTTATGGATCCATCTCTTTCAGGATTGGTTTCGAAGGAGGCTGGAGGTTTACCTTATCCTTTTCGTGAAGGTTCTTTCTCCTCCTCCTCCTCCTCCTCCCTCTCCTCCTCCTCGGAGGTGATAAGGATTCTATTCCTCAGAAGTCCGTTATACCACTTCCGCTTTATTTGGCGAATTTCTTATGCTTTAAAGAATTTTCTCTTTTTCTCCCTCTCTTCCTTTGGGAAATGTGGGTCTTTTCCTCTTTTTAGTGGTGGTATTTTAGAGGTTTTGCTTTGTATTTGTCCTGTCACCTGTTGAGACATTTCTTACTGGACTCTATCCTTGCGGTGCTTGTGTGCACTTCCATCCAATATTTTTGTTTTTTCCCCTTCATGGCTATGTACTCCATCGTTTATCAGAAGCATCAGTCAGGTCTTGCTGCCTAATTTCTCTATTTGATGAAAATTTGTCGAGGCTTTCCGTGTGTTAACCTTATTTTTGACTATACCTTTTGATGGACTCCGGTGGTCGTCTTTATTCCCTTCATAGCAGAGTTTTTACACCTGTTTTCTTTGGATTTTTCTGTTAGTCGCCTGATGGTAGCCTCGTCAATCAGTAGTGTTGGTTCATGGGCAGTTGCCAATATTTTTCTGGGGTGGGTGGTGCCTCCACTCCCTCACTCCTCTTATACGATTACCAATGTAAAGATATCTAGATTCTATTGCTGCGGGAGGCTCTGGTTTGCTTCCCTGATGGGGAAGATAATTATTTTGGTGTATTCGGATGCATTTGTGTGTATGCTTATATATCTATATGTTCGAGGCATGTGAGCTGTAGATCACATGCTTTGCATAGCCTGCCATCTAGTGTTGTAGTGTAGCTCCTATTTCCCTAATAGGCTCTGCGCATTGGAATAATATATCCTATAGGTTTGACATAGGACTAAGGTCAGTATGTCCCTATCGAGTATATTAAACTTAATTACTTGTGCCAGCTAGCTCAGAGGCCACTAGAAACTCCTTGACAACAAGAAGGGAGTAGTTTCTGGCAGCCGCAAAACATGACCACTATGTTTCCCTTTAGAATCAGAACGTGTCCCAGAGTCGTAGAAACAATAGATAACTATTTCACTCAGCTCAATCGTGCATGCTTAGTTTTCTCCAAGTTACACAGAAAGGAATAGACGGGCGTTTTCAATAAAAGATTTATTGAACAGTCTTGTTTCTGGTGTAAGTAAAATGTGCTGTTACGATCACAAGACAGTATGCGAGATAAATAATGTACAGTGTGATCAGTAGAAATAAATAATACTGCGATAGCATTATCTTTTAGTACATATAGCTGTTACATAAATAACACAGACTAAAAATGCGATTACTCATACGATGCGTTTCTAAGCTAGTTCTACCCCAATGTACCTAACCTAACCTAGGTGTAGGGGAGAGGTATGAAGTAGGTGAAGTATTCCTTACTATGGTATACTAAGAGTATGTTAAGCCTAGTATGCCAAGAGTCCCTCTAGGTTCTTATCAGCTCCATACCTGAAGAATGAGAGAGGTAGGAATCTCTTTGCCAGACTCGAACTCCAACACCCCGCAAGGGAAGTCAGATCACTGGAAGCTGGACTCTGCGTGCAGGGATGACAGCGTCTTCTCAGTGCGTCAGGCCGGGAAACGGGCTCCTCTGAAGTCGGGGTCTCCTCTAGTTTACAAGGGCTAGGGAAGGTATATTTATACCTGAGAGTACCTAGGAATGTTAGTATTGACGTGAGTCGGACAGCGAAAGACGTCATGAATGAACCCCTAAGGAATAACGGTTCATGCATAATATATGAGTCCTTGAAGAAATCAATCGTCCTGGACTAGGGAAACTCCCGCAGCCTAAGGGTCTGTTCTTCATGTACTCGTTGTGACGTTAGGGTGGACGGATGGCGGAGACCATGCCTGTATTTGGAGTGCACGGTTTAATGCCTAAATAAGGCCTGGGAATTTATGCCTATATAAGGGCAGGGCGAATTGTGCCTACATAAGGACATGATACTGGAAAGCCCGTTATGGACACCCTAAGAGGAATACAACAGTGTTGGGTCCAGATGGTTGCACTTTGTTTTTCTTCGAAGAAGTCTTTTCCACTCACGAGGTAGGTGACTCCTCCATTCGGTGATAGTGTGCATGGGCATCGACTCCATTGTTAGATTGTTTTTTTCCGTCATCGGGTTCGGATGTGAATTGCTGCGCTCCGGTTCGGCACTGTTTCTCGGGTTCCCTTCGACGCGCAATCCAGTACCCTCGACAGTATTGTTTCTCGATCGCGTTTCCCATTCTCCGCGTATCGTTTCGACTCAAAGACCTTCGTTCGGAAAACTCGTGGAGGGCCGTTGGGCCTACCCGCGCCGGGCTCGCTAGCAGTTGATGGAACGGCCTCCATTCAAGCTCTGTCCCGGGTGTCGCACTAAGTTTCCGCGCACCGACTTGCACGAAGTGTGCAACCTCTGCCTATCCCCGGAACACGACTAAAAACACTGCGACGCGTGCCGATCGTTTCGCTCGAAGAAGACGCTCCGTGACCGTCGGGCTCGACGTCACGAAATGCAACATCAGGGCGGCTCTGCACTGGACATCTTAGGCGAAGATTCCGACAGAGAAGAACTACACGCTCAAGGAGCCGAAGAAGCAGAACATATCTCCGTGTCCGAGGCCGACTCCGACATGGAAGAAGAGGAGCAAGTTACATCGGGTCAGCGTACCGTGAGTACAGAAACCCCCTTGCCCCAGCAACACAAGACCAAGAAGGCTCCGGTCCTTCCTCTGCCTTCGGGCCAAGAGCGGCACCGAGAGAAAGTTTCGGACGCCCTGCCCGCGGGCCCGGCGCCGAAGCACAAGGAAAAGCCTTCTGGCTCGGGCTCCAGTTGGCCCCATGCCGGTGCCGAGCCGAAACCTTCGGCGTTGAAATCGAAGCATGTCGTGGTAACCATCCCACAGTTATCGAAGAGTAAATCTTCGTAGCCGAAAACTTTCGACACCGAAAACGGCGACCAAAGTCAAAGACCTCGTCCGCCCACTGATCCAAACTTGCTCATCACACCCACAAATTCACCACCACTACTATCACCTGACCCACAGGATGAAAGGGATGAGGATAGGCTACAGGATACTGACCCATGGGAAGATTATGACACTGACCCAAACCCGGATAATGACCGTGATTTATATCCGTCCAGACCCTCACCACCCGACGAAAACATAGGATACATTGAGCTACTTAAAAGAGCTGCTCATTATCATGGGGTGGAGCTGCATAAGGAGGCTTTAGAAGAGGATTTCTTATTTGAAGTCCTAATTTCCTCTCAAAGTTACTCCTACACTGCCAATGCTTAAAGGGATGCTTAAGCATACAGATGAGATCTTTAAAGATCCTGTGAGGGCAAGAATCATTACACCCAGGGTGGGGAAAAAATATAAACCTGCACCTACTGACCGCGCCTACATCAAGGGCCAGCTGCCTTTAGACTCTCTTGTTGTTTCCAACGCTCGCAAGAGAGCTAACAGAGACCACAGGTGAGGCCCCTCCTCCTGATAAGGAGTCGAAATTAATTGATGCCTCGGGCAATAGGGTAGTGTCGCAAGCAGCCAATCATTGGCGCATTGCTAATGCTCATGCTTTGTTAGCACGCTATGACAGGGCTCATTATGATGAGTTGGAGAAGCTGATGCAATTTCTGCCTGATGAGCATAAATCAAAGGCTAATGACCTTATTCAGGAGGGTAAATTAATCACATACCTCCATCAGATGCGCCTTAGATGCAGCAGACACAGCAGCCCGTGCAGTAAACACCAGTGTACTGCTACGCAGGCATGCTTGGTTGAGAATTTCAGGATTCAAACCTGAGGTGCAAGCCTCTATCCCCAATCAACCATTTGACAAGGAACACCTCTTTGACCCAGCAGTTGACACTTCGTTGGAAAAAATGAAAAAAGACACGGAGGTCGCCAAGTCCATGGGGGCTTTGCAGTTACCTTCAAATAGGGGATCCTTTCATTGCTCCTTTTACAGGGGTGGCTCCAAGAATATATCCACAGAGAATCCCTCCTCTTACAAGGGCAACAACCAATCGCCCTCTTCAAGAGGCTATTTTAGAGGTGGGTTTAGAGGAAACCACGGTAAGGGAAGAGGCAGAGGCAACTCGACATGCACTTCCCCCGCAAATAACAAGCAGTGACTTCCTTCCGCTACCCCCGATCATTCCACTCCTGTCGGGGGGGGGGGGGTGGGGGGAATAGGTCTCCCCAATTTCTACCTGTCTGGAATACAATCACCTCAGACAGATGGGTTCTACAAATTATCCAATATGGTTACTGCCTGGAACTTGGACACTCCCCCAAACATTCCTCCAAGATCATACGCAATGTCAGAAGAACATCTCAACCTTCTCAGGCAAGAAGTTCTCTATATGTTAGTGAAAGGAGCTATAGAACCAGTCCCATTGCAATTTCAAGGGGCCGGTGTATACTCCCTGTACTTCTTGATTCCCAAGAAAGACGGATCTCTCAGGTCTATACTAGACCTCAGAGACCTGAATCTATACATTCAATCGGACCACTTTCATATGGTAACACTCCAAGTGCTCCTGCTCCTTCAGCAAGGCGACTTGGTCTACTCTGGACTTAAAGGGCACCTATTTCCACATCCAATACACCCCGCTCACCGCAAATACCTCAGGTTCGTGGTAGCGGGACAACATTATCAATTCAAGGTGCTCCCATTCGGAGTCACCACCGCACCCAGGGTTTTCACCATGTGCCTGGCAGTAGTCGCAGCTCATCTACGAAGACAACACATTCACGTCTTCCCATACTTGGACGACTGGCTCATAAAAGCCAGCTTGCTACAAAGCTGTCTGTCACACTCACAAAACAGTGCAGCTGCTCCACGATCTTGGATTCACAGTAAATCTGTCCAAGTCCCATCTCCAACCATCCAAAACACAAGCGTATTTGGGAGCCACTATAGATACACAAAAGGCTCTGGCCTACCCCAATCCGACCAGAATCCGCAACATGCAGACTCTGCTATCTCAGTTTCAGCCTCAACACCCATTGCCAGCTCGAGTGTTCATGCAGTTACTAGGGATGATGGCGTCTTGCATCCTAATAGTTCCTTACGCAAGACTTCAAATGCGTCCCCTTCAGGAATGCTTAGCACGTCAGTGGAACCAGGCTCGGGGTCAGTTATCAGATCTAGTGTTGGTGGACTGCCGCACTCATCGCTCTCTGCAGTGGTGGAATCCACAAAACCTTTCAAAAGGGCGGCCCTTCATCGACCCGGTTACACAGACAGTGCTAACAGAAGCATCGCTCACTGGTTGGGGAGCTCATCTCCAAACACACAATTCAGGGCATGTGGAGTTTGCAGCAAAAGCAGCTTCACATAAATCATCTAGAGCGTCTAGCAATTTTTCTAGCGCTCAAAGCCTTTCAAGTTCATCTAGTAGGCAAAGCTGTCCTGATCCGTACAGACAACATGACAGCAATTTACTACATACAAAAACAGGGGGGGACACACTCTCCAGCTGTCACAACTAGCACAGACCATCTCGAGGTGTGCCATACGCCACAAAATGTATCTCCTCGCAGAACACCTTCCAGGAGTAGACAATCAAATAGCAGATCTGCTCAGTCGTCCAAGACAACAGATCCACGAGTAGGAACTCCACCCACGAGTTCTCCTCCCATTCTTTCAGATGTGGGGCTTACCAGACATAGATCTGTTCGCCACACACCTAAACGCAAACTGCCCAAGCTTTGCACCCAGGTATCCACACCCATTGTCCAGAGGCAATGCACTATGGATGAATTGGTCAGGGATATCTGCCTACGCTTTTCTGCCTTTCCCACTCATTCCATTAGTGGTTCAGAAGCTCACAGGCCTCCCTGACACTAATCCTAGTTGCTCCCACATTGGCCCTTCAACCCTGGTTCACCACCCTGTTGGAGCTCTCAGTAGTTCCTCACCAAAAACCACATCTTACACCCAATCTCGTGACGCAGAGCTGTGGAGAGATGAGACATTCAGATGCCAGTCATCTCAACCTTGCGATCTGGCACCTGAAGTCTTAGTTTGGCTACCTCAATCTCCCACCAGACTGCATGAACATTATCAAAGAGGCTAGACGTCCTACCACAAGAGCTTGCTATGCAGCAAAGTGGAAGCGGTTTGTCATATATTGTAATAACAATCAAATCAACCCGCTTGATGCTTAAGTTCAGAACATTATATGCTATTTATTACATCTATGGTGTTCAAACTTAGCGATCTGAAAGACAATTCGTTATAGATTCCTTACGTGTAGAATTACCCCAGGTGTCAGACTGGATCCGGAGAATTTTTTCGTCAGCAGTACCCTTGGGCGTTGAAAGATGACTTCGGTCGGCTCCGCGTTCGTCGTTGGCATCGTGGTCGCCGGGATGACGTTGCGGTAGCTACTTAGACGCCGCCCTCACGCGCTGACATCAGTTCTTTCTTTTTCCGCTCCAGCCAGGGCAGATCTGGAGAGAGCGGTACCTCGAGTCACTTTTTGACTCATTTTTTTGTGACTTTTGTCGACACCTTTTTTGAGTCGATGGACTCCTGGTGCACGGAGGGATGTCACGTCGGATCGGCTTCAAGGCTTGTGACTCCTGTCACAAACTGATGTTGGTCACGGACCCGCACCTCGTGTGCCTTTGGTGCCTGGAGCGCGACCACGACCCGAAGTCGTGCTCCGACTGCCGGGCCATGAACCTGAAGTCTTTGCGGGAGCGGTCCTGAAAGCTTCTCGAGGCCCGGCAGTCCGCTCCGCGCCGCTTGAGGTCCCGGTCGCATGGGAGGTCGCGGGACCGGTCGCGGAGTCACCACCACTCCTCGAAGTCTTCGCACTCCTCAGGTAAGTCGAAGCACAAGAAGAAGTCGAAGAAGCATCGTCGCTCTTCGACTTCTCCCTGTCCGTCGGCCGATGCGACGAGGGATGCGGACGGTGCCTGTCCCGCGGTTCCGCGTGCGGAGCCTGAAGGGTCGACTCAGAGTTTCCCTCCTTTTTTGGCACCCGGAGCGACCCTAGCCCATCTTCGGAGTTTCTACAAAGCGATGGATGCCATCTTTGGGCAGCCCGACTGCGCCGGCGCGCCTTCGAGCCCCTCGGACTTGGTTTGGGGCCCTCAGCCTTGGACGCCGGCGGCTCTGCCTTGGCACCGCAGGGTCCCCTTGGATCGAGGCCTGGATCCAGATCGGCGCCGGTCGACCTTTATAACACCTCCCCCGGCGCCGATTCTGCCGGCACCACGTCTGCTGCCGGCGTTCACCCCGGCCTCCACCCTGACTTGGACACTGAGCCGGACCGATGTCGATCGAAGCCGGATCCGGCGCAGAGCGGTAATTTTGTACCTCTGTTCGACCCTGGTGTTTCCTACAGGCCGGATTGGCAACCAGAGGAGGGTGAGGAGGACTGGGGGGGGTCTGTAGACCCTTTGGCTGACCAGTTAGTTGAACCGGACTGGAGAAAGGAGTTTGGGGACGCCAGTGGTCTGGATACCTCCCCAGACCTTGGCATGCTCTCTCCTCCTACTGTGGCTATGGAGGAGGGTGCTTTATACGCAGTGGTGTTGCGTAGGGCGGCCGAGGCCCTCAACCTCGAGCTACCTACGGTGGCGGTCAGGACGAATCTCCTGACGGAGGTGCTTCAACCGGCTGTGGCCTCTTCGGAGCCCCTGCTGCCTTTCAATGAAGCCCTTACTGACATCCTTTTGGGCACCTGGTCCAGGCCCAACACAGGAGCTCCTGTGGATAGGATGATTGCCCGACGCCACCGCCCGACTCCGGGCGACCCCTCTTTCCTCTCCCAACACCCCACCCCTGAGAGCTTGGTGGTCCAAGCCTCTACGTCCAAAGGCGCATTCCCTAACGCACCACCTGATAGGGAATCCAAAAAGCTGGAACATCTTGGGAAGAAGATGTTTTCTTCCTCCAGCTTGGGACTGCGGTCGGTGAACAACGCATGTCTGTTGGGCCGTTACACCCACTCTGTGTGGGATACGGTAGTGCAGGTGCTGCCATAGTGCCTGGAGAAGGCCCGGGCTGTGCTCTCCCGTGCAGTCGCCGAGGGGAGAGACGCAGCCAAGTTCACCATATGATGTGGACTGGACACCGCTGAGTCGCTAGGCAGGACAATTTCAACGTTGGTAGCCCTTTGACTCTACGCCTGGCTGAGGTCGACTGGTTTTTCCGGGGATGCCCAAGCTACCTTGCTGGACATGCCTTTTGATGGCCGTCGCCTGTTCGGCGACAGTGCTAGAGCGCTTCAAGGACACCCGGCCTACGGCCAAGTCCTTGGGCCTCTCGACCCGCCCTGCGCAGTCTGCTTTTTGCCCCTTTCATGGCTACGGAAGGGGTGTCCCGCCACGTTCCACCCAGGGCCACAGGCCGGCGCATGCTGTCCAGCCCCTGCGCGGCCGGGGACGTGAGACCCACCGTCGTGGGTCTGGTGGCCAGCGAGCGGGCCAGTCCACCAGCGCCCCTTCTGCAGCAGCCTCCAAACCCTCCTAGTCAGACCTTTCAGGGCCATCAATCGCCAGTGGGCGTCAAGATTCGCCATCACCTCCCCCACTGGGGCACCAACACGTCAGACAGGTGGGTTTTGCAGATAGTCCGAAGGGGCTTCTCCCTCCTCTTCGAGACTACCCCTCCATCCATGCCAACTCAATACCATCGCATGTCGGAGGATCATTTGGCCCTTCTCCAACAGGAAGTTGGGACTCTCTTGGCCAAGGGGGCTATCGAGCGAGTTCCTGCTCCAGAAGTAGGTTGTGGTTGCTATTCCCACTACTTTCTGGTGCCCAAGAAGGACAAAGGCCTGCGTCAACCGCTTCCTCCGGAAGGAGAAGTTCAAAATGTTGACTCCGGTCCTGTCTGCTCTCGACCCTGGAGACTGGATGGTAGCGTTGGACTTGCAGGACGCTTATTTTCACATCCCCGTCCTTCCGGCCCACCGGCATTACCTGCGGTTCAAGGTAGGCCATGAGCGCTTTCAGTTTACCGTGCTCCCCTTTGGCCTTACCAGCGCCCCTCGGGTGTTCACGAAAGTGATGGTGGTGGTCGCAGCTCATCTGCGCAGATCAGGGGTTCCAGTCTTCCCCTATGTTGACGACTGGCTGTTGAAGGCGGGCTCGCCCCACGCAGTCGTCTCCCACTGTCAGAACCACTCAGTTAACTAATCTGAAAAGTCGCCGCAGGGTATTAGGTTGTCTTAAGGGGCTTCATGGAAAGAAGAGAATTCAGTATTTGCCCAGTGCTGGAGTTTTCAAAGGCACTCAAGATGGCCGTCAGAACGCGACCAGCAAATCCGCAAATTAGCAGTCCAGGCGTGGAGAGCAATCAGGAATGTCCAGGTGGAGCGCATGTCGCACTGCGCACTTCACCTGAAGACTTCGGCATTGCAGCAGCTTCAGAGAATACAGGCGCGAAAATAGTTAGTTAGGGAAAGAGACGTCGCGCTCTTCAGGATTACAGTCTTGCAGATATAACCAGCATTCTGATATTTCCGGCAATCTGACGTGTGGCAGACACGTATCTCAGTGAGGAGTTTTTGGGAGGGAGTTTTGTCGAGGAAATGCTTTTGTTGAAAGTAGACTCGGAGGTTAATGGGCTGTTAATGTGATACTTAGTTGCAGATTAGATGTGTGATACTCTGTTCGTTTTTTTAGTTAAACATTACTGTTTGAAAAGATATTTAGAAACTAGTTGAAGGAGATTATTCAGCGCCCATTTAGGCATACCTTAGTTAGTCAGAGGCTGCTAGTGCACACGCCTTGTATTTTTCCAGATATTAGTTGCAATAAGTTTCCTGACAAGATTAATAACTAGTACACGCACATTTAGGATTTTAGAAAAGATCATTTTTGGGCATTTACTAGTGTTATCAAGGAAACTTAACTGAAGCGAAAATACACTTACCTGTTCCAGCACCAATAGACAGCGCCATCTGTAACTAGTCAAGGTGAGAAGCTAGAAAAGGAGAAAAGGAAAAGGTTACATATCTGAGGCAAGGCAGTATGTAATAAATATCTGACTAAAAGAAATGTATTGGCATTACAGTTACAGTCAGGCAACACACCACTAAAAGAAGAGAAGCAAAGGTCACCTAAACTCAGGGTAGGTTATAGAAGGGAAAAGGTCCAAGAACAGAATGTAAATAGTGAGTAAGATTGCGCAAAGTTATAAGAGAGATAATATACTTGTTTCCCTTTAGCTTCAATGCAAGAAAAGAATCAACAGAGAATAGAACCAGAAGAAAGAAGAAGCTGAGTGAAGACAGGTGGCAGTCTCTTCTCTGTCCCATCCCCCTTTCCCCCCTGCGGGTTCCACAGAGTTCAAGTGAAAGACTAAAACGTGCACTGGGAAACTGTAGTGGGGCATTGGGAATTAGCGTCGTTCTGCTCCCGTGCACTTAGGGTGACATTTGGCTCTGACAGAGTGAAGTCCCCACGCTGTTGTTGCACCTGAGCAGAATGGCAGAAGGTTTAGATTTTAAAAAGTTAGGAGAAGTTCTGGAGGGTATACAGAAGGAGTTAATAGCAGTTAGAGAGGAGAACCGAGAACTTCGACAGGATTTGATAATTTCAAAGAGAGAGACTACAGATTTAACCATAAAGATGAATAGTTTAGTGTCTGGAACCAGTTTCAAGGGCTCTTCTTTTCACGAGGAACATCCTATTGATCCCATAGCTTCGTCACCCCAGGTTACCACACAGGTTATACATTCCTTGTCCCCGGTGATTCCTTTGGCCCCACCTGAGCGATTTAATGGAGAACCACAGAAGGCACAAGTGTTTTTGACACAATGTACCTTACATTTCATGTGCCGTCCGGCGGTTTTCCCCGACGCACAGTCCCGAGTGGCATTCATACGATCATATCTCAGTGGAGACGCCGCCTCTTGGTCCATGCCTATGGTGACCCGAAATAATCCAATTCTATATAATATAGAGGAATTCAAGAAAGAATTTCTTAGTATCTTTGATCGACGAAAAGCTACTCAGTCCACAGATAATGAACTATTAGAGATAAAACAGGGCAACCGAGATTTAATTGCCTATTTGGCCCAATTCAACAAACTAGTAGTGGAAACAGAATGGCCAGAGAATAAACGTGCAGCAGTGTTTTATCGGGGATTCCGAGATGAGTTAGAGGATGCCTTGGCCCAGGTACCCAACAGACCCACAGAAATCTCTGCATTAATTGATTTAGTACTTGAAATCGATTTTCGACAGAGTGAGCGACGAGGGGAGAAACGAAGAGAATTCCGTTCCAACACCCCCAGGTTTGATCATGCAAGAATAGAAAATTCAAAAGGAAATGATCCTCAAACCGGAGTCGAACCAATGCAGATAGGAGCTATACGTGGGCCACTATCCAAAGAGGAGAAAGAAAAACGACGAGCAAACAGTGTTTATACTGTGGTGGAGGAGGACATTTCGTACGCAATTGTCCAAAGAAACCAAAACAGAATCTGTCGGAAAACGCTCAACACCATCAGTAAAGGGAGTTGGACTGGTGGTTGCAGACGTGGAAATAACTCCAAAAGATCATTCATTGGCAAATACCTTGCAGTCCTCTTCGCCACATCTCATCCTGTTTATGATGCTCCAGTTCCGGGAATTCACCTTAAAACAAGTCACCGTAATGGTGGATTCCGGGGCCACTGGCAATTTCTGCGATTTGAAGTTTGCAGAAAAGATTGGAATAAGAGCAATACGGAAAGAGAAAAGTGAAGCGGTGCGAGCAGTCGATGGGACAAATCTCTCATCGGGACCCATAGTAAGCCACACAGAGTTAGTTCAGTTGAAAACCCAGGAGGGGCATAGTGAATTTCTACAATTTAATTTAATCGATGCTCCTCCGTTTCAGCTAATACTGGGGCTTCCGTGGCTCACCGAGCATAATCCGACCATCGATTGGAGTGCACGAACTATAGTATTGAATTCAGAGTTTTGCAAGGAAAACTGCTACGAACATGACAGGAGGGAACCAGTAGATACCCCAGCGTATCGTTTGAGTGAAAGAGGCGCCACAGTTTGTGATTCAAACCATGGAATTGCCCCCTGAATACCAAGAATTCCAAGATGTGTTCAGTGAGTCCGAAGCAGAGAAGCTTCCGCCACATAGAGATTTTGATTGCAAGATCGAATTGGAGCCTGGTTCCAACCTTCCCTGTAGCCGAATATACGCCTTGACAGAGAAAGAAGACCAGCATCTAAAGGATTACCTACAGAAATATCTTAGTAACGGCTTCATCCGACCCTCTCAATCTCCGGTCTCTTCGCCTCTTTTCTTCATTCCTAAAAAAGATGGCAGTCTGAGAACGTGCATCGATTTATAGGGCAATCAATTGCATCACCATCAAGAATCGTTACCCTCTGCCCTTAATCTCGGTCTTGTTGGATCAGGTCAAGCATGCACAAATTTATACTAAGTTAGATTTGAGAGGGGCATACCAACTGGTTCGGGTCAAGCAAGGCGATGAATGGAAGACAGCTTTCCGAACTAAACATGGACTCTTTGAATACCAGGTAATGCCTTATGGTCTTTGCAACGCCCCAGCATCATTCCAATATTTTATTAATGATGTGCTGAAAGAGTTTATTGATCAAAGCGCAATTGTCTACATTGACGACATTTTGATATATTCTAGTTCAGTGGAAGAACATAAGAAACATGTGAAAGGAGTTCTTCAGCGGTTGAGGGAGAATAACTTGTACGTCAAGTTAGAAAAATGTGCTTTTCACGTGAATACTGTAGAGTTTCTGGGATTTGTGCTCTCACCAAAGAGAATTACCATGGATGAGAATAAGGTCAAGGCAGTAACTGAGTGGGAATCCCCAAATTCAGTGAAAGAAGTCCAAAGTTTCATCGGCTTCGCAAATTTCTACAGGAGATTTATCCAAAATTTTTCCAAGAAGCTGATTCCCTTGACCAAGTTGTTAAAGAAGGGGGTCAAGTTCAGTTGGTCAGACCAGGCAGAAGATGCGTTTGAGAAATTGAAGAAAGATTTCACCTCAGCTCCAATTCTGCTGCATCCGGATCCTTCTGAACCTTTCTATGTAGACAGATGCATCAAACCTAGCCTTGGGTGGAGTATTATCACAAAGGCACAAAATCACAGGTCAATTGCATCCAGTGGCCTTTCGTTCTCAAATTGACATCTGCGGAGGTGAATTGCACAATTACTGAGAAGGAGTTATTAGCAATAAAAGATGCATTCAAGGAGTGGCGTCCTTATTTGATGGGTGCTAAGCATACTGTCACGGTCTTTACTGACTATCGAAATTTGAAATTTTTGAAGTCAGCAAGAACTTTGACACCCAGACAGCTTCGTTGGTCGTTGTATTTTGCTGATTATGACTTCATAATCACATATAGACCAGGAGCCCAGATCGGAAAGGCTGACGCTTTATCCAGGCTAGGTACAGAAGATATTCAGGCAGAGATAAAGGATCAAGGCATAATTGCGGAAGAGAAAATCATTGGAGCTGTGTTAAAAGAAACTGTGGAGGAATCAACTCAAGACTCTATGGGTTTCGAGGAAATGACAGAGTGGGCTAAGCAGGACCCGAGACGAGAGATTCGTGGAAACTTATCCTATCATGCTGGAGCACTTTATTTGCCTACCCAAGAGTTGCAACAAAGGGCTTTAAAGGAGTGTCACGATCATATTCTGGCTGGGCATAAGGGCATACAGAAGACTGAAGATCTTGTAAAACGTCGATTTTGGTGGCCAAATATGACCAAAGAAATTCGTCAGTATGTTGCCACTTGCGAAATCTGTGCGAGGGGAAAATCAGAGAGACAAGCTCCAAAGGGGTTTTTACAGCCGTTGCCCACACCTCCTAGTCCTTGGCACACAGTAACGTTAGATCTGATCATAGATTTACCATCCAGTCAAGGGTACGACACAATTTTGGTTTGTGTGGATGCATTTACTAAGATGGCTCATTTTGTTCCATTGAAGGGCGTACCAACGGCTAGGAAATTGGCACAAACTTTTAGCAAAACCGTTATGAGAGCTCATGGAATACCCAAGGTATTAGTGTCAGATAGGGGCTCTCAATTTCTATCTCGTTTTTGGAAGGCTTTCACAAAATGATTGAACATTGAAACTAGGTACACTACTAGTTATCACCCAGAATCAGACGGCCAAATCGAGAGGACAAATCAAGAACTTGAACAATATCTCAGGTTATGTCTTTTGGATCAAGAGGGAGACTGGCCAGAATACCTTTGGGCTGCAGAGTTTGCGCATAATAATGCAAAAAATGTGTCCACTGGGTATTCGCCTTTTCATTTGAACTCATGGAGGCATCCAAATCAATCTATAAATTTTCAAGAAGTGGAGGTACCTGCAGTTAAGGATTTGGTTGAACACATGACCCAAGTGCATAGTTTAGCAACCCAAAATCTCATTAAGGCTAAGGAAAGTTACAAACTCTATGCAGATAAGAAAAGAAGGAAGGAACCAGACTTTCAGGTAGGGGACAAGGTTTGGCTAAGTACCAAGAATCTTAGGCTCAAACGAAATCGTAAATTTCAGCCAAGGTTCGTGGGTCCTTATGTTATCGAAAAGAAATTGAGTTCCTTAACTTATCACTTAAAATTACCCAAGAATCTCAGAATACACCCAGTCTTTCATGTCTCACTATTAAAAAGGGCGTCAAAAGAACTAAGAGTAGAGAAACCACCTAAGCCCATTCAAACTGAGGGAGGAGAAGAATTTGAAGTAAAACAAATTTTGGACTCAAAAGAGACTTAAGGGTCAAGTTTACTATTTGCTAGACTGGAAGGGTTATGGCCCAGAGGAAAGATCGTGGGAGTTGAGTTCTGATGTACATGCACCACGATTAATTTGGAGTTTTCACAAGAAGTTTCCAGACAAACCAAGACCGGAGGGCCCTGCCTTGCGGGGGGGGGGGGTACTGTCAGAACCACTCAGTTAACCAATCTGAAAAGTCGCCGCAGGGTATTAGGTTGTCTTAAGGGGCTTCATGGAAAGAAGAAAATTCAGAATTTGCCCAGTGCTGGAGTTTTCAAAGGCACTCAAGATGGCCGTCAGGCGTGGAGAGCAATCCGGAATGTCCAGGAGGAGCGCGTGTCGCACTGCGCACTTCACCTGAAGACTTCGGCATTGCAGCAGCTTCAGAGAATACCGGCGCGAAAATAGTTAGTTAGGGAAAGAGACGTCGCGCTCTTCAGGATTACAGTCTTGCAGATATAACCAGCATTCTGATATTTCCGGCAATCTGACGTGTGGCAGACACGTATCTCAGTGAGGAGTTTTTGGGAGGGAGTTTTGTCGAGGAAATGCTTTTGTTGAAAGTAGTCTCGGAGGTTAATGGGCCGTTAATGTGATACTTAGTTGCAGATTAGATGTGTGATACTCTGTTCGTTTTTTAGTTAAACATTACTGTTTGAAAAGATATTTAGAAACTAGTTGAAGGAGATTATTCAGCGCCCATTCAGGCATACCTTAGTTAGTCAGAGGCTGCTAGTGCACACGCAGTGTATTTTTCCAGATATTAGTTGCAATAAGTTTCCTGACAAGATTAATAACTAGTACACGCACATTTAGGATTTTAGAAAAGATCATTTTTGGGCATTTACTAGTGTTATCAAGGAAACTTAACTGAAGCGAAAATACACTTACCTGTTCCAGCACCAATAGACAGCGCCATCTGTAACTAGTCAAGGTGAGAAGCTAGAAAAGGAGAAAAGGAAAAGGTTACATATCTGAGGCAAGGCAGTATGTAATAAATATCTGACTAAAAGAAATGTATTGGCATTACAGTTACAGTCGGGCAACACACCACTAGAAGAAAGAAGAGAAGCAAAGGTCACCTAAACTCAGGGTAGGTTATAGAAGGGAAGAGGTCCAAGAACAGAATGTAAATAGTGAGTAAGATTGCGCAAAGTTATAAGATATAATATACTTGTTTCCCTTTAGCTTCAATGCAAGAAAAGAATCAACAGAGAATAGAACCAGAAGAAAGAAGAAGAAGCTGAGTGAAGACAGGTGGCAGTCTCTTCTCTGTCCCATCCCCCTTTCCCCCCTGCGGGTTCCACAGAGTTCACGTGAAAGACTAAAACGTGCGCTGGGAAACTGTTGTGGGGCATTGGGAATTAGCGTCGTTCTGCTCCCGTGCACCTAGGGTGACATTTGGCTCTGACACCCACCTCCAGACTACGGCGGACCTTTTGCATTCGCTGGGGTTCACTATCAACGTGCCGAAGTCACACCTGACTCCCTCTCAGAAGCTCCTTTTCTTAGGAGCGGTTCTGGACACGACGCAGTTTCGGGCTTATCCTCCCTTGCAGCGAGTCTGGGATATTCGGGCTATGATTCCGATCTTTCCGCCTCCATCCCGGGTTTCGGTCAGAATGACCCTGAGGCTGCTGGGCCTCATGGCCTCCTGCATCCTGCTGGTAGATCATGCCAGGTGGCATATGAAATACCAGCATTTGTAAAGCGCACAGCTACCTCCGGAGAGGTGTCCCGGCGCTGGGGGCCCTCTGGAAGATTAAGCGAGCTATTGCCCAGAGTCACATGGTGCTGGGCTAACCTGCCGCCGGCACCGGGGATCGAACCGTGAACCCCGTGGTCCGGAGTCAGGCACCCTGGCCGCTGCGCCACACCTCTTCCATTATATGCGGGCTCTGCAGTGGGACCTGAAGTTCCAGTGGGCACAGCATCAGGGGAGTCTGTCCGATTGTGTTCAGATCTCGGAGGGCACTGCACGACAATTGCAGTGGTGGCTAACGAACCAGGATTGGGTCAACGACCGATCGCTCTCCCTTCCCCAACCGGAGTTCACAGTGGTGACGGATGCATCACTTCTGGGGTGGGGCTGCCACATGGGAGAGGCGGAGATCAGAGGCCTCTGGTCTCCGGCGAAGTCCGGGCTCCACATCAACCTTCTGGAGCTCCGGGCGATCCGTCTTGCGCTAAAAGCATTCCTTCCCTCTGTCCGGGGAAGAGTAGTGCAGGTGTTCACGGACAACACCACCGCCATGTGGTACTGCAACAAACAGGGCGGGGTGGGGTCGTGGACCCTGTCAGGAGGCTCTCTGTCTCTGGACATGGCTGGAACATCAGGGCATATTCCTGGTGGTGCAACACCTGGCAGGTTTGCTGAACGCCAGGGCGGACGAACTCGGGCGCAGGTGCATGATGGATCACGAATGGAGTCTTCACTCTGAGGTGGTGCAAGGTCTCTTTCTGCAGTGGGGCGAGCCTTGGTTAGATCTATTCGCCACCGAAGAGAACGCGCAATGTCAGTAATTCTGCGCGTTGGAATTTCCAAGGCGGCACTCGCTAGGCGATGCTATTCAGCGCGAGTGAAGTTGCGGTCTTCTATACGCCTATCCACCTATACCACTTCTGCCCAGAGTGCTGAAGAAGATCAAGCGCGACCGGGCCCAAGTCATTCTTGTGGCTCCGGATTGGGCTAGAAGAATATGGTATCCGGAGCTGTTAAACATGTCCATCGATCCTCCGATCAGACTGCCTCTTCGGGAGGATCTTCTGTCACAGCAGCAGGGGATGGTCCTCCACCCGAACCTGTTCAGCCTCCACCTTCTTGCGTGGAGATTGAGCGGCGACAGTTGACAGCCTTCGACCTTCCTCCCGAAGTCTGATATCTTGGCAGCCAGGCGTCCCTCCACTAAGACGGTATACGCCTGCAGATGGAACAAACTTGTGGCATGGTGCGCAGCAAAGGCTGTGGATCCCCTTTCTGCCCCTCTCTCTGAGGTTCTCTTGTTCCTCCTTTCTTTGGCCCAGCAGAGCTCTGCTCTGGGCACTCTTAAGGGCTATCTCTCAGCCATCTCAGCCTTCCTTAGGCTTCCTGATCAGCCTTCTCTTTTCAAGTCCCCTGTTGTAAATCGCTTTCTTAAGGGCATTACTCATCTTTTTCCTCCTGTTCCCTTCGTAATGCCTCAGTGGGACTTGAACTTGGGTCTTACTTATCTTATGTGCGCTCCCTTTGAGCCGCTACATAACTTTCCTCTCAGACTCCTCACTTTAAAGACTGCCTTTCTGGTTGCCATCACCTCTGCTCGCAGGGTGAGTGAGCTCCAAGCTCTTTCTTCAAAGCCTCCTTTTCTGGCGGTTCATCCGAACAAGGTTGTCCTTCGAACTCGACCCTCTTTTCTTCCAATAGTGGTTACTTCTTTCCACATTGGGCAGACCATCACTTTGCCCACCTTTTTTCCGCCTCTGCGTCCTTCTAAGGAGGAAGAGAGGCTCCACCGCTGGATCCAAAACGTACGCTTTCATTTTATTTGGATCGCACCAAGCAATTCCGGGTGGATGACCAGCTCTTTGTTGGCTACGTGGGCGCCAAAAAAGGTTGGGCTGTGCACAAACGGACCATCTCTAGGTGGGTCGTTTTGTGCATTAAAGCTTGCTACTCTTTGGCAAAGAAGGAGCCTCCAGTGGGATTGCGCGCCCATTCCAGCAGGGCGACGGCAGCTACCACTGCTTTGGGACGGGGAGTCCCCCTCAATGACATTTGCCAGGCAGCTACTTGGGCATCTCTGCACACGTTCACCAAACACTACTGCCTGGACAGCCAAGTCCGGAGAGATGGCTTCTTTAGCCGTTCTGTTCTCCAGGACTTTCTGGTGTGAACTTGGTTCGCAGACCCACCTCCGGGGTTGGTATTGCTGGGGTATCTATTCTACAGGTAAGGAATCTATAACTAATTGTCTCTTTCAGGTGAACAAGTTACTTACCTTCGGCAACGATATATCTGTAAGAGACATAGATTAGTTATAGATTCCTTACCGCCCCACCCATCCTCCCCGTTCTGCGAACTGACTTCTAGGGTCAGGGAATCCCTTTGATGGCCCTAGTTTTGTGCGCCAGTGGTCAGTGTCTTGCATGGCTCTGCGCTTCTGGTGTGGAATGTCGTGTAAAAGAACTGACGTCAGTGTGCGAGGGCGGCGTCTAAGTAGCTCCTGCGACGTCATCCCGGTGACCACGACGCCAATGACGAACGCGGAGCTGACAGACGCCACCTTTCGACGCGCAGGGGTACTGCTGACACCTGGGGGTAATTCTACAGGTAAGGAATCTATAACTAATCTATGTCTCTTACAGATATATCGTTACCGAAGGTAAGTAACTTGTTCTACACATCCTTACGCTTACATCTTGCTGCAATAGCTGCATACCTTCAAAATAGACAACATCTGTCTCTCTTCAGAGTGCCTGTCATTAAAGCATTTATGGAAGTACTTAAGAGTCATTCCCCCAAGACTTCCACCTGCTCCAGTGTGGAATCTCAACATTGTCCTCACCAGACTGATGGGTCCACCTTTTGAACCATTGCACAGATGTGAGCTGCAATTTCTCACTTGGAAGGTAGCTTTCCTCATAGCTATCACATCACTGAGGAGAGTAGGTGAGCTTCAGGTACTAACCATAGAAGAACCATTTTTAAAAGTACACCAAAACAAAGTGGTTCTTCGGACTAACCCTAAATTTCTACCAAAGGTCATTTCTGCCTTTCATATCAACCAATCTGTTGAGTTGCCTGTGTTCTTCCCTCAACCAGATCCTGTGGCAGAACGTGCTCTACACACCTTAGATGTTAAAAGAGCATTACTCTATTACATAGAAAGGACAAAACCTCTCCGTAAGACACAAAAACTCTGTGGCTTTTGCTCCACCACATAAAGGCAATCTCATATCAAAATCAAATATTGAACGGTGGATAGTCAAATGTATTTAGACATTCTATGCAAAAGCAAAACGAACATTAACAATTCCCCCTAGAGCGCAGTCCACCCGCAAACTAGGGGCTTCTACGGCATTCTTAGGAAATATCCCCATAGATGACATCTGCAAAGCTGCAACATGGTCTACACCTCACACATTCACAAAACACTATTGTGTAGATGTGTTAGCAAGTCAGCAAGCTAATGTAGGCCAAGCAGTTTTACTTACACTATTTCAAACCACAGCAACAGCTACAGGTTAGCCACCACTTTGGGAGATCACTGCTATATAGTCTATGCAAAGCATGTGATCTACAGCTCACATGCCTCGAACGGAAAATTCGAACGGAAAATGCTACTTACCCAGTATGCATCTGTTCTTGGCATGTTGAACTGTAGATTCACATGCGCCCACCTGCCTCCCAGGGTACCTGTACCTGTTGCAGTGATATCTTACTTAGACACATATACATGGACATCCCTTTCTACCACTCTGACTAACTCCATTATCGCCCTCTGCGGAAAAACAATCTAACAATGGAGTCGATGCCCATGCGCACTATCACCAAAAGGAGGAGTCACCTACCTCGTGAGTGGAAAAGACTTCTTCGAAGAAAAACAATGTGCAAACATCTGGACCCAACACAAAATGGCAGGCTATGCAAAGCATGTGAATCTACAGCTCTACATGCCAAGAACAAATGCATAATGGGTAAGTAGCATTTTCCTTTTCGCCATAGGATTGCATTGACGGTTTTCCTCTGAAAAACTGTTTGTTGAGGGTGTTTTGTATGGAAACCTAAGAAACTTTGTTTTGATAACAACTGTTTTACTCACCTTTTATCCAGGAAATGTCCCAGTGTGATATCTAGACATAACACACTGAGTAATCTGAAAGTAACTTAGAAAGTAATCACAAAGTAACTGAAAAGTTATTTCAAGTGTTTCTGTATCTACATTCAACTACATTCAACTGTATCAGAAAAGTACAATTTTTACTTACCTGCACAGAGTCTGGCTTGGTTCTAAAAATAAAATACAATAAAGAAATATTTTTGATACAAACAATTGGTCTGAGTTCAGTCTTTGAGTGTGTGAATTCATTTCTTGCCGAGTGTGTACAATAAATGCTTAACACTACCCTCTGATAAAACCTTACTGCTCGTCCACACTACCACAAATAATGAGTACGGTATTATCTACTTTAACCTCTGTAAGCCTTTGGGGGATCCCCTGGACTCTGTGCATACTATACCTTACTTTGGTATAGTATATACAAAGCCAGCTTCCTACACTGACATACCACAGGAGGAACAGGACACCTACCGATTTGGAGAGTTTCTTCCAAAGATATATCCATATGCCATGGCTTAAAGCTGCAGACGTTTAGGAGTTCAGCTGAATTCACGTGCTGTGCCTTATTTAGCCATCTAGTGGTTTGGTTCAGACCTCTCTCCTTGCAGTCTTTCTTTTTGTTGTTTCTGGGTGGAGGAGACCCACCTCTCTATATAGTGCACCACAGTGGGGTACACTGTTCAGAGAGGTCGAGGAGAACCTTGGTTTACAGAACAAAAGTAGATACTACGCTCTGTTTTTGTGGTCGTGTTGGCGGGCAGTTAGGCTTATCAGAGGTCAGAGGGTAGTGCTAAGCATTTGTTGTTATCAAAGGCAATAAATGATACACACACTTAATGAATGAAGTTGAGACTGAATTAGAAAAATACCACTTTTTATATAAATATTTAGACCAAGAACTTCGTGTACAAGGTAAATACTTTTCGCAATAGAGAAAAATCACAATTGTGCGCAATTACGCACAATACATTCCTTATGGAAGGAAAACGTCAATTGGAAAATCAATGCAATAGAGTTAGTTATGTGGTTCAGCTTTGGCAATCGGAATGCTAGAGGGCCAAGGTCCAAAGTTGCAAGGCCAAGTTCTCGGGAGCTTCCCGATTTTTCACCAGGAGCAAGGGGGCTTTGTAGCTGGTGCTCTACGAAGGGGCCACGGGAGCACGGCTGGTTTGGAGATGGCCTGGCCGGCTGGGTGCAGTGAAGATGGGTAGCTGGGCATTGGCGCACAGAGAGACTCCTCGCGGTTAGGGGCTGGCACCTTGGGGCGACGGTTCTGGAGCTGCTGAGCCACTGCCTCAGAGGATCTCTGGAGTCCTGATGTCCCTTGACTGGTGCTGGCTTGCTATAAAGTTGGAGACTGCCTGGACTCTGTTTCGTGGGTATCTGAAAGAGACACGTTAGTGACAGATTCCTTACCTTAGAATATCCCCAGGCGTTAGGCTGGATCCGGAAAGTTTTTGCGTAGCAGTACCCTTGCGCGTCGGTAGGCGGCGTCGTGCGGCTCCGCGTCAGTCGTTGGTGTCGTGATCGCCGGGATGACGTCGCGGGCAGTACTTAGACGCCGCCCCTGCGCGCTGACGTCAGTTCTTCTTTTTCCGCGCCAGTAAGCGCAGATCCGGGAAGAGCAGTGCCCTAGTTAATTTTTGACTACATTTTTGGTGAATTGTTCACTGTTTCTTTTCGAGTCTTCATCGACTCTAGGTGTCAGTAGGGATGCGCGGCTTCAAGCCATGCGACGTCTGTGGTCGAATGATGTCGATCACAGACCCGCACTTAGAGTGTCTCTACTGTCTCGGCCGAGACCACGACACGAAGTCGTGCCCTGACTGCCGGAAACTCCACCCGAAGGCTTTGCGAGAGCGGTCTCGAAAGCTCCTCGAGGTCCGGCAGTCGGCTCCGCGCCGCACCAAGCCCCGGTCCCGTGAGAGGTCGAGGGGCCGGTCGCGGAGCCCCCGCCGGTCGTCGGAGTCCAAGTCTTCGCGCTCCTCGGGTAAGTCGAAGCACAAAGTCTAAGAAGCATCATCGCTCTAAGACTTCGCCTCGCCGGTCTCGCGACTCGGCTGAGGCCCCTGTCGGCACCGTCCCCGCGGCCCAGGACGTGCCTGTGGAGCCACCCCCGCATTACCCGTCTTTTCCGGGTTCGGGGGCGACTCCGGCCGAAATACAGGAATTCCTGTCGGCCATGGCCCGCCTCTTCGGGCCTCAAGGTCCCTCCGGTGCGCCTTCGGGCCCCGCGGGCCCTGATGGGGTTGCTCCGGCGTCGCCGACGACTCCGGTCCCGGCGTCGCCTGTCCCGCCAGCCCTGATCCCGGCCTCTGCTCCGGCCCCGGCCTCGATCCCGGCTCCGGTGGTACCGCAACCCCGATCGACGCCGGTTGACCTAACCACGCCTCCGCCGGCGCCGATGTCCCCTGTGCCGTTCCTGACGCCGCCCGGGGCTCCGGGCGGCGTCGTTCCCCGGTTCTCTCCGGTTCCGGACATGGAGCCGGACCGACGTCGCTCGACACCGGCTCCGGCGCCGATGAGACCTTGGGTCCCAGATGTCCCTCCTCCTCCATATTTTGAACCGCAGGAGGACCAGGAGAGCTGGGAGGGGTCGGAAGACCCTCTCACACAGCAGTGTGAGTATGATCAGGACTGGGCAGAGGAACTTGGGGATGCCAGTGGTCTAGACACTTCCCCTGACACTGGCATGCTATCTCCTCCAGTGGCTACGGAGGAGGGAGCAAATTTCGCAACGGTGTTGCGTAGAGCAGCTGGAGCCTTACACCTCCAATTGCCTACTGTGGCTGTCAGGACTAATCTCCTGACCGAAGTGCTTCAGCCGGCAGCTTCCTCTTCGGAGACTGTGCTGCCGTTTAATGATGCACTATCTGACGTTCTTTTGGGCACCTGGTCCAAGCCCACCACAGGGGCTCCTGTGGATAGGAACGTGGCCCGACGCCATCGCCCTGCTCCGGGCGACCCCTTGTTTCTCTCTCAACATCCCACCCCCGAGAGCTTGGTTGTCCAAGCCTCTGCCTCCCAAACCGCCTTCCCTACCGCCCCTCCGGATAGGGAATCCAAACGCCTGGACCAATTTGGGAAGAAGGCTTTTTCTTCCTCCAGTGCTGGCTTGCGATCCGTCAACACCGCTCGCCTCTTGGGCCGATATACCCACTCCCTGTGGGATTCGGTGGCGGCTGTTTTGCCCCAGTGTTCTGAGGAGGTCCAGACACTGCTTACCCGCACCATTGCGGAAGGTAGGGATGCGGCAAAGTACACCATACGATGTGGCCTTGATACCGCCGACTCGCTGGGCAGATCGCTTGCAACGACGGTGGCGCTGCGTCGCCACGCCTGGCTGAGAACAACTGGTTTCTCGGGTGATGTCCAGAATACACTTATGGACATGCCCTTTGATGGAGTCTGTCTTTTTGGTTCCAAAGCAGACCATGCGCTGGAGCGTTTTAAGGACTCACAGGCTACTGCTAAGTCCCTGGGCCTTTCTGTTGTGCGCCCTCCGCTAACCTCTGCTTTTCGCCCCTTTCGTGGCCACGGAAGGGGCGCCCAGTCACGTCCGCAGACCAGCCACCGGCCCGCGCAGCAAGCGTCTTCGCGTGGCCGGGGACGTGGCTACCGCCGTGGCGGTTCGGGCAACCAGCGTGCGGGTCAGGCCACCACCTCCGCCCCGTCCGCGGCCTCCAAGCCCTCCTAGTCCCTCTTTTCAGGTGCACAGCACGCCAGTAGGGGGCAGGGTCCGCCATCACCTTCACCACTGGCGTGCCATCACCTCGGACAGGTAGGTCTTGGACATTGTCCGAAGGGGCTACTCCCTCCCCTTCGCGACCATCCCCCAAGCCATGCCACCTCAATTCCACCGCATGTCAGGGGATCACTTGGTGCTTCTTCAAAAGGAAGTTGCGGCCCTCTTGGCCAAGAGGGCCATCGAGCGTGTTCCAACCCCAGAAGTAGGACGTGGTTGCTACTCCCACTACTTTCTGGTGCCCAAAAAGGACAAGGAGGACATGCGTCCTATCTTGGACCTCCGGAACGTCAATCGCTTCCTCCGGAAGGAGAAGTTCAAGATGCTCACCCTAGCTCAGGTCTTGACTGCCCTCGACCCTGGAGACTGGTTGGTAGCGTTGGACTTGCAGGACGCTTATTTTCACATCCCCGTCCTGCCGGCCCACCGGCGTTACCTTCGGTTCACGGTAAGCCTCGAGCATTTTCAGTTCACCGTGCTCCCCTTTGGCCTTACAAGTGCCCCTCGGGTGTTCACGAAAGTGATGGCGGTGGTCGCAGCTCATCTGCGCCTGGCAGGGGTTCCAGTCTTCCCCTACCTCGACGACTGGCTGCTGAAGGCGGGCTCGTCCCAGGCAGTCGTCTCCCACCTCCAGACTACGGCCGAACTCCTGCACTCGCTGGGGTTCTCCATCAATGTGCCGAAGTCGCATCTGATTCCTTCTCCACAGCTCCTTTTCATCGGAGCAGTTCTGGACACGACGCAGTTTCGGGCCTATCCTCCCGAACGGCGAGTCCGGGATATTCAGGCTATGATTCCGATCTTTCAGCCTTTATCCTGGGTTTCGGTACGGATGACCCTGAGGCTGTTGGGCCTCATGGCCTCCTGCATCCTGCTGGTCGATCATGCCAGATGGCATATGCGGGCTCTGCAGTGGGACCTGAAGTTCCAGTGGGCGCAGCACCAGGGCAACCTGTCCGATCACGTTCAGATCTCGGAGGGGACTGCAAGACAGTTGCAGTGGTGGCTCTCGAACCGGCAATGGGTCATGGGCAGATCACTCTCCCTTCCCCAGCCAGAGCACACAGTTGTGACGGACGCGTCCCTTCTGGGATGGGGCGGTCACATGGGAGAGGCGGAGATGAGAGGCCTCTGGTCTCCGGCGGAGTCCCGGCTCCATATCAACCATCTGGAGCTCCGGGCGATCCGACTTGCGCTCAAGGCATTCCTTCCCTCTGTCAAAGGGAAGGTAGTGCAGGTGTTCACAGACAACACCACTGCCATGTGGTACTGCGACAAGCAAGGCGGGGTGGGGCGTGGACCCCATGTCAGGAGGCTCTGCGCCTCTGGACATGGCTGGAACATCAGGGCATTTTCCTGATGGTTCAACACCTGGCAGGTTCCCTGAACGCCAGGGCGGACGAACTCAGCCGCAGGTGCATGATGGATCACGAATGGCGTCTTCACTCGGAAGTGGCGCAAGGACTCTTTCTACAGTGGGGAGAGCCTTGGTTAGATCTATTCGCCACCGAAGAGAACGCGCAATGTCATCAGTTCTGCGTGTTGGAATTTCCAAGGCAGCACTCGCGCGGCGACGCCTTTCGTCGCGAGTGGAGTTGCGGTCTGTTGTACGCTTTTCCGCCTATACCACTTCTACCCAGAGTGTTGAAGAAGATTCGGCGCGACCGGGCCCAAGTCATCCTTGTGGCTCCGGACTGGGCTCGAAGAGTTTGGTATCCCGAGCTACTCAGTATGAGCGTCGATCCCCCGATCCGTCTGCCTCTTCGGGAGGCTCTTCTGTCGCAGCAGCAGGGGACGGTCCTCCACCCGAACCTGTCCAGTCTACACCTGCTTGCGTGGAGATTGAGCGGCGGCAGTTGATTCCTTTCGACTTGCCTCCTGAAGTTTGTGATGTGATTCTGGCAGCCAGGCATCCCTCCACTAAGGTGGTATACGCCTGCAGGTGGAACAAGTTTGTGGCATGGTGCACAGCAAAGGCTGTGAATCCCCTTTCTGCCCCTCTTTCTGAGGTTCTTCTGTTCCTTCTTTCCCTGGCCCAACAGGGTTCTGCCCTGGGTACCATCAAGGGCTATCTTTGTGCCATCTCGGCCTTCCTCAGGCTTCCTGATCAGCCCTCCCTTTTCAAGTCCCCTGTTGTTAACAGGTTTCTAAAAGGCATTACACACCTCTTCCCTCCTGTTCCGTTTGTGATGCCTCAGTGGGACTTGAACTTGGTTCTTACCTTTCTTATGTGCGCTCCCTTTGAGCCTCTACATAACTGTCCTCTTCGTCTTCTGACTCTGAAGACAGCCTTTCTGGTGGCCATCACCTCCGCTCGGCGGGTGAGTGAGCTCCAGGCTCTATCATGCAAACCTCCCTTTCTGTCTGTCCATCCAGACAAGGTTGTTCTTAGGATGCGTCCGTCCTTCTTGCCAAAGGTGGTTACTGCCTTCCACATTGGGCAGACCATCACTTTGCCCACCTTCTTTCCGCCTCCTTCCAGAGAGGAAGAGAGGCTCCACCGTCTGGACCCAAAACGTGCGCTTTCCTTTTATATCAACCGCACACAACACTTCCGGGTGGATGACCAGCTCTTTGTTGGCTACGTGGGTGCCAAAAAGGTCGGGCGGTGCACAAGAGAACCATCTCCCGCTGGGTAACCTTGTGTATCAAAGCCTGCTATTCTTTGGCTAAGAAGGAGCCTCCTGTTGGGCTGCGTGCCCATTCCACCAGGGCAACGGCTGCTACCACGGCTTTAGGCCGCGGTGTTCCGCTGCAGGATATCTGTCAGGCAGCTACGTGGGCCTCGCTGCACACATTTACAAAGCATTACTGCCTTGACAGTCAGGTCCGGAGGGACGGCTTCTTTGGCCGTTCTGTCCTCCGGGACTTCCTTGTCTGATCTTTGTTCGCAGACCCACCACCGGGGTTGGTATTGCTGGGGTATCTATTCTAAGGTAAGGAATCTGTCACTAACGTGTCTCTTTCAGATGCACAAGTTACTAACTTGTGTAACGATATATCTGTAAGAGACAGTAGTTAGTGACAGATTCCTTACCGCCCACCCATCCTCCCCGTTCTGCGAACTGATTTCTAGGGTTAAGGACATCCCTTTCAGGGCCCTAGTATTTTTCAGACACCTATGTCGGCTTCTTGCATGGCTCTGCGTTCCTGGCGCGGAAAGTCGTGTATAGAACTGACGTCAGCGCGCAGGGGCGGCGTCTAAGTACTGCCCGCGACGTCATCCCGGCGATGCCGACGACGGACGCGGAGCAGCACGATGCCGCCTACCGACACGCAAGGGTACTGCTACGCAAAAACTTTCCGGATCCAGCCTGATGCCTGGGGATATTCTAAGGTAAGGAATCTGTCACTAACTACTGTCTCTTACAGATATATCGTTACACAAGTTAGTAACTTGTGCTTTTGTAGCAATGCATCCTGTACCCACAGATGTTTGTGCCTTTCAGCTCTGGTGGCTCCTGGGGCCTAAGATTCTGTTCAGAGGCGAGCTGACCCTCCAGAGCAAGTGTACCTTTGGCTGTCACTCTGAAACGTTGGTCGGGCTGGAGAGCTGGACGACGCTGGACCGGACTTTGCTGTTTTTGAGACCTGCAGCTGGAGGGAGATGGCTCTATCTCAAGGGAGTCCTTGGCGATTTGAGCAGTGCTGATGTCCCTCCGGGGTTTGTGGAGGCCACGCAGTGACGAGACGAGCTGGTGGATGACGATTGTCTAGTTTTGTGGGGGCAGGCATTTGTGCCCAAAGTCCACCATGAGGTCTGCAGTTCTCAGTCCAACAGCATTTCTTCTTTCGTAGTCTTCTTGTGTCTGTGGATACTAGTTTCATGGTCTGTGGATGCCACCTAAATACTAAATTTAGGGGCGTTTACAAGGGAGTGGCAGGTAGTGACCAGTGGGCCCCTTGCCTGCGGTGTCTACACCCTCTATTATGTCCGCCTCCTGTGGGAGGGGGACATAGCCCTAGCCCTGATTGGTGAAGTCCCACCATCTTCAAGATGATGGGTACTGAAAATTGTGCTTCACCTCTCCTCCAGCACCTGAGGGGTAAAGTTGGCAGAGGGGGGCATACCTCCTATTCTTTCATCGTTTTCCTGACTGTCTTCCCACCAAAAGGGATGACATGAGGGGGGGAGGGCTGCTCCTATCAGGAAAGGCTGGGGTCGCATTTCAAAGGCGGCAAGCCCTTTGAAGATTCCCGCCACAGAGGGCTCTTGCTGATGGTGGAGGTGTCAACACCTCCACCCTGGACAGGCATTGTTCTCGACCTCTGAGCGCAGGGGCGCTCACACCATGAGGTCAGAACTCTATCTGGGGGTGACAGGCTGGCTTAGGCCAGTTGGTGACCACACTAAGGGTTTGTAGGTTTCATGGGACCCCTCTAAGAGGGCCTGTGTGTGTGATTATTAATAAATGACACTGAAATTGGTGCAGGTTTATTAAGAGGAGATGTTTGGTACCAAACATCTCATAACACAGTGAAGCTTTCATGGAGCTAGGAATTTCGTAATGACCAGTGTCCAGCCCATGTATTCCCTATGACTTCCCTGTTCACATACAATATCCAAAAGCAACATAGATATTGCAGGGGCTTTTCTGCTCATGCCGATATGTCCTCACAGGAGATTTAGTGCACCCTGCCATAGGACTATAAGGCCTGCTAGAGGGGTGTCTTACCTATATCCCATGCAGTGTCTTGTCGACCCTTCGGTTTTGTCTGCATCAAGGCACGCAGTTTGCATGGCCTTGGTGAGGGGACCCTAGGGTGGCACAATTCGTGCTGCTACCTTTGGGGGGGGGTCCTCCTTCCGTGCCAATGCCCTAGGTACCGGGCTTACCATTTACCAGGGACGTACAAGGGCCACTGAAGCGGTGCCAATTGAGAAACAAAATGTACAGTTTAGGGAAAGAGCTCTGGCACAGGGGGCCTTTTTACCAGGCACCTTGTGTACTTCCAGTCGAAGTTGCATTATTTTCCAGGCAAGAAGTGGAGGCTAACCTTGTCCAAAAGAGGCACTTTCCTACATTGGGAGTCTACTGTTTCCACCATTTGCCTTCCCCAGCCTTCTCCTGATGTCAGAAGCCCAACTCTAAATCCCTTGTGCGAGGTCACCATCTTCAGATAATTTTTTCCGCTGTTGGGTCTAGAACCAAGGCTGAAAGCTCTCTGAACGACGCAAGAAGGAAGAAAGCGACGGACTGTCATAGGAAAGTCGAAGTTTGAGATGAAAAACACATAGCTGGAGGAGGAGGATAGTCACCGAGTGATCTGATATCCACGCGAAACACCAAAGAAGTTGGGACACGTTGGTAGCTGACCGAAGGGGGCCAGAGAATGCGTGGGCAGGGGGCCCTCTGCTCTGAGGCAGGAGAACACAGCTTTTCGATTGTGCTCAGTCCCATCACAATTTCTCCCAGATGGACAGCCACCAGGTGTGCAACCTGTCTTCTGAAAGACCACAGCACTGAGGGCTGCGAGGTTCTCGCAGAATCCAAGCTTAAAACGCTTAGAGCCAAGGAGAAACAGAGGCAGGTATACATACAATGATGGGGCAGAAGGAAACTCCATTGCTGAGAGACCTCGGACTGTTGAGCAAGGACGAAGATAACCTTGTTGAAGGGGCCGAGGGACAAGGCTTAAATGTAGAAAAGGTTATCAACGTTGAAAGGGAACACAAGAAGCACAAAAGTGTGGACCGGTAATGCTGAAAAATCAGGGGGCAAGTGAGCCGAGAGCGTTGACCCAAAACACAAACTGTCTTGGTGTCGAAACTTTTGCCTACAGAAGGTAAGTCAAGGTCGAAAGACCCCCTCGGGTCCCACAGCAAGTACACAGCAGGAGGTTGATATTCCAAAAAGACACCAGCTTTGAAGAATGACTGAGGTCAAGAGAAGCTGTGAAAGGTACAAGCTGTAACACCGGCAGCTGAGGTGTCTATGCCGAAAAAGAGGCAGATGACTAGGATTGACGCTGAAAAGCATGCGTTCGAGCAAAAAAAGCCAGCTTGAAGCAGAGATGGCAGCGATCCTACGAAAGGAGGACTTTAACACCTCCCTATCTGAGATGGAAAAAGCACATTAAGAGAAGGAGATGG
Source organism: Calotriton arnoldi (assembly GCA_963921515.1). Taxonomy (NCBI): domain Eukaryota; kingdom Metazoa; phylum Chordata; class Amphibia; order Caudata; family Salamandridae; genus Calotriton; species Calotriton arnoldi. Next base: position 1,687,654 of record CAWUFW010000638.1, read on the forward strand.
GTGACTTTGAGCCACAAGAGGAAGAATCAGACATATTCTATGAAGGAATCCTGAGTCTCGGGGCCTATTCCATGATGAGGGCATGGAAGGCAAGCAAGAAAACTGGCAGGATCTCGAAGACAGACTCCCCAGAGGAGAGAGTAGACATGTATCCTTCAAGGCCTTTGCCTTTGGATGACATCATGTACAATATGATAGCCCAGAGAGCAGTAGACAGATATGGAGTCCATCTGGAGGAGGAAAAGTCCCACACATGCTTTTTACTCAAAAGTCTTCTCCCCTCACTTAGCAAATGCTAGCACCTGCCAATGCTTCCTAGCATTCTGGACCAGGGGAGAGAGCCTTCAGAGAGCCATCAACCTGCAGGTCCGTGACAAAATATAAGCACTCAAGAGACTCTACTTTCATATGGTGCAACGCAGTGGTGCGTATATCATTGTGGCTGCCGCTAGCCAAAGAACTAATGTGCCACCTCATCTGGGCCACCCCCTGATAAAGTAAGAGAATGGAAATGGTGGGGCGCAAGTTCGAAAGAGGGCCCCCACTCAATGTTGCATAGCCAACTCCAATGCCCTGCTGAACAGATATGCAAACAACTGTTTGGTAGTGCGGTTGATGACACACTGCAATAATTGAAAAAGGGCAACAAAATGGCAGTCAATGGGAGCCCTACAGTTTAGAGGGCACCAGAGTAGGGGAATCACCCCCACAAGGCGGCTGGCAGGAGGAGGGGGGTTTCCAACCCACCATCCCACACTAGTCCTTTTAGCAACCAAGTGAGGCATAGGTGTCGACACAACAATGGCATTACCAAACACAGTGAAAGCCCTTTTGCAGACAGGCGAGAGGCAGAGGACAACCTTCCAGAGGGACGGCACAAGTGACTCAAAAAGAGAGCGCCCCCTCCAAACACAACACCTTTTGTGGGGGAGGGGAAAATAAGAGCCTTCATTTAGGAGTGGAGGGAGGTCACTCCCGACAGATGGATACTCAACATCATCCAACATGGATATTGCATAGAACTAATAAAACACCCACCAAAGAGGGGACCAAAGAAAAATCATACAAAGGAGGAACACACATTCCTACTTCGGTACGTGAGAGAACAGTTACAAAAGCAGGCAATAAGAAAAAAGTACCTCTGAAGGAGATCAGTTGGGGAAACTACTCAAAATGCTTCCTGGTTCCAAACCAAGCAAATCGTTACGGTCATATACTATACCTCTTCTAAACAAATTCATAAAGACTCAAAAATTCAGACTTCAGGAAGTAGATGACTGTCACTGACCCACACATGTTGTGCCCTTTTGGTCCTTTCAGCCGCTCCGTCTCCGTAGTTGCAACAGTCGCTTGGCTCTCCCTGATAGCGCGTGCATTATCGATCCCTCCCTCCCCCCTTGCACTGACTGTTCTTGACCGCTGCTGGGAATCTCACCTAGCCAGCCGCTTTCTGGGTAATCTCACTGGTTCGATAAGTGCTCTCTCGACCACTTTTGCGACGTTTTATTGGGTTTGGTCATTTTTGCACTTTATTTTGTGCTTTTGTGCTCTACTTTGCCTATTTCGCTCGGGTACTATGCCTCCTCCTTAGCCCTGCCCACTCCTGCCGTTTCCCCAGGCCCTGCATGTTTTTCCCGCGCCTCGCTCTCCCACCTCCAGGGCAGACCCTCCCAGGACTACTTAGTGATGCCCCTGTGCGGCCGCGCTGGCGGCGCTCTGAAGGGACGCCAAAGGCAAGCCTGTCAGTGCGTGGACCACGCCAAGTGCAGGAACCCTGGCCTGCCGAAGATCTGTGTGCACTGGACCCCTAGCGAGACATCAACTGCTGCCTCGCATCGCTCCACAGCGGGCCTTTCTCCTGCATCTGCTGCCGGTTCACCTCCACCCAGAACCGACAGACATCACAGCAACCAGTGCCATACCAGCCCCGTCGGCCGATACCTCTCGAACTACTCAGCTGCCTCCTGATCAACATCAGATCGCTGTGCAAACAAGCCACCGAAGTCTGGGACACTGTCTCCCCCCACGCCCCAGACGTGACTTCATCAGAGACCTGGCTCACCCCTCCATCGACCCCTGACATCACCACAGCAACACTACTACAAGATGAAACACCGCGACCGCACCAACAGACATGGAGGTGGCATCGCCATTGTACACAAGGAATCGATCACTTGCATCATTACCAATGATGAAACTACGCCATCATGGGACACATGAACTTCCAGCTCCGCACAGACTACTAAACCACCATCAAAGGAACCCTTGCATACAGACCGCCAGGACTATGAACCGGCCTCAGCAATACCATCGCTGAATTCATCACCTCACTCGCCATCGAATCCGAACACCACGATTTCCTGGGAGACCTCAACTTCCACCTGGATAACTCCACTGGCACCAACCCCTCCGACCTCCTGGAAAGATTGAACATCAGCCTCAAGCAGCTGGTCATTGACCCCATGCACAAAGCAGGACACATGTTGGACCCCATTTTCACGTCCAGCAACAGAATCAGATACAGCAACACCTCGGAACTCACCTGGACGGACCACTTCACCCTCACCGTACCTCCCCGCACTGCCCCCCAACCACCACCTCGCCTCCTATCACAGCTGACCAAGGTCACCAAGCAACAATGGACTGATGCCCTCAGCATCACACAGCCCAACGTCACCACCAACTTGGACCAGCCAGTAGAGAACTTCAACTGCTGGATCATGAGCGCCTCCAATCAAGTCACCCCTGCCAAACCAGCCAAAACGCACAGACCTACCAAATGTGCCAGCTGGTACACTCTGGAACTCAGCACATCGAAGCACAGTGCAAACAACTGGAAAGGAGATGGCGCACCAGCAAGAACCACACCGACTGAGCCACCGTCAAATCAGCCCTCAACGACTACCACTGCCAGCTCAAAGCTGCTAATAAGGAGGCCCTGACTGTAGGAAAGGTCCCCCTTTTGCATGGTTGCCCACCACTTTTTGCCTAATGTTGATGCACTTTGAGTGTGCCCTGGGTTCCTGCCAACCTGGTACCCAGGGCCTATGTTCTTTCCCTAAACTGTACTGTTGCAAAACCCAATTGGCAACTCTCTGGCCACATGTAAGTCCCTTGTAAGAGGTACCCTAGGTACCAAGGGCACTGTGACCAGGGAAGGCCTCTAAGGGCTGCAGCACTTATTATGCCACCCTTAGAGGCCCTGTACCTTAACACACAAACACACACACAGACACACACATTTCCATTGCAGACTGCATGTTTTGGTGCAGAGCAAAATGAAGTCAACATGGCAAACATCCCTGTGTCCTATGCCTACAATCCACTGCCGTGGCATAGGTAAACCATCCCTCTAGCTGGCTGCACTATACGAGTGGTGAGGGTACAGGTGCATGAGCCATGTACCCCTACAGTGTTTAAGTCCATTCTTAGACATTGTAAGTACAGTAAAGCCATAAAGAGTATATGGTATGGGAGTTTGTCATTACGAACTCCACAGTACCATAATGGCTTTACTGAAAACTGGGAAGTATAGTATCAAACTTCTCAGCACATTAAACCCACACCGATGCCAGTGTGGGATTTAATGAAAAATGCACTCAGAGGGCATCTTAGAGATGCCCCCTGAAAAACTACCTAACTCTAGTGTCCTGGCTAGGTGGCTGCTCGCGTGCTGCCACCACCAGACATGTTTCTGGACCCCTGGGTCGAGAGCCTGCTGCTCTCAGGGTCCTGAAATAAAGCAAATCCTGGGACGTGGTGCCAAGCCTCCTCCCCCAGGATGGGCTGGGTCCACGAGGGGGGAAGATTCAAAGGCATGCCTCCTTTGTGAGCTACCCCAGCCATTTGCTGCTCCCAGCAACTGGCCCCCACCGGTTCTGACTCCCACTTTAGGTGCGAGAATCATCGGGAAAACCAAGTTAGGAGGAGAGGTATGCCCACCTTTGCCAACCTCACCCCTCAGGTGGGGGAAGCGAGGTGAAGCACAATTGTCAGTCCCCGCCATCTTTCAGATGGGGGGACGCAGCCAACCAGAGTGAGGCTTATGCCCCCCTCCCACAGGAGGGTGGCATAAGGGGGTGTACCCACCCCAAGGAAGGGACCCATTGGTCCCAACCTGTACCTACCTGTAACGCCCGTGAAATTAGTATTTAGGGGCAACCCTGAACCTTCCCCCCTCAGACCAGAAGAATCAAGAAGGACCGAAGAGCCGTGCTGAAGGAAGAAGAGTAGGACACCAACTAACTTGGCCCCAGCCCTACCGGCCTGACCTCTACCTGCTCCAGCGAAATCCTGGTGTCCTGCAGCCAGCAGCCCCCAGGAACCCGGAGGACCTGCACTGCCTTCCCCAACCAGACTTTGTCTCCCGTGAGCACCGGATTTGCTCACCAACAGACTCTGGCTCCGGCCAAAATCTGCGAGTCTGCACCCGACGCCCACGGCCCGAGTGGCCCAACACCCCGAGGAGGTCTCCCCGGCGATCCTGACCTGGGATCTGGTGATCCCTGAACTACCTCAAGTCGCCAACCAACGCCTGCAGGCCCTTTCTGAAGGACCCCCCCTCCGACTGCGACCGTAGCTAGTAAGAAAAGCCCAATGTCAAAAGACACCCCTGCTCCTGACGTTCTACGGACTTGGATGGCCCAACGGACGGTGTCCCGGCATCCCAAGACATCCCAACTTACCTCTCTAGCCGGTGGTCGCCTCCAGAAGATCTTCATCCCCGAGCCCTGCAGTCTTTGTTACAACCGGAGAATCCCCATTGAAAACCACAGGGCACCCGACGCCAAAACAGCACCCGTCCGTCCCTGTGCCGCTGTGGGTGCACCTTGTGTGCTAAATCGGATCCCTCTTTGCCCTGAGCTTAAGTCCAGGAGCTTTGCTCCCACAATCTTATGGCCTGGTCATGATCAGCCACCACCCGGTGGAGGCCCCCTTTCCCCCATTGGATAACATTGGGCCTCAGCACTCTGCGCCTGGCCGCCCTAGTGCCGCTGAGGGCGCTTTGAGGGTGCATCCTTGACCCTGGGGGAACCCTTGTTCTAACCCCAGAAAACCAACTCCCAAACCCAAGTACTTACCGTTAAACCGATAACCTGGTTTTCTCCCATAGGACTGCATTGACTGCTTTCTTGTGAAAAGTGTGGAGTTGGTTTGTATGAAACCTTACGAAGCTGTATACTTACAAAAACTGATTTACTAACTTTTTATCTAGGAAATGTCCCAGTGTGATATCTAGGCAGATCACATTGAGTAGAAAAAGTAACTTAAAAAGTTATCTAAAAAGGAACGTACACAGTAATCTCAATAGTAACTGAAAAGTAATTCCAACTGTTTTATGAACAAGTGACTTAACTGTAACCAATCCAATTGCATTCAACTTCATTCAAACTGTATTTAACTGCATTATTCTTGCAAAGTACTATTACACTTAACTGTACCAGGCCTGGCTTGGTTCTAGAAAATAAAATACAACTAAATAATATTTTTATGCAAACAAATTGGTCTGAGCTCATTCTTTGAGTGTGACATTTCTTGCCTGAGTGTGTACAATAAATGCTTCACACTACACTCTGATAAAGCCTTACTGCTCGCCCACACTACCACAAATAGAGAGTAAGGTATTCTCTACTTTTACCTCTGCCTACCTTTGGGTTTCTGTGCACACTATACCTTACTTTGGTATAGTATATACAGAGCCAGCTTCCTACACTGACCCACCGGATCGAGACCAGCGCTAACCAAATCAAGGAACCCTTCACCACTGTCAGAGTTCACCTGCCTGTCGGGTACCGAAAACTCCCCCACCCTGAATAGCCCCCAAGCCCCCCCAACCAGGAACTCTGCAACGCCCTCACCGACCATTTCCACAGAACAAGATAGCTACTATCTATAGAAACTTCAGTCCACCACTCTCTCCGACCTCCTTAGCATCCCGTCGACCACCACCGACCACCCGCTCACCGCCGGGGAAAAACTCAGCACACCGAACACAACCTCTTATGAACTCCATCCACTCAAGAGCACCCACTGACGCATGCCCCCAGCGGCGTTTCAACCTTGGAAGAGACCTGATCAGCCACCAGCTCACCACCATCCTCCAGAAGCACAGCCGTTTCCATATGCCTGGAAACACACGATGAGACCCCTCCTCAAAAAGCCTTCGGCAGACCCCAGCGAGCTCCAGAACTACCGTCCCATCTCTACTCCCGTTCTCCACCAAAGTCCTGGAGAAGGCCATCAAACTCATCGAACACCTGGAGAGAAACAACCTACTGGTTTCAGAGCCAACCACAGCACCGAGACAGCCCTGATCGCCGCAACAGATGACATCTGCACACTACTCGACAGAGGATAATCAGCTGCCCTGATCCTGCCTAACCTCTCCGCGGCCATCAACAGTCTCCCATCACACACTCATCAATCGTTTACACCAGATTGGAATCTCAGATGATGCGCTGTCTCCTCTGCCTGCTTCCACATGCTCCACAAAGTTTTCAAGTGGCTCCCCATCAGCACCATGAAAACGGTGACGCAGGCCCTCATCAGCCGACTGATCAACGCACTCTGTGCAGGCACTACCACCGAACTCCTGCAAAGACTCCAGACAATCCATAACGCAGCCGCCAGACTGATCCTCAACTTGCCCAAGAGGCCACGCATCACCTATCACCTGAAGGACCTCCACTGGCTCCCCGTCCAGCAGAGATGCCATTTGAAGCTTCTGACCCACGCCTACAAAGCCCTCCACGACCAAGGACCTGCTTACATGAACCACCGCCTGCACTTCCACCGACCTCCCAGGAATCTCTGCTCCACACACGTCGCCCAGATACCACACATTCGCTACTGCCGCTTTGGAGGATGCTCCTTCTCCCACCTCGCCGCCAAAGCCTCGAACGCCCTTCCCCTCCACATCCGCACCCTTGCTGACCCACTTTAGGAAGGGATGCAATACTGGCTCTTCGACTGATACCTGCAGCACAGCGCCTGGATACTGTCTCGGGTGATAAGCCGCGCTGTTCAATTACGCAATTGCTGCGCTGTACATTTACGACTTGATTGATTAATTTTGTGGCTTTAGTGCCTGGACTCTGCTCACTACTCTGCAATGTGCACCTTCATGCACCCAAAATTGATCCGTAGCCTAACGAAACTGTACATCGCCAAACACAAGAGCAGGTCCTAGTTGAAACTCCTGTCTTTCTTCCAGCCACAAGGCCTTTCCTGCAAATGATACCTTTTCTGCTTTTAGTCTTCAGAAGAATCAGAGTCCAAATCAAAATGTAAAAAAGCCAAAGCGGAACTTAACCCCATACCCCATCGAAAGAAAAGGGGCAGATCCATAAAGATAAACATTGCACTCCTTTGATGTCCCTGGTTTAGGAAGAGGTTCCTCAGTTGGTCCAGAGACACCTAGATTTTCCAGGGCTGGTGTCGACCCTGCAGCAAATAGCTGCTTTAATGGCGGGTCTGCTGCATATCTTTGGTGCGATTCTGGTCCCTTGTGGCAGAGTCCCAGAGGTCTCAAATCTGATTGTTGCTGGCAGATCCTCCCCCGATGCAGTCTGTCATTTTGGGGCCCAATACATGGCCTTTACTGATTCTGCTAAAGATTTTCACTCTGGTCTCTTAGATCCACACCAGTTCCCGTCTTGCAGCTATATGACCTGCTGCCAACACCTATATCAGGCCTTGAACTGATGTCAGCAAAAGCTCGACTGATGTCTTGCTTTGAGATTGCAAATGCACAACCATTCATTATGCCTTCTGACTAACCCAGTGCCTCTGCCGCGTCACAACTGAGGTTCCATTCTCTTTATGGCTCTGAGCTTATTCAAGAGAAAGAGTCCCCTAGGACAGATTGATAATGATTGAGGAGTTACTTCCCTCTCACTATACTGCTGATATGCAATACCTGGATTTGCAAAATGCCAATGGGGTAGGCACAATCCCTGAAATTGAGCTGGAGTCTTCACATGTGAGCCACAGACCAAATAAAGTGCCTTATTTGCAGCCATTGTCTGGAGGGCAGCTGAGGTACTAGATCTTAAGTTGCCCTCCATTCGAAACAAAAAAACAAATTCAGCATCCAAGGCTGACCTCATCAGAGCCCTTTCTCCCATATAATATGCCCTTACTGAAACTGATGGCTACATGGTCCAAGCCTTGTTCTTGCCTGCTGGCCAGCCATCCAATACCTTGGCAGCATCGGCCTCTGCTCAGTGATCCAGAGTTTGCAACAAAACACACTACCCGAGTTAGGTCAATCCTAAGTACTCCGGACACCACCTCCAGATAGGGAATCCAAGAAGAATGATGCTTTTGGCAAGAGAATATTTTTGTCCACAAGCCTGGCCCTTACGTCTATAAATGGGGTTTGTTCCGTAGGTAGGTTTATGCAAACTCGGTCATACATGACCAGTGATTTGTTGCTGGCAGTCCCAAACACCTCAGGGCTACTCTGGCTCAGACAATACATGACGGATGTGATGAAGTACGTAATCTGTGTGGGCCTAGGTGCAGCGGTTTGTTTGGGTGCAGTGGTTTGCCCTAGTATTGGGCTCAGGAGGCACTCATTGAGGTTTACTGGATTCTCAGGTAATGACAGGGACACCTAACTGATATGCCCTTCGATGGGCCCAGAGTCTTTGGAGAGGGAAAGTCAGGCTTTGTGGTAGAGAGATTTAAAAACCTATGAGATTTAAAAACCTATGATCCTCACAGCGTGCTCTTTGGGGCTATTGACATCAGCAAAATAATTTCCTATCACATTAGGAAAATCAGAGGCTGTTCAACATGTCTGGTCTTTAGGTACCTTCAGCCTTCCAACCCAGTGGTATAGCTGACAGCCCAGCCCTTTGCTGTCACCACACAGGGGCAGCAGGGCCTGCAGTCCTCAAATTCCTCCTCTCCTGCTACAGTAGTAACAAAGCTGCTTTTTGTTCATGATTCATGTCAGGCCGGTAGAGGCAAGACACACAGTTGCCTCCCCGGCTGGAGATCCATCATGTCTAACAGATTGGGTTTTAAAAATCATCCAAACGGACTACACTCTATACTTTTTCTCCCCGTCCCAGCTGCCTCACACACCAGAGCAAATTTGGGTGAAGTACTTGACACTCCTGATGCAGGAGATACATATTTTACTCTCCAGGGGTACATTGAGCAGGAGAAAGCCAAAGGATGCAGTTCAAGTTATTTCAGACATATTCTAGACATTTGACCATTGTATTCTTTCCTGCACAAGGACAAGTTCAAAATGTTCATGCTGGTTCAGATTCTATCTGCCCTAGACCCAGCAAACTGGATGGTGTCCCTGAACTTGCAGGACTCATATTTCCAAGTTCCTGTCCTCCAGTCCCCACAGTTGTTGACTGCGGTTTAAGGTGGGGCAGGGATACTAATAATGTGCTGTGCTCTCCTTGGACATTTCTTTGGCCATTTGAGTGTTCACGAAAGTAATAGTGGTGGTCATGGGCCTTTTTTGGAGTACATGTATTCCAATTCCTCAACGACTGGCTACTCAAGGCTGTCTTGCTGCAGTCAGTCATGGAATACCTCAGGACCACAGCCGAGCTCTAGACATTGTTGAGCTTTACCATCAACGTGTTGAAGTCCCAACTGAGCCCTACAGAGACCTCCATTCATTGAGGCATTTCTGGTCACTGACGTTCAAGGCTTCCCCTACACCACAGAAAGTCCAGACATTCAGGGTATAATTCTTATATTTCAGGATCAATCCTGGGTCTCTGAGGCTGGCTCTGAGGCTTCTTGGACTCTTAGTCTTTTGCATCCTCCTCGTCCAAAATGCCAGGTGGCACATTTGTGCTGTGCAATGGCATCTCAAACCAGTGAGTTCTGCATTTGGGCTCTGTCCAACTCCATTTGCGTGCCGAGGGAGACTGCAGGTCAGTTTGGCCACCACTGCTGATCCTGATCTGTGAGCTGCTACCTCCTCCCAAACCAGATCATAATTGTGGCCAACGTGTCCCTGCTGGGTAGTTGGGGAGGGTCATCTAGGGAGGTGGAGATACAGGCTTAACATCTCCAGAAGAGATCTTGCTCCACATCAGCCAGCTGTATCTTTGAGTAATCAATTTGGGCCCTCATATCCTTCATGGCCCCCATGAAAGGGAAGCTTGTTCAGGTTGTCACAGGCAACACTACCGCAATGTAGTACTGCAACAGGCAGGGTGGAATGGGGGTCCTAGGCCCTGCACCAGCAGGTTTTCTGCCTCTGGAGATAGGAGATCTGAATGTTTTGAAGAAAAAAACATTCTTTGACGAAAATGAACTGAATCTCTGAAAACTATTGAAGTAAAAGACGAGAGAGAAGGGGATCCTTCTTTCCCTTTGCAGACGAGGGACCTTGCCAGAGACAGCCACGTGGTCTGAGAATGAGGACGGGTAAGGGACATGGAAAATACCCCCTTTAAATTCTGTCCCAAATGCCATCACAAGTTCTCTGAGAGACCCCCACGAGGTCTGTAACTTCTGTCTCCCACGAGACCACAGAGACGAGGCCTGCGCCGCATTCGTGCTGAAGACCTTGAGGGTACGTCGACGACAAAGGCTCCAACACTACACCATGGCCAGCCAGAAGTCACAGGTATCAATCAAACATTTAGGCCTGTCCAGCGTCGACAAAGAAAACGTCAAGGAGGCTGAAAGGGCACACAGGGTAGAGTCGGACGCCGAAACCTACATAGACACCAAGCGAAAACAGATGTCGAAGAAGGTAACCAGGTACACAAGGTAATCAGACCCCGCAAGACCCAGACCCAAAACCCTGACTCAAAGTCCAAAAAAGCGACCTCGGCGCTGACACAAACGTCGACCGAATGCCAGCCAAAGAGGCCTACAGATTCCGACCACGGGATACCTATGCAGACAAAACCCCATCAAAGCCTCCAACGGTTCCATCTGGTAAAGAGTGAGCAAAGGAGGGGACTAAACCTTTGACGTAGACAGCTGTCGACACCTAAAAAGAGACCTTCTACGACACTTGATGCCGAACAGGCACAGGAGGAAGAGAATAAGGCTTTAGACTGAAATGGCAACGATCATGTGAAAGATGTTTGATGACTCCTCAAGGGAATTCCGAATCACGTCAAAACTGACGCCACTTTACATTGAAGATGACTGCTTGGCCATAGAGGTTCCTGCAACATCAGAGCCACAGGAAGAACCTAAAGAGGATTTTGGAATCTGAAGAGGCAGGAGGATTTGAAGAAGAGTCGTAGAACGAACTCTATACTGAGTTCTCTGAAGAAGGAATAGACAGCTATCCTTCGAGGCCTTCACCACCAACAGCCTCTTCAAGAGGGCTGCAGAGACTTGTGGTGTACAGCTGGAGAAGGAAAAGGGTGAGTCTTTTTTCCATCTAGAAACACTGTCAGCCAACAGGGGAACCTGTACTTAACCATGCTGCTCAGCATACTGGTCCAGGGAAAAGCGGCATTTAAAGAACCTGCAACTGCAAAAACAGTAATACCAAGGGGTGAGAAGAAGTGCAAACCTCAATCCAGGACCCCAAATATATACAAGGTAATGTACTAGCTGTCTCTAATTGTCACCACTGCAAGAAGGCGCAGCAACATCCACAGGACCACCACCAGAAAAAGAGAGCAAAAGACTCAACATGGTGGTTAGAAAAATGGAGAGGGTGGCCCCACGATAGTGACGAATTGCGAATTCTAGTGCATTACTAAACTGTTACGGCCACCAACAGTGGGACAAAATAAAGTCCCTCATCCAACACCTTCCTGATGAGTTCAAGAAGAGTGCCAAAGCAGTCATGCAGGATGGACTGAACATTGCAAATACATGCCTGAAAGCGGCCCTAGACGCAGCAGACACTGCCAGCAGGCAGCTGTGCACCTGCACTACACTGTGATGGCATGCATGGCTGAGGGTTTTCGGCTTCAAACCAGAGTTGCAAGTCTACATCATCAACATGCCCTTCACCAGGAACCCCTTGTTCGGACAAGTGGTCGACGAGTCCTTACAACAAATCAAAGAGGACAAAGAAACGACCAAGGCGATGGGAGTTCTCCCAATTCAGAGGCTCGTTCAGAAGGGGAAGAATAGCGCCTTTCACACAGATGCAACAACAGCCGTATGACAGTTCTCATCAAGCTACGCAGCAAGCCACGTACCAACAGTAGCAACACCCTGCCAGTCAGCCCTCTCGGGCGCGAGTAAGGGGAAGAGGACAAACCCCCGGAGAGGGAGGAGCAACAAGCAAGTGACTTGCCCAACTACAAGGGCGTTCTGTGATGGCTTGTCACAGAACACCAGTCGGAGGCAGTATAAGGATATTCTCAAGGGAGTGTGAACAAATAATATCAGACAAATTGATTTTAAACATGATACGTCACAGATACTGCATTGAACTTGCCAAAGAACCTCCACAAAGGCCCTTCGAAAGCAAAAAGATTTCGAGGGGTGGAGGTAACAATTAAGAAAGGAGGAGAAGGAACTCTTACAAGAGAATGTCATCGAAAGAGTACCACCAAAGGAAAGAAACAAAGGAAATTCACCATACTTCCTGGTTCCAAAACAGGATTTAATTCTGAGACCAATCTTAGACCTCAGATTCCTGAACAAATTCATAAGTACTCAACACTTCAAAATGACAACACTCCAATGAGTGATCCCACTTCTAAAACAAGGAGACTACATGGCTACACTAGATCTCAAAGATGCCTACCTACACATCCCTATGAATCAGGGACACAAAGTACCTTGGATTCTTTCTAGACAAAGTACACTACCAATTTAAAGTACTAGCCTTCGGCATAGTCAGCACCATGTGTCTTTACAAAGTGCCTCGCTGCAGTCGCAGCCCGATTGAGAAGCAAAAGAAAACATGTATACCCAACCTATGACTGGCTAGAAAAGGCAGAAATAGAAAAAGAAAAATGTCAGGGACATCCAAACAGTAATCACAACTCTGGAAAACCTGGGTTTCTCCATAAACCACAAGAAATCGCCATCACAACCGTAGCAAGAGTAGGTGTCCCTAGGAGCGACCTTGAATTCAAGAAAAGCATGTGCTTACCCTGTCCCAAGGAGGATAAAGGCGATTGCAGAGAAACGTCACCTTTACCAGAAGGGTCAGTCTCTGACCGTGAGGACTGTAATGAAACTAATGGACATGATGCCATCATGCATACCACTCATAATACATGTGAACTATGCATGCGACATTTCCAGGAATGGATCAACAACAAATGGTCACAAGCCACCGGGAGTTGGAAGGATCTAGTGGTTGTCACAGAAAATATATAAAAGGAAATACAGAATAAATATCAACACTCTCCATGACAGGTAAAGTTCTAATTGCTAATCGTGAGGATCATTAAAAATGCCACGTCTCCTCCTCAAACCCCTTCTTCACCGTTCATGTCATGGCTTTAACAAGGGTTGGCATTTTTTACTCAACTTTTCAATCTTACCTAAAGTATGACTTTGCAGAGGTAGTTGCATGATTTCTTAAATTTGATAATGCAAATTAGGACTGCCTAAATAATGTCTTATGGTATAGCAAATGTTACTAATTGTAGACTCCTGATGACGTATGGTGCTGAGAGCCTGTTACTCCTGCATTTTAATTCCTTGCTTTGCCCTCTGGTTTCTCAGTAAATATAGTTTAGGACTATTTGTATTATGCATCAAGTTTCTTCAGCCCAGGACTTAGCATTTAGTGAAAGACTCTTTCAGGACATTAAGGAGCTTAGACACATCAACAGTGGAAAACCTTATTTCCAGGCACTATATTCTACAGGTGCATGCCATTGATGTTTCAGAAATAACGTGCCTACCTTTCATTTGCCCCACTGTCTTTAGGTACCACCGAGAAGATACCCTGTGGATTATATACCCGTAACCACATGGGAATAATACAAGAGAACGGATCTGCACATTTTTTTTTCCCCAAGGTGTTTAAGTGAATTTCACTATCATATTCAGTGCTTGATGGATTCCTGCCCCATCTTTTTAATTAATCCTGTATATACATATCTGATTTTGGCAAATGTTGAGATTTCCAGTAGAATTTAACATTTCAGTAGTAAATTACCGAGCGATTTGAGTCTTTACTGCTTCTCCTGTACAAATTCTTTTCCTTGATCCCTAAGCCTACATAGAATCCCTAAACCTACATAGGGTTCCCTCCTCGTAGTGTGGGTTTATACTGTAAAACGGGTTTCAGCTAATTGAGGAAGGAATAATAGAAGCACATAAGTAAGACAAAATTAACATTGTAGCCTTTCTGTTCTTATTCCTTGCGCTCCCTCATAAATATGGTATAACTGTCCATTCGCTGAAATGCTTTTTTAGGGCTGGTTTGACACAACTGTTTGTGTACCTGATACTAATTATTGAAAATATGAATAGTGGACTGTGGCCCACAGCAGTATTTGTCACCTCATTTTATTAGCTGTATCATTCCGCCTTCTGGGAAGTGCTTCCATTGTAATTGATAAGGGGCAGTTTTTACTTTTGGAAATACTCATACATTTTCTGCGTCACATTCAGTTCACCTAAATATGATTCCTGCACAGAAAGCAGCCCTTTTTTCCTTCTTTTTTTCTCCGCATTGGAAAAGCTAGTAAGACTAGCTTTAATGTATCAAATACTATATGTGCAATTAAACATTTGTGAATGCCTGTGTTTACCTGAGAAGATAAAAGCCCGACCTAATCAGTTTGTCGGTTTCACATTGTATTGCACGGCATGAAAACTAAAGGAGCTAAGGAGTCTGAGTTTTGCATGGGCAACACAATGCCTTGAGAGTAGAGAGGTGCGTATTGGGGTAGGGGGAGCGCACTGATCAGAGGTTTTAAGTCACAATCTCTTTATATGAGCAGTTTGCCTTCCATACATTTCAGCAGTTGTGAAAAAGGAAGGGCAAGCAGAATCACCATGAAGTTAAGTTCTCCTTTTTCTCTTTTCAGGAATGCTGATGCCACAGTACAAGCTTTCTCAGAATTCCATTCATGGCAGTCCTGCATCTTCCAATTATCAGCAAACCACTATTTCTCATAGCCCTTCCAGGTAATAGGATTTGTTCTAATGTTTCAATGTAATTCTGTTTCTAAAGAAACACAGCTCAATTGTTCTAATATGCATATCCCTATAAATGTATCTGGACTCGTAGTATTGCATATATTAGTACCTTGTTGTCAAGACATTGTCAGATTATAGGCCCTCACTTAGAGAAGGGTATTAACAGGGGTTCTGGCAGAAAGAGGTGGATGGGACCACCTTCATTTACGTTCTCCGGTCCCATCTTGATGGTTGGAACCACTGTCAGCAGTGCCATCAGGATACCCCTATGGATTGTGCTGATGCAGACAGCAGTGGCATCAAACGTGCTGGCCAATAAGGGTGATGTGGTAGCTGCTGTTTTCTCTGGCACACCTTCTGGACAAACTGCCATTGAAATCATTGTGACCCCACACAGGAACTTAATTAGATGCCCCCTACAGACTGGGTGAACTCAAAGCGTGTGTCTATTTTCTGTCCTGGAAATGGTCACCACTTGGGTGCTGGTGAGGAGGAAGTGTTGCTAGTATCCATGTGCTGGTACTGCCAAACCCTCCAACCACTATCCCTTAACGTCTGCTCATGACTGATATGAAACTGGGTGTTGCCCAAACTATACGAGCAGACCAGTAGGGCCGTACGATTGGATTGTACACTATTCTGATGTACAGCGTTAGGCTCAGAAATGTTTTCAACTCCCCAAGTGAAGTGGGATTCCGCAGGTGTGCCCTAAAGTGAGTTGCCAGAGTGCCTCCATTCTCCCCCAAACTCTTTGGCTTGCAAATTTGTTTGCTGCACAATTTCCTCAGCCACCTGCATCCCGAAAAAGATAGTCAGTAGACAAAAAATTTGCTGTATTAACCTTACATCCAGCATCTCCAATGAATGTGGGAAATACTGACTGACCTAATTAAGTCTGCTAAGTGAGCACTCTACCAGTGCTTGGTGCGGGGTCTCCCTGCACTGGTCAGCCGGTCTCTAGCTCTCCACTGCACAATTTGTGCTTGCAGGGGCATGGCCAGGTTCCTCTGAATCTCTGGAAGATGTCTTCATTGGAAGGAATTGCAACTGAAAAATCAATCTCTGATTCTACTCACTGACCCTCTCATATTCTCAGTATCCGATCCTGCCTCAGTGTTCTCCTCCATTATTCTAGTTATAGCTGCGGAAACAGTCATCTAACGAGACACCATCTGCTTTTTCTATCTAAAACTTTCTAGCTTCAGAATGCAGGGGTACTTATAGAAATAAATGATGTGTATGGGTGCTATGAATAGAAAATGGATTATAATGCTGTGGGAGTGTAGTAATGTGTGATCACAACAACAAAGGACTCTGAGCTCACACTTATCTGACTGAAAGCGCTTTTCCAAAGATCCAACCCTGCAGAGAACTTCTCCAATAAATCTAAGAGAAAAGAAAAAAATTAGTTTAAGTTCCAGTACACCCAATAAGGCAAAATCACATTGTGCCAAATTTGTACTTGACGCTAGGAGAAACTTCGTTTTGAGGCGTGCTCCTTGTGAAAGAGCCGAAAGCAGTTGGCTCACAGGGAAGTTAGCCATTTGCAACATTTACCCCTCTGCTTCCACCCACTACAGCATAGGGCAGTGTCAGCTCACGTCAAGTATTGATCAGTTATTGTTCACATTTTACTTCAGCACAGCATATATCTTTGGGAAAATGGGTAGGCATATTTTAGCCATTGATCAGTCGTATCGTTCATATGTTCTACGCTGCATGGCATACATCATAAGGCTATGGCTTCAGCCACTGCTCAGTTATTCAGCGATACACATTTTGCTTCAGCCCACCACAGCCGGTGCAATGCGTCAGCCCACTCACCATGGCCTCCAAAATATGTTGGCCATAGCAAAACATGTATGACTGAATATCTGATCAGCAGCTGAAGTGTGTTCACCCATTGCCACTTGATGTATGCTGTGCTTTGTGGAAGTAAAATGTGAATGGCACGTTAACTTATCAGTGGCAGAAGTGGGCTGACACTGGGGACACTTGAAAAAGCCCCTGGCAGAAGCAGGTACAACAGAAATGGCAGCTATACCCAGGGGTGGGGGCGGACGGGGACTGACACAAAGATGTCTAGTGAGTCTCTGCTCATGGATTGCACGTGCGTCAGCAATCCACAAGCAGGGATCAGTTTGAGAGACTCTGGGGAAACACTCTCCCCTTTCCAGTGAAGTCTCCCTCAAACACCGATGTGGTCACTCATGAGAGATATCCCACCAGACGTATCTGGAGCTCAGTTTAAGTTCTCCTGCTTGCGCTTCTGGTGGGATTAGCTACTGGTGGGCGGGGGAAGGCACAAAAGAGGTTCTGCAACAGCCCTTACAGATGCAGACATATTGGAAAGCCAGAGCTTCCCTTGCAGAGACCTCCTTTTTCTTGCTAATATTGTTTTCCCAAAAATATTAGCAACATTTTTAGTCAAATGTGCTATCTGAATCGGTTTGCTTACTAGTTATAAAAATAGTTCAGTAAATTATTTTTCCTATTTGCATATTTCTTCTTTTGAAAAATATATTTTAAAGTGTGCCAGGGATCCCCTGTGTGTGGAGGTAATCTGCTGTATGTAGTTTCAGAGAATACACTTGACAGAATCAAGTTTGCAGATGAGCGCATTTTCTTTCTTGTTTTTTTTTGTTGCATTACTAAAAAGTCCAGTCTGTCATTTGCTGCTTCAGGAATATAGTTGTTTTTACAGATAACATTTTTAATACTTTTCTTTTTCAAATTTCTAGTCGATTTGCACCACCTCAGACAAACTCTGGTAACCGCTTCATGACGCAACAGAACAGCCCTGTGCCTAGTCCATATGCTCCTCAAAGCCCTGCCGGTTACATGCCATATTCACATCCGCAAAGCTACACACATCCACAGCTGCCACAAGGTAATTATTACATATAAAACAATGTCATATATAAAATAGGATGTCCATGTTTTGTCCAGTAAGATTATTCCATTCTATTATATATACATACGAGTTATACAGTGCAAACGTAGATACAAATCAAAGGAATGCTGTAATAAGTTGGCATGCTTGGGTGCAGGAGCCACTCTGGGCAGGGGAGGTAATGTGTTTTAGGAGTGGCAAAGGAGGGTATATGTAGGTTGGTAGCAATAAGATGGGACTGGTAATCCTGATAAAGCTGATGAGAAGAGGATGATGACATCATGAGTTGCAGTTACAGCATAGTAAGAAAGCGGGAAAGTAATAGGTGGTGAGGAAGAAGAGAGGAGGGATTGTGGAAAAGAGGCAAGACCACATGACCACCAGACGGAGTGGGAAAGATGTCCCTTGCATGTTAAGCAGTAAGAGGTTTACTCCTGAGGTTTTGTTCAGAGAGACTAGTCTTCTGTGCTCCTGGTAGTGCAGAAGGGATGCGCCTGGCGGAGTTGCACTGGGATACAATTCCTAATAAAGTAGTAGGGAAAAGATTTGCATCCATTTTCTCCTTCCTGTGTATGCTGTACTATTCTGCCTGCTGTTAAATTTCGTTTGTATTCCGCTAAAGATCTTGGTCATAAGGGTAGGGAAGTATACTATGTTGAAAACTATGCAGCAAGGCAGCAGGAAGCCAGTGCAGTTCTCAAAGAGTCTCTGTAATTGTCACACATCTGACTTTTGAAACTGCCTATTGCAACCCATCTACAATAGATTCAAATGTTGATTTCTATCATAAAGCTAAATGTTTGAACCCTCTTTTTTGGTTCGTCTTAAAGACAACCTCTTGATTAGAGGTTTCCTGTGTCTGAAATGCTTATTTCAATATACTTAGTGTGTTTTTGCTTGTAATAATGAAACAATGGGATGCTATAGCGTGACCATTTAACGCACTCACTTCCGAGGTTTCTACAAATTTCAGTGCATTATATCCTGCATTTATTTGTCATAAGAGCATTGGAAGGGCTAATGTCCAAATCTTACAAAAAACCTTTTCCCTCTGTTAATTTGTATTTGTGTCAAAGACCTTTTCTTTCTACTTATACATACCCATTCAAATCATGCTAATCACTCCTGTTTTCTGTAGAAAGTATCGCCTAATTTTTATTTTAAGACAGTTGACAGATTAAAAATGTTGTTGCAAATACAGCAATAACATACAATGCTAAAATATCAAAACATATATGTGAACATATTCAAAGTAATTGAGATAAAATTGTATATGGTGAAAGAAGATGTTATAGATAATTCCTTTTCTCATATGGCTGAATCAAGATCTATTATTATTTCATACTCAGACATTTGTCTTTGTTCGCAAATTTTGTGGTTGATCTCATTACACCGTTTACACTTAGTACATATATCAAATCTCGATCAACTCGACATTGTGAAATATATCAAATGAAAAAGAAAAATTGAACACATGAATCATAAAGCAGGTTGTCGACGCAGCGTTTCGGTGGACTTGACTCGATTTAACCAACTTCAGGACAAGCTAATTTTAAAAACAATATGTTTTGATCTTTAAAAAATATAAAACAGCATATCAGACATCTGTACTCTGGGTCAAATACAGTATACACAAAACAGGAGACTGTCCTTAGCATCAAACAGTCAGCCAGTCAAAAAGACTGTGCCTTTGATTCATATTTATTCCATTAATCCAGAAAGAAATAACATTCACTCCAAGAGTTAAAAGTAACCCAATCATGACTATCGCAGATAGATAATTCTTCTCTCAATTACTAACCATTCCACTTCATTCATTCACTCTTAGTCACTCACGATCCTTGTGCAAACTCGTTATAATAATGCAATACACTTCCGTGCAGGAGATACTCTTTGGGCACGTAAGTCTTACTAAGACTCCATGAATAGAAATCTCTTAAGTCATAGGGATCTCCACGAAATAGAATATACTGGAGATTTCTTGCTTTTCTTTCTATGTTATAAAAGAAGTACATATCCCTATTAGGATTTAAATGCTTTTTGATAGACAAGAGGGAGGCACAAATTTGCTTACCCATCTGAATCCAAAAGTCTTTTTCGGAACTCCTATCCACAGTTTCCTATCGTCAATCTAGGAATCGTGTTCCTTAGTTAGAGTATAGATTCCACTGTTGTAAGAAACTGGCTCTATATATACTGCACCAAAATGAGGTACAGTGTGTATAGAGTCCAAGGGTCTCCAGAGGTTTGGCAGAGGTTAAAGTTAGATAGAACCTTACTCTCTAAAGTGGTAGCTTGGTCGAGCAGTAAGAAATCTATCAGAGGACAGTATCAGAGGACAGTGTAAAGCATTTGATGTACACACTCAGTCAGCAAATGAATCCACACACTCAAGAACTGAACTCTAGGCCAATTGTTTTGTATAAAAAAATATACTGTTTTATTTCTAGAACCAAGCAAGCCTGGCACAGGTAAGCATAAAAATACTTTTCAGTAGTAAATTACTTGTATGAACACAGTTCAAAATTGCAGTGTAACTTGTACTGGTTTTGGTTACAGTTTTAAGTAAGCAGTTTGCAACACATTGCAGGTATAGTACATTCAATTGAATGGGCTTTTTAAGTAAAATGCAGTTAATTACTTTTCAGATTACTTTTGCTAACACAGGACTGGATCCTAGATTCAGCCCTGGGACATTTCCTGAAAACAGGTGAGTAAATGCGTTTTGGTTCAAGGTACGATTTTTAAAGAATATTATTGCATTTCAAAAGCTGACACTTAGAAACTTTTTCACATAGAATCACCAATGTTATCCTATGGGAGGAAATTCACTTAGCAGGTAAGTTAGGTTATCGATACTTTTTCTTACTCAGTGCTGGATCCTGGATTCAGCACTGGGACATTTCCTGAAAACAGTTGAGAAAATGCGTTTTTGTTATTCGGCTGATTTTTAAGGAATATTTGTAGTTTTCAAAAGTCGACACTTAGAAACTTTTTGGAAGAAAAAGTGTCAATGTTACCCTATGAGGAAAAATGAGTTATCGGTTTCGAGGTAAGTAATCGGTCTTTTGAGTTAGGGTTCTGGGGTTAGACTCGGGGGTCTCCCAGGGTCAGTGATGCACTGTTGTTGCACCCTCAGCGGCATTAGGGCGGCCGGTTGCAGAGTGTTGAGGCCCAATGTTATCCTATGGAGGATAGGGGGACTCTGGTTGGTGGCTGCTGGCAAGCAGGCCACGGGGTTGTGGGAGCAAAGCTCTTAGGGTTAAGCTCAGGGCACGTTGGGGACCAAGTTAGCACCAAAGGGGCACCCTCAGCGGCTCTTGGGCGGCCGGGTGCAGGGTGCTGTTTTGAGGTCGGGTGCCCTGTTGATTTCAATGGAGATTCTCCGGGACAAAGAAACACTGCAGGCTCGGGGACGAGGATCTTCCAGGAGCTACCACCACTTCGAGGGGTAAGTTGGTATGTAGAGGGTTGGTTAGGCACGGCTGGGTTGGGCACACAAGGCCGTGGGGCGTCGGGTGCAGGGGTGCCTTGGGACGTCGGATTTTCTTACCCGCTCTGGTCGCGGTAGGGGGGCTCCTCTGGATTGAGGCTGCAGGCGTCGTCAGGAGGCTTGAGGCAGGTCAGGGGTCGCCGGATCTCGGGTCAGGATCGTCTGGGGGGACCTCCTCAGGGTATTTGCCCACTCGAGCTCGGGCCGGATTCGGCGGGTGCAGAGTGTGCGGGATTCGCGGTTCCTGGCTGGCACCAGAAGCTGCAGTTTAAACACGTCCGGTGTTCACGGGAGAAACAGCTTGGAAAGTGAAGGCAGGCAGGTCCTCCGGGGTTTTTGAGGTTGCTGGCCGCTGGACACGCCGGGGTTTTTGCAGGAGCAGGTTCGAGGGGAGACAGGCCTGTAGGGCTGGGGCCAAGTCAGTGGGCGTCGTCCTCTTGTTAGCTCTGCACGGCTTCTCGTCCATCTTCTTCTCTTTCTTGTAGTTGCTGGATCTGAGGAAGGAAGGTTCAGGGTGCCCCTAAATACTAAATTTAGGGGCGCTACAGGCAGGTAAAGGGCAGGGACCAATGGGTCCCTTCCCTGGGGTGGGTGCACTCCCTATTCTGCCACTCTCCAGTGGGAGGGGAGCAGGAGCCTGTCCCTGGTTGGCTGGGTCCCCCCATTCTCAAGATGGTGGGGACTCGAGGTTGTGCTACACCTCGCCTCCCCCACCTTAGGGGTGGAGTTGGCAGAGGTGGGCACACCTCTCTTCCTCACTTTGTTTTTCCCGCCGGGTCTCCCGCCCAAAGTGGGGGTAGAACCAGTGGGGACCAGTTGCTGAGTACAGCAAGTGGTCTGGAGAGGCTCACAAAGGCGGTATGCCTTTGAAGCTTCTCCTTCGTGAACCCTGCCCATCCTGGGGGAGGAGGCTTGGCACCTCGTCCCAGGATGTGCATTGTTTCAGGCCCCCGAGAGCGGCAAGCTCTCGACCCAGGGGTCCAGAAACATGTCTGGTGGTGGCAGCCTCGGCAGCCACTCAGTCAGGTCACTGAGAGTTGGTCGAGTTTCAGGGGCCATCTCTAAGATGCCCTCTGTCGTGCATTTTACATTAAATCCTAAACTGGCATCAGTGTGGGTTTAATGTGCTGAGAAGTTTTGATACCAAACTTCTCAGTCTTCAGTGCAGCCATTATGGTGCTGTGGAGTTCGTGATGACAAGCTCCCAGCACCATATACTCTCAATGGCAGCACTGCACTTACAGTGCCCGGGAATGGACCTGGGTACTGTAGGGGTACAGGGCTCATGCACCTGTACCCTCACCACTGGCATAGGGCACCCAGCTAGAGGGGTGACTGATGGATGCCAGGGCAGTGGTTTGTGGGCATGGCACACGGGTGTGTGCCATGTCGACTCTTCACTTTGTTCTGCACCAAGACACGCAGCCTGCAAAGGCAATGTGTGTGTGTCAGAGTACAGGGCCTCTAAGGGTGGCACAATAAGTGCTGCAGCCCTTAGGGGCCTTCTCTGGTCACAGTGCCCTGGGTACCTGTGGTACCATTTACTAGGGGCCTACCTGTGGCCACAGATGCCAATTGGGTTTAGGCTTCAATGCAGTTTTAGGGAAGGAACACAGGCCCTGGGTACCTGATTGGCAGGAGCCCAGGGCACACTTAGTCAAAGCACATCAGCAATTCAGCAAAAAGTGGGGGCATACCATGCAAGAAAGAGGGCACTTTCTCACAACTGTCCCGGTATTTTTCGGGTCTATTCAGTGTCCTTGGGTGCACTTTGGCGGCTCTATAATACATTCAGAAATAGCACCCGGATCAGTGATCGTTTTCCATCTCTTCCTCAGACGGTTATTATACTCGCAAAACTATCCCATCGCTATTCAAAAAAATAGTTCTCCCCGTATTCTGCCTATCAAATCATGTGCGGAGTCAATATATTCTTCAGCTATAATTGCTTATCAGGAGGTTATTTTGCATTCGAAATCGAGTGACTGTGTCTACATTTATTTTACACAAGGGCATAATTACACTTTTATTGTTATGTGCCCATTCGATCTGTTTGTTATTGCTTCATTATTTTGAAATGACAGATTCACTCGATGATAGGCATGAGGTATTTATACCTGTCCTATTTTTGCCTATTCCGATGCCTAAAAACGATACGAGTATAGGGACACTGTTTCATTAGCTTTTAACATTCTCAAACCCGATAACTTTTATGGGTTTATTCCCAATCTTTTACTTTTTAACAAGTAGGTAAAAATATTTTTAACGACAGTCTAAAAGATAATCCAACTATACTGGCCCTAAGCGACACAGACACTTACCGCATTCAAGAATATATGTCCGTTCGACCGCAAGTCCGATTCTCATCAGTACAGTGCGGTTTGAATCATCGGACATTTATACCCCTTCTCCGGAGTTTTACAATTAGTTCTTCCGGGTTGGTTTGAGTTAACTTTATTTAGTGCTTCGGGGGTGTGCTCTACCTCGAACTGGTCTACTCATAATAGAGTCGGCCATCTTAAAGCGATCCGTTGTCATGTTGCTAAAGTGAGCGTACTTCTCATTTTGCCATGTTTCTATCACAGCTAATTTTTATTATGGTAAATACTTAAAAAAACTGATAAACTAAAGTCTTCATTAGTGACAGTCGTCTTTAAATACTCTGTTAACCTTGGTCGTCATTACATGTATTATCATCTAATAACAGCGGCCATCTTGTACTCTCTCGAGGTAGTAACTCAGATGATTGTCTTATATTGTCTTAAACCCTACCCTATGTTTAATTGTAAAACGAATAATGTAATATATCTGCTGCTTTGTCCCTGCAATAAAGGTTATGTTGGTGAGACAGGCCGTGAAATACGACTACGTCTCAATGAACATAGGTCTGCTCTTAGAAAAGGCAAGAGAAATGCGCCACTTACCGAACATTGGTTAGAACATAAACATAAGATAAATGAAATCAGATGATGCATACTAGAAAAGATAACCTGCACCCAAGGGGTGGTAATCTTGAAAAAAAGCGAAAATGTAGGTAGCAATTTTATATGAGTAAATTTAAAACATACCTCTATGGTCTGAATAATAGGGAGGAGTGGGAAAAGATCTTAAAATAATGACTGTGTAGTAACCAAAGAACTGAATGAGTACAAAATGGTAGGTCTATTGTCCAAAGTGTAAGAATGAATATGCTTTAATAGTATATTATTTCTCATCATGAAGCCTATATGGTGTTCTAGCCAATATAAGACAATCATCCGAGTTACTATCTCGAAAGAGTACAAGATGTCCGCTGTTGTTGTTAGATGATAATACATGTAATGACGACCAAGGCTAACAGAGTATTTAAAGACTGTCACTAATGAAAAGACTTTAGTTTATCAGTTTTTTTAAGTATTCACCATAATAAAAATTAGCTTTGATAGAAACATGGCAAAATGAGAAGTACGCTCACTTTAGCAACATGACAACGGATCGCTTTAAGATGGCCGACTCTATTATGAGTAGACCAGTTCGAGGTAGAGCACACCCCGGAAGCACTAAATAAAGTTAATTTAAACCAACCAGGAAGAACTAATTGGAAAACTCCGTAGAAGGGGCTATAAATGTCCAACGATTCAAACCCCACTGTACTGATGAGAAACGGACTTGCGGTCGAACGGACATATATTCTTGAATGCAGTAAGTGTCTGTGTCGCTTAGGGCCAGTATAGTTGGATTATCTTTTTAGACAGTCGTTAAAAATATTTTTACCTACTTGTTAAAAAGTAAAAGATTAGGAATAAATCCATAAAAGTTTTGCAGCGTGAATCTTTCTGGATTCACTATGCTGTGTATTATTCCGCCATCTAGTGGTTGGGTCCGGAATCGTAGTATTTCTTCTCTTTTTTTTTTATTTTCGTGGCCCAGCTTGGCGTCGACATACCCCCATTTGGTGTCCTTCGTGACGTCGATGCGCTTTCTCCGGAAGCTCCCACCTTTGGTCGCCATCTTCAGATTCTTTTTTCCGCCGTTGGGTCTGGATCGTTACCGAAGAGTTCCAGAGCTTTGGAAGAGGAATGAACAAGAAGAGAAGAAAATCGACGAAAATCAAGGTTGTAAGCACACCAGACTACAGATCAGGTAACCGGGACGACGAGGGAGAAGGTTTTTCGACCGAGATCTCGACGTTCAACGGAGAATGCGCTCGCAGGGGGCTCCCTGAGCGCTGGGGTGGACAAAACACCTTTCAAGTTTTGCACCAATTGCCACCACAAATAAGCCCAGCAGGACCAGCATCCAGTCTGCAACCTCTGCCTGCCGCTCGACCACAACAGCGAGGACTGCAACGCGTGCTCGGCGTTCACTCCCAAGACACTCGGAGTAAGAGAGAGGCAGAGAAGTGCGAACCACACCATGCAGGGGCAGGGGCCACCTCCTTCGCTCCGAGACTTGGGCCTCTCCAGTGGAGAGGAGGACAACATCGCCGAGGGACCGGAAGACTGCACAGTCGTCGAGGTCCAAAATAAGACGTCGAAGGAGGTAAGGGAGTCGTCGACCCCCAGACACTCGAGCGACACTCGAAAGGGTGAAGCTAAAGCCCCAAGCGACACTCGTAGGAGTGAAGCAAAGTCCTCGAAGGGAGCATTGCCGCCGAAGCACTCGGCGAACGCAATGGCACCCACGGACAAACAGCCCAGCGGATCCTTCAAAAAGGACTCCCAGTCGGCGAAAGCCCGCGAAAAATCTAGGCCGTCGAAGGATGCCCTCGAAAAGGACACCTCTGCGCCGAGAAAAGTAGGGCCAACAACTAAGTCGACGACCTCGAAGCGCTCCAACCCTCGACGCCGAACAGGCTGCCGAAATGGAGAGGAAGAAGAGGAGGCTCGAGGCCGAAATGTCGAGCATCCTACAGCGGAAAAGGGACTTCGACGAGAAGATGAGCCAATATACCATCCCGCCGAAACCCGCAGTCGAAGGAGACTACGAGGACGACGAACCTCCGAAAGCGCCTGAATCGGTTGAGGAACAAGACGAAGAAGCCCTGTATTATTACGAGGGCGAGGACAACGAGGATCAGCAGACCTACCGGGACTCGATGTCCTCGGAGGCACAAGACTTGGAGTGGCAGGACCTCGACTCCGAATTGCCGGAAGAAGGGGTAGACACATACCCTTCGAGGCCTTCACCGCCAGACGACATAGGGATGTACAATATGGTCGTCCAAAAGGCTGCTCAAACATAAGGAGTAAAATTAGAAGAGGAGAAGCCCAAGGCATGTTTCCTCCTGGAAACTTTACTGCCTCAACAAACTAGGAGCCAGTTCCTGCCCATGCTCCCGAGTGTGCTGGACCAAGGAAGGGATGCCTTTAAAGAACCAGCAGTATGCAAAGCAGTGACTCCAAGAACGGAGAAAAAGTATAAGCATTCCTCAAAGGACCCTGCGTACATCCAGGGGTCAGTGCCAGCCGATTCCATAATTACAGCAACGGCTAGGAAAAGGGCCAATGTACCCACAAATGCCGGACCACCTCCAGACAAGGAAAGTAGAAGGATGGACCTCACGGGGAGGAAGGTGGAGCGGAGTGCGGCAATCCAATGGCGCATCGCAAACTCCAACGCCTTGATCAACAGGCACGCATACCAACACTGGGAGGAAATGGGGCAACTCATAAAGAATCTACCAGACCAGTACCAACAAAGAGCGGCTCACCTGGGAGAAGAGGGCAAAAGCATGGCGAATACATGTTTGAAATCGGCCTTGGATGCTGCAGAGACGTCCAGCAGGCAAATGATGATTGGAGTGACCGAGAGAAGACACGCATGGCTCAGAATTTCGGGATTCAAGCCAGAGGTACAAAACAACATCCTGAACACCTTTTAACGGGGAGCAACTGTGTGGCACACCAGTTGACGACAAGTTAACACAGCTCAAAAAGGACAACGAGACAGCGAGGTCCATGGGAGCGCTGCAGTTCAGAGGGATGAGAAGGGGTACACCCGCAAGAAGGCCAGGGGGTAGGGGAGGCAACGTGCCTACCACATCTCACCAAACGTTCCAACAGGGCTATCCAGGGAACAACCAAGGCCAGCAGCAGCAGGGACAGCAGCAGCACAACTGGCAGTACCAGCCACGGGGCCAGTCCTTTCGAAGGCGCGCAAACGGACGAGGACAGACTTGAAGAGGAGGCCAACAGCCCTCCTCCAAGTGACTTCACAGTGAAGCAAACACCCACCCTAGCAACACCTCAGGGTGGGCACCAAGACATAGAGGAAAGCAGAAACCTGACGTTCCACGACAAACAGTCCCTAGAAACACAACAGTAGGAGGCAGGATAAAAGACTTCCTCAAGGAGTGGAGGAAGGTCACGACAGACAAATGGATACTAAACATCATACAATACGGATACTGCATAGAGCTAGAAAAACAACCTCCAAACAGAAAACCAAGAAACAGGGCACACTCCGAAAAAGAACTGTCGCTCTTGCAACTAGAAGCGCAGGAGCTGCTCAGCAAAGGGGCGATAGAGGTGGTACTGCTCAACCAAAGGAAAAAGGGGGTTTACTCCACTTATTTCCTCGTGCCAAAGGTGGACGAAACACTAAGAACTATCCTAGATCTCAGGTTCTTGAACAAACTCATAAGAACTCAAACATTCAAAAGGACTTCCCTACAGGAGGTAATACCACAGATGCAACAAGGAGATTACATGGCAACTATAGATTTAAAGGATGCGTACTTACACGTCCCCATCAACCACAAGCGTCTACTAAGGTTTGTGATCAACCAAACTCACTACCAGTTCAAGGTACTGGCATTCGGACTCAAATCCGCACCAAGGGTGTTTACAAAATGCCTAGCAGCAGTAGCAGCGCACCTACGAAGGCAAGGAATACACGTATATCCCTACCTCGACGACTGGCTCGTAAAGGCAAGTTCATACAGCCACTGCAAAGAACACATCCAGCAGGTCGTACAAACACTGAGCCATCTGGGTTTCTCAATTCATTGGAAGAAATCGTCAACCGAGCCGGAGCAGATCAAAATCTTCTTAGGGGCCGAGATCAACACCATACAGGCCAAAGTGTTCCCCAGCAGGAAGAGAACATTGGCGATACTGAAGGAAACACGTCTTTACCGCAAGGGGCAAGTTCTGACAGTGAGGACGGTGAGTAAGCTGATGGGAATGATGGCGTCATGCATCCACCTGGTCCCAAATATTCGACTACACATGAGACCATTCCAAGAATGGATACAGCAGCAATGGTCACAGGCCACAGGGAGTTGGGAGGATCTAGTGGTTGTCACACACGCAGTGCATCAGGAAATGGCGTGGTGGAACAAGGAAAACATATCACAGGGGAAACCATTCACACAACCAACTCCAACAGTGACCATCACAACAGACGCCTCCCAGCTGGGGTGGGGCGCACACATGAACAAACTCAAGGTGAGGGGTCTATGGTCGCAGCAAGATGCGGTCAGACACATCAACTACCTAGAACTAAAGACTGTGTTCCTAGCCTTAAAAGCATTTCAGAAGCAGCTGTACGGAAACAGGGTGCTGATCCAAACAGACAACACAACTGCCATGTTCTACATCAACAAGCAGGTTGGAACACAATCAGTAGCACTGTCAGGGCTAGCACAGGAAATATGGAGATGGGCCATTCCACTAAGGATAGACCTACTAGCAATACATCTCCCAGGGAAGGACAATGTGGAGGCAGACCGACTCAGCAGGCAGACGTCCGCATCCCACGAATGGGAGATCGACCAACAGGAAATAGAAAAGATATTCAAAAAAGTGGGGAACACCGCAAATAGACCTATTTCAACACACCAGAATGCAAAATGCCAACACTTCGCATCCAGACAACCAGACCATCGGTCACAAGGGAATGCGCTATGGATACGTTGGTCAAAGACATTTGCATACGCTTTTCCCCCCCGATACCACGGATACACAGGGTACTCAACAAATGCAGGATCAGCAACATGACACTAATACTCATAGCACCTCAATGGGCCAGACAGTCCTGGTTCTCACAGATAGTGGAGATGGCACAAGAACCAGCACACAGGTTCCCAAGAAGAAGGGACCTGTTGACGATGCAGAACGGAAAGGTGCTACTCCCAGAGCCAGACAGCCTCAGCCTAGCAGCATGGCTCCTGAAGACCTAGAGTTTGCACACCTCAAACTACCAGCACGTACTATGGCAGTACTCAGGGAAGCAAGGAGGCCTACCACAAGGAAGTGCTACATAGCAAAATGGAAAAGGTTCTCCCAATGGTGCATCAAGGAGAAACTACAACGGAAAATCACTAGGGAATCAACAGTACTAAAATACTTAACGCACCTGTTACAACGCAAACTAAGCTACACGTCCCTACGGGTGCACTTAGCTGCGATAGTGGCCTACACAAGAGGAGAAACAGGGAAAAGCTTCTTCACCTCCCAAGTTGTGAAAAGATTTCTGGAAGGAGCGAAAAGAATCACACCCCCAAAGAGGATGCCAGCACCAGCATGGAACCTCAACGTAGTGCTAACTCAATTGATGAAGGCACCCTTTGAACCTATTCACAAGGCTACACTGCACATGCTCACACTAAAGTCAGCCTTCTTACTGGCTATCATGTCGCTACGAAGAGTAAGCGAGCTACAAGCGCTAACACTCCAAGAGCCCTACTTGCAAATACACAATGACAGGATTGTGATGAGAACGGACACACACTTCATGCCAAAGGTGGTTTCTCGGTTCCACATTAACCAAACAACCCAAATACCAAGTTTTTTCCAAAAACCTACAACAAAAACAGAAAGGGCGCTACACACACTGTACGCCAGAATGGCTGTAATGCACTATATAGAGAGGACAAAGGAGTGCAGGAAGACTAAACAGTTCTTTGTCTCCTTTGGCAGCAGTTTTCTGGGACGACCAGTCACCAAAAATACAATTGCACGGTGGATTGCACAAGCAATTCAACTCTGCCACACTCTGGCAGGACAACAGTTACAAGGAGCAGCTCAAGCTCACTCAGCAAGGAAGAAAGGAGCAACAATTGCGTTTCTAGCCAACACACCTATTCAAGACATTTGCCAAGCTGCAACATGGTCTTCAGTGCATACATTCACTAAGCACTACTGTGTGGATATTCAAATGAACAAGGAAGCGCAAGTGGGACAGAAGGTCTTACAGCACATTTTCAGTAACCAATGCTCATCTTCCACCCAACCACCACAATAAGGACAAACCGCTACTAAGTCTATGCACAGCATAGTGAATCCAGAAAGATTCACGCTGCAAAATGAATAGTTTCTTACCTGTCGGTGTAGTTTTGCAGCTTGAAGACTTTCTGGATTCACTAGCGATCCCACCCTCCTCCGCCAGAAGGATGAGACAGGAGGAAAAGGATTAAAACAGAAATAAGACTTAAAGGTTAAAAGAAGAGAAAGAGTAACACAAAACAAGAAAAAAGAATCCGAAGATTGCGACCAAAGGTGGGAGCTTCCGGAGGAAGCGCGTCGACGTCACGAAGGACACCAAATGGTGGTATGTCAACGCCCACCTGGGCCACGAAAAAAAAAAAGAAAAAAAAAAAGAGAAGAAATACTACGATTCCGGACCCAACCACTAGATGGCGGAATAATGCACAGCATAGTGAATCCAGAAAGTCTTCAAGCTGCAAAACTACACCGACAGGTAAGAAACTATTCGTTATTGGGTTTGAGAATGTTAAAAGCTAATGAAAGTGTCCCTATACTCAAATCGTTTTTAGGCATTGGAATAGGCAAAAATAGGAGAGGTATAAATACCTCATGCCTATCATCAAGTGAATCAGTCATTTCAAAATAATGAAGCAATAACAAACAGATAGAATGGGCACATAATAATAATAAAAGTGTAATTATGCCCTTGTGTAAAATAAATGTAGACCTGTTACTCGATTTCGAATGCAAAATAACCTCCCAATAAGCAAATCTGAAAGAGACACGTTAGTGACAGATTCCTTACCTTAGAATATCCCCAGGCGTCAGGCTGGATCCGGAAAGTTTTGCGTAGCAGTACCCTTGCGCGTCGGTAGGCGGCGTCGTGCGGCTCCGCGTCCGTCGTCGGCGTGGTGATCGCCGGGATGACGTCGCGGGCAGTACTTAGGCGACGCCCCTGCGCGCTGACGTCTGTTCTTCTTTTTCCGCGCCAGCAAGCGCAGATCCGGGAAGAGCAGTGCCTTAGTCATTTTTTGACTAACTTTTTTGGTGAATTTTTCACTGTTTTCTTCGAATCGACTTCAAGGTGTCGTAGGGATGCCCGGTTTTAAACGTTGCGGTGCCTGTGCTCGGATGATGTCCATCACAGACCCGCATCGGGAGTGTCTCTTCTGCCTCGGCCGAGGCCACGACACGGAGTCGTGTTCCGACTGCCGGGCCCTCAACCCGAAAGCTTTGCGAGAGCGGTCTCGAAAGCTCCTCGAGGCCCGGCATTCGGCTCCGCGCCACGCCAAGCCCCGGTCGCATGAGAGGTCGAGGGGTCGGCCGCGGAGTCCTCACCGGTCGTCGGCATCGAAGTCTTCATCGTCCGGTAAGTCCAAGCACAAAAAGTCCAAAAAGCATCGTCGCTCTAGGACTTCGCCTCGCCAGTCTCGCGACTCGGCTGAGGCCCCTCCCGGCACCGTCCCCGCCCCCGCAGCCCCGGACATGCCTGTGGAGTCGCCCCCGCAATACCCGTCCTTCCCAAGTTCGGGGACGGATCCGGCCCAAATACAGGAATTCCTGTCGGCCATGGCCCGCCTCTTCGGGCCTCAAGGTCCCTCCGGTGCGCCTTTGGGCCCCGCGGGCCCTGATGGGGTTGCTCCGGCGTCGCCGACGTCTCCGGCCCCGGCGTCGCCCGTGCCTCCAGCCTCGATCCCGGCTCCGGCCCCGGCCTCGATCCCGGCTCCGCAACCCCGGCTCCGCAACCCCCATCGACGCCGGTCGACCTAACCACGCCTCCGCCGACGTCTCCGGTGCCGTTCTCGACGCCGCCTGGGGCTCCGGGCGGCGTCGTCCCCCAGTTCCTTCCGGCTCCGGACATGGACCCGGACCGACGCCGCTCGACGCCGGTTCCGGCGCCGATGAGACCTTGGGTCCCAAATGTCCCTCCTCCTCCTTATTTTGAACCAGAGGAGGACCAGGAGGACTGGGAGGGGTCTGATGACCCTCTGGCACAACAGTGTCAGTACGATGAGGACTGGACAGAGGGTCTAGGGGATGCCAGTGGTCTAGATACTTCCCCTGACACTGGCATGCTGTCTCCTCCCGTGGCTACGGAGGAGGGAGCCAATTTTGCTACGGTGTTGCGTAGGGCGGCTGGAGCCTTACATCTCCAACTCCCTACTGTGGCGGTCAAGACTAATCTCTTGACAGAGGTGCTTCAGCCGGCAGCCTCCTCTACGGAGACTGTGCTGCCGTTTAACGATGCCCTCACTGACGTTCTTTTGGGCGCCTGGTCCAAGCCCAACACAGGGGCTCCTGTGGATAGGAACGTGTCCCGACGCCATCGCCCGGCTCCGGGCGACCCCCTGTTTCTCTCTGTCCACCCCACTCCTGAGAGCTTGGTTGTCCAAGCCTCCGCTTCCCAAACCGCCTTCCCTACCGCCCCTCCGCATAGGGAATCCAAACGCCTGGATCAATTTGGGAAGAAGGGTTTTTCTACCTCCAGTGCTGGCTTGCGGTCCATCAACACCGCTTGTCTTTTGGGCCGATATACCCACTCCTTGTGGGATTCGGTGGCGACTGTTTTGCCCCAGTGTTCTGAGGAGGTCCAGACACTGCTTTCCCGCGCCATTGCGGAAGGAAGGGATGCGGCCAAATACACAATACGATGTGGCCTTGATACCGCCGACTCGCTGGGCAGGTCTATTGCAACGACGGTGGCGCTGCGACGCCACGCCTGGCTGAGAACCACTGGTTTTTCAGGGGATGTCCAGAATGCTCTCATGGACATGCCCTTTGATGGAGTCGGTCTTTTTGGGTCCAAAGCAGACCACGCGTTGGAGCGCTTTAAGGACTCACGGGCTACTGCCAAGTCCCTGGGCCTTTCTGCTACACGCCCTCCGCTGACATCTGCTTTTTCGCCCCTATCGTGGCCACGGAAGGGGCGCCCCGTCACGTCAGCAGCCCAGCCACCGGCCCGCGCAGCAGGCGTCTTCGCGTGGCCGAGGACGTGGATACCGCCGTGGCGGTTCGGGCAACCAGCGTGCGGGTGAGGCCACCACCTCCAACCCGTCCGCGGCCTCCAAGCCCTCCTAGTCCCTCCTTTCAGGTGCACAGCACGCCAGTAGGGGGCAGGGTCCGCCATCACCTTCACCACTGGTGTCCCATCACCTCGGACAGGTGGGTCTTGGACATTGTCCGAAGGGGCTACTCCCTCCCCTTCGAGACCACCCCCCCAGCCATGCCACCTCAATTCCACCGCATGTCAGGGTATCACTTGGTACTTCTGCAGAAGGAAGTCACGGCCCTCTTGGCCAAGAGGGCCATCGAGCGTGTTCCGACCCCAGAAGTAGGGCGTGGTTGCTACTCCCACTACTTTCTGGTGCCCAAAAGGACAAGGAGGACATGCGTCCTATCTTGGACCTCCGGTACGTCAATCGCTTCCTCCGGAAGGAGAAGTTCAAGATGCTCACCCTAGCTCAGGTCTTGACTGCCCTCGACCCTGGAGACTGGTTGGTAGCGTTGGACTTGCAGGACGCTTATTTCCACATCCCCGTCCTGCCGGCCCACCGGCGTTACCTATGGTTCACGGTAGGCCTCGAGCATTTTCAGTTCACCGTGCTCCCCTTTGGCCTTACCAGTGCCCCTCGGGTGTTCACGAAAGTGATGGCGGTGGTCGCATCTCATCTGCGCCGGGCAGGGGTTTCAGTCTTCCCCTACCTCGACGACTGGCTGCTGAAGGCGGGCTCGTCCCAGGCAGTCGTCTCCCACCTCCAGACTACGGCCGAACTCCTGCACTCGCTGGGGTTCTCCATCAATGTGCCGAAGTCGCATCTGATTCCTTCTCCACAGCTCCTTTTCATCGGAGCAGTTCTGGACACGACGCAGTTTCAGGCCTATCCTCCCGAACGGCGAGTCCGGGATATTCAGGCTATGATTCCGATCTTTCAGCCTTTATCCTGGGTTTCGGTACGGATGACCCTGAGGCTGCTGGGCCTCATGGCCTCCTGCATCCTGCTGGTCAATCATGCCAGATGGCATATGCGGGCTCTGCAGTGGGACCTGAAGTTCCAGTGGGCGCAGCACCAGGGCAACCTGTCCGATCACGTCCAGATCTCGGAGGGGACTGCAAAACAGTTGCAGTGGTGGCTCTCGAACCGGCAATGGGTCATGGGCAGATCCCTCTCCCTTCCCCAGCCAGAGCACACAGTTGTGACGGACGCGTCCCTTCTGGGATGGGGCGGTCACATGGGAGAGGCGGAGATCAGAGGCCTCTGGTCTCCGGCGGAGTCCCGGCTCCATATCAACCTTCTGGAGCTCCGGGCGATCCGACTTGCACTCAAGGCATTCCTTCCCTCTGTCAAAGGGAAGGTAGTGCAGGTGTTCACAGACAACACCACCGCCATGTGGTACTGCAACAAACAAGGCGGGGTGGGGTCGTGGACCCTTGTCAGGAGGCTCTGCGCCTCTGGACATGGCTGGAACATCAGGGCATGTTCCTGATGGTTCAACACCTGGCAGGTTCCCTGAACGCCAGGGCGGACGAACTCAGCCGCAGGTGCATGATGGATCACGAATGGCATCTTCACTCGGAAGTGGCGCAAGGACTCTTTCTACAGTGGGGAGAGCCTTGGTTAGATCTATTCGCCACCGAAGAGAACGCGCAATGTCATCAGTTCTGCGCGTTGGAATTTCCAAGGTGGCACTCGCTCGGCGACGCTTTTCGTCACGAGTGGAGTTGCGGTCTATTGTACGCCTTTCCGCCTATACCACTTCTACCCAGAGTGTTGAAGAAGATTCGGCACGACCGGGCCCAAGTCATTCTTGTGGCTCCGGACTGGGCTCGAAGAGTTTGGTATCCCGAGCTACTCAATATGAGCGTAGATCCCCCGATCCGTCTGCCTCTTCGGGAGGATCTTCTGTCGCAGCAGCAGGGGACGGTCCTCCACCCGAACCTGTCCTGTCTACACCTGCTTGCGTGGAGATTGAGCCGCGGCAGTTGATTCCTTTCGACTTGCCTCCCGAAGTTTGTGATGTGATTCTGGCAGCTAGGCGTCCCTCCACTAAGGTGGTATACGCCTGCAGGTGGAACAAATTTGTGGCATGGTGCACAGCAAAGGCTGTGAATCCCCTTTCTGCCCCTCTTTCTGAGGTCCTTCTGTTCCTTCTTTCTCTGGCTCAACAGGGTTCTGCCCTGGGTACCATCAAGGGTTATCTTTGTGCTATCTCGGCCTTCCTCAGGCTCCCTGATCAGCCCTCCCTTTTCAAGTCCCCTGTTGTTAACAGGTTCTTAAAAGGCATTACTCACCTCTTCCCTCCTGTTCCGTTTGTGATGCCTCAGTGGGACTTGAACTTGGTTCTTACCTTTTTAATGTGCGCTCCCTTTGAGCCTCTACATAACTGTCCTCTTCGTCTTCTGACTCTGAAGACAGCCTTTCTGGTGGCCATCACCTCCGCTCGGCGGGTGAGTGAGCTCCAGGCTCTATCTTGCAAACCTCCCTTTATGTCTGTTCATCCAGACAAGGTTGTTCTTCGGACGCGTCCGTCCTTCTTGCCAAAGGTGGTTACTGCTTTCCACATTGGGCAGACCATCACTTTGCCCACCTTCTTTCCGCCTCCGCATCCTTCTAGAGAGGAAGAGAGGCTCCACCGTCTGGACCCAAAACGTGCGCTCTCCTTCTATATCGACCGCACAAAACACTTCCGGGTGGATGACCAGCTGTTTGTTGGCTACGTGGGCGCCAAAAAGGTCGGGCGGTGCACAAGAGGACCATCTCCCGCTGGGTTACCTTGTGCATCAAGACCTGCTATTCTTTGGCTAAGAAGGAGCCTCCTGTTGGGCTGCGTGCCCATTCCACCAGGGCAACGGCTGCTACCACGGCCTTGGGCCGCGGTGTTCCGCTGCCGGTTATCTGTCAGGCAGCTACGTGGGCCTCGCTGCACACGTTTACAAAGCATTACTGCCTTGACAGTCCGGTCCGGAGGGACGGCTTCTTTGGCCGTTCTGTCCTCCAGGACTTCCTTGTCTGATCTTTGTTCGCAGACCCACCACCGGGGTTGGTATTGCTGGGGTATCTATTCTAAGGTAAGGAATCTGTCACTAACGTGTCTCTTTCAGATGCACAAGTTACTAACTTGTGTAACGATATATCTGTAAGACAGTAGTTAGTGACAGATTCCTTACCCCCCCACCCATCCTCCCCGTTCTGCGAACTGATTTCTAGGGTTAAGGACATCCCTTTCAGGGCCCTAGTATTTTTCAGACACCTATGTCAGCTTCTTGCATGGCTCTGCGTTCCTGGCGTGGAAAGTCGTGTACAGAACTGACGTCAGCGCGCAGGGGTGGCGCCTAAGTACTGCCCGCGACGTCATCCCGGCGATCACGACGCCGACGACGGACGCGGAGCCGCACGACGCCGCCTACCGACGCGCAAGGGTACTGCTACGCAAAACTTTCCGGATCCAGCCTGACGCCTGGGGATATTCTAAGGTAAGGAATCTGTCACTAACTACTGTCTCTTACAGATATATCGTTACACAAGTTAGTAACTTGTGCTTATAGCTGAAGAATATATTGACTCAGCACATGATTTGATAGGAAGAATACGGGGTGAACTATTTTTAGAATAGCGATGGGATAGTTTTGCGAGTATAATAACCGTCTGAGGAAGAGATGGAAAACGATCACTGATCCGGGTGCTATTTCTGAATGTATTATAGAGCTGCCAAAGTGCACCCAAGGACACTGAATAGACCCGAAAAATATCAGGACAGTGGAATCTATACTCTAACTAAGGAACATGATTCCTAGATTGACGATGGGAAACTGTGGATAGGAGTTCCGAAAAAGACTTTTGAATTCAGAAGGGTAAGCAAATCTGTGCCTCCCTCTTGTCTATCAAAAAGCATTTAAATCCTAATACTAATAGGGATATGTACTTCTTTTTTAACATAGAAAGAAAAGCAAGAAATCTCCAGTATATTCTATTTCGTGGAGATCCCTTTGACTTAAGAGATTTCTATTCATGGAGTCTTAGTAAGACTTATGTGCCCAAAGAGTATCTCCTGCACGGAAGTGTATTGCATTATTATAATGAGTTTGCACAAGGATCGTGAGTGACTAAGATTGAATGAATGAAGTGGAATGGTTAGTAATTGAGAGAAGGATTATCCATCTGCGATAGTCATGATTGAGTTACGTTTAAAGCTTGGAGTGAATGTTATTTCTTTCTGGATTAATGGAATAAATACGAATGAAAAGCAGTCTTTTTGGCTGGCTGACTGTTTGATGCTAAGGACAGTCTCCTGTTTTCTGTATACTGTAGTTGACCTGGAGTACAGATGTCTGATATGCTGTTTTATATTTTTTTATAGATCGAAACATATTGTTTTTAAAATGAGCTTGTCCTGAAGAAGGTGGTTAAATCGAGTCAAGTCCACCGAAACGCTGCGTCGACAACCTGCTTTTTATGATTCATGTGTTCAATTTTTCTTTTTTTTAATATATTTTACAATGTCGAGTTGATCGAGATTTGATATATGTACTAAGTGTAAATAGTTTAATGAGATCAACCACAAAATTTGCGAACAAAGACAAATGTCTGAGTATTAAATAATAATAGATCATGATTCAGCCATATGAGAAAAGGAATTATCTATAACATCTTCTCTTTCACCATATACAATTTTATCTCAATGCCTTTGAATATGTACACATATGTTTTGATATTTTAGCATTGTGTTATTGCTGTAGTTGCAACAACATTTTTAATCTGTCAACTGTCTTAAAATAAAAATAAGGCGATACTTTCTACAGAAAACAGGAGTGATTAGCATGATTTGAATGGGTATGTACGAGTAGAAAGAGGTCTTTGACACAAACGAATTAACACAGAGGGAAAAGGTTTTTTGTAAGGTTATTAGAACCCGATTCCCTTTGTTATACAACGGGTTACTCTCCTTTCTTCAGAGTGTACTGTACAGCTTCTAAGGTCCAAATCACCTTCACAGAATTTTAACTGGTTACTTGTTCTGAAAAGCTCTTCTTTTGCTTCTGAAAGGAATAACCTTGTGCAAGATCAATTGATGGTATGGTTTATGAAGATCCACCCCTGTCAACCGTTCTTGCTTTTGTTGTTGCTGCAGACACTAATGCCTTAAGTGCTCAAGCTTCCCCAGTGTAGACGGTTTTGTTGTTTTGCTGTTAAGTCTTCATAACTGTTTTTCACTAAAGAAAGCCCGGTAAAATTTGTCCCATTTTTTTCCCCCTTCACATGATGGTTCCAAGGGTTGTTTGGATTCCCCTGGAGGAAGTTGAAAAAACATCCAAAATGTAGGGTGTTTTCTTGGAAACAAAATGCTGTACGTGGAAGTATGTGTTCGTTTTTTAAGAATGGCATCACCAAAAGGTTTGCTGTGCGAATATCTACCTCTTCCCAGCTTTTAGGGATAGGCAGAGTAGTGTAAAAAAAAAAAAAAAAAAAAATCCTCCCTTTCCACAGTTTTTCCCATTTTCTAAATGGTAGTCCAGTCCTATTTTTCTTTATTTTTTGTGGTTTCTGCCTACTTGCGGTTTGTACTGAAACCTACGGGTGAAACCAGAATGCTACACTTTTCAGAAAAAAAGGCCAAATTCTGAATTCAGCAAGGGGTCATTTGGGTAGCTTCTTTGGAAAAAAATTGCAGAAGTTCATTTTTGAGCAAAAATTAATGAAACCTCGTGCAAAAATGTATAAATAGGTGATGATGATTTCAGTTGTAATTTGATGCCCGATGGCAGATTTAGAAAAGAAATATACTGTTCGTGGCATGTGTTGCTGTAGATATTCATGTGCTGTGCATTCTCCTGCCATCTAGTGTTGGGCTCAGACGTGTACAGTCTTAGGCAGTATTGTGATGTACATCAACTCCTTAGTTGGATTTTCTTCCGCTATCTAGTTCGGACGTGCTTCGCTGAGGCTCTGAATCGACATCGCATGGCAGAGTTGATCGGGGCCTCCTGAGTTTCTCTGTTTCCGACAGTTCTTTAAACAATCTCTGCATCGGTTTCTTCATCAACTATGCCACAGTCTAACTGTCTGCGACGAAGGTGATATCTGCGGCGGGGTCGCAGCCCGGCTAGACCTTCAGCATCGCTCACCTTCGAAAATGATCAGAGTAATTGAAAAGGCACCTTTTTGATGCTGTTCACAGTGCCACTTCACATACTTGTAGACAGCCCAGCAGTCTGCAATATGTGCCTTTCCCCAGACCACACCGAGCCTTCCTGCTCTGCCTCGCTTTCAGGCCCAAGAAAACCATCTGAAATAGTTGTGATCGACGCCTCGCACAATGTGCAATTGAGGAATGAAGAGGCGATTCCTGCTATCTTGAGGGAATATGTCGAACAGGAGTAAGTGGAGGAATTCGACACCGGCCAAGTAGCTGCGCTTAGTCTGGAGCCAGAGTTATCAGTCAGAAGAGACCGATTTATAGCTGGCTTTGACACCACGATACAGCGTCCACGCAGTGAGAACCTCACTCGAACACTCTCCACCCCTCCGGGGGTCAGGCTTTGAGCCCTCATTCCTAGTGGACCAGAACGCTACTGCTTTCCAGCTGTGGCCGGCACCAATCCAAAGCTTTGGAGTCGACATCTGGCTCTGCTCTGGCACAGAATCAGCACTCCAAAAGCAAACCTGCCTTGACATGAACAACATCTTCGCCGCCCACTACTGCCTCAGCGTTGAAAGGCACTTCGGAGCTGAAGCAGCCATCGACCTCAATAAAACTCTGCGGGCAATAGAGGTAGCTAGACACCAAAGCCTCCATTGGAGTTGACCCAGCTGCCAATGAGGAAGACCGCTTCGGAGCACAAGCATGCATCAGGCTTTAAATCAACTTTGAAGCCCAAACAGTTATCGTAGCCCAGTCGCACAACTTTCCACATTAGCACAAAGCATTTGGATATGGGCGCTGTACCACAAAGGTCACCTTTTTGCAGAGTATCTACCGGTAGTGGACAGCGACCTTGCAGACCTGCTCAGCAGGATGCAGCAACAAGTCCACAAGTGGGAACTGCACCCTCAAGTCCTACTCTCATACTTCCAGTGTTGGGGGTTTCCAAACCTAAACCTGCTCGCAACCACCGAAAACTGAAAATGCCCAAGCTTTGCATCCAGGGTCCCACGCTCAGTCTGGAATAAATGCACTATGGATGAATTGGTCAGAGGTATTTGCCTACGCTTTTCCACCTCTCCCACCACTTCCATATGTGCCCAGGAAACTACGGCAAACCTCCTTCACATTAATTCTAGTAGCTTCCACATGGACCAGACAACCCTTTTTCACTAATCTCCTCAAGCTCTCTGTAGTTTCCCACCAGAACCTCCCCAACAGGCAGGGCCTTCTTATGCAACATCAGGGAGCTCTAAGACATCCCTGTACCAAACAACTCAACCTAGTGATTTGGCTCCTGAAATCCTAGAGATTGGGTACTTGGTTACCTCCTGAGTGCATAGATCTCCTCAGGGAGGCTTATCTGCCTACCACTAGGGCCTGTTACGTTGCAAAGTGGAAAAGATTCTTCCACTACTGCCTTCATAAAAACATCACTCCTCTAAAATAAAAAGTACAGGACTTTTTAACTTGCAACGCTCAGTACTGGCATACACATTTATTTGCTTACATTTGGCTTCAGTAGCAGCATACGTGCAAAACCGGGAGCACCCCTCCCTCTTCAGGATCCCTGTAATTAAAGCTTTCATGGAATGGCTGAAAAGTCATACCTCACAGACTACCTCCAATCCCATCATCGAATCTTAATGTAGTCCTCACAATATTGAGACCCCTTTTGAGCCCCTTCCTTCTTGTCCCTTACAATTTCTGTCCAGCAAAGTGGCTTTCTCAGTCGCTAATACCTCCCTTAGACGCATCAGTGAGATTCAAGCGTTAACTCTAAAAGAACCCTATTTCAAGGTACATTCTGATAGGGTAGTCCTTAGGACAAAACCAAAGTTTCTACCGAAGGTGGTATGTTCTTTTCACCTTAACCAAAACCATAGTACTGCCATTTTTCTTTCTACATCCGACAGTAGCAGAGCAGATGCTTCATACACTAGATGTTAAAAGAACCCTTATGTACTACAGTGATCGGACACAACCATTTAGGAAAACAACAATTATTTGTGACTTTTCCCAAATCCCATAGAAGGGACTTCTATTTCAAACAAGGAATCACTCGCTGGCTAGTCAAGTGTATTCAAACCTGCTATACCAAAGCCAAAAGACAGCTCCTGACACCTCCCAGGCCACATTCTACTCGCAAAAAAGCAAGCAGTTTCAATGGCCTTTTTAGGCAACATTCCAATAGCTGACATTTGTGTAGCTACTACTTGGTCCACAGCACACACTTTTACTAAGCACTGTTGTGTGGACGTTTCAGCAAAACAGCAAACCCAGGTGGGACAAGCTGTTTTACTTACACTTTTCCAATGTTCTGCAACGTCCTCCGGCTAGCCACAACCTTACAGGGGAAACTGATTTTCTATATTACGCTCAGCATGTGTATGTACAGTTACACATGCCCTGAACAGGATATGTTACCCTGTAGACATCTGATTGTGGCATGTAGTGCTGTAGATTCACATGCGCCACCCTTCTCCCGTAAACCTTGGTTGTTGCAGATACCAGATTTTTCATTTACCTTTCTTTCTTACAGCATGAACATCTTTATGCTTCACTTTACTCTCTATCCTACACCCGCTGAGCGGGAAAACAATCTAACTATGGAGTCAATGTTCATGCGCAATGCTGCCTAAGGAAGGAGGAGTCGCTTTATCTCGTGACTCAAAAGACAACTTCAAACAAAAACAAGTTGTACACTTCTGAGCCCAACACTAGATGGCAGGAGTATGCACAGTATGTTAATCTATCGCACTACATGTCACACAAAGATGTCTACAGGGTAAGTAACATATTCCTCGATGTCTGTCAAACTCTTCTGGTTGCAGGGATATCGAGTGCTTATTGGTTGCCCAGAAACACAGGATACCTAGCGCCGTCGACAGAGCTGCAGCTTATAATTTTTCTCTGTTGTGCTGCCCAAGCATCCGCTCATATTGCAAAATGTAATGTTTAAAAAAATGGGTACAAAAGAAACCTATGATTTTTTTATTTATGCACTATATAATGAGTTAAGGAATTGTATTCAGTTGAACTCTAATTCAAAGGGACTTTTGAATAATGTATTCTTTCTGGCGCACTGGTTTACATTTGGAAGGCAAATATGGAGATAAATTCATTTGAGGATACCAAATTTTCTACTATTCTGTGTTACCATACTTCTGATAAAAATGGTTCCCCTCTTGTTTGGTTGGGCCTCTCTCCCGTGACAGGAAAGGCCCCATAGCCCACAAGGAAACTTCAAGATCTGTCCATTCATATTCACCCATTCTGGTGAATTGCTGTACTATTTAGCCCAGGGCTCGACTGGCACAGGCAAACCTTCATACCCATGGCATTTCTGAAAAGTAGACCCCCTTGGGAGTGCAGTGTGATGTCATTTATGTGGATTCTACTACACTTCCTTACTCACAATACCTTGAAAAGTTAGCCCAGATGGAAGAAGGAAAGAAATTGGAATTCAAAAAATGTTTGTTGGTCCTTCATCAAATACAGTATTCACAGACTATAGGGCTGTGGCACCACCACACTGGTTATATGGGGTGGAACTTGTATCCCTAGATTCAATTTACAATTGGAACAGGAATGAAGGCACATGCCTTAAAAAATAAATAAATAAAAAAAACTTGGGCTACCCAATATTATGACGATACAGGCTTTAGAAGTAAGATCTGGTCTGCAGTCTTGGAACTTCTTGGCATCGAAAATGTGTTTGAGCTTGCGGTATAAACTGCGAAGCATGGATGATCTAACAATCCCTACTTTCTGTGCAAGGGAAATTATCATTAGTGAATTGAAATGTGCTGAAAGGGGTGAGAGCCCAACTGTCGGCTATGGCAGTAAATTTAAATATGGTAAACAATAAAATAGAGTGACAACCACTTTCGAAAAAATATTTTAATGATGTATGAGGAAGTCTCGGTTCGTGGACCTTCGTTATCTGGCCCTAATGAAATCTACTGGTCATTTATTGGAATCACTGCAGGCAAAGCATGTATCCTTATTAGTCATTCAACCTTCACATGCTTGTATTGAAATTTCGCTTGGCTTTTAAATTGTTTTTGTATGTAAGTTATGGTACTTTCGATTGATTATTAGACTATGCTGGTCAATGCACTTGTGGACCATGTACTGAAAATGTAAAATGCATGTTCTGTTTGATTACTTGCATTTTCAGGTTTTGCCTACAGGGCGCATGCGCGGTCAGTGAAAGCTGTTCTTTATATTAAAAAAAATGCACA
This sequence comes from Calotriton arnoldi, assembly GCA_963921515.1. NCBI lineage: Eukaryota > Metazoa > Chordata > Amphibia > Caudata > Salamandridae > Calotriton > Calotriton arnoldi. The sequence continues at coordinate 1,731,691 of CAWUFW010000638.1, forward strand.
AGGGTTTAAAGCCCGCCCATTACTTACCATTGGTTGGCTCCCACGTCACTCGTTTCCTTGCTTACTATTGTCGGTGGTGCCTCCTAGTCTCTGGCTTTCTCCTAGGCTTCAGTCTTTGTCCCTTTGTGCCCCTGCCTTGGAGCATGGCCCAAGTACTGCAAAATATATATATATATATATATATATATATATATATATATATATATATATATATATATATATATATTTCACTTGTCATACCCCCATTGTTCTCTTCAACCCGCTCACCCCTTCCCCTTTGTTTCCCACCCTCCTCTCTGGTTGGTGCCCCCTTCCCCCACCCCACAGGTTCACAGCGTAAACTCGACCCGTAGGTATTGAAGCGCTTTACATGAGCACCATTACTTTACACAAGGACACCTTCGTTTTGATTTTTTTTTTTTTGAGTGGTTTGCCCAGAATCACAAGATTTTGAATCCGTGTCGAGACTGGATCCCCAGTTCTGTAGGCGGAAGTACTGGCCGTAATGCCACATCCTCTTTAAAAGACATTAAAGCCAAATAGCTTGCACCAAATGGCTTGGCTTTGTTAATGTTTTTTTAAAGGTGTTGCACACCGGCGCGGGCTGCTGTGCAACATGACTTAAAATAAACACACAAAAAAGCACAACAATTGGGGTGAAGTGGGGGCTAATGCAGGGAATGGCGGCAGTGTTTCACAGATCGCCAGATACCTGATGCTAACTTGACTTGGTGTGTGTTGGGACCCTGCTAACCAGGCCCCAGCAACTGTGCTCTTTCCCAAAACTGTACCATTGCTCGTACAATCTGCACACCTCTGGGTCACATATAAGTCACTTGTAAAAGGTACCAGTGGTACCAAGAGCCATGTGACCAGAGAGGATCCCTTAGGACTGCAGCATGTATTGTGCCACCCTAAGGGGCCCCACACCCAAACACATACACACTGCTATTGCAGTCTGTGTGGTGGTGTGACTAAACTAAGTCAACATGGCACGCCAACCTGAGTGCCTTGCCTACACACCACTGCCTGTGGCATAGGTATGTCACCCTTAAGGCAAGATGCACTATACCACAGGTGAGGACATAACTGCATGAGCAGTATGCCCCTATAGTGTCTGAGTCCATTGTTTGGCACTGTAATTGCAGTGAAGCCATTTTGAGTGCATGGGCTGGGAGTTCGTCATTACGAACTCTACTGCTCCATGATGGCTTTATTGAAGACTGAGAAGTTTGGTATCAAACTTCACAGCATAATAAACCCACACCGATGTCAGTGTTGAATTTATTACAAAATGCACTCAGAGGGCATCTTAGAGATGCCCCCTGAAAAACGACTGACGGCTAGAGTATTGGCTGACTGTTCCCTGCCAGCCAGCCACCACCAGACAGGTTTCTGACCTCATAGGGTGAGAGACTTTGTGCTCTCAGAAGTCGGGAACAAAGCCTGCTGACACCCCCCATCCATCCACCCACCCATTGCAGGAACAGCAACACTTGGTGGTGAGCCTCAAAGGCTCTCACCTTTGTTATGCTGATTTGGACAGCTCCAACTAGTGGAGATGCCCCCCCCCCCCCCATCCCAGCCCCACTTTTGGCGACAGGACAGGTGGGAAAATTAGTAGGCAGAGTAGGAGTATCCACCATAGCCTGGCTCACCCCTAGGTTGGCCAGGAGCCGAGGTAAACCCCCTCTCTTGAAAATTCTTCATTTTGAGTTGGAGAATTAGGCCCAATAGGAAGAGATATGTGCCTCTCTCCCCAAAGGCAGGGGCACCTGAATGGTGTAGTCACCCTAAGGGAGAGTAGCCATTGGCTTCTGCCCCCCAACCGCATTAACACCCTTTAATTTAGTATTTAAGGGCTCCTCCGAACCTTGTTCCTCAGATTCGACGACCTACGAAGAAGGACCGAAGAGCCGTGCAGCAGTGGAGAAGATAACTGACTTGGCTCCAGCCCTACTGGCCTGTTCCCCCCCTCCAGCAACCCAGCTCCAAGAAATCAGCATGGCCTGCAGACAGCAACCTCCAAGAACCCCAGTGATCTGTGCGGTCTTCAAAAAAGTCTTTTCCCCCGTGGACACCAGATTTGGCCAGAAAGAAACTAACCCCAGGACTCCGGATCCAGGTGGATCCGTGACCCCTGCACCACTCTGCACCCATCGCCCACGGTCCAAGTCCAGGTGGCCCACCGACCCAGTGACGCCTGCCCGGCCATCCTGACCTGGGATCCAGCGTTGGCCGACCTTGCTTGAACTTCCACATGACTCTTGAAGCCTCAACTTGAAGGGTCCCCCCGACCGCGACTGGAACCGCTGAAAGAAACCTGATGACTAAGACACGCCTGCACCCGCAGCCCCCGGCCTAGGAGTGCCCAACCGACTGTGTCCCGACATCCCCCCACTATGCAACTCACCTCTCCGGTCGTTGGATTCCTTCAACCAGCCTTCCGAACCGAGCCTGTAGCCTTTGTCTCCAACCAAGGCTCTCCATTGCTTTCTACAGAGCACTCAACGACTCCTTTGCACCCTGCAACCAGCCGCCCCTGTGTCGCTGGTGGTGCATCTTTGGTGCTACTTGTGGCCCTTGCAGTGCTGACCTCATCCTCCAAGGCCTGTGTCCCTGAATCACAGGTACTTATCTGCAACCGGCGCCTCTTCGAGGTGGACCAGGCTTCCATAGGCTAACATTGGGCCTAGTGACCTCTGTTCCCGGCTGCCCCAGTGCCGCTGGTGTTGCAGTGCCTACCTTGGTCCGACCCTTGCCCTGTGTTGGTCAAACCTTCCAAAGACTGAACTTGTAAGTCAAGTACTTACCTGAAATTACTTACCTGTCTTTCCTCCCATAGGATTGCATTGGTTTTCTCTGTATTGTAAGTGTTGATTCTGGGGGTGGGAGGGGGGCGGGGGGATAGAACTTCTGAATGCACTGCTATATTCAGATTTACTAAGGTGAAATGCTTCTACAGGTTAATGAAATGCACTTTTTGGATTGATTTTGAAAAAACAATCAATTTTACATCTTTGCTGTCTTTAAAAATGAAGGTGTTCCTAAAGATAAGGGCCTGGTTACTTCCTTTCCCTGACTGTAGTTAACCTTTAACTAAATGCTTGCTGTTGAATTATCATTTTTTTAATGTTAGTGCTGAGTCTAGTAAACAGCAGCCCAGTGCTGCTGCTGCCCAGGGTGCCGCATGTAAAGGTCGGGAGGGCCGCACTTTGAGTATCACTGAGGTAGACAGTATGTAATATTGAAATAGTTTGAATTTGGCGTTATGGGAAATCCAGTGTTGGTAAGCTAGAACATCAGACCATTAATTTTCATTAAGCACCCTTCCTGACTCAATCTCCTATTTATCCTGCAGAGGTGAGGGCAAGATAGAAGTGTGAGAGAAGGCCTTTGTTAAACCAGGTGATGTCTACAACATAATCCCATATTGTAGAGGACTTGACTACATGATTGAATCAATTTCTGGTTAATTGTCCGTAATGGACTAGCGATGACCAAGGATGTGGTGAATGAAACGGTACATAAGGAACTCACCCCTGTGGAGAGCAAATTGTTCCCTTAGTCATCAAAAGAAAGACTGTGGCCCTCTTTGAGCAAATCCCCCAGAGTTGTGAGATGTCAGTTATGCAAATGCTTTGAGTTACCCTGCAAGAGGGGATCCTGTGGCCTAAGCAGGCCCAAGAGGGGGCATTACTGGGACATATGGCATCCCTGTTTGGAGACGTGTTGTGCTTGGAAGTAGCACCACAGCATGACCTGGTGGAGACTTAAGATAAGCGTGGCCAGTGGGTGAAGTAAACCAGAAGCGCATTTAACTTATCTTCTCTTTGAGACCAAGATGGTGAAATTCTAGTTTTCGTGTTCACATCAGGAAGTTTGTCTTAGAGGTGGAACTGGCTTGATAGTGAATACGCCTCCTATCTAATTTTCCCGCCTGTCCTGGTGCCAAATGGGCCCTGGTCTACGCCAGTCAGCCAGCACACTAAAGGTTGGTAGGTTTTCAGGGGGCACCTTTAAGGTACCCTCTGCATGCATGTATTAATAAATCCATCACTGGAATCGGTGTGGGTTTATTAATATGAGATGTTTGCTGCTAAACATCTTTGGTTTCAGTGAAGCCATTATATAGCTGGGGAACTTGTAATCACCAGTGCCCAGTACATATACTCAAGATAGACTGATCTGAAAGAGACACGTTAGTGATAGATTCCTTACCTTAGAATATCCCCAGGCGTCAGACTGGATCCGTCAAGTTTTTCGCTAGCAGTACCCCTGCGCGTCAGTAGGTGGCGTTGTGCGGTTCCGCGTCCGTCGCTGGCGTCGTAAGCGCCGAGATGACGTCACGGAGACTACTTAGGCGCCACCCATGCGCGCTGACGTCAGTTCTTTCTTTTTCCGCGCCAGTAAGCGCAGATCCGGTTAGAGCACGTACCTTAGTCACTTTTTGACTACCCTTTTTTGAGACTTTTGTCTCCTGTTAGCTTTGGTTTCCTTGGTGCACGTAGGGATGCCTGGATTTAAGTCTTGTGGGGCCTGCCGTCGCAATATGTCGGTGGAGGACCCCCACGATGTCTGCCTCTACTGCCTGGAGACCGACCACGACTCCCGGTCCTGTCGGGCCATGGCCCCGAAGGCCTTGAGGGAGCGGCACCGGAAGCTGCTGGAGGTCCGGCACTCGTCCCAGCGCTGTTCCCGGTCCAGGGGCCGTTCCAGGGAACGCTCGCGGGGCCACAGTCATCGCTCCTCGGGCTCCAAGTCTCCACCCTTGGATTCGGGTAAAAGACGACACAAAAAGAAGTCGAAGAAGCGTGTTCGCTCTCCGACGTCCCCCCGTCGGTCCCCGGATGCGGACAAGGGGGACAGGGGCTTTGCCCCTGCGGCTCCTTCAGAGCTCGAGAGTCCCGCGGCCTACCCACCTTACCCGGGTCCGTCGGCGACTCCCGCACAGGTGCAAGAGTTTCTTTCTACCATGGACCGCCTTCTTAGGCATCGGGCTCCCGCCTGCGCGCCCTCGGGCCCCGCGGTCCCGTGTCAGGATCCTGTTAGGCCGCTGGCTGAACCAGCTTCGGCGCCACAGGATCCTGCGCCGTTGGCTCCGGCCACGGCGCCACATGGTCCATCGCTGCCGGCTCCGGCCCCAGCGCCACCCTCGGCTCCGCCTCCGGCGCCGCAGTGGGTGCCATTTGTCCCGCCCTTGCCCAGGTTCCAGGACCATTTTGCTCCTACCTGGGATCCGCATTGGGACACGGCGGCCGTCCGGCCCCGGCCAGCGCCGTTCCCGACGCAGTTTGTCTCTTCTCCGGCTCCTGCCCTGCCGCCACGGTCGGTGCCACATGCGGTGGAGGACGACTGGGAGGGGTCTGAGGACCCTCTTGCTCGTCAGTGTGACTGAGCAGGACTGGGCGGACGATTTGGGGGACGCCGGCGACCTCGAAGTCTCTTCTGACCCGGGGTTTGCCTCTCCCCCGCCTACCATGGAGGAGGGCGCCTCCTACACGATGGTGCTCCGTCGGGCAGCTGAGGTTCTCAACCTTGACCTCCCTACGGTGACCCTCAAAACTAACCTCCTCACGGAGGTGCTCCAGACGGCGTCCACTTCGTCGGAGCCCCTGCTGCCATTTAATGACGCCCTCACTGACGTCTTGCTGGGCACTTGGTCGCGGCCCGCCACAGGGGCCCCTGTGGATAAGAACGTCGCCAGGCGTCCGGTGACCCTGCCTTTCTGACCACTCATCCTACGCCCGAGAGTCTGGTCATCCAAGCTTCGACGTCCCAGAGTGCCTTTCCCACGGCTCCGCCGGATAAGGACTCTAAGAAGCTGGAACAGTTCGGCAAGCGGTTGTTCTCTTCGACCAGCTTGGGGCTGAGGTCGGTGAACACCGCATGCCTCTTGGGCCGTTATTCCCACGCGGTGTGGGATACAGTTGCACAGGTGTTGCCTCAGTGTCCTGAGGAGACCCAAGCTGTGCTGTCCCTAGCTGTTGCCGAGGGTAAAGATGCGGCTAAGTTCGCCATTCGGTGTGGTTTGGACACCGCGGACTCACTAGGTAGAGCAATTTCTACGACTGTGGCGCTTCGTCGCCACGCCTGGTTGAGGTCTACTGGGTTCTCGCCAGATGTCCAGAGCTCACTCCTGGATATGCCCTTTGATGGCACTCGCCTGTTTGGCGATAAAGCCGACAGTGCGCTGGAGCGTTTTAAGGACTCGCGGGCCACGGCCAAGTCCTTAGGTCTTTCCACGAGGAGCCCAGCCACTCCTGGTTTTCGTTCCTTTCGTGGCCACGGAAGGGGCGCCCAGGCACGTTCCTTCATCAAGCCTGTGCAGAACCAGCCTCAGCGGGGCTGCGGACGCGGTTTCCGCAGGGGCGGGTCTGGAAATCAGCGTGGGGGACAGTCCACCTCCGCCCCCGCTGCTTCTACCTCCAAACCTTCATAATCCGAGCTTTGTGGGGCACCCCACGCCAGTGGGTGGCAGGGTCCGCCATCATCTCCCCCACTGGCACGCTATCACATCGGACAAGTGGGTGTTGCAGATCATCCGCAATCCCTTTCAGTCCACCCCTCCAGCCATGCCACCTCAGTTCCACCGCATGTCGGTGGACCACTTGGCACTTCTCCTGCAGGAAGTCACGGCCCTCTTGGCCAAGGGGGCCATCGAGTGTGTTCCTGGGCCAGAAGTAGGGAGTGGTTGTTATTCCCACTACTTTCTGGTCCCCAAGAAGGACAAGGGGGGGCTTGCGCCCCATCTTGGACCTCCGGAACGTCAATCGCTTCCTACGGAAGGAGAAGTTCAAGATGCTGACTCTGGTCTTGGCTGCCCTCGACCCTGGAGACTGGATGGTAGCGTTGGACTTGCAGGACGCCTATTTTCACATCCCTGTCCTGCTGGCCCACCGGCGTTACCTGCGGTTCACGGTAGGCCAGGAGCATTTTCAGTTTGCCGTGCTCCCCTTCGGCCTTACCAGCGCCCCTCGGGTGTTCACGAAGGTGATGACGGTGGTCGCAGCTCATCTGCGCAGGTCAGGGGTGTCAGTCTTCCCCTACCTCGACGACTGGTTGTTGAAGGCGGGTTCGCCCCCAGGCAGTCACCCACCTTCAGACTACGGCCGACCCCCTGCATTTGCTGGGGTTCTCCATCAACGTGCCGAAGTCGCACCCGAGTCCCTCTCAGAAGCTCCCCTTCATCGGAGCGGTTCTGGATTCGACGCCGTTTCGGGTTTATCCTCCCGAGCAGCGAGTCCGGGATATTCAGGCTATGATTCCGATCTTTCAGCCTCTATCCCGGGTTTCTGTCAGGATGACCCTCCGGCTCCTGGGCCTGATGGCCTCCTGCATCCTGCTGGTGCAAAAAAAAAACCAAAAAAAACAATTGCAGTGGTGGCTCACGAATCGCGATTGGGTCAATGGCAGATCCCTCTCCCTTCCCCAACCGGAGCACACAGTGGTGACGGATGCGTCCCTCCTGGGATGGGGTGGCCACTTGGGAGAGGCGGAGATCAGAGGCCTCTGGTCTCCGGCGGAGTCCCGGCTCCATATCAATCTTTTGGAGCTTCGGGCGATCCGGCTTGCACTGAAGGCATTCCTTCCCTCTGTCCGGGGAAGTGTAGTGCATGTGTTCACGGACAACACCACCGCCATGTGGTATTGCAACAAACGGGGCGGGGTGGGGTCCTGGACCCTATGTCAGGAGGCTCTGCGCCGCTGGACATGGCTGGAACATCAAGGTATTACCTTGGTGGTTCAACACCTGGCAGGTTCTCTGAACGCCAGGGCGGACGAACTCAGCCGCCGGTGCTTGATGGATCACGAATGGCGTCTGAACTCGGACGTGGCGCAAGGTCTCTTTCTGCAGTGGGGAGAGCCTTGGTTAGATCTATTCGCCACCGAAGAGAACGCGCAATGTCATCAGTTCTGCGCGTTGGAATTTCCAAGCCGGCACTCGCTCGGCGACGCTTTTCGTCGCGTGTGGAGTTGCGGTCTGTTGTACGCCTTTCCGCCTATACCACTTCTGCCCAGAGTGCTGAAGAAGATTCGGCGCGACCAGGCCCAAGTCATCCTTGTGGCTCCGGATTGGGCACGAAGATACTGGTATCCCGAGCTACTCAACATGGCGATCGATCCCCCGATCCGCCTGCCTCTTCGGGAGGATCTTCTGTCGCAGCAACAGGGGACGGTCCTCCACCCGAACCTGTCCAGCCTCCACCTCCATGCGTGGAGATTGAGCGGCGACAGCTGATTCCATTTGACTTGCCTCCTGAGGTCTGTGATGTCATTCTGGCAGCCAGGCGTCCCTCCACTAAATCGATATACGCCTGCAGGTGGAACAGATTTGTGGCATGGTGCACAGCTAAGTCTGTGGATCCCCTTTCTGCCCCTCTTTCTGAGGTCCTTCTGTTCCTACTCTCCTTGGCCCAGCAGGGCTCTGCTTTGGGCACTGTCGAAGGTTATCGTTCGGCCATCTCCGCCTTTCTCAGGCTTCCAGATCAGCCTTCTCTCTTTAAGTCCCCGGTTGTTAACCGTTTCCTCAAAGGCATTACACACACGTTTCCTCCTGTGCCTTTCATAATGCCTCAATGGGACTTAAATCTTGTCTTGACCTATCTGATGTGCGCTCCTTTTGAGCCCCTTCATAACTGTCCTTTACGTCTTCTTACTCTCAAGACGGCTTTCCTGGTAGCTAGCACCTCTGCCAGAAGAGTGAGTGAGCTCCAGGCTCTTTCTTCTAAACCTCCTTTCCTTTCTGTTCATCCGGACAAGGTGGTTTTAAGGACCCGTCCTTCTTTCTTGCCAAAGGTTGTCACGCCCTTCCACATCGGGCAGACCATCACTTTGCCCACCTTCTTTCTGCCTCCGCATCCTTCAAAAGAGGAAGAGAGGCTCCATCGTCTGGACCCAAAACGTGCGATCTCGTTCTATATAACGCGCACACAACAGTTCCGGGTGGATGACCTGCTCTTTGTTGGCTACGTGGGCGCCAAGAAAGGTGGGCCGTGCACAAACGCACCATCTCTTGGTGGGTCGATTTGTGCATCAAAGCATGTTACTCGTTGGCTAAGAAGGAGCCTCCGGTGGGGCTGCGTGCCCATTCCACCAGGGCAACAGCAGCCACTACTGCCTTGGGACGCAGCGTTCCCTTGCAGGATATTTGGCAGGCAGCCACATGGGCCTCGCTGCACACATTTACCAAGCATTACTGCCTTGACAGTCCAGTCCGGAGAGACGGCTTCTTTGGCCGTTCTGTTCTCCGTGACTTTCTGGTGTAATCTATTCGCAGACCCACCACCGGGGTTGGTATTGCTGGGGTATCTATTCTAAGGTAAGGAATCTATCACTAACGTGTCTCTTTCAGATGCACAAGTTACTACTTGTGTAACGATATATCTGTAAGAGACGTTAGTGATAGATTCCTTACCGCCCCTCCCGTCCTCCCCGTTCTGCAAACTGATTTCTAGGGTTAAGGTCATCCCTTTCAGGGCCCTAGTTTCATGGCACCAATGGTCAGTTTCTTGCATGGCTCTGCGTTCCTGGCGCGGAAAGTCGTGTACAGAACTGACGTCAGCGTGCATGGGTGGCGCCTAAGTAGTCTCCGTGACGTCATCTCGGCGCTTACGACGCCAGCGACGGTTGCGGAACCGCACGACGCCACCTACTGACGCGCAGGGGTACTGCTAGCGAAAAACTTTCCGGATCCAGTCTGATGCCTGGGGATATTCTAAGGTAAGGAATCTATCACTAACTAATGTCTCTTACAGATATATCGTTACACAAGTAGTAACTTGTGCTTCACTGGCAATGTCCAAGAATCGACTTGAACACCACAGGGGCATATCTGCTCATGCAGATATATCCCCACATATAATATGATGCACCCTAGGTTAGGACTGTATGGACCCTTGCATATATTGCATGCAGTGTCTGCAGACATGGCACACAGGGGGTGTGCCATGTTGTGTCTTCACCTTTGTCTGCACCTTGTCACGCAGCCTGCAATGGCAGTTTGCATGAGTGTGGTGAGGGGTCCCTTAGGGTGGCACTATACATTCTGTAGCCCTTAGAGACCCTCTTTAGTACCCATGGCCTAGGTACCTGGGGTTCCATTTACTAGGGGCTTACAGGGGTGCTAATGTTATTGCCAATTGGAGGAACAATTGTACAGTTTTAGGGAAAGATCTGGCACTGGGTGCCTCGATAGCAGAAACCCAGTGCACTTGTGTCAAAATTGCTTCAATTACCAGGCAAAAAGTGGGGGTGACCATGTCTAAAAGGGTCCCTTTCCTACAGTGACTAAACAATATTGTGCGTGAATCACCAGTGGCAGTCTTGCACTGGTTAGCATGCTGAATACAGTGATATAAATGTGACATTGTGTGAATCTATTCTAGTTCGGAAGTACAACCGAATTAGAGAACCTCCAGAACTAGTGTTTTAGCCCTGATGAACTCACGGTATAACTTCCTGATAACATGACGAAACACTTGTCAGCTAAGGTTGTTAAAGTTCCATTGGATTGTAAAGGAACCTCGTATAAGAAAAAAAATATTAAAAACAAAGGATCGAGAAGACGACTTTTGTCTTTCTGTCACTTGACTTTACACTATCCGCGTGTGCAGGGGATTATTGTGGACATTGTGTGAACAGTTGCTGTTGGCAGTTAATTTCTGTGCGCATAGTTACGGAAATGTGAGAAAATTCTATGTTTGTTTTCTCTTTTATATCAGTGTTGCTTTTGCAGGTTATCGTGAGTAAAATGAGCAAGTCACTCCTGTAGTTTCTGTAGCGTTTCTACTTTTTAAAAATGTGTTGGTCTAACTGGCTTTGCTCGGTGAACCACAGACCACAGTTATGAGACTCATAAAATCTAAGTCGCAATACATCCAAAATTCTCAAAATATGGATATAGGTCCTTATCTGTTCCTCTCGAGTGTGGTATGACTGCGGTTTGCTTAGTTGTAGAAAATAGATTCTCTTGCTCTTAGTGGATCTCTACAACCTGAGAGTGAATGATGGAACTGAGAATGGTGGGTAGACGCTAGAGCGAAGCATGCTTTGTGAGCACTCGAGGGACAATATTTTTCTTCACTGCCATTCAGTGGACATTTCAATTTTTTCAGGGTCAGTGCGGCAGGAGAGAAAGGTGCACACTTCTGATCATTTCCCAAGTGAAAGCAGAAATTCAGATAGGTAGAAACTAGTGCTATTTTGTGCCAAGATCCCCAGTGAAAGCCACAGGTATCCAGTATGACAGGGTAGCACAGTGCCTAGGAGCAGACCCCTTCCCACTCCAATGGTCTATGAGTTTAAGGCTTTCTCTAGTCTAGACTGATTCACGGTTTGCAGTGACAAATCACAAAACACATGGGTGTAAAATTGGTAATTGTAGAAGAGAAAGTGAATAACTAGTAAATGAGCTGTTTTACATTCAAACTGTCCACAGCCCTTCGAAAGCCTCGCACCTAAGTCAGAAAATTGAATGTTGCCTGTCAAATTCAGCTTTACAATGGCCTATTGAAGAAATGTCACAACCAAGAAAAACTTTTACTCTGCATTGCTAATTGATATGCTGCTGCAAACGTTTGTGTGCTTGTATAAGGTGTAAAGTGTACTACTGTAATCCTATATGTAATTCAGAATGAAAGTATCGGATCTATATACATTTGTATTCATTACAGTTGGTGTATACTCTACTGTGTGAAACTGGCTAAACTGCTTTCTGGGCGAGGATTGTGCTACCAAAAATCTTAAAATATAGACTGTATTTTGTTATGATGTGAAATAACGTCAATTAGAAGAATCTCTCTTTAATAGAATTTTGTTTGTGGTTCATATGCATTGTTTTGAAACCTCAAAGTTTTTAAATTTTGTAAAGTCTAATTACATTGCACATTAGTTGTGAGTTGGTGAACGCATTTTGCTTCGTTAAATTTTCACACAATTTTAATGGCCTTTTGGCTTTTTTTAGGCTCTGGGTCCAGTCCCATTGTTTCAGGTGGTTTAAGGAATATGCATGAAAGTAAAGCATCTGGTCCACTGTCTGGTAATTCTGCAAATCATCATTCTGATAATGCTAGACATGGCTCGGGTGAAGACTTCATGCGCATAGCACACAGACTAGGAAGTGAGGTAAGTAAATATTACTACTTTTGCTTTGCTTTTCACTTTCCCTGCAACCACATCTTAACCTGTATAGCACTCACTGTTCAAAGTAGTTATTTTAAAACGAAGTCTTTGGTTTGAACTTGATTTCTCCTACCAACTTCATCGTGATGCACCTCTCTATGTATGTTATGAAGTAGTTTTGATTTTTCATTATGATTGCAATCTAAAAGTTGGAGTAAAAAATAGACCTATAAAAATTTCTTTTGACCATGGACAATGCTGTAGCGTCAGTGCTTAAATGCCATTATTTTACACTAAAGTTAAGTAACGTACTGCAAAATGATACAACTAAGTCTATGAAAGTGGGCTGAGTGTAACTTGAAATTCTGTAGAGCTGCGGTGTCTTCCTCTGAGCCCAAAATCAGAATTGCCAATTTTATATTGTAGCATCCGTGGGTTTCCTTTTGATTTCTGATCTTTATTATTCAAGACCATTGTCTTTATACACAGTTCCAGCAATTTCAGTGCATTATGGCTATACCCAGGTCTACATTTTGCGATAGTAGCCGTGGCAAAAGTTCACAAATTGTATGTCAAATACACCAATGGGTTAATGAGAGCTGTGTGTTCATGAAATGTATGAATATCAAAATATTGGATGTAGAGGATTGGGGGGGTCACATTAAGGTCACTAACTTTCCCTTTTTCCGAAACTATTCAGAACTACTTATTCCAGCACACTATAACATCTCTGGGCGATTATTTCCATTCCATATATCAGCTGTTAAAAACTAGCAGATAGCAGTGTTTTAAGTGATTCATTTTTATCAAACATACAAGGGTTTTTTCCAGTTCTGAATGGATTACTAAACGCTACTTGTTGCCAGGGCTTCATGAAATCAATCCACTTGCTTAGGCCACCATTCAAAACACACCTATTTTAAAAGCATGTGTTGAGGGGGGTGGGGGGGCGGGGGGTGTATTGGTTAAAATCACTGCAGAAGGTGACTCCACACTAACACTAGATGTAGCCATAGGTCAGGCCATATGAGCCTCATCGGCAAGGCTGAAGTTAACCTGAAAAGTAATGGTGACAAAGCAGTCTGAGTACTGAGATGATGACTATGCACGCTTTGATCCCTGATCTGGGGAGTGGAAAAAGTACCTCGACCAAAACTCCCCAGTAGCTCGGACGGCTCTTCACTTCTAAATGAGACCAGGCTCAACAGGTGCTTTCTGCACAATTAAATCCGTTTTTGTTTCCCGAATCAAATTAGGCCTAGCCAAAACCTCTCTGCCACAGTGCAGAATTGGAGACCTTGAGAGGTGCCCGATAAGACGCTGCTTTCCAGTGCTGCAAAAATATTCCCTCAGTGCTATGCTAAGCAATTAAATTAATTGGCTTAGTTTTGGCAGGTAGAGGTCCACTGGTGTTACCCATAACGCAAATTTCCATCCGGTTTAGCTCCGGGAGGTGTGAAGAGAATTATAACACGAATTGGCTAGCACTCACTAAGCCTCTTGGCTTAGCGAGTGCTTGTTTTGTCAAGTAGTTCTGCAAAACTTTTATTTTGGTAAAGCTGCCGGGTCCTCATCAGTCTAAAGGGAAAAAAATGCATGTCTAAAAGGAAATTTTTCTTTTGGTCTTAAAATGCACCCATTGGAATAGTAGTCCTAGCTGATAAACACCTATAAGTAAGTATATTGTACATTTAATTTTAGTAAAATTCAAAAGACCTTCGCTAACTCCAAACCACCTAAAAAGAAATAATGCTATTTGTTGATGTCTCTGGTTCTACAGTAACCAGCAAAAATGATAACGGTTGTTGCTTCGTATCAGTGTACCATGGTAGAAGTGGTGGTTGCCATAAGATTTTGGCATTCTGACCAGAATTGTTGCAGACCGGTGTGATTGGAGGTGGAAGGTCAGGTCAGGTAATCAGGGAAAGAGATTGGGTGCAATGTGGGAAGAAGCTATTTAATCTGATTGTGGTGGGCATTGACCAACCCACGCTATGCCCATTTTATTTTTTGTGGCACATTTTCGCTTTCCTAGCTTTTCTTGTCCGTGTTGTTCTTATATTGTCCTTACACAGTTGCCTCCACATCGTCTTATCTTCTATTTCAAGTAAAATCTATTTTTCGATTTGATTGTTTAAATCTTTTTGAGAAAAGATGCAACAGCTAAAAATATCGCAAAGCAATGGTCAGCAACACTGAATGCCTCAATAGCATCCCAACAATAATCATTTATTGAAATCTTCTTTGAAAAAATTAACAAAACTGATGACAGAAAATATCCATTGTAAGTATGAGAGAATAAGTACGAAGTGAAACAGAATTGCTCCAGTACCATGAGCTGAACAAATGTTTGAGCGATATAAAGACATTTGTGCTTGTAAAAGTGACTATTTGTTTCTCAAATATGGTGAATTCCCCATTGCCTTTCTGTAGGAAAGTGGGTTTCTGTTGCAGTACCACCGCACTTTTTGCCTGGCTTTTTGATACAACTTTGACAGAAGTGTACTGGGACCCTGCTGTCCAGTTTCCCCAGTACCAGTGTTCTTTCCCTAAAAACTGTACCACAATTGGCAACTTCAGATCCCTCCAAGTCCCTATTAAATGGTATCCTGGTACCTAGGGCATGGGGACTGAAGAGGGTCCCCTAGGGACCCCTCATCAAGGCCATGCTAACTGCCACTGCATCCTGCATGCCTTGGTGCAAAGTCGACATGGCACACTGGTGTGCCATGTCAAAGCAGCACTACCGAAGGTATGGGTAAGTCACCCCTCTAGCAGGCCTTGCAAGCCCTAAGGCAGGGTGCGCTATATCACAGGTGTGGGCATATCTGCCCGAGCAGGTATGCCCCTACAATATTTAAGCCTATTCTTAATATTGTAAGTGCCAGGGAAGCCATAGAGTACATGGCCTGGAAACTCGACAACTCAAGTTCCCCAGCACCATGATGGCTTCACTGAACCCAGGAGTGTTTGGTACCAAACAACTCCTCTTAATAAACCCACACTGATGCCAGTGTGCGACTTAATAAAACATGTACTCTGAGGGCACCTCAGAGGTGCCCCCTGAAAACCTACCAACCCGGGTGTGGTCTCTGACTGGCACCACCAGACATGTTTCTGTACCCCTGGGTTGAGGCCTGAGGCCAGAAACAAAGTCCATCTTGGGCTGAGGTTTCATCCGCCCACGATGAGCACAGTGCTCAAAAGGGAAGCTTCAAAGGCTTTGCCGCCTTTGTAATGCGACCCCAGCCTCTGCTTCTAGCAGCAGATGGCCTCCCCTGGTTGATACTCCCACTTCTGGCGGAAGAACCGGTGGGGAAACCTCAGTGAGAACAGGAGGTGTGCCCTCCTTTGCTAACTCCAACTTTCAGGTGCTGGAGGCGAAGTGAAGCACATTTTTCAGTGCCCACCATCTTGAAGATGGTGGGACTTATCCAATCAGGGCTAGAGGTATGTCCCCCTCCCACAGGAGGGCGGCATAATAGTGGGTGTAAACACCCCACGTGAGAGACCCATTGGTCCCTACCTGTCACTCCTCCTAAATCTAGTATTTAGATGGCACCCCCAGACCTTGAATCAGATCTACGATGACCTAAGAAGCCCAGACACCGAAGAGCCACAACAGCACGATAGAAGGACCAGTGACTGATTCTGCACCATCCCTGCCGGCCTGTCCGCTGCCTTTCGCCTCTGCTACAAAAAGATGACTTGTCCTGCAGACCCAGCGACCTCCAGAACCCTGGGAGGATTGCCTGCCTTTGATAAAGACTGTAAATCTCCTGTGGACAGCGGACCTGCCCAGAAGAAACCATCTACAAAGAAAAGAACTCTGCCCTGAGGAACCGCAAACTCTCCTCCAGATCCACCTCTGCACCAGGCGCCCATGGCCCGAGTCCAAGTGGCTCACCAGTCCTGATAATGTGCCCTAGCGCTTTTGAGCACAAGTCCACCGTGGGCTGACCCCTGCCGGACTCCACCTCGACGCCTGCAGCCTCAACTTGAAAACTCCCCCTGACCGCGACCTGCCTGTTAAGCTGTTTTCCAACGCCTAAGGACACCCCTGCACCAAAGCCCCTGGGCCTTGGGGATCCTGACCGATGGTGTCCCTACATCCCCTAGCATCTCTACTTACTTCGGCAGCTGTGGGTTTGCTTCGTCCGGCCTCCTGGCCTGAGCCTACTGCCTTTCTTCAACTTCGATCTCCCCTTTGAATTGCATTGAGTGCCCGACGCTGTGTTGGCACTCTGCACCTGGCCGCTCCTGTGCTGCTGAGGGTCTAAGTTTGGTGCTACCTTGTGGCCCCTCTTGTACTTACCTTGGCTCCAGGAGATCGACCCCGGACACTGCTTTACTCACCTGTGAGCAGCGCATCTTCAATCATCCCCAGTCTCCATTGGTTAACATTGGGTGTCTGACCCTGAATTTGACCTCTGCTCCTGGCTGCCCCTGTGCTGCTGGTGGTGCATTCTTGGTACCAATTTGAACCTTGCCTGGTGTTGGCCTG
This sequence comes from Calotriton arnoldi, assembly GCA_963921515.1. Lineage (NCBI taxonomy): Eukaryota > Metazoa > Chordata > Amphibia > Caudata > Salamandridae > Calotriton > Calotriton arnoldi. Next base: position 1,748,318 of record CAWUFW010000638.1, read on the forward strand.
AAACACCGAAGACTGGATCTGTAAGTTGAGTACTTTTCAGAAAAACTGCATTCTTGTTTTCCTGCATAAGTTAACATTGCAAAGCTTGAAAATTGCACGAAGAGTATACTTTTTAAAGTATTAAGTATTTTTCCTAAAAAACATACTCCTCTCTTTCGATAACATCTTGGTCTTAAAATAAATCTTGAAAGAAGCTTATTTTTCTAAAATTGGTGTAGATCTCCTTTTTGAGTCATATCATTTATTAGTCAATGTGTGCATAACAAATATCTTACACTCCTCTATTAGGCCTAAGGCTGCTCGCCCACACTACCATAAATAGAGCACTTTGGGTTTAAATTGAGCCCTGTACACTTCTGAGGGAATCTCTTTACTCTGTGCACGATATGACCACTTAGTAGTATACCATATACAGAGCCAGCTTCCTACACATTCCCTGTTTGCATCCACTGTTTTCCGTAAAATTATTCCTTGCCCAAGTTTAAGTGTAGCTGTTGACCTTACTCGAAAGTCCCATTTGTATATCTTATAATGTAATTTGTTTTTTGCATACCTGTTCGCCATTCTACTCTTCCCCGTCACCTTGTTTTATTTCTTGCCTACCACTATAACTATAGTCCATTATAATCTCTTTTAATAGCTACTGGTGGTTCCCCTACCTTTCCAAGCGACAGCAGCCGCAGCTCTACTTAGCGCCTCTCCCCAACGATATTTGGATTCATTAATCTACCATTTATACCTGTGCCCTCAGAAATAAGTTCTTCCAAAGATTCACTTGCTTATTTCGTCACCTGACTTTTTATCAAAAGCTTTTTCAAAAGGTTAGGAGGCGAGCACTATATAGCATTACGGTTAAAGAAAAGAAGATTGTTAAACTCTAGGATTCTGCCAAATTTCCTCACAAGGCTTTGGTTACTCTATTCCACTGCTGTTTAATTGCACATAAATGAATCGCAGTCTAGGCCTTTCTGGTACAAAAGTGATAGAGCCGGTAACAAACATGTTTTGCAGGGGTAATCTTTTCTCAATTCGCATGCTGTGCATTATTCCGCCATCTAGTGGTTGGGTCCAGTATTCATCTAAAAACATTTTGTCCTTCTACTATTTGTTTTTAGGTCTCGCAGACCTGCGTTGCAGCGCGCATGCGCTGCTCGCTCTGCGAGGCTTCTTGTAATCGGGATATTTCAGAAGTGGCGTTTAAGCCCCGCCCATGATTCTGATTGGCTGGCGTCATTATTTATGGTAAACGCTGGCCTCCGATTGAAAATGAGGCTTCTTTGTTACCACCCTGTCTCCTTTTTGGACGGCCCATCCGGACTGGATCTTTTACTTGCGGCGTGACACGGTCTCCTTCATAAGTCGGTAGGCACTACATTTTTATCATTCGGCTAAACAAGCGGCTGCCTCGGTATCATGTCTGTGTTCCTAAACAACTCTCATGTATTTTTTTTTAAATCATTTGCAGTTTTCTTTGTATGCAGGAATTTTTACATGCACTGCGCGGCTGAAAGGAGGAGCAAAGGGCGCTAGGTGTTGAGGGATGCGCTCACTGTTGGCCATCTGGATTTAAAACGTGCAGAAACGACCTGGACTCCAAAAATATACTGTAAACCGATCCTCGATTTTCTCCCTCCATGTGTGAGACTTATGAAACGCCAGTGGGGTTGGGTCAGAGTCAATCGCATGTTGGGATTTGAATGCTGGCCGTTTTCCGCGTTTTTCCTTCTATGCCAGGCCGTTAACATGTCTGTGTTCCTAAACAACTCTCATATATTTTTTTAAATCATTTGGAGTTTTCTTTGCACGCAGGAATTTTTACACGCACTGCGCGGCTGAAAGGAGGAGCAAAGGGCACTGCTCTAGAGCCACAGAACCAGGTCAGCAGAGCTGCTCTAGAGCCAGAGAGCCAGGTCAGCAGAGCTTCTCTAGAGCCAGAGAACCAGGTCAGCAGAGCTGCTGTAGAGCCAGAGAACCAGGTCAGCAGAGCTGCTGTAGAGCCAGAGAACCAGGTCAGCAGAGCTGCTGTAGAGCCAGAGAACCAGGTCAGCAGAGCTGCTGTAGAGCCAGAGAACCAGGTCAGCAGAGCTGCTGTGGAGCCAGAGAACCAGGTCAACAGAGCTGCTGTAGAGCCAGAGAACCAGGTCAGCAGAGCTGCTGTAGAGCCAGAGAACCAGGTCAGCAGAGCTGCTGTAGAGCCAGAGAACCAGGTCAGCAGAGCTGCTGTAGAGCCAGAGAACCAGGTCAGCAGAGCTGCTGTAGAGCCAGAGAACCAGGTCAGCAGAGCTGCTGTAGAGCCAGAGAACCAGGTCAGCAGAGCTGCTGTAGAGCCAGAGAACCAGGTCAGCAGAGCTGCTGTAGAGCCAGAGAACCAGGTCAGCAGAGCTGCTGTAGAGCCAGAGAACCAGGTCAGCAGAGCTGCTGTAGAGCCAGAGAACCAGGTCAGCAGAGCCGCTCTAGAGCCAGAGAACCAGGTCAGCAGAGCCGCTGTAGAGCCAGAGAACCAGGTCAGCAGAGCTGCTGTAGAGCCAGAGAACTAGGTCAGCAGAGCTGCTGTAGAGCCAGAGAACCAGGTCAGAAGAGCTGATGTAGAGCCAGAGAACCAGGTCAGCAGAGCGGCTGTAGAGCCAGAGAACCAGGTCAGCAGAGCTGCTCTAGAGCCAGTGAACCAGGTCAGCAGAGCTGTTGTAGAGCCAGAGAACCAGGTCAGCAGAGCTGCTCTAGAGCCAGTGAACCAGGTCAGCAGAGCTGTTGTAGATCCAGAGAACCAGGTCAGCAGAGCTGCTCTAGAGCCTGAGAACCAGGTCAGCAGAGCGGCTGTAGAGCCTGAGAACCAGGTCAGCAGAGCGGCTCTAGAGCCTGAGAACCAGGTCAGCAGAGCTGCTCTAGAGCCTGAGAACCAGGTCAGCAGAGCTGCTCTAGGGCCAGAGAACCAGGTCAGCAGAGCTGCTCTAGGGCCAGAGAACCAGGTCAGCAGAGCGGCTGTAGAGCCTGAGAACCAGGTCAGCAGAGCTGTTGTAGAGCCTGAGAACCAGGTCAGCAGAGCGGCTGTAGAGCCAGAGAACCAGGTCAGCAGAGCGGCTGTAGAGCCAGAGAACCAGGTCAGCAGAGCGGCTGTAGAGCCTGAGAACCAGGTCAGCAGAGCGGCTGTAGAGCCTGAGAACCAGGTCAGCAGAGCGGCTGTAGAGCCTGAGAACCAGGTCAGCAGAGCTGCTCTAGAGCCAGTGAACCAGGTCAGCAGAGCTGTTGTAGATCCAGAGAACCAGGTCAGCAGAGCTGCTCTAGAGCCTGAGAACCAGGTCAGCAGAGCTGCTCTAGAGCCTGAGAACCAGGTCAGCAGAGCTGCTCTAGAGCCTGAGAACCAGGTCAGCAGAGCTGCTCTAGAGCCTGAGAACCAGGTCAGCAGAGCTGCTCTAGAGCCTGAGAACCAGGTCAGCAGAGCGGCTGTAGAGCCTGAGAACCAGGTCAGCAGAGCGGCTGTAGAGCCTGAGAACCAGGTCAGCAGAGCTGCTGTAGAGCCTGAGAACCAGGTCAGCAGAGCTGCTGTAGAGCCTGAGAACCAGGTCAGCAGAGCTGCTGTAGAGCCGGAGAACCAGGTCAGCAGAGCTGCTGTAGAGCCGGAGAACCAGGTCAGCAGAGCTGCTGTAGAGCCGGAGAACAAGGGCAGCAGAGCTGCTGTAGAGCCAGAGAACCATGTCAGCAGAGCTGCTGTAGAGCCTGAGAACCAGGTCAGCAGAGCCGCTGTAGAGCCAGAGAACTAGGTCAGCAGAGCCGCTGTAGAGCCAGAGAACCAGGTCAGCAGAGCCGCTGTAGAGCCTGAGAACCAGGTCAGCAGAGCCGCTGTAGAGCCTGAGAACCAGGTCAGCAGAGCCGCTGTAGAGCCAGAGAACTAGGTCAGCAGAGCCGCTGTAGAGCCAGAGAACCAGGTCAGCAGAGCCGCTGTAGAGCCAGAGAACCAGGTCAGCAGAGCCGCTGTAGAGCCTGAGAACCAGGTCAGCAGAGCCGCTGTAGAGCCTGAGAACCAGGTCAGCAGAGCTGCTGTAGAGCCAGAGAACCAGGTCAGCAGAGCTGCTGTAGAGCCAGAGAACCAGGTCAGCAGAGCTGCTGTAGAGCCAGAGAACCAGGTCAGCAGAGCTGCTGTAGAGCCAGAGAACCAGGTCAGCAGAGCCGTTGTAGAGCCAGAGAACCAGGTCAGAACAGGTGCTGCAGGGACTGGAGAGGTACAAACGTAATCGGACACAGAAGAGGTGCAATGATGCAGCGTAATATGGCACATTGTCGCAATATTTTGCTATTTTGTCATTTTACAACACAGTAGTACTGTCTGGGCAAACGTTTCTCCTCATTAGCAGCACTCTAACACCCAAATACAGCCGTCAGTAACGAAATGGTGACAGTTCATCTTTGCAAAGCGTCTGTCCTCCCGGGGGACCACGGCTGATGCTTTTTAAAGCCTCTTGATCCATCTGAGCAAGAATCAATGTTTGCAACTGATACAGAAGATCTGAATCATGCGGCAAGTGTGGAAAATATGTAAATACTCCGAGAACGCGGCGGCCACAATATTGCGTTATTCCAGTGGTCCTGCCTATGAGCAAAGACTTGTAGTGTAATGGCCTTGATTTACTGACTGTGTTGTAAATCCATGGAACTGTCCCCCAGAAGAATATTTGGGCAAAAAATAACCTCGAAGTACTGATTCTGTGGTACTGATAAAGTAAGGGTAAAAGTGGAGGCCATGCAAGGTCACTGAAGTCGGGAAGGAATGGGCAGTTCTGGACAGCATTGTCATTCTCCAGGTAGGAATTCCCATGCAGGGCAGCGCCAAGTAGCTGGGATGAAACGAGCATTTGCAATGCAATAGGTCTCTCATTTACGCAAGTTGAAGCTATTGGCATTGTAAATGACAATGTCTTTTATTTATGTTTTAAAAACCAAAACATAAATAAAAGGCATTGTCATTTACAATGCCAATAGCTCAAACTTGCGTAAATGCGAGACCTATTGCATTGCAAATGCTTGTTTGTTGGTGGGCGGCAACTCATTTTGGTGTCCCCTAGTGACGTCATCATGCTTCCTCTGGAAGCTCCCACCTTTGGTCATTATCTTCAGATTCTTTTTTTTTTCCTCTTTTCCTCCTATCATCTTCATTGGCAGAGGAGGGTGGGATAGCTTGTGAATCCAGAAAATTCTTCAAGCTGTAAAACTACACCTACAGGCAAACTATACGTTTGGCACCGTTAATCTTTTCTGGATTCACATGCTGAGCATCGATTGTTTTGTAGCGGTTTGTTACCGCAGTGGTGGTTGGATTGAAGATGTGCAGTGATTTGAAAATAGAGGTCCGAAGTCTGTGCACTATGCAGTTTAAACCGTATGTGACTCATACATATTTCTAAAAACATATCGTGGGTGCTGATCATCTGTTTGTAATTAATTTAGGGAGCCGTGCTCCTATGCGTAAGATTAAATGGCTGATCTTCCAGATCTGTGCACCACCACCCCTACCATCTACTATAAGTGATAGGTGTGAAATTCAGTTGCCGCAGCATCATCTTGTAAATCACATCTTTGGAATCTCCTTCATTGCACTTGTGTTCAGAAAAAAAAAACCTCAGCACATATATTTCAGACATTCAAACATGGGAGGTTTTGAAAGTCAGAAAATTATATTAGTTATTTACACTGAGATAACTTAACTGAAGATTAAGAAATTAAGCTTTCCAAGACTAATAGGGAAGGCATTAATGGTCTTGAACACATTAAAAGATAGCACCACTTGTACCATCTCAATTTCAACAGGAACAACATACCAAGGGAGAGACCCTTTCAGAAGACTAGTTAAACAGAACATGGTGCTGATGACAATGATCTGGTGTTTGATATACACACAGAATAAATTTGGCAAGACATTGATGTAGGTTCCCCACAAGAAGGACCCCCCTCCTCCTGGATGACCTGACATTATACCTTTGTGGCAGTATTAAAAGGGCAGCAGATACTTATGGGATATTGATGGAAACTGAACAAGAGGGATGCATTTTTTTCTGTATAATCTCTTAACTCTACATCATAGAAAAAGCCAATATCTCTTTCTGTTGCCAGCTATCTTTCACCAAGGGAAAGAGGTGTTCTAAAGCCAGCTACATCGAGTGGTAACACAAATGATAGAAAAGAAATATAAAGCCTGTGTACAAGACCCACCATATATAAAAGTACAAGAAGTATACTTATTAATTGTTGCTACAGCTAGCAAGAGGGCAGTAGCAACTGCCGCACATGTACCGCTGTAAAAGATTGGAGGGAGGAAGCTTGAGATATAAGTGGCCACTGGTTAGCGAGGCATTCACAGAGTTCCTCCCAAAGACGCTCAGGAGTAGAGCCAAGCAGAGACAGGTACACTAAGCCATCATACAGGTGCAGAAGGGGAGCCTATCACTAGCAGCTCGGGCTGTCGAGCGAGGAAGAGGCCAACGGGGACACCAAATTAGCACAAGCTGAAGGGTCAGTCGCCAAGTGAGAGGTTGTCCAGATGGCACCTGGTCCCTCGAAGAAACATAAGACGGGACACCCTGAAAAAGCCTCCAGGCCAAAATGCTGGCGATTCTGCAAAAGAAAACACTTCAGGGATTTGGCATCCTTTCAAAGCCCTCAGGGAAACTGAGCCAGTAGGTAGGTTGAACTAGACCCACTGACAACACCAGAGCCGCAAGAAGATAAACAGGAAATTTGAGGACGAGGAGCCTGACGACGGCAGCGGCTCTTCTCCGACGCCAACTGTTCACGAGTGGCAAGATTTTGATGCAGACTCGCTCAAAGAGGAAATCTACTCCTACCCTTCGAGACCATCCTCTCCAGATGATAGCCTCGTACAACTCAGTGGTAAAGAGTGCAGGAGACCGGTATGGAGTACTCCTCGAAGAGGAGAGGGCAGACATGCTTTCTCCTTGAAACTGATGTGCCCTCACAGAGCAGGATCCAATATTTGCTGATGCTATCCAGCATCATGGATCAAGGAAGTGAGGACTTCAGAGCCAGCAGGCTCCTAGGCCTTCTCCTTGAGAGGGGAAAAAAAGTATTAACACTCCTGCAGACACCCACTATATATTTGAGGGAATGCTGTGACAGACCCCATAATTGTGGCCACAGCAACGAAGAAAGCCAACGTCCCTACTTCCACGGGCCTTCCACCCAAGAAGGAGAGCAAGAGGGTGGAAATGGCGGGACGAAAATGGAGGAGCAGCAACACAGTGGAGGGTTGCAAACTCCAATGCCCTCTCAAACCGGTATGTTCATCGACACTGGGAAGAAATGGGTGAGTTCATAAAACACCTCCCAGTACAGTTCGAAAAGCGGGCAGCTGCGCTAGTTGAAGAAGGCAAGACCATCGCCAACATGTGACTGAAATCCACCCTCGACGCTGCAGACACAACCAGTAGAAAGATGGTTTTGGGCACGACACTGAAGACATGCCTGGCTATGGGTTTCAGGGTTCAAAAGCGAAATGCAGGCAAGCATCATTACGTTCCCCTCACTGGAGAACACCTGTTTGGCACATCAATGGATGAAACACCAACAGTTTCATCCACTGAGGAGCAACCCCCATGAAAAGGCCAGTCGGAATGGGAAACTTCCAGGGCACGGCAACACAGACATCTTATCACCACACATGCCAACAACAACCAGTGGCGCAACAGTTGCCGCCGCAAACAACACAACACCAGCCCTTTCGTGGCAGAGCGAGAGGAAGAGGATAGCTCCTCAGCCACCCTGCCACTATAATTCCTGTGGGCGGCCTAAATAAAGGCCTTCCTTCAGCAATGGAGGAGGGTCACATCAGACAGATGGATCCTCAACATCGTCCAACATGGATATTGCATGAAGCTCATAAAGACACCTCCAGGAGTCAACCCAAGAAAGTGAGTGCACTTGAAAGAGGAGAGACCTCTTGTAAAATATGGGAGATAGTGTTCCAACAGCAGAAATCAACCGAGGAGGCTATTCTGCATACTTCCTCGTTCCAAAGCCAGACAAGTCGCTCAGACCAACTCTGAACCTCTTTTATTTTTTTTTTTTTTTTAAGCAAATTCATAAAACCACGAAAATTCAAAATGAGCACGCTACAGTAGTTAATCCTGGGGTTGCCCGAAAAGGACTACATGGCAACCATAGGCTTAAAGGACACGTACCTACACATCCCAGTCAACTGCAAGCACAAGAAATAACTGTGGTTCATTGTCAACCAAGACCATTACCAATTCAGAGTGCTCCCTTTCGGAATAAAGTCATACCAAGGGTATTCACAAAATACGTGTCCACAGTGGCAGCCTGACTAAGAAGTAAGGGGATGCACGTATACCCATGCCTGAACGACTGGCTGGTAAAAGTGAGCTTCTTCCACCAGTGCAAGAACATCGGAACGGTCGTGGACACCCTCCCCAGACCAGGTTTCACAATCTACCTTGAGAAATCATCTGCATAGCCTGAACGGGAAAAATTCTTTTTGGGTGCAAGGATCAATTCAGTGGATGCGAAATGTTTTAAGCAATCACAGAGCAAGCTTGTTGCTTCCGCGAGGGGCAGTCTCTGACATTTAGGAGTGTGGGGAACATTGTTGAGAAAGATGGCCTCCTGCATTCCCCTTATACTGCATTGAAGACTACATATGAGGCCCCCTCTGAGAGTGGATCCAGAAACAATGGTCACAGGCAAAATTGAGTTGGGTGGACCTACTGGTTGTAACTCAAAGTGCAAAACATATGAACATGAACAGTGGGCAGACCCTTCACACAGCCATCTCCAACTGTGACAGTCTCCACAGAAGCATCCCACACGGGCTGAGGAGCACACATGGGGGGAGCTAAAAATCAGAGAACCATGGAAAGCGGATGAAACGATTCCACACACAAATATCCTGGAGCAATAGATAGTTTTCTTGGCCCTAAAGGCCTTTCAGACACAAGTGGAGTAGAAGACAGTGGAAATTTAGACAACACAACCATGATATTCTGTATGAGCAAGCAAGGAGGAACAAAGTCACGCGTGCTGTCTAAACTAGCCCGAGTAATATGGCATGGGCCATTCAGAGAAGAATAACCTTAATAACAATACACCCGCCAGGAGCGCAAAACAAAGAGGCAGACAAGCATCCATGCCTCATGAATTGGAACTAAATGGCCAGGTGCTCTGAGAGCTCTTCACACACTGGGGCACCCCAGAGATCGACCTTTTCGCAACACCAGAAAATACAAAATGCCAAGACTTTGCATCCAGGCACCACTGCTCCAAGGGGAATGCCCTGTCGATAGATTGGTAAGGGTGATTTGCATACGATTTTCAGCCAATTCTCTTCAAAGCTCAAGTCCTAAGCAAGTGCAAACACTTGCACATAATAATGATCCACATCTCCCCACAGTGGGCAAGACAATTGTGCTCTGATCTATGAAAGGGTGGTGGTTTTGAGTGGGGTCAGGGTGTCCGTGCAGGAGCTGATCCAGTTGAAGTTGGCGATGAATCGTAGGAGGTACCTTATTGGTGCTTTGGGTGTGGGTTGTGCAGACCATGTTTCCTCGGAGATAGTGTCCCATTTGTGTTGGGTGGTCTTAGTGGGTGTGGTTCCCTGTTGGTAGGTTAGGTGTTGATTGAAACGAATGATGGAGTAGTCTGTCCATGAATGGGGGGGGGGCGGGGGGGAGAGTTCCCCTGACATAAAAGTTGGTGAAGACTGGGTCTGAGATGTCCGGTGGCATGGAAGGATGCCCTTCTCTTGTTGAGTACATCAGTGTATTCAGGTCTTCCTGAAGATTGTTGGTGTGGGCCTCCAACTGGAAGTTGAGGTCGTAGTGGAGGCTGAAGGAGCTGGAGTTGAGCACGAGAGGGGTGATGGTGTTTCCGAAGTCTGCTCTAATTCTGGAAGAGCAGGCCTCCTGCTAGGGTGGTGTTGCTTGAGGTACCGAGTTCGAAAGCTAGGTTTTCAGTTGGTTGCAGTAATTACCGAGAGAGAGCAGTGGTCAGTGTGGGGTGAGTGTGTGAGTGTGTGAGTGTGTGAGTGTGTGAGTGTGTGTGCCGATGTCCTGTGTGTGTTGAGGGAAATGGAGTTAGTGCTGGGAAAGGTGCAGGTGAAGCGGCAGGCAACACTGGTGAACGCACCCTCAGTGCTGGCAGGAGAGGCCTGGATGCAGCGCAGGGATGGGTGCTCGGGGTGTCGGCAGTGGAGAGCTGCTGCAGAGTGGCCTCCTTGGGTTGAATGGGTTAGGGGAGTACCAAGGGTCCTGGCACTGGGTGCAGTCTGTGCATTGATCTGTGCATTATTCCACCAACTAGTGGTTGCGTTCGAAATGCCTACTTTACACAATTCTTTTTTTTTTTTTTTTTTGGTAAATGTTTAGGACCTTTTGATGGTAGGCCGTTCCCTTAATGATGTGAAATGTATGTCCGGGAAGCCTCTGTGCTTGGTTGACCACTTTAGATTCTTTTTTTTTTTGCTGTTGGTTCTGGAAGCTGGACAGAGGAGCTTCAACATTTAGATATCATATTAACAGGTCGTCAAGAAAAATTGTGAAACTGGGAAAGGGAGTTTGAGACACCGAAGAAAACTGGAGGGAACATCTATGTGATCAGTTTTCCATCGAAACATTCCACTGAAAACTCAATCATGTAGTCTGAGAACGTGGTTCCAGGTACCAGGGGCTTACGGAGAGAGATGGAGAATACTGCTTTTAGGTTTTGCTCATGGTGCCACAACACGTTCGAACTGAAAGGCGTTGAATGAGGGTGGACCCAATAAACACTAAAGGGTAGCATGGCATATGCATGCTGTAGCCAAGCCATTGAAAATCAACTCAAAGTCCTTGAAGCAAAAATGACAGCCATTTTACAGAAGGAGTTGACAATTCCTTGAAAATATTCTATATACATTCAAGACCACAAGAGCTCAGATCGCGGAAGACCAAAAAGAGCTCGACCCCCAGACAACAAGAGTAAGAGTGGAGATAATAGACTGAAAGATGGAAAGGGTTTGTACCCTGGAGGTATTTACACCCTACACCACTTCTTAACCACTATGGCAATTAGTAATGGGAAGTGTTTATGGATCTGATGCCGCATCTCCTAGAACAATGACAAAAAAGGGCAACAATCATGCAAGAGGGCATGATAGCAAACACTTGCCTGAAGTCAGCCCCCTATTCGTCGGATACCACAAGTAGGCAGATGTGTACAGGGACAACACTGAGGAGGTATGCCTGGCTCAGAGTGTTGGGATTCAATCTGGAGGTACAAGCATTTGCCATTAATATGCCATTAACAGGAGAGCATCTATTTGGACCGGCAGACTATAGAGAGAGGGTCCTAGTAAAAGTAAAAAGGGCGTATACTCCGGATGCTTCTTGGTACCAAAGGGTAAATCATTCTGACTGATAGACTTGTGGATACTAAACACACACAAAAATGCAACCCTTAAAGATGACCACTCTGGAAGTGGTACCATTGATAGGTAAAGAGGACCATATGTCCACTATAGATCACATAGATGCCTACCAAAACATCCAGATCAACTGCCAACACAAGCAGTTCCTCAGATTATTCATGGACCAGGACTATTACCAATTCAAAGTGTTACAGTTTGAGAAATTTCGCACCCAGGGTATTCACGAAATGTTTGAAAGTAGTGGCCACACTCTTAAGGAGGAAAAAAAATTACATATATTCCTACCTGGATGGCTGGATTGATTGGAAAGCAGTTTTGCAAGAACAATGCCAGAGGAACATGCAAACAATCACAAGCCAGGTTCTCCATAAATATTGATAAATCCGCCCCAGTACAAGAACGTTAGAAGGTATATTTGGGTGCAACATTGAATTCAAGGGAAGCAAGAGCAGTCAGAGTGTACAAGAGAGCCCTGGCCTTGAAAGAGCAAAAAAACAGTCCATCAGTGAGAACTGTGGTGAAACTAATGGGCAAGATGCCATCCTGTATACTGCCAATTCGCATGCCAGATTCCATTTGTGCCCTATAAAGGAGAGCCTCTAAAACGCATGCCACAGGGAGTTGAGGATCTAGTGGTTGCCACACACTGTGCAGAAGGATATACATTGGTGAAACACTAAAAACATCACACAAGGAAGACCATTCAAAACCCCAAGTCCAACAGTTACTATTAGTAGAGATGCATTCCATATACGATGGGGAGCACACATGTGCTATCTTAATATCAGAGGAACATGGAGCCCTACAGAGGCAGTAAAACATATAAATGTGTTGGAACTGAAAACAGACTTCCTACCATTGAGGGTTTTTCAGACTCGTAAGTGCGAAAACAGTCTAGATGCAAATGGACAACACAACCACCATGTTCTACCTCAACAAAAAAGGCAGGGGGACAAGAGCATATGTACTTTCGAAAGTGGTCCGGGAGATCTGGGAATGGGCCATCCAAAGGCGCATAGGCGTAGTGGCGTTACACTTGCCAGGGGTACTGAAGTCGAAGCCGACAGGCTATGCAGACAAAGCTGCTCAAACAACGGAGTATTCCAAAGGTGGGGCACATCACTTGTATACCTGCTCAACCCCAGAAAGCACAAGATGCCAAAGTTTTGAGTCCAGGTACCCACATCACCTGTCAAAAGGGAATGCCCCATCGGTAAACTGGTCAGGGACATTGGTTTATGCGAACCTCACCCCCAGCCCCCAAACACCTGGATTCCATTGTTTATCAAGAAGTGCAAGCAGTCATCAATGACACTAATCCTAATGGCACCACAATGGGCAAGGCAGACGTTGTTTTTGGACCTCATAGAGATGTCACGTGGAGTGGTATTGAAACACTCATAGCACCATCTTTCAATGCAGGAGGGACAGGTATGCCACCCAAAGCCAGGCTAGCAGCATGGGTTTTGAGAACTTAGCTTTCAGACGCTTGGGTCTCCCTCAAAGAAACAGAGATTTTAAGGGAGGCCAGAAGTCCTACTGCAAGAAAATGCTACACAGTAAAGTGGAACAGATATGTTGACTGGTGCCACAGCAAAGATGTTCTAGACCGTAGAACACAAGACACTGTGCTCATTAGATACCTTACTCATTAGATGAGTCTCACTTGCCCATTCATCAAGGTCCACTTGGTAGCATTTGTCATACACTAGGAAACAGACAGGGAGAAACCTCTTAAACTACACCTATAATCAAGAGATTCTCAGCGGGAGCAAAGATAATAGTTCTATCACATGCAGTACCCGCAGCTATGTGGAATTTAAACTTGGTGCTCAGTAAGCTAATGATAGAGCTCTTTAAACTAATGCATAAGAAAAATAAATCCACAATTCCTCCAGAGCGTCATCGCACACTTCCATGTTAAGCAGTACATTCAACTACCGAGTTTTTTTCTGCACTCAGACACATGCTGTTGAGGGGTTTAAGTACCCTGAATGTAAGAAGGGCAGTAATGTACTACGTGCTTCAAAGCAAGCCCTCTGGAAGGGAACCCAGTTTTTTATTTCCTTTACACTTCTGAACAAAGTCTCCCTGTGTCAAAAGGGACCAAGGCACAATGGCAACTACACACAGTACAAAAATGCTACAAAAGAGTGAGAGTGACACTGGAGAAGTAAAGGGGTCATTCTACAAGGAAGAAAGGGGCAACGCATTTTTGATGAATGTCTTTAACAACATATGTAGAACAGCGGTATGGTCCTCTCTACTTAATTTCACAAAACACTATTGTATGAGCGTTAATGTAAGGGGAGAGGCCCATGTGGAAGAGAAAGTTTTAAAACATCGGTTTCTTGACACACACTCACTTCAACCCCACCTCCCACTGGAGGGTAACACCGCTACAAAACCAACGCACATCCTGTAAATCCATAGAAGAATCGTGCTACAAAACTGTTACTTACCTGTAAGAGTATTTTTGCAGCTTGAAGAATTTTTTGATCCACACCCTGGAAATGAGGCATATTTAGAGGAGCAAACAGTGAACATTCATAGAGACAATGGGAAGCCAAAAGGAAAGTCACAAAAGGGAACTAAATCTGAAGATGGTTACCGGGCTGTACGTTTCATGTCATTAGGGGAAGGGCCTAGCACCGAATTGTTGTTGACAAGTGCCCTGGGAAAAAAAAGATACTTAAAGAGATATTTCAGATCCAACCCCTCTGGTGGATTAACGCACAGCATGTGGATCCTGAAATTCTTCAAGCTGAAAACCTACTCCTTGAGATAAGTAACTATTTTGTTACTCTAAAGTGTGTGCAGATTATGCCAAGATTCTTTGAAAGGGAAAGATGTTGATTGCCAGAGGCATGATCAAACTGGTGCCAGGAGGTACTGGTAGAGAGAGGATTTGGTTGTTAATCGTGATACCTTCTGCTCCTCAAGATGGGTGGGACCAAAAGTTAAGAATACTTGCTCAGGTTCCCATGCCTTGGATTCCGAGGAACGAGTAGTGCCCCCGTATCTGCAGGATGCCTACTTACATGTTCTAGTACTCCCACAGGACGCATCTCTGCTTTGTAATGGGGTAAGACCACTTCCAATTTTCTGTACTGCCCTTCGACCTGACATCAGCCCCTCTGGTCCTTATGAAGTTTTTTTTCATTGGTTGCATCCCATCTTCCCAGTTTGGAGATGCACAGTTAAGTATCTTGAGAACTGGCTGCTGACCATAGCTAGTCTCAGACCACCTTCAGAAAACATTACTGTCCCCACTCAGGTTTTCGATCAAGAAGCCCGAATCCCATCTCTAGCTAGTGCAGACGACACCCTTTATTGGAGCTGTTCAAGATACAGTTTAACTGTAGTTCTTCCCTCCTCCACATAGTCTTAACATATAGGCTATGATCCAGATTTTGTCAAGGGCCTTCTGTTCCTGCTTGGATAGTTATTTGGCTTTTTGTGCTCTTGTCATCATGTGTCTTTCTGTTCCTTATTCATGTTGGCATATGCAGACACTTCAGTGGAATCTGCTGCTGTATCCGACTCAGATCAGAAGGTGCGTTTCAGACAGAATCTGCACTCTGACGAGGCTGGTTGGGACCTTCGGTATTGGATGAGTGACACCAATCTAAAACCCTTTCTACCAGACTTCCAGAGCTTTCAGTAGTAATGGGTGTATCATCCCTGGTTAATGAGTTTTCCTGGAGGAGGTGGTGCTCAGATGTTGCAGATGTAGCAGTGCCATCACATATATTTTCTCGAGCTGTGAACCATCCTGCTGGTTCTAAGGGACTTTGCAACCTCCATCAAGGGTTTGTTGATCCAGATGCTGACTGACAACTCCACTGGCGTATAGTATTGTAACGAGGGGGAAGTGTTGTCTTATGCCCTATGTGTGAAGAGACTGTGCTTTGGCGAGGACTGTCACTTCACAGGATTTCCCCGACAGTCAGCACCTAGCGGAATTACTCCACATCAAGGCAGATGAGCTTGGCCGCTATCATCTTGCTAATCATGAGTGGCCCTTTGCATCTGAAGGTGGCATTGGGGTATCATTGGGGAATACCATTGGTAGAAGTATTTGCTACTTTTGAAAATACTTGTTGTTTAGCCTTGTGTGCTTTGCAGATTTCTTTTGAATGGTTTCTAAAAGACATGTTCTTCAATTGGTGGGACTCTGGCCGCTATAAGCATTTTTGCCTGTGCTGCTGTTCTGTGGGTCTTGTAGAAAGTCTAGCAGGACTAAGCACTGCTGATTCTGATGGCCTGAATTGGGCCAATAGGGTCTGGTACTACAAACTGCTGACCCATAGAATCTGTCCTTGACTTCTTCATCTTCTGAGGGGATTTGCTGTCCAACTAGCAAGGTAGATCGGGCCTTCTTAACTACAATAATCTACAGCTCAATGTGTTGGGGTTAAGTGAAATCAACCAATGGACTTTCATCTATCATCTGAGGTGCTTGATGTAATTTTGGTTGCTAGCTATGCATCCACCAAATCAGTTAATATGGCCGATAGTCCAAGTTTGTTACCTGGAACAAGGAGAAAGCAGGTGGACCCTCTATTGGGTAGATTGGCTGATATACTTTTATTTATTTTATCTTTGGCTGAGCAAAGCTTTGCTGTAGGCATGGTTAAGAGTTACTCATGGGCTGTTTGGTCCTACCCTCTTTTTTTGTCTTATCAGTCCTCATTATTCAAATAACCATCTGTGATTAGTGTTTTCAAAGGTTTTCATGTACGTTTTGATCTGGGCCTTCATTATCCCACAGTGGGACCTCAGTTTGTTGCTAATGTTCTTAATTTGTGGCTCTTATGAGCCTCTTCACACTGTACTTTGAGACTCACTCTGAAGACAGTCATTGCCATCACTTCTGCATGGTAGGTCTGCTACCTGTAGACCTAATTAATTCAGCCTCTGTGTACTACCTTTTTTCCTTTCAAAGTGATGCTTGGGACGGATGCATCCTTTCTATCGAAGGTGACCTCCTTCCATTTTTTTTTGTTTAAATTTGTTGTATTATTTTTTAGCTAGATGGAGCACATATACAATACATACAGCTTTAGAAATTAGTGTGAATTGTTGACATCGTAGATCACATACATGCTCATTGTGCTAACTACTTCGCCATGTCACAGAGTTTGATAGTACAGTGATGGTACGTATATATTAATTGCATTTGGTGAACACAGGCGGATGCTACATTTTGCAGCATATGTTCATTCCAGAGCTAAACCATTTTACTACAAGGCAACAGTCCACAACATACACTTTGTATGTGGCTACCAATAAATCGTTTATCATTGTCCAAGCAGTCGCATCTCTCCATTACTGTGTGCAGCGTACATGTACATGTACATGTGCATGTGAGTAAGGATAGGTTCCCCCAACGGTGGCCCCTGCTGATGTATTAATCAACTTGGGATAGCTCAGCGTAGCTAAGAAAGGTGTGCAATCCTCCCCTACCTCTGCGTCGTCTCCACCCATATTTAAGACATTAACACTTGGGGTAGAGGGCGACAGTATGCAAATCTGCAATTAAAGCATCCCAGTGCAAGGCAATAGGGTGTTGCCTGAGAACCAGAATATCTTCTCTGTGTGCTCTCAGCTTGTGCCCAATTTATAAATGAGTGCAATCAGGCTGTAGCATGGGGGGGATCAGGGAATTTCCACTTGCGGGTAATGAAGCGTTTGGCCAGGATCAGCCCCAGATCAATATATCGGGATGTGACCTTGTATGTCTTGCCCCTGCTATACCTCCCTAATATGTGTAAGAAAGTACCCTCTTTTCGCATGGTTGCCCCCACTTTTTGCCAAACTGTTGATGTACTTTGAGTGTGCCCTGGGTTCCTGCCAACCAGGTACCCAGGGCCTATGTTCTTTCCCTATAACTGCGTTGATATAAAACCCATTTGGCACTCTTTGGCCACATGTCAGTCCCTTGTAAATGGTATCATAGGTACCAAGGGCACTGTGGCCAGAGTAGGCTTATAAGGGCTGCAGCACTTATTGTGCCACCCTTAGAGGCCCTGTGTGCATTACACCCACACACTGCCCTTGTAGGCTGCGTGTTTTGGTGCAGAACAAAGTGAAGAGTCGACATGGCACACATCCCTGTGTGCCATGCCTACAACCCACTGCCCTGGCGTAGGTCAGCCACCCCTCTAGCTGGGTGCACTATACCAGTGGTGAGGGTACAGGTGCATGAGCCTTTGTGAGCTACCCCAGCCATTTGCTGCTTCCAGCTGCTGGCCCCCACCGGTTCTGACCCCCACTTTGGGTGGGAGAATCAGCGGGGAAACCAAGTGAGGAAGGGAGGTGTGCCCACCTTTGCCAACCCCACCCCTCAGGTGGGGGATGCGAGGTGAAGCACAACTCTCAGTCCCAGCCATCTTGCAGATGGGGGGACCCAGCCAACCAGAAAGGCATATGTCCCCCTCCCACTGGAGGATGGCATAATAGGGGGTGTACCCACCCCAAGGAAGGGACTCATTGGTCCCGACCTTTACCTACCTGTAACGCCCCTAAATCTAATATTTAGGGGCAACCCCAAACCTTGCCTTCTCAGACAAGAATCGACCAGAAGAAAAGAAAGACTGAAGAAGCCGTGCTGAACTAAGAGGAAGACATCCACTGACTTGGCCCCAGCCTTACTGGCCTGTCCCACCTCGAACCTGCTCCAGCAAAATCCCCGTGTGTCCTGCAGCCAGCAGGCCCCAAGAACCCGGAGGACCTGCCCTGCCTTCCCAAACCAAGACTTTGTCTCCTGTGAGCACCGGATTTGCTCACCCACAGACTCTGGCTCCGGCCAAATCCGTGAGTCTGCACCATTCTGCACCCGACGCCCACAGCCCGACTGGCCCAAAACCACAAGGAGGTCCCCTCGGCAATCCTGACCTGAGATCTGGGGATCTGACCTGCCTCGCATCTCCAATCGACACCTGCAGCTCCTTTCTGGAGGATCCCCGTGACCGGAGCTGGTAAGAAAACCCGGCACCTAAAGACACCCCTGCACCCGACATCCCACGGCCTTGGTTGGCCCAAATGATGGTGTCCCAGCATCCCCAGGCATCCCAACTTACCTCTCCAACCGGTGGTTACCTCCAGAAGATCTTCATCCCCGAGCCTGCAGTGTTTGTTGCAACCGGAGAATCCCAATTGAAATCAACAGGGCATCTGACGCCAAAACAGCACCCTGCACCCAGCCGCCCCTGTGCTGCTGCGGGTGTACCTAAGTGCCCACTCGGATCCCCCTTTGCCCTGAGCCTAACACCAGGAGCTTTGCTCCCACAACCTTGTGGCATGCTTGTGAGCAGCCATCAACCGTGTGAAAATGAGAGCCCTTTCCATGCAATGCAGCAAGCGCTCCGTTACAGCTTGCCAGTAGTGTGCAAGTTGAGGACAAACCCATAGCATATGCTGTAATTTGGCATTTGCCAACTGACAGCGGGGATAGGCAACGTCAACGCGCCCAAAAAAGTGATTCATTTTTCCGGGGGTAAGATGGGCCCTATGCACAGCATACAGTTGAATCAAACGGCATCTAGCATTCTGAGGGATTGTGATGGGACTCTCCAATACTGCATCCCATTCATTATCTGTGTAGAGACGGCTCAAGTCAGTCTCCCACTTACCACGTAATTTCGCGAGGGGAAGCACTGTTTGGGTGCGCAACGATTCCGCCAGCCAGTGGATTAAGTGCTTCTCACATCCTAGAACATGCAGGTATTGTATGGTTAAATGTGTGGGAAATTAGTTTGCTATGTCCCCCCCCATCTGTGACTCAGGGCCCCTATGAGCAAAGCATGCAAAAAGAACTGTCCCGGAGGAAGTCCATCTTCCTCAACCAGGGTACCATAGGGTAAGAGTGTACCATCTCTGTAAAGGTCGCCCACTGTCTGAACGCCAGACGCCTCCCAGTCCATGAGTTCAGCTCTCGTGTTGTTCCAAGTATTGCCTGCGCTGGGGCATAGGGGATGGTGCAGCGTGTGATTTGTAGACGCTGCCTGTAGCAGCGGTAAGCAACTTGGGCTAGCATAGGTTGTGGCATTGAGGGCCGAGCGCATGGATGAAAAAGTTGCAATAGATCAGTTTGGCTCCAGGCAGGTAGTATTGTGGCTGTGTCTGATAAGTGCAATGCATCGAGCCAACGTGCCACCCATTGTAGTTGCGCTGCTAAATAATATTTTTCAAAATTGGGCACTGCAAGCCTGCCACGATCTGTTGGCTAATATAATTTTGCTAGTGCCACACGGCACCAGGATTTGTTCCAGAGGAATTCCCGCATCATCCCCTCAAATGATCGAAAGAATTAAGTATTGATGTATAGGGACAAATTTGGAAAATACAGGAGGCGAGGGAGCCCCACTATCTTAAGCAGTGCCACACGGCCTCTCACTGACAAAGGAAGCGTTTTCCAGAAGATCATCTGGGCTTGTAATGACGCGACAGCTCGCCACAAGTTACCTTCAAAAAGGTCCGATGGGGAATGGTATATTTGTACCCCAAATAACGGCACACACTAGGCTGCCAAGTAAGTGGAATTGTGTCTACAGTAATGCTTGGGCCTGGTGTACTAGGATCAAACTGGAATGAGCAGGACTTGTTCTAATTAACACGCAGACCAGAGATGGAAGCAAATGCCGAAGGATGCACACAACTTCTGCAGGGACAGTAGTGACATCTCGGAGGTATAGGAGCAAATCATCTGCAAATAAATAGACAGAATGTGTACCATCACCCAACGGTATGCCCCATTCAGTTCCACAAGCACACAGGCGAGCTGCTAGAGGTTCCACAGCTAGGAAAGAAAGCAGCTGTGAAAGAGTGCACCCCTGCCTGGTGCCGCGTCCTATTTGAATGGGCTCCGATATATGGGATCCTGTCTTCAGCCGAGCCAGTGGCCTTGTGTACAACAGCCTGATATATTTGAGAAACTTGGGCACCAAATCCATTGCAAGGCAACACTGCCAGTAGACCAAGCCACTCCAACAAGTCGAACGCTCGCTTCAGATCCAGCACCCAGCCCGTGGCCAAGTCTCTGGGGCGTATTTCAGTATCCGAAAGTTCGTCACAAATTAAGAGGTGGTGTGGGTTGTAAAAATCTGTTTTGGTCCATGTATTGATGTAGGTGTCAGCAAAGAAGGCCTATTAGTGAGCACTTTTGCCAAAATCGTGTAATCTGTGTTGAGAAGGGCTAGTGGCCTATAGGAACTTGGGGCTTCTGGGTCACTACCGGACTTAGGCAGTGAAATTAAAAGCGCCTTGCGCAGGGAAACCGGGAGACAGGATGTTTCTAGAGCTTCAGCATACACGGTTTGCAGGTGGGGCACCAGCAATGGAGCTTAGGCTTTATAGAACTCTGCAGGCAGGCCGTCTTGGCTCTGAGTTCTGCCTGTTGCTAGTGCACTTATTGTCTTGCGTAACTCAAAGGGCGTGATGGGCTCATCTAGCTCCTGCTTCTGCTCTGGGGTAAGCGTGGGCAGCGTTACAGCTGTCATGTTGGAGGAGGCATCCTCTGGAGTCGCTAGTGTTGGCGAGCGATACAGGGATGTATAGTGGCGGGTCAGCTCTGCGTGAATGTCACTCTGTGAGAGTAGAAGAGTACCACTTACTGAGCTAGACCACTAATGGGTCCACCAGGGTGATCCTGACGGATCAGCCAGGCAAGTAGGGAACCTGCTCTTTCCGCCACAGCATGAGTTTTGGCTGAGTGATCTGCGTAACTGTGACAGCGCAGCCTCTAATAGAGTTGCGCGTTCAGCGTGCGCCTCTGCCAGGCACTGTCTCCCAGCAGAGCGGTCTGCCTATGCAGTTTTCAACCGCAACAGTTTATGTGCGTAAGATATGTATCAAGCACTGTGTGGGTGTTCCAATTGAGGCCTAGTCAAATGCCCCGTAACATAACACATAACTTTAAATGCATCCCTTTCCAGTGAGCGTGTTTCTGTAGTGGCGGTGTTAGTTTTAAAATAACATGTAATGGCTCTGCTCCCTGATTCACGGAATGGGGGGGCACGGCGGGGGCATGGCGGGGGATCGTTGGTGTGCCGCTGGCTGCAACTGTGCAAGTTGGGACCGCTGGTGTACCACGGTTTAAGCCAATTGCACATACTGCGGGTTATGGTCCGAATGGGTTCAGCCCATGTATTCAGTGCGCGTGACGTGCTGCGTAACATCCGGCGTACCCACTAGCCTGTGCAGTCTGACATACAATGTATGTGGTGCAGAGTAAAAGGATTATACCGTAGTTGAAGCATTGCACCTGTGCCAGATATCTGAGGCCCCAGTTATCTAACCAGCTTGCGAGAACTCTAGCATTTGATGAGGCAGTGGTACGGGTCAGTGGGGGAAATGAGCAACCCAAGTCGACGTCGAGCACACTATTGAAGTAGTCACACAGTATCCACGGTATCCCATACCATTGTGTAAGGATCCCAGAGAGAGTGAGATATGCTGTCTCGTCTGTGTTAAAGGGAATAAAGGCTGCCAATTAGCATGCGTCTACGGTCCAACCTACCCAATACAACGGCATATCTGGCCTCGGGATCTATACCCACATCTTCTGCAATAAACGGGACTCCCGGCCTGACCCACACAAGCGCCCCATGCCTGTATGAGGAGAAATCAGTGGCAAATAACTGTCCATGCCAGCGATGCTGGAGGTTATACGTCTCTGAGCGCGTCGGATGGGACTCTTGCAGCAGTGCGATATGCAGCTGGTGTTGTTTCAGATAAGTTTAGATAGCATACCGGTGTGCAGGGGTATGTATGCCCCTCACATTCCAGGTCAGTATTTTAAAACTTGCCATTTAGCGACCTGGAGAGGTGGGGTTCGTGGGGGCATCGTCTGGGAGCAACATGTATGTGCATGAGAGGATGCGACAGACTGTACTGCTACAATATCGAAATGGAGCTATATTTTGTGTAAAGCCTGAGTGTACAGAACAAATCTAGAAAACCCAAAACCTCAGATACCAGAGGAGCAGAACACCAACTGGGCGTCCACCCAAACCAGGGCGGAGAAGACATATGCCCACCAACTAATGCGTTGATGCAGGGGGAAGAGAGCAGATAGGAGTGGCCCGCTATGAAACCCCTTCAGTTATATAGAGTATATCCGTTGCCAGCAATATTGCGCGATCTTTTTCCGACATGTTGCGTCCGAGGCAGGCGGGGACCCAGCCCGGGGGCACTGCTTGAGCAAGCGGGAGACCTATTTAACAGAAATTACACTAATCAGATTGCAGTACTGAGGGTCAGGGTGGCATCACACACAATTTGAGAAGTCCAGCACCAGATACAATCACATTGCGTCAGATGATGTCATCTGATGTCTGTGGTGTCACCTCTGGGGGAGGCACAGAGTTCAATTTGGAAGGCCATGTTGCAGTCAAATTATCATCGCTGGAAGAATGAAGAGACTCTGTACCAGGGCTTCGGTACTGCGACATCTCTGCAACCGCTGCTACATGTTCCAACACCTGGCGGCGCTCCATGATCATTGGCTCCAGGTCCGGAGTGGCCCCAGGCACCGGGGTCTGTCTCGCCGCGTTGACCTCATGCGCCAGTGGCAGCTGAATCTGTGTCCGATCTAGACTTTATCAGCATGGGGCCGTATGTTTCCAACCATCTCCATGTGTCCTCCGGCGAGTATAAAACTTTTTTGACTCCATCTGCGACCACTCAGAGCCTGGCTGGTTAAAAGCAGCACATATTTCAGGGTTAATTCTCAAAATCTGTGCTTCACAGCAGTGAATGTGCTTCGTTGTTTTTGGACTGGTGCAGTGTAATCCGGAGAAAAACAGGACATGTTAGTTCCCCCACTGCCACGTCCGTGAGTTTCCTTGCCTCGCGTGGTATAGCATCCCTGTCACGGACGTGCAGCACCTTGAACACCATAGGTATGGTATGAGAGCCAGGCGGGGGTCTGCGTGCTGGAACCTGGTGGGTGCGTTCAATAGTAAAGTAGGAAGAGTGTGCCTGTGGGGGCAGTAGGTCCCGTATCCAGCCCTCTACATAAGTGACAGTGTCTCGGCCTTCTGTTTCTTCTGGCAGCCCCACTACTATTGTATTGTGCCTTCTTCATCTTCTTCGGCTCTGTTCCAAAGTGCGCACACGATCTGACCGCTTCAGTGAGGAATCCATGTTCGGCGACGTGGGCTGGAGTCCTTCTACGATCTTCTCTATTGAAGCAACCTTGTCTGGAAGTTTGCGGTGGTCTGCTGTCAGCAGCGTCGGGTCTGTGATAACTCTATCTATTCTAGATTCCAAGGAGGTTCTGGAGTTTTCTATAGCAGCCAGTAATGCTTTCTATTGCTGCCGATAAGCCCGGTGTCCCAGAGCTCGAGGTATCTCCATCTGGTGCGTTGTGGGCCCTGCCGCCATGCACGGGGGTGTATGGAATTGTCAACCACAATCGTCCCATGGTTCTGCCAGCTGGGGACACCCAGTCAGGTTACTCCAGATGTTGCAACGTCAGTGTGGTCTTATAAGCAGCCTCTCCCTAACTGTTTTGCGTTATTGGCGCTTTGCAGCACTTCACTGAGGTGCAGGCTCCTTATGTATCGTGCATAATTGAACATCTTCCCCAGGATACCGGCTTGGGCGAGGGGCGTAACAGGCCCTGCAATGACCAGTAGCTCGAACTATGGGGCGGACAATATGTGTACATACACTACAGGGAAAGCTCTGCCAGACTGTTCTAGCTAGTAAATTACGCGCTGGGGAAATCAGTACCCCACCAGAATCAGGCAGTCTGACGAATCCCTCACAGTCCCACTAGACCTAGGCTGGAGTCATAGCAAAACAGAGCTCTAACCCACCTGCTGCTGTCCACCATACGTCCCACCAACAGCCATAGATGTGATTCAACAATAGCAGGCACAATATGGAAACTGGTAACACCACACAATCGTCTCTGGTTTGATGCTGGCCGCAAGTCCAGGATAGCAGTGAGGCCTAGGCCCAGAATGACCCCCCGGATCCTATCGCAGCCCATCACCTCAACTGGCTTGGCAGTTCGGTCTGGACTGTTCCCATGAGGCACAGGGTCAAGACTGATTTGCATATGGCTGGGTCTAAACTGGGGTGGCATGGTGAGCAAAAGAACGATGGATTTAACACAGATCTCTTGACTGGGGGTGAATGTATGATTTATTCTGTCAGGTTTTTTTCAATTATTTCTTGTAAGAACGCCTAGTGTTAATATATTATTATTCTGTAGTTATTAACATAGGTATCTCAGTTGTCCAGACAGGATAGAAAACATATCGGGATAGAAAACATAACAAATAATCAAGAGCGAGACACAAATTTCTGTCTACTCACTTGTTTTTATATAAATTGAATCATTTATATATATTTTTACACATTTGTAAAAAGGCTGTCAACACGGAGTGAGGTTTATAAATGATAAGTGAACAAGTGACATTAGTGCTCAGTGCTGGTGCTCAGTGCGTAATATGTACATGGGAAAGAATAGGCCAGAATTTTAGGGAACAACAATAACTCTGCTGTGTAATGAATATTCTTAATCGCACAGAGCCTTGGTCAATCTGGACCATGCGAGGTCGTTGACGTTTCAACCCAAACTCAGCTCCATTAGGTAGTCAAGGTGGGTCTTCATCAGGACAAAGAACGGGGTTGGGGGTGACGGCCTATAAATGAAAAAACACAAATTAAGCGTGTTCTTTATCTAGGTCTGGACGAGATAAGAATGGGGAGAGGGGCAGTATAAGTACTCACCCACAGACAACCAGAGTGACTCCTGGTTATTCAAACATCTTTGAGGATCCAAATTAAATCAAACGACGTAAGTCTAAAAGAGAGAGGGCGTAAAGTTCAAACCCTTCTGTGTGTCAAGATGGCTTATAATGACTGACAAGGCAGGAGAGGGACACTGTTTACCTATGTATCAACCCTGCTAGTTCATGTTGGAATTGACAATAGGGAGGAGGTTCAGGCGCACAGTGCATGGGTATACTCCTTGTATTTAAGTTAAATTATGGAAAGGACAACAGGCGCTGTTGATTAGACCCCCGCAGGTAATGAATTCAAGTGTATCTCCATGTATTCAAAAGACACAGGCGCGCTAAAAGAGGCTAAGTGTTGATGATTTAAACGCGTAGTCAGAAGGGATTGCCTCGCGCATAATACAAATGTATCTCAGTATATTCAAATGACAGGCGCGCGCTATTAGAGGCTCAGTGTTAATAATTATAGCAAGAAGTCAGCCAGGAGGCGCTTAAACCAAGCTGACTGTCAGGATTTAAAAGTGAGAGTGAACATAAATTGGGGGGCAAGGTGCAAGTTATTAAAAAACCTCACGAGCATTATTCAAGGACTCCGTGTGTTATCGATTTGATGCTGAAGGAACCTCGGAACTCTAGAGATAAAAATGTGTCAGGATCCTATTTACAAATGCGGGGCCTCGTGCTAGCTACATAGTACAAAGACACCTCCGTTGCTGCCACCAACTAACTTTAACACCGAGACTCATCGCTCGGATCATCCACTCGGTGAGTCTATTAATCTCTCATCCGGCCCTAATTTTTCATGCCGGCTGTGTGTGTTTGTACTATGTAGCTAGCACGAGGCCCCGCATTTGTAAATAGGATCCTGACACATTTTTATCTCTAGAGTTCTGAGGTTCCTTCAGCATCAAATCGATAACACACGGAATCCTTGAATAATGCTCGTGAGGTTTTTTAATAACTTGCACCTTGCGCCCCAATTTATGTTCACTCTCACTTTTAAATCCTGACATTAGTCAGCTTGGTTTAAGCGCCTCCTGGCTGACTTTTGCTATAATTATTAACACTGAGCCTCTAATAGCGCGCGCCTGTCATTTGAATATACTGAGATACATTTGTATTATGCGCGAGGCAATCCCTTCTGACTTCGTGTTTCATTAACACTAAGCCCCTTTTAACGCGTCTGTGTCTTTTGAATACACTTTTAAATCCTGACATCAATCAGCTTGGTTTAAGCGCCTCCTGGCTGACTTCTTGCTTTAATCATTAACACGGAGCCTCTAATAGCGCGCGCCTGTCATTTAAATATGTTGTATTATGCGTGAGGCAATCCCTTCTGACTACGTGTTTAAATCATCAACACTTAGCCTCTTTTAGCGCGCCTGTGTCTTTTGAATACATGGAGATACACTTGAATTCATTACCCGCGGGGGTCTAATCAACAGCGCCTGTTGTCCTTTCCATAATTTAACTTAAATACAAGGAGTATACCCATGCACTGTGCGCCCTAACCTCCTCCCTATTGTCAATTCCAACATGAACTAGCAGGGTTGATACATGGGTAAACAGTGTCCCTCTCCTGCCTTGTCAGTCATTATAAGCCATCTTGACACACAGAAGGGTTTGAACTTTACGCCCTCTCTCTTTTAGACTTACGTCGCTTGATTTAATTTGGATCCTCAAAGATGTTTGAATAACCAGGAGTCACTCTGGTTGTCTGTGGGTGAGTACTTATACTGCCCCTCTCCCCATTCTTATCTCGTCCAGACCTAGATAAAGAACACGCTTAATTCGTGTTTTTTCATTTATAGGATGTCACCCCCAACCCCCGTTCTTTGTCCTGATGAAGACCCGCCTTGACTACCTAATGGAGCTGAGTTTGGGTTGAAACGTCAACGACCTCGCATGGTCCAGATTGACCAAGGCTCTGTGTGATTAAGAATATTCATTACACAGCAGAGTTATTGTTGTTCCCTAAAATTCTGGCCTATTCTTTCCCATGTACATATTTAAAGCCCACTGTACATATTACGCACTGAGCACCAGCACTGAGCACTGTCACTTGTTCACTTATCATTTATAAACCTCACTTCGTGTTGACAGCCTTTTTACAAATGTGTAAAAATATATATAAATGATTCAATTTATATAAAAACAAGTGAGTAGACAGAAATTTGTGTCTCGCTCTTGATTATTTGTTATGTTTTCTACCCTGATATGTTTTCTATCCTGTCTGGACAACTGAGATACCTATGTTAATAACTACAGAATAATATATTAACACTAGGCGTTCTTACAAGAAATAATTGAAAAAAACCCGACGGAACCATTGTTTTTGTTTTCTTATCCATACCCAGGTTCTGAGGGACACAGGGTCGCCCCATTATTGTTTAACTATGTATGATTTATTCAGCATTCCGTCCATCATTTGTTTGTGTAGCACTTTTTACCCTAAGTGGGATGGGTATACCCAGACGTGGGTCCCTTGCTCACTGTGCCAGTGGATTCAAGCTATCTTGGCTGATGATGGGTAATACCCAGAAACCGGTCCCAGAATGCTTGTTTCCGGTGCAGGGAGGACCTGGCTTGACAGTTCGGTCTGGACTGTTCCCATGAGGCACAGGGTCAAGACTGATTTGCATATGGCTGGGTCTAAACTGGGGTGGCATGGTGAGCAAAAGAACGATGGATTTAACCCAGATCTCTTGACTGGGGGTGAATGTATGATTTATTCAGCATTCCGTCCATCATTTGTTTGCGTAGCACATCACCTCAACTCGGCAGAGCTCAACCGCTTTCAGGCATCTGTGCCAGCAAGGACCACTACCAGCCACCAGTGTTCCATGCTCCCACAACGAGCCATCTCTGAAGGACGCTGTACTTAGTTCAGTTATGTGCCGCTACACCCACACCAGCAGTCCAAAACGCGCAGGCAGGATAAAAAGCTGCATGATCTTTCCAATATAAGAATTAGGGACTAGGGAGCAGTTACATGTCCTGCCATGGCCGGATGTTAGCCGGCAACAGGGATTATAGGTGGATAATAGGGTTTAGATGCGTAGCCTCGTTAGTGTGTCTGCCATCTTGGCCCTGCTTGCCACTTCCCCAGGCATTCTACTTCTTCTTTCTGCACTCTTCCTTTGTTCTTTTCTCTGCCACATCTGTTTAAATAGGAGAGGCCACACCAGTTAGATCTATGCGGTTCTTTTAGTTTTTATATTGATCGGACTAACTAATACACCAGTGAAGGATCAGCTGTTAGTTACATTCGCTGGTGTGAAGAAAGGAAAATCTGTTCAAAAACAAACCTTGCCCCATTCGAATTGTCCTCTGCATCAAACGGTTATGCCTTGGCCAAAAAGGATCCTATAATGGGCCTTTGAGTTGACTCCATCAAAGATACTCTGTAGGCAGTCGCAACAGAGGTCTTTGACACAACCTGCAAGTGCACTGGCGCTGTGGCAAGGGTTTGCAGTTCAGTCTGGCACCTGGGGAGGTTCACAAGAGAGAAATATCCACAGAGTACCTACTAGTAGGAGTTACTGAAGGTTAAGTAATTTCTTTCCAACAGTCAGGAGTCTTTCCACTACCTGCCATTTATTGTAGCTCAGGGGTCCTCCAATTAAGCAATTTCTTGTTAAAATCGATTTTCTTAATTGATTGTGATCTCCTCAGCTTGCCATGTTAGTGAAACCTAAGCCCAATGCTTCCTTAAACCTACGAAAACACGAAGGTAGTCATTGGGATGCATCTGTTTTTCTTTCCCAAGGTAGTGTTAGACTTCCAGTCCATTTCACTACCACGTTTTTTCAGAATTCTTCTGCTCAGTAGAAAGGTTTCTGCACAGTTTTAGATGGCTAAAATTCTACTTTGACAATGGAAGCCATACACATGAGCAAGTACATGTGTTTGTGAATTATAGGACTGTTATTTGGGTTTTATTCACTCAGAAGCAATAATTTTTTAGATGAATTGTCTGTTGCCTGGAGTTAGATTCTTGAGCTGGCACTCGAGTAGTTCTGAGGAACTGTTTTGGATCGAGTATGATATTTTCACTTTTCTTCTAGTTTTTTTTTAAGACATGATCTTTCTACTATGTTCAGGGCTTATGATTATCAATGGATGTCCCCTGACAGATGGAAAAGTTATTTAACTGTTTTTGTAGTTCTCCTTCAGGAGATTGTCGATTGAAATCATGAGCAGCCTTCCCCCTTCCCTCCCCGATGGATATGCCTAGTGGGGCAGAATCCCGATCTCTACAGAAAAACATGAGCAGCTGCCACAGACAGAATGTAATGGGAAACTGGTATATCACTTTTTAAAGGTGCTGTTTAATATATTCAAACTTAGACCTCAGAACATTACCGCTACCTCTCACCTCTAATGACTGGAACTGGCTGCACACAGCATTGTCCGGCAGACTTTTGGACTGAATTGAACATCCAGCTACTAAACACTTGACGTCGCCCTTGCCAGTATTGTGCTCCTGGAACATCAGCAGACTCTGGCAGAAAATGCACTCTTCTGATGTGCTTTCCTTTCTAACAGGCCACAACCTCTTGGCTCTGCAGGAAACATGGGCCGTACAAAGCCTTCCCATAACCGACTTCATTAAACACTGGAAACTGGCGTTCAGAGATCATAAATTTGGCAAACCAAAGAGTGGCTTATCCATATATATCTCTTGCAAATTTCAAAGCAAAGTCAAATCAATACCTTTTTTTAGGAGAGCTGGCTCTTGGGAATTAAAATCACTACTTAGAGACTGCTGTGCCCCCTTTCGATACTCTATGCTTAGATCAATCCTAGCTCAAGGACAAAGCGGCCAAGGCTCAATCGCTTAATATCAATCTTATGTGACTTGGCCGGAGATTTCCCCCAAACCAACTGCTTGATCATGGGGGACTTGAACACAAATCTTTTACAAGGGAGCCCCGAGGACCTTGAAGGGCCCTGCTATTGCTTCCACAGGACATCACGGAACAAACAAAGCCAAGGGGCCAGTCACGAAGTACGTTAGCCAAATTCCTGGTTTTACAACTTAATAGCGTTGGCTACACAGTGTTGAACGGCAGGTTTCCACAAGATATGCCCCCAAGCTGGACAAAAACAAAGAGTAACAAGTGCTCTTGGTTAGATTACACCATCTGCAATGTAGAAATGTTCCCATACATTGAAAGCCACTGCATTGCTCCTTGCACAGAGAAGTGACCATCGTCCTGAGCTTATCACCATCGACCCCAACCTAGTATACAATGTACCAGCTAGGGCAACGTACCGTGGTGTCCTTTCTGATCTGAAGCGTGTAAAGTGGAATCCCTCTGTCAGCTGCACTGTCATGGAACAGTGCGTGCAGCTTACAATGCAAGTTAAGCAAAGTTCCAGACCTCCGATAGCTGACTGGTCGAATCTTTCTACTCAATTGCTCGCCAAATTCCATCAGCCTGTTCGCCAGCATGCTTGTCCAAAGCCAAGCACCGCTTCGAAACAAACTCAGACCCTAAAGAAAGCACATAACAAGGCCCTGAGAGATGTTCAGAAGAATCCAGGGGTCACAGAGCTGAGTGTCTCATATAAAACAGCACAAAACGGCTACAGATGGGCATATCATGCAGAGAAACAAAATCGACTCTGCCACTTCTGGTGCACTCTTCTGTGCGTGAATAAGCAGCCCAACTCAAGAAACGTCTGGGCCCTGGTGAAGAAACAAATGAATGGAAGCTGTGGCCTGGGGAGCCCGAACATCGCAGAGCCAGAATGGGCCACGTTTCTCATCAGACATTTCCATGCAAGCGATGCAAAAGACCATCCTCCCAACCATGGTATAGCAAGCCCATCTGCAATATTGATGGAGCATCTGCCTCGAGCTCAAAACCATCAGCCCTCTTCCACGCAGACATACCTCTTTTGTCAAATAGGTTGGACCTGATATCAAAGGCAAGATCTGAGTGGGCTCCAGGGCCTAATGGCCTGCCACTGGCCCTCTTAAAACGGAACTTCTTGGTTTGAGCCAGACAGTTAACCAAGCTCTTCGATTCTTTCTGCAGAGCTCAACTATACCCGACTCGTGGCACTGGGCGATACTCCACCCTATCCACAAAGGAGGCTCTTGAACAAACCCCATTAAGTACAGGCAGATCGCATTACTCGACAACGAGGCTAAGTATTACGCCAGCCTTCTCTGGCTCGTTCCAAAATATCAAATGGGTTTCATAGCGAATTCTGGTACACTCATTAATCTCTTAGCCCCATCAATTTGGACTTACAAGGTAAAGTCCTCATTCGCACTATTACTTTGCTGCTTTGTGGACTTCAAGGTAGCATTCAACTATGTACCGAGAGGCGTGCTCTAGGCCAAATTAAAAAAAAGTGGGGAATCCCCCCCAAACCTCTTGATCCACTAATTCAGTTGCACACCAACACCTGAATTTAAATCAAGTTGGGGGACGGCTCAAACCTGTCTAGGGAAATCCCAACATCACAGGGTGTGTGCTAGCCCCTCTACTTTTTAACTTTTTTATTGATAGTTATCTGCCATCCACCAAGGATCGGCAGATCTCAGATCTGCAACCTCCTATACGCGGACTACCTTGCCTTCTTGAGTCTCACAAGGGTAGGTTTGCAACAGTTGTTTAATCAGCTGCACACCTACTCAATCTCGAAAACCAGAAGGTTAATCTGAAGAAGACAAAAGTGGTCACATTTGGCAGAAAAAGGTACCATGGGGGCAGCTGGGCTTACAACAAGATGATTGCGGCAGATCAATCATATAAGTACCTGGGTTTGCACATTGATGCCAAGGGTTCCTTCATTAAGCACCGGAAAGAAATTGCAGCAAAGGCCGTGGCCCTCCAAGCAACCCTATCCAAAATTTCAAAATCATTACTAGGCCCAAGCCTTTCCCCAGTGCTGGAAGTCATGCAAGCCAAGGTCTCTCCTACATTATCTTATGGCTCCGAAATCCTTCTAGGTAAGGATAGAAACATACTGAATAAACTTACCACAAGGAACTATAAATGTGTTCTGCGGCTGCCGAAGTCTTCATCCACCGCTCAGATCAGATTGGAACTTGGCCTTCTCGACTAACAAGCAGTGGGTGCCGGTGCCTTTCTTTATCTATGCCACAAGTTGCGAAGGGCCAGAGCTGGTTCCCTGGAAACCCTATTATGGACCAACCTCGGCACCAGCTTCCTGCTGGGGCACATCTGCATTTAAACTGAGTATTAAAAAACACATCTGTCTTTGGTCCTACCACGCAGACTGAGCAATCCTAGCCAAACACAATCCTGCTTCACCCTCATACCTTGCATGCACATATTCCAACCACTTGAAACTAAGATTTATGGCTCTCTGGCATTGTAAATGGCTTTTTTAAAGCACCTATCCCGCTGGTGCAGTCCAACGGAAGAAACTAAATGCAGGGGCTGTGGCTCGTGTGATGAATCCCTCGAGCATGTTCTGTGCCTGTGCCCAGCCTTTTTGGATGAGCGCAAAACAAGTCTCCGGGGTGAGTGGAACAGGCTGGGAGTTTGATCCTGTCGGCAGGGCATCATAGCAGCACTTAATCCAGAAAACACGTTCTTGAACATCTGACTGACTACATTTTTCCATCTTGTATTCAAAAGGTTTAGGCCCTCCCTCAGGTGGCTCTGTAGTTCCATTGTTTATGCTTTTCGGTTAACATGCTGTTACTCGGTCCACCTTCAATGCTTTGCACCAACATCCCATATGTCTCACCCTCAGAAGTGGCGCTGGTGGCTGTTACCTTCGTGCTTACTCATTGTTCAGAGGGGTGCCTCTGCCAAGGAGCCAGACACAACCAGGTTGCTGCCTCTTCGCAATGGGTTGCTTATAAAGATTATCATCACTTAATAGCAATGAACAATTAGCTGCTATACTTAAGCACCTACACTTTCTTAAAGCCTTTAGACGTAATCAGTTTGCAGCTAGCACTTGAAGGCATCTGTTAAATTATTCTGTATTCATATATTTATTTTTTAACTGGATCTTTTATGCTGTCCTAGTATTTTGTCTACCTTTATAAAATGGATTGGTTTTTATTAGTATTGTACATTGTAAAGGTTTTATATATCCATATACAATAAAGATTATCATATTCAAATGTAATGGACTGCAGCATATTTAGCCAAATTGACCCTCTTTTCTCACTTTTAATTTAAATAATGTTTACAATTTTCCCTGTCATTTTGATTGTACTAGAGACCTTTTTAGACAATAGTTGGCCTTTTTTAAGGAAATAAACGTTGGTGAATAAGGATAGCAAATAGACTTCAAAAAAATACTTTCACTGAGAAAGTATTTAATCTATAATTTATGCAAAGTCCCCTGGGATCCTACGTGTGGCAAGGACTTTTCAGTGCTTTTTATTTCAGTGGAGATTTATTTGAATGAAAATATAGATTTGCAGGTAAATACCTTTTCTTTTGTCTTTAGCCCTATCACAGTTTTCTTGCTTTTTCATTACTCATGGGATTGGCAATAGACTCTAGGTGGCTAGTACTATCAATGTATTAAACACTAATTGCACTTAACATTATTTTGCAGTGAGTGTTTTTCTCTGTTTTAGGATGGAGATTCTTCGATAAGAAATCAGACTTCTTTTTCTTTGAGGTCGCCACAGTCAGTTTGTTCCCCCGCAGGAAGTGATGGAACACCTAAAGGTACTCGTAGAGTCACAGTTAATGTTTTGAATGTGTCATTTGAGTCCCAGACATTTCCCGTCTGTTTGACCTCTGTCTAGTCAAATAGAATTGCACATAGAAACTGGCCAACAATTATTTGGTGTATTTAGCAACTCTAGAAATGTTGTATCTAAACTCTGAAGGTTCAAGTTGTTAACTTTTAAATTTTGTGAAATGATTCTAGGGTCAAGACCATCTTTAATCCTGCAATCACAACCTCCACCCTATTCGTCACCAAGTGATGCTCCCCCAGATCTATTGTTAGATTCTCCGGATCGGAAGCAAAAGAAACAGAAGAAATTAAAGATGAGCAAAGATGAGAGAGAGCAGAGTGAGAAATCAGCAATGTATGGTATTATTAGTTCTCCTTCAAAGGACTCTACAAAGCTTACCTTAAGACTTTCCAGAGTAAGATCTTCGGATTTGGATCAGTCAGATGAAGTGCTTTCAGGAATTGACAACAGTAGTGTTACAGAGGATGATATTTCTTTTAATATACATTATCCAGGAAAGTCTACTAAGTCACCTAATGCTCCTGAAGATGCGGATCGCCCGTTAAATGCTGCTACTTGTTTGCCACAAAATGAACAGACCGCATTCCTTCAGGCACAGCAAGTACCTGTTTTACAGCAGAATACATCCCTTGCTGAGAAAATTGCACAGACTCATTTGGTACAATCGCAGACTTTGCTTCAGCAAGCAAGTATGACGCCATACGATGAAGTGGAGCTGGATGCCTTGGCAGAGATTGAAAGGATAGAGCGGGAATCGGCTATTGAGAGGGAGCGATTTTCAAAAGAAGTGCAGGATAAAGGTAACATTCTGACACTGTACTAAAACGGACTTGGTAGATGTCTTGTAGTTATAGCTTCATATGGCACTCTAGTAACAAAATTTCCAAAAGTATTTTTAAACAACTCTCCATATGATTACTATTTTAATTGGGGTGCTTTCATCAGCAATTTGAGAAACACCATTTAATTACAATGTGATTAAGCAAAGTTCTCTTAGAACTGATAACTAAAGCCCTTTTAAAAGGGGGCTTACGCACCCTAATCAACATTATACACACACTGGAAATTTAATAAAGAAAAACGTCTTTGCATCCATTTACCTTGCATTTGAACAGTTCTTTTGACTATCATTGACTCCCAGATATTTTCAGTCAGTACAGAGACCGTGGAGTAATGTGTTATTTTAATGGAATAGTTATGTTTAGTCCTCTGCATTTTAGTCAATAAATGGATTCATATGAAGTCCATAAAATGACTTGGACTAGCCACTTAGGGCTACAACCGTAGCTCTTTAATTCTGTTCTCAAGCAACTGTGTGATCAGGACACCAGCCTAACTGTTTCTAATGCATGGTAAATTCTCTATATTCACATCCTTGCATATCTACAGACATCAGAGGGAGGATCCTGGTTGCCTTATAAAAACTTGTTACAGATTTGTATTCCTCTCAAGGAGGAACTTTGTGCCCTAATGACATTGCGTGACCTTCGCAATTCCCCAAACCTTTGCTTTCTTCATTCCATTTTCACTATTGTCTCTTTTGGATCTTTGGCGTTACTGCCGTCTTTCCTACTTGTTTTTTGAGGCACGTTTTTCTTTTAGAAACTTTCAGTATGTCTTTGTTTTAATTTATCGTCTGTTACTTCATAGAAGCATGATGTCGATTGAATTAATAGTTTCCTCTCTGTGGAGGGTATAGTCACAAAACCATTATAAAGTTTTGTTTGGTTTGCTGAAGATGCCTAATAAAGACAAGCAGTTACCTGCATTGTTTGCCTTTTTACTAAATCCAAGGACTCTAAGGACTGAAGAGCATGCAAGTCTTAAGTGTTGAGAAAATGTAGGCTTGCAAAAAAGGTGTTGCAGTCCCATGAAAATTTCTGATTTCGTCCGATTGGCCAAGTAGTACTAAGGAGGCACTTTATAAGCAGATAGGTTTGTCTTTACTAAACTATGCCATTGGCAGTACAGTCTTTATTTTAGGATTTATTTTCAGTGTGCACTATGCCTTGCTGTCTCATCCTACTAAACCTACTGGCTTACTCTTGCCTTGTCCTAGTTTATGCCTTCCAGTTGGACACCATTAGCACTGAGCTGGCTCATATATAGGAGATACTTAAATCTTAAAGGGGTAGATGCTCCAATTGGTTTTGCAGATATCCATGCCAAGAGCCTTTGCTTTGGGATAACTCTAAAATGCTCCTACGTTTGCTCACGTCTGGTCTTGTAGAGTAGACTGCAAAATAATACAACATTCTGTTAAAGGGCAGAATTGCTTGTATCCACTTTTTTGACCTATGCGTTTTTACCTAATAGGCAACCTTATAAAACCTGCTTCATAGTTGTTCATTTTATTGTTCGGCCTGTGGCACTCAGAAGAGAGCCCTTGTTAGGCCAGGCTTGTGTGTTTTCAAATTGTTTGAGTTTGCCACTCATTGATTGCTACTGTCCCTTTCCAAAATAAGAAGCTGGTTTACTGGAGACAGCTGCATCTGACTTTAAGTATAGCAGTTCTTCTACTTAGATTGCCTGGTTTGAAGAGATAAGGCTGATTCCTTTTACCCCATTGACCACCAATAGGACAATTCCTGGAAGTGATTTTGCCTCCATTCATATGATCTAGTTACCATTGTATGCATCGTACCTCATAGTTATTCTCCCCTATGAAATCTCTCCTGATAAGTTTTGCTGCCCTGTGACTAATGGTTAAAATTGCACACTCGCCCACACTAGTAAAATGTGTACTATATAACTTAAAACATGGATGTAACAATGTTGATGGAGTGAAGGCCAGTTAAAGTCCATACAGGAAAAAAGTCACCTTCAGATTAAAACTCACCCTTTTCTGCAGGACATGTGTTAACATGTCAATTAACTATGCTACTGAAAGCTTTTTTTGCTCTGGGCTTGTCAAAAATTAAATTGATGCTTTGTAGGCTATATCACCCACCATTAATGTAGGTTTTTCATCGACTTCAGCAGTAGTTATTCAGGTAAGGCAACTTCCAAGTCCGTTTTAACAGTAGTCATTGGCCTCCGTATCCTGACACGCAACCAAGGAAAGACCCAGACATGGTTACTCAGCATTTTCCAGAGACCTGAGTAAAAGAAAAGACAGACGTTTGTCCTGTTCTCAAAAATTATAACTTCTTTCTTCCCACACGCAGCACCATGTGTGGGGGTGATTGGCATACAGAAATGTGTAAGGCACTTTATTGCTGTGTTCAGACGTGCCAGTGATTGTAAGTAAACTGGACCGCCATGGTATTTTGCCACTTTAAGAAGTGTCTTGTCCTTCTTCCATTTTAAACATTCCGGTTCTCAGAGGACTCTAGTTCCTTGCCCCTAAGCTTCCTAGTTCCAAAGAAAAGAGCCTGCTGCAGAGATTGAATTTGTTTCAAGCAGTATACCAAATGATGGAGTTTCGTGTTTTTTTCCCAACGATTTATTTTCTGATGTTTTCGTTGACCTCTCACTACTTAAACGTACTGTACTTTTTCGATAGGTTGACATAATAAAGAATTGACCTTTGTATCAAGGGTAATCGTTTTCTGATTGATCACTCGGTCCCGGGTAGATTCCAACATTTTGATTACAACTTAATTTAAGAAAGTTTTTCAAATTTCAAGAAGTCGAGTACCAAAAACATGTTGTTCCCTTCAGCCTCAGATTGGATTTACGCTTGCCCTTACTTGGACATCAGTGGACTTTCATAAAACCACTCGGTGAGCTTTTTGTTTTGTGCTAAGTGTGTATTTCGGTATTGCTTATCTGAGTAGTCACTCCATCTAGTTCCAAGTATTCAGTTTGAATAATGTGTTGTATAGCAAGATGATGTCTGGACAGTGTCGGTAATTGGGCAAATTTGCATATTCCTTTACTTCAAAAGCTTCTGAATTGCTGGTGGACGAAGTCTCTCAAGGACTGAGAGAATCCATTCATTGTCTTGAAAGTTGCAGTGCATTGAATGACTTGGAAAGTTGAGAGTACAGTTTACTTTAAGTAACTTACTTAAATATTTTAGTTCTGACCTTTTTGATCTGAACTAACCACTCCACCAACAATAAATAATATCCTCAAGCAGGGTTACATGCCATCTCTGGCTCTTAAACAATGCATAACTTCAGTCAGACTTTTAGTTGACACACCCAATTGTACCATTTAGTGTGTTCTGAGTGGGTACTGTTTCATTTATTCTCAATAGCTCCTCAGCATATGTATTTTCGATGAAAGGTGAATAGTTCCTCAGTCTCCAGGTAAAAAGAGGAATCTTTAGAGGTTTCCTTCTCCGTTCTGATTTCATACAAATCTGCTCCTCATCCTCCATTTCCAAATATTGCCCACACCTTTCCCTTTTTTTTTATTTTAGATTTTCACCATTGCAATTTTTGCTGGACAGTCTCAATTCACTGAGCTCTTTGTGCTGTCAGAGCTGTAACAAGGTCTCCTTTACAGACCAAACCTCCTCTTGAGACTGAGCGGTTACATTTTATCTGAACCCAGATTCTCATGTTTGCACCTGGGATTCAACTACTTGGATAATGGATGTATGCATCTATCTTTACCCACAATTCTCCTGAAACTGAAATTTCCTCTCCTATTACTCTAGCAAAGGAAGCAAGTTTATTCTTTGGGACTTTGTGACGTTAAAGGAATTCATTCATACATATTACTACATCGTTTAAATAATTCCTTCTACTGAAATATATCTCCACTGTAGCTTACTTGAAGCATTCTAAAATTATTTTTGAAAACACGTGGTTTGTTCATTTTGCAAGAGCTTGATTTGTAAATTAGCCTCAAATTCTAGTTCTTCCTTGGGAGTTGTGATAGCCAAGTTGATGTGGCTTACCTTTGAACCTCTGCCTGTGTTTCCTTGTTTAGATTGCCTCGGTCCATTGTGTTCGAATGTAATCTTCTTTGAGCTGTTTTAGGTTTTACATACGGATAAAATTGTGTATGTCTCGGTTTTCTTTCGAAGAACAGTTGATTTCATGTTAAATAGAACACAAATTGCATGAACTTTTTTTGCCTGTTAAATGGTGTAATTGTCCTGACCTTCGCACACTAAGTGATTCTTGTTTTTGTGCTCGATTCACAATAGCAATACTCACCCTTTATGCGCCCTGTTACGGCCCGCTCGCCTGAAACATTTTCTGCAAGTTCAAAGTGGGCAGGGTTTTTCTGTGCGCATTTAAAATCATATGCTTTGAAAAACCTTTACATACCTTTCCCAACAAAAGGATTTTCATTTTGAGTCGTAACCTGAGCCTTTCAAATTTAAATGTTGGCAAATACTTAAACTGTCACTAAAAGAAAATGTAGTCTTGGCCAGGGATCGCTATACTAGCTTTATTAAGAATTGTATAAGTAGTTGAGGTTCTTATGCAGCAGGACGGTGATAATTGAGGTATATTGTTTCCTCTGGTACTTTGCCCTAGGCGTCACCTCATTAAACTGGCTAAAACGGCCACACAAAGGTGTTCCTAATCGTAATTCTTTGGTTTGTTTTGAGTCCATATGTGACTTATCCTGTGGAGCCATGCTTGTTATACTGTCCATTTTAACGATTCTTGCTGCTGTTCTATTGGTTTGTCTAGCTTTAGATGCTTAAGACAACGTATACTTAGTAATTTCTTC
Source organism: Calotriton arnoldi (assembly GCA_963921515.1). NCBI lineage: Eukaryota > Metazoa > Chordata > Amphibia > Caudata > Salamandridae > Calotriton > Calotriton arnoldi. Next base: position 1,787,856 of record CAWUFW010000638.1, read on the forward strand.
TAAATCGTTAATGGAAGCTGCTATTTGCTTTGTACTTCTAATATTCTTACTAGTTGTCATCCAAGGCCCTTTTCCATAAAGAACAAAACTGTCACTTTAACTGAACTGAGTAGTTTCCCACTGCTTGAAATACTAAGAATACAATCAGCCCATCTTCTAATATTGTAGAGTGGATTCTGAGCAGAAAAGTACAGCAGTCTATCTTAAAATACTTTGATAGTTTCCTTGCTCTGTGTCCTTTTCACTGTAGGCAAGCATGGAGAACTGGAAAATATACCACACTGGAGGAAAAATGGCTCCCGATCAGTGGCCTTCTTGCCTAGATTCTCCAACTGGTCACCTCAGTCTATTGAGAAGTCCAAGGTGTTGAATGGGCTGCACACTTGATGCTGATGGTGTAATTCTGGGCATTATCGGAGGCATATGAATCAGTTTGCAGAAACTGGTTGATGCATCCAGTAAATGTTTAAGGAGAAAACTGAGTCTGTCAAGTTTTAGGGCTCCTCCTTCCTATCTCTGTAGATATGTATCATGTGGATTGAGAAGACCCTATTTGATTTCAACAGGTAAGTAATACTTATTTATTTTCCTTGCTGAATTGTTAACAGCTATGGATTAATTGAAGAATTAAGCTGCCAACTGTGAGCACCTCTTTCGAATTGTTATAATATACATGGCTATAGACTTTACAGGGCGGTGATAGCGCCTTTGTAGTTATGGTTAGGCATTGTCATAGCTTTAATTGAAAAGGCATATTTCTTTTCGATATGGGGCGCCATTCATAACTGCATGAAACTTTTCCCAAAAATACATCCACTTTTGGTTTGTCATAGCAATATTTGTGCAGATCTTTCAAGCTGGGGCTGCACAAGTAAAGGTTGGGGGTCTGCTTCCCATTTTAACTCCCCTATAATTCTTTGCCCCTCTATACAGAATAAAATGGCTTAACCGAGTTACTCTAAACTTGGCATGAAAGTAGAACCCTACTCGGGGAAGCGCCTTTGCTTTGTGTGGTGGAAATTTGTTTAGTTTTTTGTGAAATAAGTATTTTAAAAGTGTTCTAGTCTGGGCTCGAAGATATCGGACTGATAATATGCGAATCCCCTAAATTCACAAATATACGGAATATTTGCTAATCCAATTAAAAAGAAAATAATCTCATCATTAGCCTAGAAAGTGTATTGTCTTATCCATTGCAGATTGTCAAATCTCGTTGTGTATTTTCCAAATCATGGACCACTGGTGGCAGTTGTAGATTTTGAACCAACTGCTCATTACCAATCATCAGAAGATTTTCCTCAGGTCAAAGGGGTGACTAATTTAATGAAAATCCCTTGATAGGCAAAGGTTACAGAGAAGAGCTAAATTAGGCAGTTGAATTACATGCATCGTAACGATTTTGTTAACCCTTTCGCTTTCCAATTGCCATATTTATACAGCGTGAACACGTATCTAAAGGACGTCCTTATGACGAGCCAGCTACCTGTTTATTTTGCTCCCCTGCTGTGGAGCAGACTTGTCCTAGAGGGCTGAGACCGGAGGAGTCTGCCAGTGCCCTATCCTTTTAGGGCACAGGCACTCTCTGGAATGAAACGGCCTAGTGCTCTCTCTCTCGGGCCACCTCCACAAATATGCCTATGGTGTCACCACAACTTATATGGGGCCTCAGAAAAATTCCTTATTCTCTCCCATCCCCATTCAGTGATCAGGCTGGTGTGCTGGGTGCTGTTTAGATTTTTTTCTTCGCCCCCCAAAAAAATCGAAGTGCGCGCAGCTCCTTTCAGTGGTGCAGACGCGCACACACCTGATTCCAACAAAGTTCCAGAATGCAGTTTATTTTTTTATAACCTAAGAAAAAATATAAATCATGTCCTACTTATCCCTGGGGCACAGAAAAACACATCTGACCCTGGGGTTGTCTGGCACCTAGAGAAACATACCAACCACAGACATTTCTGAGCACTAGACACATGGAGGAGTTTTGAGTGGAGTGGTTGTGCTGTTGGCACCACTTTTTCTTACACACAATTCCCTACACAGGTCAAACATTAATCAAAATAAATAATTTCCTCACATTTCTGTGATGAAAAGTTCCTGAATGTGTAGTAAACAGCAAAGCTCCCACCACCCAGCGTTTCTACCCTTCTGCAAATAAAAGTACCTCACACGTGGGTGTGCCAATTGTAGCGGACAGCAACAGGCCAAATGTGAAGCCACTATTTTGTTTGTAGTCTTGACATGGTCATAATTTTTGCCAATTCCTGTTGAATGCAAACCCCCATCCACATGTCAGTTTTTATCAGGAACATTGTGAGAACATAAGTTAATAGGATTTTTGGGCCTTTTGCCTTAAGCTGTATTGTTTTCTACCACAGAAACAAAGTTAATGCGGTTTCCCTGTCCCCACCCTGGTCCCTCTCCCACACTTTCACATTTGCTAGGGATTCTGGTTAAAACAGGTTTTAATTTGTGCAAGCCAAATTACTCTGGGCTCCCCTATACCTTAAAAAATCTTTGCAGTTGGTACGTTCCCGTGTGTGGTGGTGGCTGTTCCGAGTCCAAAAACTGCAGATTCCCCCTATGGAATTCGCACCCATGTCTCAACTCCACGCTGAAAGACCTCTGATAACCTCTATTTGGGTCTGCCCTTGGAAGGGATATGTTTCTATGTAAGGAATTGGACACGTCTTACTGGGCACAATTTCACTGTCAGCAAATCAGATAACGGCGGTCTGGCACCCAGCAATAGAAACCTTTCAAGTGTAGATGTTGAAAATGTTTCAATACAGGCCATGAATGATACCTATGGCCAGACTATAGGAAACCTAAACCGGCATTTCGCTTTTGTTTGCTTTCCAAAATACACTGCACCCAGATTTATGCTAGTAAACACCATAAACCTCATACATGCATTGGTTCCCGGTGCTCAGGTGATCCCAGAGCAACAGAGTTGAAGGTCAAACTATGGCAATAATATGTTCCTGTGAAAGGGAGACTGGAAGAGTATTAACATACCTTGGAAACAAAATGCAAAAAAAGTGACAAAGGTCATGTTCAGTGCGATCTCCTATATCGGTATTCGGTGAGTGAGGTTAGGCACCCTTCAATAGAAACCTTAGGATGTGTAGATATTAAAATATATGGTTGTTTTGTGTTTTCATACCGTCCAGGATTAAGGGTAATCCATGACCAGGTACCCTAAATCAGCATTTTGCTTGCAGCTGCTTCCCAGTTTTCAAAAGTACACCCTTAGAAAAAACTCATACAAAGTGTTCTACTGGCCTGGTGTGGGCTGCACCAGTAGATTCCTTAGGTCATACAGAATCAGAAAATATATAGTTTATATACTTTCCATATAGCTATGAGTTTGATATGTCATCAAATGAAAATTGTACCATGAACAGTGATTCTGCCACAGTTTTGTGATCTGTGCTAATATTATATAATTGATTCTGCTGACTGCATTCCTGGGGGAAAACCCACATATTTGGTATTGCTGGACTCCAGACATTCATGGCAAGATGTCCTTAGCGTTCTGAGGTTTGTTTGTCCTTGTGAGAATTGCAACAAATTGTTGAGCAGATGTATTACAAAAATGAAAATATTTCCATATTTTTATTATATGCTGTCTTTAATGAGAAATCGATGCATGGTTTGCACCAATACATAGCCCTGAATGTGTAGGATTTTTTTGGGGTAGTTTTTGAATTTGTGCACTGAGAACAAGGAGGTATGTGTTCTTGGACAACCTAATTCCAGCCTTTTAATTTATTATTGTTTAAAGCTTTGTCACGGGTGTGCAGACATGTCATGATGGTGTTAATAATAAGCCTCCTGCTTCACTGGTTTGTTTGTGTGTAGCTTATCCACACCCAACAGTGTTTTATGAACATGAAACAGCTATAGAATGTGATTGCATAAACAAGGCAGAAATTAAATGGACATATGGGTAGGCATTTCCTGGAAAATTATTGCTTTCTTCAATAATATGAAATCAAGGTGGTTATTCATACATCTTTAATGTCTCATTAGCATGTTTCTGCCTCAGGCTACCCATTAGTATCATTCTATTCAGTCCTCCAGAACTGAGTTCCTTGTTTCCATCATACCTATTGAATGTCAGTTGTGTATGTATATTGTATGCATTAAGTGCTGGAGTTAGTTGGACTTTACGTTTGTGTACAAGATGGTGGTTTTCATTATGCCGGATTGGTGTTGTCCTTACAGACTTGCTTCTCCGCATCTACATACCTTGTTAACCCACATCCCTCAAAACGAAATGTGCTAAGGTGCAAGAACAAGAAAGCTACCCCCATTAATCTGTGAACTGGAAGGTTTTCCCTGCCAGAGTGTTACTTATGTTTTGCCTGCCTGTGACCAACATCACCTGAAAATGGCTCTCCAGGCTGAACCAGTTTTAATCCACCTAAGGGAAACCTGTGATTTGGGCTCCAAGAGCGAAAAAAATGTTCCCTCCGGATTAGGGTAGCACCTGGACCTTGAAAACATGCTTTATCCCTTCAACCATTCCTGTTGACTAGAGGACAAGTACTGACCTTGTTCACTTTTTCTCTCATCCCAGAAGTCTCCCTATGCACCAACCAGGAGAATGATCACTGTATCGTTGCCTCTTTTTTGTTGCTGGTTTTGTGCAGAGGGCGAACTTCTTGACAGTTAAAGATGTGGACTTGTAGAAGAAGTGACTTGTTATGCGGAAAAGAGCTGAAGCCCAAGTCACTGGAAGGGCATGCGTGGTGAACATCTCGACTGACTCACTGCCTAGGAGCTATGAGTTTGCCTCACCCAGTTGTCCTGAAAAAGCACAGCATCTAGGTTGAGGCTGGTCCATTCTCTTCACAACAGAGAATGTTGATTTGTCAAAAGCACATTTTGCCGCTCCCAGAGATCTTTAGATCTAGACTTTGCTCACTGGCTCCTTTTTCAATGGCTGGAGATGCCGTTTTGGCTCTGGAACAATTGAAACCTATTTCATAGCTACTCCTGTTTTGCTGGCATCTCCACCTTCTGACCGGTAGCTGGTAGTCTGCCTTGGATTCGAAGGGTCAGGTGTATGTTTAAAAAAAAAAAAAAAAAAACCTTGTAAAATTCTGTTTCTCGTACCTTAAATAACTTTTCTCCCAACTTCACCAGAGTATCAAGTTCCTTCCAAAGACTCATGTTGAAATAGAAAGCTAGTGCCACAGAATGGTGATCTGTCCAGACGTTTTGATGTACTTTTAGTTTTTAGTGTCTATTCTGTTTTGTATTTCTGAATGTATATTACGTAACTATAATAAAGGTATGTTCTTTTCTGAAGTAAACCACTGCCTAGACGTTAAAGTTATTAAGTTAGCTAAAATTGATTATGCCATGACTTTGCAGACTCCTGTCAAATAGTGTTGATCTTACAAAATTGCAAGTTTTTTCTTCAAGGGAATGCTTTCAATTTTGAGGTGATTAATGATGCCTCCCCTGAAACTCCTGTTGCATTAGGAAATACTCTACCTCATCATCTTTTTTCTATCGGGTTTGGATATGTTGAGTATTTTCTCATAGCTATGCATCAACAGATTTTTGAGCCAAAGATTGTTGCTGTGGCATCGAGCACAGCTACTGACAGACTGAAAAGTGATTGCGCTGAAAAGTCTGACACCAGGTTGTTTGAGAATGACTGGTGTGGGGGGGGGGGGAGGAGTGTATGGAAAATGTTCCTTTCAAATGTTGCTGTGCTTGAAATAGCAAGTTCCTGTGGTCGCACAGTCTACTGAAGGATTGTGATGAGTCTAATCTGCATGCTATGCCCTCTATTGCAAAAAGACCCAAAAAAATCTAGACTTTGGAAGAGTTTTGACACCATGGTGACCCGGCCTATCCCACTTTGCTTGAGTCTGGCTCGAAGATCTCAAGGTCCTTAGCCTCTACGCATAAACAGGAGGAGATTGAGGTCCATCCACAAATGATATGGCACTGTACAAATTACATATACCTGGATATATGCCATATTGTTGCCAAACTTCCGCTTCACACAAACCCCTAATCATGGCTTTCCCGATCATACCTAGAAGAAAGAAAACCACCAGTGACACTCCATTATCTCCACCACCTCCATGCATTTGTTTGCATTTACACTGATACTGAGGTTTCTGCTGAACCACTGCCTCCATATCAATATGCAGGTACATGAGAGCATGATGTTTACGTGTGACAGAATCATAGAGTAGACATGCTGGATGACCAACTTCCAGAGCCATACCCAGTGAAAGCCTCCCTACCAGACAACTGCATATTTGCAGTAATAGTGGGTTCTTCACAGCAACACAATGCCACAGTGCAAACAAAGGAGAATGGGAAGGATCACCTCTTCCTCAAGACACTTGTAAAGATTTGATCAGTATTAACCAATTTCAAATACTCTTAAATGCAATGGTAGTTGCACAACAGTTGGAGAGAAAATTCAAACCCATGCTTCAGGAGCCTTTTTTCATCCACCCCTTATTCCCCCACCCAAGCCCACCCCCGTTCAAGTAGATTAATTACTGATGGATTGAAAAGATACAGACCTGGTAAAACCCATGGTTTTGCAGCGTGAATCCTCTTCTGGATTCACATGCTGTGCATCATTCCGCCATCTAGTGGTTGGGTCCGGAATTCTTTTTTTTTTTCTTTTCTTTTTTTTCCCTCTTGTATTGGTCGCTGTCTACCACCATTTGGTGCCAGGTACGTCCCCTGTGTGACGTCAGACGGTATCCTGGAGGTCGACGTGCGTGGTGGCCATCTTTAGATTCTTTTTTCCGCCATTGGGTCTGGAAGCAAGACGGGAAGCTCCGAAGTAAGTTTTCGTTTTTCCCGAAAAAACTTCAAAAGAAGATTATCATCGAAGAAAAATCGATCAACCGACGCCGTAGCCGAAGGCAGGAGCAGAGCGTCCGTTTGAACACCAGAGGACCACTCCGGTCCACAAATGACGAGGTAGGGGTCATGGAGAATACCCCTTTCAAATTCTATCCCAAGTTCCACCACAAATACGCACAACGCAACCCACACGACGTGTGCAACCTTTGCCTGCCCGAAGATCATGAAGACAAGGACTGTGAGGCCTGCGCAGAGTTCCTGCCGAAGACGCTCAAGACACGCCGAAACCAAAGACAGGCCCCCTACACCACAATGTCGCAGTCGACGAAGAAACCTTCCATGAGGGACCTGGGTTTCTCTATCGATGAAGAAGAGCAGGGAGCTCCAGCAGAATCGACACACAAAGGATCGGACGTCGAAATCCTAGAAAAGGACTCTGAAAAGATCCACGCCGAAAAGAAGGCGAGAGAGTCCAAAAAGAAGACGGAGAAGGTAAGACATAAAGATCTGTCGGAACCGAAGGGCCACGAACATAAGGCGCCCAAGGCAGCCAGACGCCGAGCAAAAAGGCGATCGAGGGTTAGCCGCGATCAAAAGAACCCCACGGAACCCATCCGAAGGTTACCGAAGAGGGAAAATCGCAGAAGGCACCGAAGCCAAGTGTCGACATCGAACCCGCAAAAAAGGGCACAACATCGCCAAAGACTAACGTCGACGCCGGAAAAAAAATGGTCCCCGGCCTCCGACGCCGAGAGGGCCCTCGAGGTCAAAAGGAGAAGACTTGAGGAGGAAATGGCTACGCTCTTACAAAAGAAAAAGGAATTCGACGCCTCATTAAATGATTTTCAAATCTCTAAGACACCGGCTGCCGAACCGGAAAACGTCGACGCAGAAGAGGCTGAAGACGCCGAGGGGGAGAAAGAAGGTATCTTCAAGTCCCCACCAACACCAGAACCTCAAGGCAAAAATCTCGAGGAATACGGAGATGTACCGGAGTAAGAGAAACTCAGAAACCTTCGAGGATACATGGAACGATCTCGACACCGAGAGTCCAGAGGAAGAGATCTGCAGCTACCGTTCGAAAGCATCACCCCCAGATGACATTGCTTTCTATAATGAAAATGTAAAAAGGGCAGCAAACCAATTTGGTGTTCCCTTAGAGGAAGAAAAGGGGGACACGTTTCCTACTGGAAACCCTAGCACCTGCAACAAAGGGGACACAATATCTACCCATGTTGCCAAGTATCCTGGATCAAGGCAAAGAAGCCTTTAAAGAGCCAGCCTCAAACAAAGGGGTAACTCCCAGAGTGAAGAAAAAATATAAGCCCTCTTCAAAGGACCCAAAATACATACAGGGAAGTACTATACCTGACTCCATCATTGTAACCACAGCCAGGAGGAGAGCAAATGCGGTCTCCAACACAGGACCTCCACCAGAGAAAGAAAGTAAGAGGATGGATATGGTGGGGAGAAGGATGGAAAAAGAAGCTGCAACGCAGTGGCGCATTGCCAATGCAAATGCCCTGTTAAACAGATATGGCCACCAACAGTGGGATGAAATAGAAGAGTTGCTGAACAAACTCCCTGAGGAGGACAAGATAAGGGCAAGATCTATTGTCCAAGAAGGTAAAAATGTGCCTAAAGTCAGCCCTAGATGCAGCAGATACCGCAAGCAGGCAAATGTGCACAGGAACCATCCTCAGAAGGCATGCCTGGCTCAGAATTTCTGGATTTAAACAAGAAGTTCAGACATCAATCATCAAGAGACCATTTAACGGGGAAGCTCTGTTTGGCAAGGAAGTGGGTGAGTCCCTTCAGGAGATTAAAAATGACAATGAAACGGCAAGGGCAATGGGGGCCCTACAACAAAGAGGTTCTTTTAAAAGAGGAGGCTTCTCTAACCGAAAAACCACTAGAGGCAGCTTTGGCCAAGGACAGCAGATGCCACAACAGTCTCAGGGACAGAACCCAAACCAACAGATGGGTCAACAGTCTAGCTACCAAGGCTGGCAACAACAGCAAAAGCAGCCCTTTCGAGAAAGAGGTAATGGCAGAGGAATAGGCCAATCCTCAAGAGAAAATGGCTCTAACTGACTTAGTCATGGAAAAGAACCCACACAAGACACCAGTGGGGGGAGGGGAGGAAGAATATCCTTTTCCACTGACAATGGAAAAGGATCACAACAGACAAGTGGATATTCAATTTGGTACAATACGGATATTGCATAGAGCTAACAAAGACACCACCTGCAAATCCACCCAAAACAAGGAAATTAAACAAATCAGAACAAACACTGCTAAACGCAGAAATCAAAGAACTATACCTAAAACAGGCAATAGAAAAGGTACCAAAACAAGAATGGCACAAAAGAAACTACTCACTATACTTCCTGGTACCCAAACAAGATCAGACCCTAAGGCCAATCATGGACTTAAGATTCATAAACAAGTTTATACTAACACAACACTTCAAAATGTGTACCCTTCAAGAAATAATCCCACAGATTTAAAAGGGGGATTATCTAGCAACAATAGACCTCAAGGACGCCTACTTACATATCCCTATGAACAAAAGACACCGAAAGTACCTGAGATTCCTACACAACGGAACACACTACCAATTCAGGGTACTCCAGTTCGGCATAAAATCAGCTCCACGAGTGTTCACAAAGTGTTTAGCCGCAGTGGCGGCCCTCCTGAGAAGAGAGAGAATCCACATCTACCCCTATCTAGACGTTTGGCTAATAAGGGGACGCACAAAACAAACATGCCACAATCATGTTCAAAAAACAATTCAAACGCTACAAAGCCTGGGTTTCTCAATAAACCACAAAAAATCATCTACAAAACCAGAAAAAGAAAAAACCTTCCTGGGAGCAAGACTGAACACGGCAAACGCCAAGGCTTATCCCACACAAACCAGGATACAAGCTATCCAGCACGAAGCAGCCCTCTACCAGAAGGGACAGTCTCTGACAGTGAGGAAAGTAATGAAACTCATGGGCATGATGGCATCATGTATCCCACTCATCCCTCACGCTCGCCTACACATGCGCCCATTCCAAGAATGGCTCACCAACAGCTGGTCGCAAGCCACAGGAAATTGGGAGGATCTAGTGGTTGTTACACAAAGGGTGCAAGCAGAGATACAATGGTGGGCATCCAACAACATAACACGGGAGACCTTTCAGGGACCCAACTCCATCTGTGACAGTCACCATGGATGCATCCCTCAACGGTTGGGGGACACATCTCAACCAGCTGAAAGTTTATGGTCAGTGGAGCGAACAGGACTCCACGAAGCACATCAACGTTTTGGAAATAAACTGTTTTTCTGGCATTCAAGGCATTCCAGAAACATATTCAGGGGAAAACCATCTTAATACAAACAGACAATACAACTACAATGTTCTACCTGAACAAACAGGTTGGAACAAAGTCCTTTCCCCTAAGCAAACTGGCACAGGAAATCTGGCATTGGGCAATACCCCAACAAATCAATCTACAGACAGTACATCTACCAGGGGTAGACAACATCACAGCGGGCCAACTGAGCAGACAAACAACTGCTCCCACGAATGGGAGTTGAAACAGACAACAGTACAATATCTATTTAACATCTGGGGGACAACAGTGTTGGACCTGTTTGCAACAATGCAGAACAAGAAATGACAATGCTTTGCATCAAGGTTTCCACACCACCTGTCAAAGGGAAATGCGCTTTCACTCAATTGGTCTCAGACATTTGTTTATGCTTTTCCACCAATACCCTTGATGAAAAAAGTGCTTCAAAAAGCAAAGGAACCAGGAACAAACATGATTCTCATTGGCCAAGGCAAACATGGTACTCAACTCTCCTAGAACTATCCAAAGGGGAAATGGTCAGGATCAAAGCAGAAAAATATCTGTTGAAAATGCAGCAGGGACAGATTTTTCACCCGGAACCAGCAACGCTACAACTAGCAGCCTGGCGCCTGAATACATAGAATTTGGGAATCTCAATCTACCGCTAAGAACCATGGAAATTCTAAAAGAAGCAAGAAAACAGTCAACAAGAAAATGCTATACAGCAAAATGGAAGCGATATACCACATGGTGCACCGCTAACAACAACACTAATTCAATCAATACACAAGAAACGGTTATTGCATATCTTACTTACCTCTTGGACAGCAACATCAACTTTTCCAGCCTTAAAGTGCACCTTGCTGCCATAGTGGCATACACAAGAGGAAAATCATGCAAAAGCTTTTTTACAAGACCAGTCATCAAAAGGTTCTTAGAAGGAGCAAAAAGAATAGCTCCACCAAGAGCGGCTCCTGTACCAACATGGAGTTTAAATACAGTACTTTCTCAACTGATGACAAAGCCCTTTGAACCCATGCATACAGCGGACCTCAAGCATATTACTATAAAGACAGCCTTTCTCATTGCGATAACATCACTACGAAGAGTAAGTGAACTGCAAGCTTTAACAATACAAGAACATTACTTACAAATCCACAAGGATAAAGTAATCCTAAAAACTAACCCACAGTTTTTGCCAAAAGTAGTATCTAAGTATTACTTAAATCAAAACATTCTTCTGCCAGGTTTCCTCCAGAACCCAAAAACTTTGGCAGAAAGAAGCCTCCGTACCCTGGATGTAAGGAGGGCTTTACTGTATTATTTGCAGAAAACAGAACATATCAGGAAAACAAAGCAATTGTTTGTTGCTTACGCACATACCAACACAGGATCAGCTGTCACAAAAGCAACTATTGCAAGATGGATAGTACAAGCTATCCAGTTATGTTATTCCAATGCCAAAAAGGAACTAACAATGCAACCAACAGCTCACTCCACTAGAAAGAAAGGAGCAACTCTGGCATTTATGGCCAATGTACCCATTGATTCCATCTGCGCAGCAGCAACATGGGCATCACCACACACCTTTACGAAGCATTATTGTGTGGACATACAAATGAACAAGGAAGCTCAAATTGGACAAAGGGTGCTCCAACACCTGTTTGCAAGGTCTTCCTTTCACCACAGCCTCCCAGACACGGGAGAAACCGCTACATAATCTGATGCACAGCATGTGAATCCAGAAAAGGATTCACGCTGCAAAACGAAATGGTTACTTACCAGTAGGAGTAGTTTTGCAGGTTGAAGAATTTTCTGGATTCACATGCGACCCACCCGGCCTCCCCTACAAGGAAAACAAACGGGTGGGGAAACAAAAGACTACATCAGTATTGTTCAAAACCATCTCAAGGATTACAAAACATAATCAAAACAGAAAAAAGAATCCGAAGATGGCCACCACGCACGTCGACCTCCAGGATACCGTCTGACGTCACAGGGGACGTACCTGGCACCAAATGGTGGTCTACAGCGACCAAAACAAGAGGGGGAAAAAAAAAAGACAATTCCGGACCCAACCACTAGATGGCGGAATGATGCACAGCATTTGAATCCAGAAAATTCTTCAAGCTGCAAAACTACTCCTACTGGTAAGTAACTATTTCGTTGTTCTTCTGCACCAACCAGAAGTAATCTTTTAGCTGTCCACAAATGCGTCGTGCTTCAAAAGGCAGTGACTTGTTCGAGGCAACCATATCGACTACAACACTCCTTAAAGTCAGAGTAGCAATTGAAATGTGGTGCTCAGGATTCATTCCAGGGTACTGGCTGTGCCAAATCCAAAGATGTCAAAGGAAGAAATGCTGCTGCAAAACTGACTCTCTAAACATTTTGCCCGATTTACCTCCCACAAAGGGAGAGCATAACCTCCGATCAAAAGCTGTTATCCAGTACTGCTCATAGTTCTGGTTTAAAATCTGTAACTCACCACGTTTACGCTCATAAAGGACACAGTGAGTTGGTCGTAAATGCAAGGGTGCACACACACCCGTTACAATAATGACTTGCTAGACAGTGGTCATTAGTGATTGAGGGCATCCATTGTTATTGGAGCTCAGTGTTCAGCACAAATGCCGGTGGTGGAACAAGACTTAACTTGTAACTGGGCAGATTGTTTCTCGACCGACAGCCGCAGATTGTCATAAAGTACATCCTTTATTAGGTGGAAAGGGGGAGGGTGGAGGAAGCATGCGCAACCTCCTCATTCAGTGCTTCCCACACCAAAGCCTCCTTCACATCAATGTGCTGGTGCTCAAGTTAGTTAAGTCCACTTTCTAAGCATTCCAGAACCAAACTTCGCAAAAAGGTGGTGCTAATTTGAATAAACATTATGACCTCCATCTACTATACACAAAACTAGAAGAGTACACAGTTGCTACAGCGAGAGTAATTTGCTATTTGTCACTCAGCCGTCACATCGATCTTCTAGCGGAGTACTTGCTGGGATTGAGCACCAACTTTGCTGATCTTCTCAGCTGGAGTCATCCGCAAACACACAAATAGGAGATCTACTACGAAGTTCTCAATGGATATTTTTACTGTTGGCTGACCCCAAAAGTAGACCTTAATTAAAAATAGGAGGAGATAGGTCAACTCTGGATCCCCTAGCACTTCTTAGTTTGTTTAAAACTATTGGTTTAGTTTAAACAGATTATTAATCCAGCAGTAGATTCTGATACTGAATCTTATATTAATCAAGCACAGTTTCATTCAGAAAAAGAACTGCTATTTAAAATGCAGTAAGAAAAACACCAAGCTATCAAGATACCAACACATGTTTCACGACGATTGTATAGTTTCTTCTTCAGGACATTAGGAGTCCATTATGACATTCTGTCAAACAGTTAAAGAATAAGGAATTCTAACAGGTGAATTGTGATCAACAACCGGTAGAAAAACATTTTGTAAAAGTTGCAAAAGATGTGAACCCCCAATCCTCCCCCACCCGCCCAACAAAATGTAATGCCTGCTCTAGTGGGGGTCGTGGGAGAAGGGGAAGAAATAAGTCCATACCATTTTGCAGAATAACTTTAAAATAACCATGAAAAGATGCATTTTGATTTTTGTTCAAATTCCTGCTGGTACCAGCTTTATCTGTAGCATAAGGTCAGTCAACTTCCTTGGAAGGTAGTTCAACTTGTTCCTTAGTTTTGGAAAAGAGAAGGGTGATTCTTCTGGTACCTCTATGAAAGTATACTCCACCTACAGTGCTAGTTACATATATAATACTTTTTACCAGAGCATAAGTGTAACACACAACAGCCTTCCCCAGCTTGACGGCAACTGTCGTTCTCATAACTTCTTGAAAATATGAATTGTAGGATTCCAGAACTCTGATACGAGGTTTCAGTACATCCCTGTACAAAAGCAAGACTAAAAGAAGGCCCAAATTGCACCTTTTCTCCGTCATAAAGGGAGAACTCTGACCAATTCTCTTTCAAAATAGTTAACAAATTGATTTGAAAACAGTTATATCTGAAAGAGACACGTTAGTGACAGATTCCTTACCTTAGAATATCCCCAGGCGTCAGGCTGGATCCGGAAAGTTTTTTGCGTAGCAGTACCCTTGCGCGTCTGTAGGCGGCGTCGTGCGGCTCCGCGTCAGTCGTCGGCGTCGTGATCGCCGGGATGACGTCGCGGGCAGTACTTGGGCGCCGCCCCTGCGCGCTGACGTCAGTTCTTCTTTTTCCGCGCCAGCAAGCGCAGATCCGGGAAGAGCAGTGCCCTGGTCATTTTTTGACCATACTTTTTGGTGAATTTTTTCACTGTTTTTCTCTATCAAGGTGTCGTAGGGATGCCCGGTTTCAAACGTTGCGGCGCCTGTGCTCGGATGATGTCCGTCACCGACCCGCATTGGGAGTGTCTCTGCTGCCTCGGCCGAGGCCACGACACGGAGTCTTGTACCGACTGCCAGGCCCTCAACCCGAAAGCTTTGCGAGAGCGGTCTCGAAAGCTCCTCGAGGCCCGGCATTCGGCTCCGCGGAAGCCCCAGTCGCGTGAGAGGTCCAGGGGTCGATCGCGGAGTCCACACCGGTCGTCGGCATCGAAGTCTTCTTCGTCCGGTTAGTCAAAACACAAGAAGTCCAAAAAGCATCATCGCTCTAGGACTTCGCCTCGCCGGTCTCGCGACTCGGCTGAGGCCCCTCCCGGCAACGTCCCTGCCCCCGCGGCCCCGGACATGCCTGTGGAGTCGCCCCCGCAATACCCGCCCTTACCGGGTTCGGGGGCGGATCCGGCCAAAGTGCAGGAATTCCGGTCGGCCATGGCCCGCCTCTTCGGGCCTCCAGGTCCCTCCGGTGCGCCTTCGGGCCCCGCGGGCCCTGATGGGGTTGCTCCGGCGTCGCCGACGGCTCCGGCCCCGGCGTCGCCCGTGCCTCGATCCCGGCTCCGGCTTCGGCCCCGGCCTCGATCCCGGCTCCACAACCCCCATCGACGCCGGTCGACCTAACGACACCTCCGCCGGCGCCGATGTCTCCGGTGCCGTTCTCGACGCCGCCTGGGGCTCCGAGCGGCGTCGTTCCCCAGTTCCTTCCGGCTCCGGACATGAACCCGGACCGACGTCGCTCGACGCCGGTTCCGGCGCCGATGAGACCTTGGGTCCCAAATGTCCCTCCTCCCCCTTATTTTGAACCTGAGGAGGACTGGGAGGGGTCTGATGACCCTCTGACACAACAGTGTCAGTACGATGAGGACTGGACAGAGGGTCTAGGGAATGCCAGTGGTCTAGATACTTCCCCTGACACTGGCATGCTGTCTCCTCCCGTAGCTACGGAGGAGGGAGCCAATTTTGCAATGGTGTTGCGTAGGGCGGCTGGATCCTTACATCTCCAACTCCCTGCTGTGGCGGTCAAGGTTAATCTCTTGACAGAGGTGCTTCAGCCGGCAGCCTCCTCTACGGAGACTGTGCTGCCGTTTAACGACGCCCTCACTGACGTTCTTTTGGGCGCCTGGTCCAAGCCCAACACAGGGGCTCCTGTGGATAGGAACGTGTCCCGATGCCATTGCCCAGCTCCGGGCGACCCCCTGTTTCTCTCTGTCCACCCCACCCCTGAGAGCTTGGTTGTCCAAGCCTCCGCTTCCCAAACCGCCTTCCCTACCGCCCCTCCGGATAGGGAATCCAAACGCCTGGATCAATTTGGGAAGAAGGGTTTTTCTTCCTCCAGTGCTGGCTTGCGGTCCATCAACACCGCTTGCCTTTTGGGCCGATATACCCACTCCTTGTGGGATTCGGTGGTGGATGTTTTGCCCCAGTGTTCTGAGGAGGTCCAGACACTGCTTTCCCGCGCCATTGCGGAAGGAAGGGATGCGGCCAAATATACAATTCGATGTGGCCTTGATACCGCCGACTCGCTGGGCAGGTCTATTGCAACGACGGTGGCGCTACGACGCCACGCATGGCTGAGAACCACTGGTTTTTCAGGGGATGTCCAGAATACTCTCATGGACATGCCCTTTGATGGAGTCTGTCTTTTTGGGTCCAAGGCAGACCATGCGTTGGAGCGCTTTAAGGACTCACGGGCTACTGCAAAGTCCCTGGGCCTTTCTGCTACACGCCCTCCGCTGACTTCTGCTTTTCGCCCCTATCGTGGCCACGGTAGGGGCGCCCCTTCACGTCAGCAGCCCAGCCACCGGCCCGCGCAGCAGGCGTCTTCGCGTGGCCGAGGACGTGGATTCCGCCGTGGCGGATCGGGCAACCAGCGTGCGGGTCAGGCCACCACCTCCAACCTGTCCGCGGCCTCCAAACCCTCCTAGTCCCTCCTTTCAGGTGCACAGCACGCCAGTAGGGGGCAGGGTCCGCCATCACCTTCCCCACTGGCGTGCCATCACCTCGGACAGGTGGGTCTTGGACATTGTCCGAAGGGGCTACTCCCTCCCCTTCGAGTCCACCCCCCAGCCATGCCACCTCAATTCCACCGCATGTCAGGGGATCACTTGGTACTTCTGCAGAAGGAAGTCACGGCCCTCTTGGCCAAGAGGGCCATCGAGCATGTTCCGACCCCAGAAGTAGGGCGTGGTTGCTACTCCCACTACTTCCTGGTGCCCAAAAAGGACAAGGAGGACATGCGTCCTATCTTGGACCTCCGGAACGTCAATCGCTTCCTCCGGAAGGAGAAGTTCAAGATGCTCACCCTAGCTCAGGTCTTGACTGCCCTCGACCCTGGAGACTGGTTGGTAGCGTTGGACTTGCAGGACGCATATTTCCACATTCCCGTCCTGCCGGCCCACTGGCGTTACCTTCGGTTCACGGTAGGCCTCGAGCATTTTCAGTTCACCGTGCTCCCCTTTGGCCTTACCAGTGCCCCTCGGGTGTTCACGAAAGTGATGGCGGTGGTCGCAGCTCATCTGCGCCGGGCAGGGGTTTCAGTCTTCCCCTACCTCGACGACTGGCTGCTGAAGGCGGGCTCGTCCCAGGCAGTCGTCTCCCACCTCCAGACTACGGCCGAACTCCTGCACTCGCTGGGGTTCTCCATCAATGTGCCGAAGTCGCATCTGATTCCTTCTCCACAGCTCCTTTTCATCGGAGCAGTTCTGGACACGACGCAGTTTCGGGCCTATCCTCCCGAACGGCGAGTCCGGGATATTCAGGCTATGATTCCGATCTTTCAGCCTTTATCCTGGGTTTCGGCACGGATGACCCTGAGGCTGCTGGGCCTCATGGCCTCCTGCATCCTGCTGGTCAATCATGCCAGATGGCATATGCGGGCTCTGCAGTGGGACCTAAAGTTCCAGTGGGCGCAGCACCAGGGCAACCTGTCCGATCACGTCCAGATCTCGGAGGGGACTGCAAAACAGTTGCAGTGGTGGCTCTCGAACCGGCAATGGGTCATGGGCAGATCCCTCTCCCTTCCCCAGCCAGAGCACACAGTTGTGACGGACGCGTCCCTTCTGGGATGGGGCGGTCACATGGGAGAGGCGGAGATCAGGGGCCTCTGGTCTCCGGCGGAGTCCCGGCTCCATATCAACATTCTGGAGCTCCGGGCGATCCGACTTGCACTCAAGGCATTCCTTCCCTCTGTCAAAGGGAAGGTAGTGCAGGTGTTCACAGACAACACCACCGCCATGTGGTACTGCAACAAACAAGGCGGGGTGGGGTCGTGGACCCTTTGTCAGGAGGCTCTGCGCCTCTGGACATGGCTGGAACATCAGGGCGTGTTCCTGATGGTTCAACACCTGGCAGGTTCCCTGAACGCCAGGGCGGACGAACTCAGCCGCAGGTGCATGATGGATCACGAATGGCGTCTTCACTCGGAAGTGGCGCAAGGACTCTTTCTACAGTGGGGAGAGCCTTGGTTAGATCTATTCGCCACCGAAGAGAACGCGCAATGTCATCAGTTCTGCGCGTTGGAATTTCCAAGGCGGCACTCGCTCGGCGACGCTTTTCGTCACGAGTGGAGTTGCGGTCTATTGTACGCCTTTCCGCCTATACCACTTCTACCCAGAGTGTTGAAGAAGATTCGGCACGACCGGGCCGACGTCATTCTTGTGGCTCCGGACTGGGCTCGAAGAGTTTGGTATCCCGAGCTAGTCAATATGAGCGTAGATCCCCCGATCCGTCTGCCTCTTCGGGAGGATCTTCTGTCGCAGCAGCAGGGGACGGTCCTCCACCCGAACCTGTCCAGTCTACACCTGCTTGCGTGGAGATTGAGCGGCGGCAGTTGATTCCTTTCGACTTGCCTCCCGAAGTTTGTGATGTGATTCTGGCAGCCAGGCGTCCCTCCACAAAGGTGGTATACGCCTGCAGGTCGAACAAATTTGTGGCATGGTGCACAGCAAAGGCTGTGAATCCCCTTTCTGCCCCTCTTTGAGGTCCTTCTGTTCCTTCTCTCTCTGGCCCAACAGGGTTCTGCCCTGGGTACCATCAAGGGTTATCTTTGTGCTATCTCGGCCTTCCTCAGGCTCCCTGATCAGCCCTCCCTTTTCGAGTCCCCTGTTGTTAACAGGTTCTTAAAAGGCATTACTCACCTTTTCCCTCCTGTTCCGTTTGTAATGCCTCAGTGGGACTTGAACTTGGTTCTTACCTTTTAATGTGCGCTCCCTTTGAGCCTCTACATAACTGTCCTCTTCGTCTTCTGACTCTGAAGACAGCCTTTCTGGTGGCCATCACCTCCGCTCGGCGGGTGAGTGAGCTCCAGGCTCTATCTTGCAAACCTCCCTTTCTGTCTGTTCATCCAGACAAGGTTGTTCTTCGGACGCGTCCGTCCTTCTTGCCAAAGGTGGTTACTGCTTTCCACATTGGGCAGACCATCACTTTGCCCACCTTCTTTCCGCCTCCGCATCCTTCCAGAGAGGAAGAGAGGCTCCACCGTCTGGACCCAAAACGTGCGCTCTCCTTCTATATTGACCGCACAAAACACTTCCGGGTGGATGACCAGCTCTTTGTTGGCTACGTGGGCGCCAAAAAGGTCGGGCGGTGCACAAGAGGACCATCTCCCGCTGGGTTACCTTGTGCATCAAGACCTGCTATTCTTTGGCTAAAAAGGAGCCTCGTGTTGGGCTGCGTGCCCATTCCACCAGGGCAACGGCTGCTACCACGGCTTTGGGCCGCGGTGTTCCGCTGCGGGATATCTGTCAGGCAGCTACGTGGGCCTCGCTGCACACGTTTACAAAGCATTACTGCCTTGACAGTCAGGTCCGGAGGGACGGCTTCTTTGGCCGTTCTGTCCTCCAGGACTTCCTTGTCTGATCTTTGTTCGCAGACCCGCCACCGGGGTTGGTATTGCTGGGGTATCTATTCTAAGGTAAGGAATCTGTCACTAACGTGTCTCTTTCAGATGCACAAGTTACTAACTTGTGTAACGATATATCTGTAAGAGACAGTAGTTAGTGACAGATTCCTTACCGCCCACCCATCCTCCCCGTTCTGCGAACTGATTTCTAGGGTTAAGGACATCCCTTTCAGGGCCCTAGTATTTTTCAGACACCTATGTCAGCTTCTTGCATGGCTCTGCGTTCCTGGCGCGGAAAGTCGTGTACAGAACTGACGTCAGCGCGCAGGGGCGGCGCCTAAGTACTGCCCGCGACGTCATCCCGGCGATCACGACGCCGACGACGGACGCGGAGCCGCACGACGCCGCCTACCGACGCGCAAGGGTACTGCTACGCAAAAAACTTTCCGGATCCAGCCTGACGCCTGGGGATATTCTAAGGTAAGGAATCTGTCACTAACTACTGTCTCTTACAGATATATCGTTACACAAGTTAGTAACTTGTGCCTCTGCACCACCACATTTTTCATCCAACTTGTGTAAGGGATATGGGTGTGTCACTGATTTGCTATGCACTTACTTCAACATGGTGCTTTTAAGAAAGCATCAGATGCTCGCATCATGGTGGGGAATACTTATTATGAATTCAGAGTTCTACCAATTTACCGAAGGCTCTGCATTGCACTGCATCCCTTTCCAAATGCATACTTGTTTTGATGACTGACCTCCTGGGGATAATGACACCCTACTTGGATTAGCAAAAAGTTCAGATGGCTGCTTGTAGGAAAGTGGCCCTATATATACTGCACCAAAGTAAGGTACAGTGTGTATAGGGTCCACAGTTCCCCAATGGTAAGGCAGAGGCTAAAGCTAGATATAACCTTACTCTCTAAAGTGGTAGCTTGGTCGAGCAGTAAGGCAGTATCAGAGGACAGTGTAAAGCATTTGTTGTACACACTCAATCAGCAATTGAAGTCACACACTCAAGAACTGAACTCCAGGCCAATTGTTTTGTATATAAAAATATACTGTTTTATTTTAGAACCAAGGAAGCTTGATGCAGGTAAGCATGTAAAATACTTTTCAATTACAGATTACTGTGATAGATACTTTTTCAAAGACAGTTGTACTTTGCACTTTTTAGTGTTTTACAGAAGCTGTAAAAATATAGCACAATTGCAGAAAACTCAATACATTGATTTCAATGGACTGTTTCAGGTAAAATGCATTTAAATTACTTTTGGATTACTTTTTATAACACAGTATTGGATCAGGGATTCAGCACTGGGGGAGGACCTGAAAACAGTTAAGTAAAATCGTTTTGGTTAAACGTATGATTTTTAAGCAATAATATACTGTTTTAAAAGTGAGCACTTCGAAATATTTTCCCACAGAATCACCAATGTTATCCTATGGAAGGAATGACAAATTACAGGTAAAGTACGTTGCGATTATTTTTACAACTTAAGCAATGGATCATGGATTCATCACTGGGACAGTACCTGCAAACAGTTGGAAAAATTCGGATTAGTGATTCGTGCGATTTTTAAGAAATTTCCTTAGATTTGAAAAGTGGACACTTAGAAACTTTCCGGTAAAAATGTCTCAATGTTATTCAATGGCGAAAAACAAAGTATCGGTTTTGAAGGAGTTAATCGGTCTTGTTCGGATCAGTGCTGGAGTCTTTTCTCCAGCACTGGGGTCTCTCCTGGAATCAGGTGAGAATTTTCGAATTCGGAAATCGGACGATTTTTAAGGAATATTTCAAAGTTGCAAAACTCGACACTTAGAAGAATTTTCCAGTGAAACCAGTCAATGTTAGTCTATGAGAAAAATCGGATTATCGGTTTCAAGGTAAGTTTTCGGTCTGTTGAGTTAGGGTTCTGGGGTTAGACTCGGGGGTCTCCCAGGGTCAGTGATGCACTGTTTCTGCACCCTCAGCGGCACTCGGGCGGCCGGTTGCAGAGTGTTGAGGCCCAATGTTATCCTATGGAGGACAGGGGCACTCGGGTTGGTGGCTGCTGGCAAGCAGGCCACTGGGTTGTGGGAGCAGAGCTCCTAGGGTTAAGCTCAGGGCAAGTTGGGGACCAAGTTAGCACAAAAGGTGTACCCCCAGCGGCACTCGGGCGGCTGGGTGCAGGGTGCTGTTTTGAGGTCGGGTGCCCTGTTGTTTTCAATGGGATTTCTCCGGGACAAATAAGCACTGCAGGCTCGGGGACGAGGATCTTCCAGGAGCGACCACCACTTCGAGGGGTAAGTTGGGATGTTGAGGGATGGCTGGGCACCGCTGGTTTGGGCACACAAGGCCGTGGTGCGACGGGTGCAGGGGTGCTTTGGGATGTCGGATTTTCTTACCCGCTCTGGTAGGGGTGGTCCTCTGGATTGAGGCTGCAGGCGTCGTCAGGAGGCTTGAGGCAGGTCAGGGGTCGCCGGATTTCGGGTCAGGATCGTCGGGGGGACCTCCTCAGGGTATTTGCCCGCTCGGGCCGGGTTCGGCGTGTGCAGAGTGGGCTGGATTCGCGGTCCCGGGCTGGTGCCAGGGGTGCTGGTTTTGAACAAATCCGGTGTTCACGGGAGAAGCAGGCGGTTCAAGTGAAGGCAGGCAGGTCCTCCGGGGTTTGTGAGGTTGCTGGCTGCAGGACACACCGGGATTTCGCAGAAAGCAGGTTCGAGGGGAGACAGGCCGGTAGGGCTGGGGCCAAGTCAGTTGTTGTCTTCCTCTTGTTAGCAGGCTGCACGGCTGTTTGGTCCTTGTTCTTCTTTTCTTGTTGTCGTTGCTGGATCTGAGGAAGGAAGGTTCAGGGTGCCCCTAAATACTAACTTTAGGGGCGTTACAGGTAGGGCGAGGGCATGGACCAATGGGTCCCTGTCCTGGGGTGAGTACACCCCCTATCCTGCCACTCTCCAGTGGGAGGGGGGCAGGAGCCTAGCTCTGATTGGGTAGGGCTCCCCATTCTCAAAATGGCGAGAGCCCGGAGTTGTGCTTTACCTCGCCTCCCCCACCTGAGGGGTGGGGTTGGCGGAGGCTGGTACACCCCCTTCCCTTCCTTTGTTTTCCCCGCCGGTCTTCCCGCAAAAGTGGGGGTCAGAACCGGTGGGGGCCAGTTGCTGAGTACAGCAAGTGGCCTGGAGAAGCTCACAAAGGCGGCATGCCTTTGAAGCTTCCCCTGCCCATCCTGGGGGAGGAGACCTAGCACCTTGCCCAGGATGTGCATTGTTGCAGTCCCAGGAGAGCGGATGGCTCTCCACCCAGGGGTCCAGCAACATGTCTGCTGTGTGGCAGCCGGGGCAGCCCCTCAGACAAGACGTGGATTGTAGGTTAGGTTCAGGGGGCAACTCTAAGTTGCCCTCTGTCGTGCATTTTACATTAAATCCCACACTGGCATCAGTGTGGGTTTAATGTGCTGAGAAGTTTGATACCAAACTTCTCAGTCTTCAGTGCAGCCATTATGGTGCTGTGGAGTTCGTAATGACAACCTCCCAGCACCATATACTCTTAATGGCATCACTGCACTTACAGTGCCCAGGAATGGCCCTGGGTACTGTAGGGGCACAGGGCTCATGCACCTGTGCCCACACCACTGGCATGGTGCACCCAGCTAGAGGGGTGACTGAGGTATGCCAGGGCAGTGTGTTTGTGGGCATGGCACACAGGAAGGTGTGCCATGTCGACTCTGTTTAGTTCTGCACCAAGACACTGAGCCTGCAAAGGCACCCTTGTGTGTCAGGGTACAGGGCCTCTAAGGGTGGCACAATAAGTGCTGCAGCCCTTAGAGGCCTTCTCTGGTCACAGTGCCCTGGGTACCTAGGGTACCATTTACCAGGGGCTGACATGTGGCCAGAGATGCCAATTGGGTTTAGGCATCAATGCAGTTTTAGGGAAGGAACACAGGCCCTGGGTACCTGGTTGGCAGGAGCCCAGGGCACCCTCAGTCAAAGCACATCAGCAATTCAGCAAAAAGTGGGGGCATACCATGCAAGAAAGATGGCACTTTCTCACACTGCTTTGCTTTTGCATCTTCTGGGCCGACTCATAAATTTCCTGAGCACCACTGACCTTGACAACTGATCCATTTGGGCTATTCATAATGTAAGAGGAAGTGTATCCTTTTGAGGAGACTCTCTTCGCGTCAACTGCTTCAAATATTTTGCTCCAGTCTTAAAGCCATTGCACATCCAGTATACTCTGCCTGGTTCCACTGTGATTCATTTTTCATACTGCATATGAGCTCCACAAGCATTTCTCAACAACCTTTGAATTATCAGAAGCACATTGGACCGCAACCTGAAAGGACAGGCTGCAGCAGTTCAAACCTACCATTCAGTCATTTCTCTGGTGTTGCAGTTCTCAAAATGTGACTGAATTTGCTTTTCACAAGCGGGTGCCATCTCAGTGATGATTGATGTCACTGACCTGTTTAGGTGCACAAATGGTGAGGCCCTCTTCAGATTCAGGGCCCTGGATAAGCCAGTAAACCATACCATAAACATTTTTGAATGCTGTGCAATGCATCTTGCACTGAATTCATCGAGCCTTTCACAAGCAACCATAGATCTGGTGCAAGCATACAGCACTGCGGCTGTACTTCACCTGAATATTAAGGTAGGCTCCAGGTCCACAAATTTTTTGTTCGATGCTCAAACAATGTCATCAACTGATAATGATGAATTTGAAACTCACAGCTGTGCTTCTGTCAGGTGATCAAAGTGCCATGGTACCTTGCATGCTAAAGTAAACTATGTGAATGAGTTTGGCACGGCAACGTGTTGGTTTTATCTTATGGCCTGATACAGACTTCTTGGCAACAGCAAAGAACTGGACTGGGCTATGAAGAGCCTTGAACTAGGGTCCATTGGCAGTGCCAATTTAATTGAGTGATCACAAACTTCTATACACTTTCCCACTTATTTTTTATTTTTTTTGCAGAGTTTTATATAGCGCAAACTTGACCCGAATCGGGTATCAGAGCGCTTTACATAGCACCAGTTACGTTACATTAGGACACCTATTCATTTTTGTTAGGCACGGAGAGATTAAGTGATTTGCCCAGAATCACAGGATGTTCAGCGTCATTGCCGAGACTGGAACCCAGTTCCCTAGGTTCGAGGTCGGACGCCCTAGACGTTAGGCCAGCTCCTCTCCCCTAATTAGTACTTAATTTCATCCCAAACAAGCTTTTCACAGCAGTTTCTGGATGCAGGGTGTGCCTAAAATATATGGTTAGCACCCAGATCCCGCAGTGCTTAGTGTGCCCTCATTTGTCAAATTGGCTGTAAGATGTGCACTTGTGGCACATCTGCAGCCAGGCAATTCGCATGGTTTTGCACGGACATAAAGATTGTTGCATGATGTGGTCCTTACAGGAGCACACCTTATGTTGAAAGTCCGCTGTTCGTGGCTGATGGTTAAGTGCATTAGGTTTCAGTGCAACCTGAGAGGTTCAAGTATTGACTTAAGGCCAAACCCTGCGCCCAAAAGCAACTGCATGTGGCGGAAGGTTGTTTGTAGTAGTTTGAACCATGGGGACTGGTCATGGAGCATTGAACATGGTGCCTAGTGCAGATGCAGACAAGTAGATGACAGTTTGGTGTGTGATTGGTGCATGTAGAATGGGGCACCATACTGCGCCCTGTGGCACACAGTGGAGAGTCTTGGATGCAGGGTATATGGCAGAGTTTAATAGTAAAAATGTTTTTGAAAATAATCACAGGAAAAAAAGCTTTCTAAGGATCAGTTAAGGATGAATCTTGGAATCTTTTGGACTACATTAGCAGACAATGGTCTAAATGCAATGAAATTCTCTATTTTGATACCTGCGTAACCTTGTCTCTCACCTGCCATTTATTATTCATAACCTTGCACCTTGATTTTACCGGTGACAGCAAAAAGGCCATCATTGTTTTTTGGTGAAATATGCATTACTCCATCATTGACATTTCTTACGGTGCTGTGATGAAAGAAAGGCTGATTGCAGGGCGTGGACAATTACACTTCCATTCAAATAAGCCAGCAGGGCTTGTCTGCAGATTTTATGTAAAGTGCCTTTAAAAAAGCCAGTTAAAATTAAAAATGTGTCTTTTATATAATAGGTTGCTTACACTGACATTATTCAGTCCTTTTTAATTGGAAAAAGTAAAGAAAATGCGTAGCTTAGAAGCATAGGTGGTAACTTACGAGAACCACAATTTGGCAATATATTTAATGTGGTCAGCTTCCCTAGTATCCCGTCATGCCCTGTCACTTGCAGTTACTTAAATCCATTGTTGTTTTTCCTCTTTTGTGGCTCATATCAAAGGATTTCTGGACTCTTTGATTATCACCTTCTTTGAATGGGAATGTGTCGTTGATGCTACGAGCAAAACTTGCATAGCCTTGAGATGTTCATTTTGCTTAGAATCTGCATTTTTACTCGCTTTATTTGACATTCCTTCCTGTGGGGAAAAAAACAAACTTCACCTCCGTGAAGTGCTCTGTCTCTGGGGCAAAGAATGGAAAAATACCTGTGTCCAAGAGAGTGAGCGTTAGGACAACATTTTTTTGCAAGGCTCTGAATAAGCCCAGTCATATTTGTTTTATTTAGCTGTGTTCCTTGCTGCTTGAATGGGGCATACTGGCTGAAATTAAATTCTGTTCAAACTGAATTTTATTACTGGTGATAAGTCTAGATTTTGTTATCCTTCTCTTTGGCCTTCTCTTCGATTCTGGCTCTAAACCTCAAAACTGTAAAGAGCCTTATGGTAAAGATAGACTTCTCTCCCTCCAAATGGGCTGCCAAGTCTCCTCTGTATCCACTTGTGCCTTTATCATGTGAAAAAGTCTCCCTACTCTTTCGTACCTCTCCTTATATTGCTAACTTGCTATGGTTGACTGTTAATGGGTCAAGGTTGGATTACTGCAGTGGTGCCAGCCTAGCAGCAGATCACATGACAACCATGGCACTCTGCTTCAGTCGCTGGTTGCTTATGTTGAAATCCTTACTTTGGCTGCCAATACAAGCTCTTTTCTTTTTTCAAGTTTGTTGCATTTGTTCTTTTATAGCATTTGCTCCCACTTCATCACTAGCAGTCTAGTCTGATAAGTGCCCAGAAGATCTTTGGTCAGCTAAGCAGCTTATTTTATTGATACACCTTCCAAAAAAGCATCAGTGTGAGCACTTCCTTTTAGAAGAAGCTTTCTGGAATTCCCTGCAGCTCGCTCTCAGCTCTATTATGATCCTTTTATGTTTCAGAAAAGAGTTAAAAACCTTCCTATTTGAAAATGTCCTGCTTAAGATCCTGTCTAATGCAACAATACACAACATGTCTCTCATGGGTAGTAATGCACTCCATAAATTATCAATAACATAAGTTACTCTGTGCTGCCTTACCCTCATTCTGGATAGCCCTGTGTATTTCACCTAGGGTCCACTGTAATCGAGCAAGGGCAGTGAATTGTTTTCATTTTACTCTTTTCATTGACATCCCACGTGGGCACTTATGTCAGATGAACCTCTAATGTACCTGTTTTTACGTGGGAGGGCT
The DNA here is from genome assembly GCA_963921515.1 of Calotriton arnoldi. NCBI lineage: Eukaryota > Metazoa > Chordata > Amphibia > Caudata > Salamandridae > Calotriton > Calotriton arnoldi. The sequence continues at coordinate 1,814,840 of CAWUFW010000638.1, forward strand.
GCTTTCTCACGTCAAAATATATAGTGGTGGTAATTACATAGAGCTTACAACCTTGTGAGGCACGGAAATGCTTTGTGGAGAGATCACGTTACCCTCTGGGATGCGTGCGGTATTAGAAATGTTAATATATAGATGAGAAATTACAGTTTGTCATACTGATTATCTTGGAAGTTACACACAGCAACCATTTGGAGGCACTGTTAAGCCTCCTAAAATGGAGTGATTTATGATATACAACCAGGGGTTCTCCTTGTGGCACCCCAAAAAGAGTGAGATTCACCCTGGAGCGACAGGGGATCTCTATTTTAGCTCTAAAAATGTGCTGCATGGCATTCACACAAACTACCGCGGGCAACCTATTGGAGGTACTATTAAACCTCATAAGAGGTGCTTTGTTTAACCAGAATCAACTGACTGTAATTCATTCAGGTCCTGTCCCTCAAAAACGAGTGCTTTATGGCATACACCAATGAGATCCACTTCTGATACTGATAATTCTTTTCACCAACTTTTGGAGATCTGTAAAAAGGCATCTCTTACAAACTGTTTTCTATGCTATGGGCTACTGATGATCTGTCATCTGGCTTAGATAGTCCAGATCATGCCACCCAGGAGCAAGAGAGAGACTATATATAGTGTCCCAAACCCCTAAGTACTGTTAGGCCACCTAATGCAATGCTTTGAGTCAACCAGGAGCAGACTGAACCGAACCAACGAGTAATGCCTGGAGTCCACCCAGGAGGGGCAGAAGGCTAACCCTGGTGACCATGAAGCAACTAGGGAATAATTGGAGTCTACTCAGAATGTTACAAAGCAGCCTGTAGAACTGGGCACTAAACATTCAATTGTGTTCAGTCTTGGCAAGAGAGTAGCTAAGCCAATATCCAATATTTCAGCGTGGGTGATAAGAAAACTAAATGGAGACTATGTTGATGAATTTTTTGTAAAGCATACATTTGGGTTAATCAACACGTGGGTGAACAAGAAGTTTAAGGGAGTGAAAAAAGGTCAGAGATTTTGGCCCTAACCCTAGGTTTTAATGGGCCCAAACAGGAAGAGTGCCTTGATGCCTAAAGAGAAGAGCTTAAGAAGAGGCAGTTGGTGGGAAGGGTTGGAGTGACCCTCTTAAGATGGTGACCAAGGGGGAGATCGATCCAGGGGTAGATGGCAGAGGGCATGGGGAGTAGTTCCAGGTCAGATGATGTGTACCTCAACCCTTCCAGATGAGCACACACAGGAAATAGGCTAACATTTCTGTGGAGATGCGAGCAAAATCAGAGTAGTACAGTAAAAAAAAAAAAAAAGCCTCCTTTCTTTGCCCAATCTGAGAAAGGGCCTCTTTTTGCATGGTTAGCCCCCACTTTTTGCCTGGTTTTGATGTGGTTTCAATTGTAATGCACAGGGTCCCTGCCAATCAGTTCCCCTGTGCCAGTGCTGCTTCTCTAAAACCAAATACCCAATTGGTACTTCTACCTCCTGTAAGTCCATAGTAAATGGTACCTTGGGTACCTAGGGCCTGGGAGCTGAAGAGGGTCCATTGGGACCATGCTACTGCCCTTGCAGCTTGCATGTCCCTGTGAGGGAAAAAAAAAAAAGACAAAGTCGAAATGGCACCCTGCCTGGGTGCCATGCCAGCCAGCAATGCCTGAAGACGTAGGTAAGTCACCCCTCTAGCAGTCCTCACAGCTCCAAGGCAGGATGCACTATACCACAGTTGAGGGCATATCTGCCTGAGCAGATATGCCACTACAATCTTGGGGTCTATTCCTTAATATTGTAAGTGCCAGGGAAGCCATAGAGAGTACATGGGCTGGAAACTCAACAACTCGAGTTCCACAGTGTGAGAAAGTGCCCTCTTTCTGCATGGTTGCCTCCACTTTTTGCTGGACTGCTGATGTGCTTTGACTGAGTGTGCCCTGGGCTCCTGCCAATCAGGTACCCAGGGCCTATGTTCTTTCCCTAAACCTGCATTGAAAACAAAACCCAGTTGGCATCTCTGGCCACAGGTCAGCCCCTGGTAAATGGTAACACAGGTACCCAGGGCACTGTGACCGGGGAAGACCTCGAAGGGCTGCAGCACGTATTGTGCCACCCTTAGAGTCCCTGTACCATTACACTCACTGCCTTTGCAGGCTGCGTGCCTTGGTGCAGAACAAAGTGAAGAGTCGACATGGCACACATCCCTGTGTGCCATGCCTATAACCCACTGCCCCGGCATAGATCAGTGACCCCTCTAGCTGGATGCCCTACACCAGTGGTGAGGGTACAGGTGCATGAGCCCTGTACTCCTACAGTGTCTAAGTCCATTCTTAGACGTAAGTGCAGTGCTGCCATTAAGAGTATATGGTGCCGGACGTTTGTCATTACGAACTCCACAGCACCATAATGGCTACACTGAAAACTGAGAAGTTTGGTATCAAACTTTTCAGCACATTAAACCCACACTGATGCCAGTGTGGGATTTAATGAAAAATGCACACAGAGGGCATCTTAGAGATGCCCCCTGAAAAACGACCTACCACTAGTGTCCAGGCTGAGTGGCTGCCTTCAGCTGCCACCACCAGACAAGTTTCTGGACCTCTGGGTCGAGAGCCTGCTGCTCTCGGGGGCCTGAAACAATGCACATCCTGGGATGAGGTGCCAAGACTCCTCCCCCAGGATGGGCAGGGTCCCTGAAGGGGAAGCTTCAAAGGCTTGCCGCCTTTGTGAGCTTCCCCAGGCCACTTGCTGCTTTCAGCAGCTGGTCCCCACTGGTTCTGACCCCCACTTTGGGCGGGAGAACCGGCGGTAAAAACAAGTGAGGAAGAGAGGTGTGCCCACCTCTACCAACCCCACCCCTCAGATGGGGGAGGCGAGGTGAAGCACAACTCTGTCCCCGCCATCTTGCAGATGGGGGGACCCAGCCAACCAGGGAAAGGCTTATGTCCCCCTCCCACTGGAGGGTGGCATAATAGGGGGCGTACCCACCCCAGGGAAGGGACCCATTGGTCCCAACCTTTATACCTACCTGTAACGCCCCTAAATCTAGTATTTAGGGGCACCCCTGAGCCTTGCCTTCTCAGACAAGAAACTACAAGAAGAAAAGAAGGACCGGACAGCAGTGCCGAAGCTAACAAGAGGAGGACGCCCACTGACTTGGCCCTAGCCCTACCGGCCTGTCCCCACCTCAAACCTGCTCCAGCGAAATCCCGGTGTGTCCTGCAGCCAGCAACCTCGAGAAACCCGGAGGACCTGCCTGCCTTAAATCCCAACGACTGTCTCCTGTGAACACCGGGTTTGTTAACAGATTCCAGCTCCGCAAGGATCCGTGGGTTTGCACCACTCTGCACCCCACGGCCCGTGTCTGAATGGCCCAACACCAAGTGGAGGTCTCCCTGGCGATCCTGACCCGAGATCCGTTGATCCCTGACCTGCCTCAAGCCTCCAGCCGACGCCTGCAGCTTCAAACCGGAAGGCCCCCCCCCCCAACCGCGACCAGGAGCTGGTAAGAAGATCCCACCTGAAAAGGCACCCCTGCACCCGACACCCCACGGCCTTGGGTGGCCCAACCGACGGTGCCTAACCAACATCCCAACTTACCTCTCCAAGTGGTGGTCGCATCCAGAAGACCTTCGTCCCCGAGCCTGCAGTGTGTTTGCAAACCGGAGACTCCCCATAGAAAGCTACAGGGCAACCGATGCCAAAACAGCACTCTGCACCCGGCTGCCCCAGTGCCACTGAGGGTGCATCTTTTGTGCTGGCCTAAACCCCCATTTGCCCTGAGCTTAAGTCTAGGAGCTTTGTTCCCACAACCCAGTGGCCTGCTTGTCAGCAGCCACCAACTGGAGGCCCCCTAACCCCTATTGGATAACATTGCGCTTCAGCACTCTGCACCCGTCCGCCCTAGTGCCGCTAAGGGTGTAACAAGAGTGCATCCTTGACCCTGGGGGACCCCTGAGTCTTCCCCCAGAATACCAACTCCCACAACAAAGTACCTACCTGTTAACCGGTAACACTATTTTCCTCCATAGGATAACATTGACTGACTGTTTTTCTATTAAAAGTTTCTAAGTGTGGAGTTGGAAAATCTAAGAAATCCTTTAAAACTGTAACTAAATAACCAAAACGCTTTTACTTACCTGTTTTCAGGAAATGTCCCAGTGCAGTATCCAGGTATACTGCACTGTGAAAGAACAGTAATCTGAAAAGTAACTTACATGATATTCTGCTAAAAATCCTATACAAAGTATATGTACTGTATTCTGAAAAGCATTGCATTATCAGTAACACTACTGTAATCAAATCAAAGAACATTTACAATTGCAATCCAAACTGTTACAACTGCATTACTACTGTAAAGTATTTATTGCCTACCTGCGCCAGGCTTGCTTGGTTCTAGAAAATAAAATAACTAAAAGAATATTTTTATACAAAAACAATTGGTCTGAAGTTCAGTCTTTGAGTGTGTGAATTAATTTGCTGACTGAGTGTGTACAACAAATGCTTAACACTGTCCTCTGATAAAGCATTACTGCTCGACCACACTACCACTAATAGAGAGTGAGGTGCTATCTACTTTACCTCTGCCTACCTTTTGGGTTCCACTGGACTCTGTGCACACTATACCTCACTTTGGTATAGTATATACAGAGCCAGCTTCCTACACACAGCACCATAATGGCTTCACTGAACACAGGAGTGTTTGGTATCCAACTACTGATACCAGTGTGGGGTTTATTGTACCATGTACCCAGAGGGCACCTCAGAGATGCCACCTGAAAACCTACCAACCCTGGAGTGGTCTCTGACAGTCCATAGGCAGCCAGCCACCACCAGACTTGTTTCTGGATCCCTGGGTAGAGAGCCCCGGCTCTCTGGGACCAGAAACAATGCACATCCTGGGCAGAGGTGTCACTTCCCCCATCCCTCCAAGGAGGAAAGCTTCAAAGGCCTGCTGCCTTTGTAATGCGACCCCAGCCTCTGCTGCTTGCAACAGTTGGCAGCCTCTGGTTTACCCCCCACTGTGGGCGGGACAACCAGCGGGAAAACTCAGAGAATAGGAGGTGTGCCCACCTTTGCCAACTCCACTCCTAAGGTGGGGAGGCGAGGTAAAGCACATCTTTCAGTCCCTGCCATCTTGAAGATGGGGAGACTCCTACCACATGAGTGGTATAATAGAGGGTGCAGTCAACCCCAGGTAAGATGCCCATTGGCCCTACCTACTACTCCCCTAATACACCTCCTAGATCTGCGACAACCTAAGAAGTAAGAAGACTACCCTGCAGAGAAGACTGAAGATGACTGCCTTGGCCCCAGCCCTACCTCCAGCTTCTGCGAACCAGCGACCTGTCTTGCAGCTAGCGACCTATGAAAACCCTGGGAGGACTGCTGTCTTCACAAAAGACTCCAATCTCCCATACATAGCGGGCCTGTCCGTAAGAAAATTGACTCCAAGGGCTCCGGATTTAGCTGGAACCATGACCCCTGCCCACTCTGCACTGACGGCCCGAGTCTAAGTGGCTCACCTGTGCAGTGAAGTCTCCCCAGTGATCCTTGTGTCCAGTGTTGGCTGACCAGTCCTGATTTCCATGGCGGAGCAGCCGACCGGCTCCGTTAAGAAAGCCCCTGACGTTGAAAGGCACCCCTGCACTCGAAGCCCCTGGGCCTTGGTGAGCTGAACGAAGGGTGCCCCTACGACCCCCTATATCTCTATTTAGCTCTGTTGTCATTAGCTCCCTCCTGCAACCTCTGGTGCCACGCATCACGGCCTGTTTGTCTAAAGAAGAATCCCCATCGAAAAGCATTGGGCGCCCAATGTCAAAATTGCACCCTGTACCCGTCCGCCCCGGTGCTGCTGGTGGTTTGTCTGGTGATGCTTTGTGCCCCCCCGGCCTAACCCAACCCCCAAAGCTTGGCCCCTGCAAGCAATGTGGCTCGCAGTCTCCATTGAAGAGCATTGGCCCAAACTCAGATTTTGACCTCTGCACCTGACCCTTGGCTCTTGCTGACTTTTGGGTCCCAAAACTGGATTTGTAAGTGCTTTACTTACCTGTTTAACTGCGATATTGTTCTCCCCATAGGATACCATTGAACTGTGCTGAAAAGGTTCGAAGTGTTGATTTTTCAAAGTGAAAAGTATTTCTGTTTAAAAACGTACTTACCTTATTCCAAAGATCTTGGTCTTAAAATATAATCAAACAAAGTATAATTTTCTAAAATTGGTCTGGATCTCCTTCTTGAGTCGTGTGGCCATTATTTATCACTGCTGTGCAATAAATGTCTTGCACTCCTCTGTGTTAGACCCAAGGCTGCTCGCCCACACTACCACTAATAGAGCACTTTGGGTTTTGCATTGAGCGAGTACACTTCTGGGGAACCCCTGGACTCCGTGCACAGTATAACCACCTAGTGGTAATTCCATATACAGAGCCAGCTTCCTACACCCAATCATTTTGCATCCAGGATGCCAATGTGTTACTTCGATCCACTCTAACCTGTAACATTTAAGACCCCTGGAAAAGCCAGCATATTTTCACTTAATGTGCAAGATCAGCTAAACACACAAATTAAATTTTCCTGTGTTATGGCCATCTCCCATATCTCCCATATCACCAGTTCTCCAGAAAGCAGGTAGATGCACTGAATCTGAGTCCTGTGGACACTGGAAGGGAAGCCAGTTAAAGCAGTAAATGGCATTAGCATAGCCAAAAGGTCTCAAGATTTAATGATTTTGGCTTTGTTAATGTGTGTTTATGTTGCATAAAGTAAGTGGGGGGAAAAAAAGGCAGCTGATGCTTAAGACGCATGGGCACGCACAAATACTGCCATGTGGAATTCCTTTTCTTTTAGTGGCTAAAAAGCGTTCATAGATGGTTGCCCATTTGTTTGCACACATGTAGTAGGCAGCAATCTTAAATCATATGCATCATAAAGAGCATTTAAAATGTCTGTGCCTGCGCATACATAGTTAAATTCACTGTTGCAAGATGGTGACCGCAATTTTAAAATGGTCAATTCTAAAATAAACTGTGTGGGATGTAACACAAAACAGGTGAGCAGCTTTGTAGCATTTTAAATTTGTTGGGCTGTTACAAAAGTAAATAAATAAATGAGTTGAAGGTGAGGGTTTGCTGGCACGGAAGCAATTATTAGTGGAGCCTGTAGGAGTGGTTCGACAGCACAGGTGCTTTGCCAAAAGCGAACAAATGGTTTAAAAAGAATAAAAAGCCCAATAGCTTCAGGGCTCTTGCAGGCAATTTGTTTTGAAAAGAAAAACAAATTGGGATTGTGGGAAAGAGATGCACTTCTTTGGGATGCCTGATAAGTCCCCTCAGGTCAGCAATGTGATGATACAAATTTTCCATTCAAACAATGTAAAGAGAAATGATCTTGTAGTGGGATAAGCACAACAATACAAAGCAAAGTCATTGAATAACGAGCAAGGAACGGTGATAGACAGGAAAGCCATCCATTCAAAAGCCGGTCACTGACCCAAAGCACTGTCTATATTTTATCATAGACATCAGGTCTTTAACAACACACTGTTATCTGTATACCAGATCTAAAAAGGCACACCCATAATTACAGTAACTTTGGGACTCTCAAGACGCTGCTCTTCTGATGGGTTCTGGCAATCTACTTTTGGCCCTCATGATTGTGGCCTTGGAAGTATTTTCATGCAATGAGTACATAGAATCTGCACGATTGTCAAAATTTCCTCCTTTGAAATATGAACGTGAAGCAATAAATACAAGCCAAAAGCACACCAATTGTATTCTGGGCTTGTCTAAAATATTTGTAAATATTTTGTTGGATGGCATGTGCGGCTGTAGATACACATGCTCTGCATACTCCTGCCATCTAGTGTTTGTTCGAGAGTTGTGCAAGTTGTTTTTCTTCAAAGAAGTCTTTCGAGTCATGAGATTGGGTGGTGACTCCTCGGTGTTACTGGGCATGGGGGGGGGGGGTTTACAAAGGTCATTAGGGTATCCTGACCCACGGGAAGCTTACAGCACTGATCCCCTTACACTCTTACTATCCGGATCTATATCCTGCTCGTCCCTCACCTCCAGAAGATGCCACTTCTTATTAACAAGTCATTGCACGAGCAGCTGCTTTTCACAATGTTGAGCTTCACAAGGATTCCCTGGGACAGAATTTCTTGTTTGACACCCTATCTTCCACAAATAGGGACACACAATATTTGCCCATGCTTCCTTGGATGATGAGGCATGCAAATGAAATTTTGAAAGAGCCAGTCTGTGCCAGAGTTATCATCCCATGGGTGGACAAATAATACAAAGCAGCTCCCTCTGACCCACTTTTTTATCAGGAGCCAAGTCCCACCTAGCTCCATAGTTGCCACAACAGCTCGTAAAAGAGCTAATATCCAGGCTACTGGATACACTCTACCACCTGAAAAAGAAAGCAAGCGAATAGAGACAGCTGGGAAAACAGTTGCAGCACAGGTAGCTAATCATTGGCTTATTGCCAATTCTCAAGCCCTTCTGGCCCATTATGGCAGAGCCCATTGGGATGAGATGGAGGAACTGCTGCAGTACCTCCCCGAGGAACACCGCAAAAGGGGGCGACAAATTGTCACAGGTCAGGCCATCACCAATAACTTCAATGTGCACTAGATGTAGCGGCTACAGCTGCTAAGGGGGTCCAGTCCAGTGTGCTCCTTAGACGACATGCATGGATTAGGTGTTCTGATTTCAAACCAGAGGTCCAGCAAGCAGTACTCAATATGCCTTTCGACAAAGAACACCTTTTTGGGCCACAAGTAGTCACTACCCTAGATAAAATGAAAAAGGAAACTGATACAGCTAAAGCCATGGGAGCATTACAGACAACAGCTTCCAGGGGGCCCTTTTGTCACCCAGGCTACAGGGGTGCATACAAATCCACCACTTCAGACTCCTCCACTTCCCAACAAAAATAAGGCCAGTTTGCTTACAGTAAAGGATACTTTAGAGGTTCCTTCAGAGGTGGAAACAACACAGAAAAGGGCAGGGGTGCCTCCACACATGTAGTAACACCCACTGCTTAGTAGTGACTACCCAATCCATCCTGACCACGCCACACTTGTCGGGAGCAGACTACAATATTTCCACTAAGTCTGGGAATCAATCACCACAGACCTAGGAACGAGCCATTAATCCAACATGGCTATTGTCTGGAGCTCATTTCTGCACCACCCAATATCCCTCTTCGCACCCACAGGTTGTCACGTCATCTGACACTACTCAAACAAGAATTCAAAGCCCTCCTTCTCAAAGGGGCTATAGAACCTGCCCCACTTCAACAGCAGGGACTAGGGGTATACCCTCTATATTTTCTCATTCCCAAGAAAGACTGGTCACTAAGACCAATCTTAGATCTCAGACCCCTGAACCAATACATCCTCTCCAGGACATTTCCATATGGTTACTCTACAGTGTGTTATTTCACTTCTCCAACAGTGCGACTTCATGGCTACACTAGACCTGAAGGACGCCTATTTTCATACACCAATACACCCCGCAAATACCTCAGATTTGTCCTAGCAGGCAAACATAACCAATTTAAAGTTCTACCATTCGGGGTGACCACAGCACCTCTGGTTTTCACAAAATGCTTGGCAGTAGTTGCAGCACATCTGCACAGACAAAACGTTCATGTATTTCCATACATGGATGATTCACTCATCAAAGCCAGTACCCACATTCAATGTCAACAGTACACTCAATTGACAGTGAATCTACTTCACAAAGTAGGGTTCACAATAAACGTTACCAAGTCTCCTCTTCACCCTCTCCAAATTCAACCTTACTTAGGGGCCATGCTCAGTACACAGTTAGGACTAGTTTATCCCAATCCTGCTCGAGTTCAGAACTTTCAGGTAACCATACCACAGTTCCAGCCAAACAGAACTCTCACAGTTTGAACAGTGATGCGTCTGTTAGGAATGAAGGCCTCTTGTATTGCCATAGTTCCCCACGCGAGGTTGTACATGCCCCCACCTCCCCTGCAGCAATGTCTAGCTTGCCAGAGGTCTCAATCACAGGGTCACCTTAAGGATCTAATGTTGATAGACTGCCACACTCTGTGTTTTCTGCAGTGGTGTAACACCAACAACCTTCTGCAAGGGCGGCCTTTTCTGGACCCAGTTCCTCACCTCACTCTCACAACAGATGCATCAGAGACTGGTTGGGGTGTTCATCTACAGGACCTCACAGTACAAGGTCTGTGGGATGCCAAACATCAATTCCTACACATCAAATACTTGGAGCTTCAAGCGATCTTCCTTGTGCTAAAAGCTTTCCTTCCTCATCTATCTCATGAGGTTGTCCTAGCCTGGACAGACAATATGACAGGCATGTATTATTTACAAAATCGGAGGTTAGACCCCGGTCCTCAACTATCCCAGCTGTCTCAGACCATATGGAACTGGGCTCTTCATCACCGCATTCATCTCTTGGTGGAATATCTACCAGGAGCAGACAACGATTTGGCAGACTTCAGCAGGATGCAGCAACAAACCCATGAGTGGGAACTCCACCCGCAAGTCCTCCTTTCCTACGCAAAATGCCCAAACTTTGCCTCCAGGTACCCACATCCACTATCCAAGGGCAACGCACTATGGATGAGTTGGTCAGGGATATTTGCCTACGCTTTTCCACCTCTCCCTCTCATTCCCTTTCTGGTCCTGAGACTCAGGCAAACATCTCACTATGATTCTAGTAGCTCCTACTTGGGCACGTCAGCCCTGGTTCACAACTCTTCTGGATCTTTCAGTGGTTCTTCACGAGAAGCTCCCCAACAGGCTGAGTCTTCTCATTTAATATTGAGGGCAAATCAGACACCCAGATCTCAAAGCCCTAAATTTAGCAGTTTGGCTCCTGAGGTCATAGGGTTTGGTTATCTTAATTTATCTGAAAAACTTGTGAATGTTCTTAAGCAGGTAAACCCACAACTAGACCATGTTATGCTGCAAAGTGGAAACGTTTTGTTTGCTACTGCTAACCTAAACAAGTAAATCCAATCAAAGCCATGGTGCAAGATATTATGGCTACCTACTACATTTACAAAAGACTAATTTAGTCTACACTTCCGTTAGATTACACCTTGCTGCAATGGCTGCCTATCTCCAAAACAAACAGCATCTCTCTTTGTTCAAAGTCCCAGTCGTTAAGGTTTTTTTGGAAGGTCTGAAAAGAGTCATTCCTCCTCTGGTTCCTCCAGCACCCTCTCAGAACCGTAACATTGTTCTAACCAGACTCATGGGTCCACGCTTAGAACCTCTTCACTCATGCCCCCTTCAATTTCTTTCTTGGAAAGTGGCATTCTTAGTTGCTATTACTTCACTCAGACGTGTTAATGAGCTTCAAGCTTTAACAATATGTGGGAAGCTGGCTCTTTATGTGATCTGTTAAAAATCTGAAATACTGTGTAAGAGTCCATGGGTTTCCTTATGAGTGGACAGGGGATTGCTATGCAATCCCAAAGTGCTCTGTTAAGGGGTAGTGTGGTCAAGCAGCCTTTGACTTAACACAGAGGAGTGCAAGACATTTGCAAATACACACTGATTAATAAATGACCCACATCTCAAGAAGGAGATCCACGCCAATTTATAAAAATACCACGTACCTTTATATAGGTTTAGGCATTGGAGAAAAATCGTTCAGGTAAGTACGTTTTTAAATATAAATTCTTTTAGGTTTAAAAAGTGGACACAGTTCTGCAATGTTATCCTATGGAAGGAAGAATAAGTTCTGCAAATAGGTACAGTGCATCGACTTACAGGATCAATCTTCAGGATTTAAGGTGAGTGGTGGGCAAGGTCCAAGGCAGCACCATCAGTACACCACCCGCAGCACGAGGGCTTCCCGGTGCCAATCCGCATCGGGAGCCCAATGCGTTTAAATGCGGATCGGTCACTGTAAAGATGCTGCAGGCTTTGGCTAAGAAGCCAGCCGGGCTGAACCAGCAAGTGGGCTTGCGATGCTTGGAGACGGTGCAGGGGCGACTGGTGCAGAGGCGACTGGTGCAGAGGTGTCCTTAGTCGTCTGGTTTTTCCTTACCGGAGCAGTCAGTCGAGGGGGGTTGATCTGCGTAGGCTGCAGGTGACGCCGGGGAGTCCAGGAAGGATGAAACCACGATGGACTCTAGCTCTGTGGAACCTTGTTGGCACCGTTGACCCACTTCAACTTGTGCTGGTGGCGACTGGTGCAGTGGTGGCTTCAGGTTTCTGGTTTAGGCGGTTCCAGAGGCCTCAGTCTTCTCTTGAGTTTCTTCAGAACAGGTCCGCTGTTCATGGGAGGTCTTGAGTCTTTTTCGAAGGCAGGCAGTCCTCCCGTTTCTGGAGTCGACTTTGATGCAGTTTTTGACGAGGGATACAGACAGTCCGGCAGGGTTGGTGCCAGGTCACCTGCTTCTTTTCTCCTCTCTGCTTTCACAGCTCTTCAGTGTTCTCACTCTTAGGTCGTCAGGATATGCTTCTCTGCTGCCAGGGGCTCCCCCAAATACTGAATTTTGGTTGTTAGGGGAGTGTAGGGTAGTAGCCAATGGGCTACTGACCCTTGGGGTTACTTCGCCCGCTATATGACCACTTCCTGTGGGAAGGGGGCATAACCCTGTCCCAGAATTCCTAAGTATGCCATCACATAGATGGCTACTTCTGAAAAATCATGTCCACCTTACAGTAGCCCACCTTAGGTGTGGTGCTAGCCTGGGGGTGGCACACCTACCTGACTAGCTAATTTTCCTGCCTGTCCAGGTGACAAGGGGGCTCTGGACAGGGAAGTGGCTTCCTCTCCTGTGTGGGGAGGCAGATTCTCATTCCAAAGTCGGCGACTTCTTTGAAGATCATCGCCCCAATGAGGCTAATGAGCAGGTCATCATGTGGGAGGGGGTGTTACACCCTCTTCCCAGACAGGCTTTTGTTCTAGGCCTCCTGAGAGCAAAGGCTCTCACCCTAGGAGGTTAGAATAGCATCTCGGGTGGCTGGCAAAAACCAGTCAGCAAGCACACCAAAGGCTGGTAGGTTTTCAGGGGCACCTCTAAGGTTCCCTCTGGTTGCATGTAATTGTAAATACAACACTGGCATCAGTGTGGGATTACCAATACGAGATGCTTGATACCAAACATCCCTATTTTCATTGAAGCCATCATGTAGTTGGGGAACTAGTTTTCACCAGTGTCCAGCACGTTTTAAAATGGCTTCCCTGGTCACTTGTACTGGCTGCAATAGGACTGACCAGCACAGGGGCATGCCCTCACGTGTAATATTCAGCACCCTTGTCTAGGGCTGTTAGACCTTCTGTAGGGGTGACTTACAAACTTTACTTGCAGGGGTAGGGGACATGGCACACAGGGATGTGTGACCTGTGTTTTCACTTTTGTCTGCACCAAGACACTCAGCCTGCAATGGCAGTCTTGCATGTGCTTGATGAGGGTGGCACAATTCGTTCTGCAGCCTTTAGTGACCCTCTTTAGTACCTCAGGCCCTAGGTACCATTTATTAGGGACTTACAGAGGGTGCTAAAGGTTTTGCCAATTTGGGGAACAATTGTACAGTTTTGGGAAATAACTCTGGCAATGTGGACCTGGTCAGCAGGAACCCAGTGCACTTTCAGTCGAAATAACCATGTACCAGGCAATCAGTGGAGGTGACCATGTCAAAAAGGGACATTTTCCTACACCCTTAGAAGAACCATTCTTCCAAATGCATAGAGACAATCTGGTTCTTCGTACTAATCCTAAATTCCTTCTGAAAGTAGTCTCAGCTTCATATCAATCAATTAATTGAGCCCCCAGTATTTTTCACCAACTCTGATCAGTATGAATGAATTTATCAACTGTTAAGTTAATTAAAATCATTACAGTAAAAGGAAAAAAAAACATTGTTAAAACGGATCCACGCTGCCCTCTTCCCCCTCCCCTTCAATGTCTTTGTCCTAATGATCAGCCTATGGCCCTTAACTCATTTGTGCAAATTCATAGCTACTTGTAATTGCATGTTAGATGAAACAAATAAAATCTACAACTTTAAAATCTGGTTTAATGAGTAGGCCTATTGAGTAAGCAGGATGGACCCCCTTAGTGCCTGGCAGGGTCCACCCTACAACCTTCAAAGTATTATAAAATGTAGCGTCCCAACACAAGAAGTGGTAATTAGGCTGTCACAGGATTAGCATCACCTTGTAACGACTCTTTTATGGCGAGCCTGATTAAGTACGCGAATTTCCCCAGTCTAGCTAGGTTTCTTGTTGTTGATTCAGTGAAGTTCAGGACTGAAGCCTCTCTGCAGGTCCTTACCCCATTTGCGATAATATCGGGCGAAGAAGATGCCTACACTCATTATTCAATTTGGGGCAACAACACAGGAGGTGCAGCCAGGATTCTCTGTAAAAGGAACATAGCAGCCTACACTCTGTGTTTTCCCCCTTATGTGCCCATGCTGGGTTGAAATCCGTGATGGGTAACGAGATGAGTCTCATGTAAAGAATTGTCCTGTGGACTTGGAACGCCAATGCCTCTCGTAGATAGGATTGAGCTTTTCCCGAAATGTATGATTTAGCCAATGGCTCTGAAGTCGAGCTAGGGCACAGGGCTTCTTTGTCTTGAGCAAACGATGTTTCCAGAACCTGCTTGTTCGCCGCTTTCTTCCAGGCAAAAAGGGGAATTTCGGGTAGTTGTAAGCTTACTGCCTCAATCCTCAGGGTGGTTATGGTCTGGCCCAGGCTGGCATGCCAGACTGAACCTGTCTCCTCAAAAACAGACCTCAGCTGATATCGGAATGATTCCGCTGGTGCCCTCAAGGTCCTGAGGTATAGCTTTATTAGGTCCCCCTGGCATGCCAAGTCAGGCCTCCCTAGGCCAAGCTCCAGTCTCAGCCTAGATTTCTTTGCTGACAGTGGGATAAGCAACACTGATTTTATATGCTTTTACTTGGATTGTATTTAAGAACTTGTCCAGCGCTCCAGGGAAGGCCAAATGACAGTAACTGATAGCAGGAAGCAATTTTGCTTTTAAGACTGTCTGTATCAGCTCGGCTGATGGACTTTGCAGGTGGTGGCTCAGTGGTTTTAATAAATGAATAACGTTGTTGGCCTTAGAGTTAAGATGTTTGCAATGAATATTTGAGTTGGCCCTGTCTGAGAGCCAGACCCCAAAGTAATTATAGGCTATTACTGTGCCAATTTGCAGTTCACCCAGGTGCCAGTGGGCTTGCCTTTTGTGTTGGTGTTCCCCGAACACCACTACCTTAGTTTTCCCCTGATTAACCAGGAGATAGTTGCCCTGGTTGAAGCGGCTGAGCGCATTCAGAGTTCTCTGAAGGCCCACTCAGGTGTGGTCCATTATCACTGTCATCTGCGTATTGTAATACCGGCAGCCTCATAGTGCTCTAGATTCACATGCGTCCTCCCTCCCTCCCTGGATGCCTGTGGCCATTGTAGTTACATTTTATACTTATTAGTTACATTTCTCCAGTATTGTATCTTTTATAAATTCACATGCGTGAATCTTCCCCGTCGTCATGGTGGGAGTCCCACGGTAACAGTAAAATAGCAGTATTAAAACTCAACATTCAAATGCCCATAGGAATTCACTAGCGTTTAGTAACCTATTGCCATTGTTTTAAAACAGCCAAACTCCAGCCAATCAGAGCGTAGACCATAGTCTCCTTCCCCTGCAGGGCTACCATACCTCAGATTTCTTACCGCACGTCGTGTGTCGGGGAGTATCCCTGATCTCTGCTCAGTCAGTGTTTCTACTGTTGCCCTTTTGAACTTCCAGCTAGCAGTTCATATCTTCACTTCAATCTTCTTCTGAAGTACAGTCCAGGAGTGAGAGTACCTATTTTTCTTTCAGTATGTCGGTGTCTAAAAAAGAGTTGTTTATGCCCTGTAAGAATTGTGGAAAGTCCAGACTATATTCGGAGGACCCACATAAGGAGTCTTTATTGCCTGTATCCAGATCACAAGCACTGTCGTACTTTCTCCACAAAAACTCTCAAAGACCGTGAGGGTAGGCTGCTTCTCTGGTTGCAATTAAGAAAGCCGCAAAAGGCTCAGAGGCTGAGGAGAAGCCCCATACCTCCTCCAGAAAAAGAAAGGAAGAATGGTCTTCCTCTTCGCTTACAAACCCTAAAAAATCCAGGTCTCAGAGTATAGAGGGAAAAAAGGGCTAAAAAAGACCAGCCCCCAGTCCCTCTTCTCACCAGAGGTCTGGTTCTGCTCCACTGTCAATGCCTCATACTCTTTCCAGGGAATCCTCAGCTGAGAAAACTCGCTTGTCGACAGTCCCGTCGACAAATAAATCAGTCTACAGCCTCCTTCTCCACTGGATCTGGCGCTCCGTCGACTTAAGTCAGTGACTGCAACTACACCGACGGTGGCTTTGTCGACGACTGCAGTGGTTGTGTCACAGTCTGCTGCAGCTAGACCATCCCCGTCGACGAGGGCTTTGCCGTTGACGGTTCAGTAGGTTCGTTCACCGTCAGCTACTCTTCAACCGCCACAGTTGGTTATACCGTCGACGAAGGAAAAAGATAGTCTGCTTCTAAAGCCTATTCCTTCTCTTCTACAGGATTTTTCAAAAATCTCTCCGTTACCTGCTACTCATCTCCTGGATTTCCAGGAATCTGAAGATGATGGTCCTTATGGCCCTGTATACAGTCCCTCACAACTCAGGGTAAGTGTCACGACTCGGAGGAAGAAGAGGAAATGGGCCCATCTTCTTATTTGGAGGGGGATTATTCTTTCTCTGATGCAGTGCGTCCCAGTGCTCACCGTTTGCATGCATTTCAGGAGCACTACCCTTACGAGGAACAGGAAGAAGCAGCTCAGGAGCCCTCAGTCAATATCCCTGTTTTATTAGTCACTGACCTTAGGTTAATGCTAAATGATTATTACAAGAGGTTCCCTGAGGCGAAATCTGCTCTGCAGTCGCCTCCTCTTCAGGAGGCTCCCATTCCCGTCTCGCTGGCTGCGCTGCCTCCGTTGCCAAAAAAGCAAGACCGTTTCGCCACCTGTAGAAATTCCTGCACAAATTCAAGATTATGATGACCAGCAACTAGAGGAAGGGGAATTGCAGTTGGACCCGGTTGTCCACGATGAGTGGGACGACTATGTGGCTCCTACTCCACCTTCTCCTACTCAGCCTCTAGCTGACTACTTGCCTGCAGATATCGGCGGGTTCCACGATCTGCTGTAACGCGCTTCTAGGCGCTTTGACCTCCCTATGCCTGCCAAGCAGACGGAGTATTTCTTGTACGGCTTTAAGCCTACAATGCAGCGCTCCACTCGATCAGTCCCCATTGTTGACTTATGGCAAGAGGGCCTGAAGTTGATGAAGACGCCAGCTTCTATACCTGCAGTGGTACCGAAATTAGGCAAGAAGTACAGGGTGCCCGAGGACTCGCCTGCGTGCCTGATTGGTCACCCTCGGCCTGATTCGGTTATTATGCAAGCTGCTCAGAGGAGATCTAAAAATCCTTCTCCGTGTGCAGATCCACCTGACAAAGAGCGCTGACTAGACCACATCGGCAAAAGGTTCTCCGCTTTGGCAGCCACTGCCATCAGGGCCTCCGGCGCCATTTCTATCATCTGGAGGTATGACCGCCAGATGTGGTCTGCCATCTCTGCCTTGCTGGAGTTTCTCCCCGAGGATAAGAGGGAAAAAAAGCAAAGGAGGTGGTTTCGGAAGGAGAGAGAGCCTCTTCTGAGATGATTGATGTGGCTTTGGATATTTCATCGACCGTCTTCAGGCAGATGGCGGGAGTGGCGGTGTTGAGATGGCAGGGGTGGCTGAAAGCTACAACGTTCCGCCCAGAAGTCCAGGCCAAAGTATTGGATATCCCTTTTGACGGCGAATGCCGTCTCTATGGCAAGCATGCGGATGAAGCGCTGCAGTCGATCAAGTCGGATACGGAGACTGCTAAATCATTGACCAATCTGCAGCAGAAAGTTTGCTTTCTTCCGGTGAAGAGGCAGAGGTCAATATGTCTCTCGACCTCTGCTCCAGCAACGTTTCCAGCCATATCAGCAGGGGTTTCGTTCTCAGTACACTTCGCAGCCCTTTCAGCAAACCTCAACACCAGCATACCCTAGAGCAGCGACACGTCAACGCCCGCTGTCAGGAGGAAGGGCTAACGACTCCAATAAGAGGCAATGAGGATCCGCAAGCCCCTAATACCGTTGTCCCCCTTCAATTCGACCCCACTTGTTCCAAATTCTTTAATCAATGGAAGCTTGTATCTTCCGACAGTTGGGTGTTAGTCGTATTCCGCCATGGTCACACCCTGGAATTTGTTCAACAGCCCCCGAATTTGCCTCTGCAAAAGAATTCCCATTATCTGCAAATCCTCAAGAAAGAAGTCAAATTGCTCCTCGCCAAGCAGGCAATCGAAGAGTCCTGATCAGCACAATCTGGGGTTCTATTCTCACTCCTTAATAAAGAAAAAGACTGGAAAATGGAGGCTGATATTGGATCTCAGGTCTTTGAACAAGTTCATCCAATCTCAACCCTTCAGAATGTTGTCTCTCCAGGAAATCTTACTTCTCATGGATGCGGGGGACTACATGTCCTCCCTGGATCTTCTGGACGTGTATTTTCATGTTCCCATACATCCAAAACATCGTCGTTTTCTCAGTTTCGAGGTGGCAGGATGCCACTATCAATTCAAGGAGCTACCCTTCAGTTTAAAGTCCGTTACGAGTCTTCACCAAATGCATAGCCCCTGTGGCGGCTTTTCTGCGGCGAGCCGGTCACCAGGTATTCCCTTACCTGGACTACTGGTTAGTCCAGGCTCCTTCGCTCCAGGCTGCCAGAAAATCGACAGATGCCTGTGTTTGACTATTTCGCTCTCTGGGGCTCAGAATCAACCGGGAAAAGTCCTCTCTAACTCCTTCCAGGTCGATAGTTCTCCTAGGAGCAAATCTGGATACCACGATTTCAAAAGCTTTTCCCACAAAAAGGATCTTACACCTCCAGAAGACAGTACAATGCCTGTTCGCAAAAAAGTGCTTTTCAGTAAGGACATACAAATCAATGCTAGTAATGATGTCGTCCTGTATTCCTATGATTCCGCACTGTTGCCTAAGAATGAGGCCTCTTCAGGAGCAGCTCGACGCTCAATAGACTCAATCTCAAGGCTCATTCAAAGACATAATTTCAATCACACCGGTGATGGTTTCAGCAATGTCCTTGCCAGGTAGGTCGCTCCCCCACCACACAGCTCCGCCTGTGCTGTCCGCCCGCTGCTGCTGCTGGTAAGCTCGCCCCTCCGCTTGTGGCCTCAGTGCCCGTATTTCTTTGCTTTTTTTCTCTCCATTTTTCCTTCTGTGCCCCCGCTGCCCCATTGTACTGTGCCCGTATTTCTTTGCTTGTTTTCTCTCCATTTTGCCTTCTGTGCCCCTCGCTGCCCCATTGTACTGTGCCCGTATTTCTTTGCTTGTTTTCTCTCCATTTTGCCTTCTGTGCCCCTCGCTGCCCCATTGTACTGTGCCTGTATTTCTTTGCTTTTTTCTCTCCATTTTGCCTTCTGTGCCCCCGCTGCCCCATTGTACTGTGCCCGTATTTCTTTGCTTGTTTTCTCTCCATTTTGCCTTCTGTGCCCCTCGCTGCCCCATTGTACTGTGCCCGTATTTCTTTGCTTGTTTTCTCTCCATTTTGCCTTCTGTGCCCCTCGCTGCCCCATTGTACTGTGCCCGTATTTCTTTGCTTGTTTTCTCTCCATTTTGCCTTCTGTGCCCCCGCTGCCCCATTGTACTGTGCCCGTATTTCTTTGCTTGTTTTCTCTCCATTTTGCCTTCTGTGCCCCTCGCTGCCCCATTGTACTGTGCCCGTATTTCTTTGCTTGTTTTCTCTCCATTTTGCCTTCTGTGCCCCCGCTGCCCCATTGTACTGTGCCCGGATTTCTTTGCTTGTTTTCTCTCCATTTTGCCTTCTGTGCCCCTCGCTGCCCCATTGTACTGTGCCCGTATTTCTTTGCTTGTTTTCTCTCCATTTTGCCTTCTGTGCCCCTAGCTGCCTCTCTCCATTCCCGCCGCTGCGTCCCCTGCGGCCCCGCCCCCCTGACTGCCCATTCGCTGCTCCTCCCTCCCACCTCCCCATATATGGCGGCCGCTGCGCGGTGAGGAGAGCGACCCTTGACCTTGCCAGGTAGGTCGCTCCCCCACCACACAGCTCCGCCTGTGCTGTCCGCCCGCTGCTGCTGCTGGTAAGCTCGCCCCTCCGCTTGTGGCCTCGGTGCCCGGATTTCTTTGCTTTTTTTCTCTCCATTTTTCCTTCTGTGCCCCCGCTGCCCCATTGTACTGTGCCCGTATTTCTTTGCTTGTTTTCTCTCCATTTTGCCTTCTGTGCCCCTCGCTGCCCCATTGTACTGTGCCCGTATTTCTTTGCTTGTTTTCTCTCCATTTTGCCTTCTGTGCCCCTCGCTGCCCAATTGTACTGTGCCCGTATTTCTTTGCTTGTTTTCTCTCCATTTTGCCTTCTGTGCCCCCGCTGCCCCATTGTACTGTGCCCGTATTTCTTTGCTTTTTTTCTCTCCATTTGTCTTCTGGGCCCCTCGCTGCCCCATTGTACTGTGCCCGTATTTCTTTGCTTTTTTTCTCTCCATTTTTCCTTCTGTGCCCCCGCTGCCCCATTGTACTGTGCCCGTATTTCTTTGCTTGTTTTCTCTCCATTTTGCCTTCTGTGCCCCTCGCTGCCCCATTGTACTGTGCCCGTATTTCTTTGCTTGTTTTCTCTCCATTTTGCCTTCTGTGCCCCTCGCTGCCCCATTGTACTGTGCCCGTATTTCTTTGCTTGTTTTCTCTCCATTTTGCCTTCTGTGCCCCCGCTGCCCCATTGTACTGTGCCCGTATTTCTTTGCTTGTTTTCTCTCCATTTTGCCTTCTGTGCCCCTCGCTGCCCCATTGTACTGTGCCCGTATTTCTTTGCTTGTTTTCTCTCCATTTTGCCTTCTGTGCCCCTCGCTGCCTCTCTCCATTCCCGCCGCTGCGTCCCCTGCGGCCCCGCCCCCCTGACTGCCCATTCGCTGCTCCTCCCTCCCACCTCCCCATATATGGCGGCCGCTGTGCGGCCGCGCCGCTGGCGCGCCGAAGGCGAGCCTAAGGCAAGCCCGTCTGCGCCCGTCCGCGACTGGACCGCGCCCAGCGCCAGAACCCCTGGATCGCTCCAGCCTCGAGGACCGACGTCGATACGATGCCACCACACTCCACGCTCTCAACCCCGGACGGACGCACAACTGCTTCAAGGCCGCCCCGAAACGCACCCGTGGTCCCTTCACCTGCCGGAACTGCAGCTACACCAGCATCAGAGCCACCGAGGCGCCCGCCAAGAAGGACCTCAACCACCTCCGGTGCATCCTACTGAACACCCGCTCCGCACGCAAACACGCCCGTCGAGCTCTGGGACCTGCTCGACACATCACCAGACGTCGCCTTCCTGACAGAGACCTGGATGAACGACTCCTCCGCCCCCGACATCGCCATAGCCATCCCAGACGGCTATAAGATCACCCGCAGAGACCGCATCAACGCAGTAGGAGGAGGAATCGCCATCGTCCACAAGAACACCATCAGGCTCTCGACCAGCACCGACGACACTCTCAGCACCGCCGAACACATGCACTTCCAGATCCACACGGACCCCAACACCACCCTTAGAGGCACCCTTGTCTACAGACCCCCTGGGCCCTGACCCCAGTTCAGCGACTCCATCGCCGACTTCATCAGCACGCACGCCCTGACCTCTACCGACTACATCCTCCTCGGAGACCTGAACTTTCACCTGGAGAACAACAACGACAGCAACTCCACCACCCTGATCGACAGCCTCGCCAACCTCGGCCTGAGCCAGCTCGTCACAACACCGGCCCACTGCGCCGGCCACACGCTTGACCCCATCTTCTCCTCAAGCTCCCACGTCTCCTTCAGCCACACCACGGAACTCCTCTGGACCGACCACCGCTGCATCCATTTCACCTTCCAGAAACCCACCACACACCACCGCACCCAACAGATCCCACGCCGCTGCTGGAGCAAAGTCACCGAAGACCAACTCCGGGCAACCCTCGCTCTCACCCCTCCCTCCGACCCATCCAACACCGACGACGCTGCCTGCAACCTTAGACGATGGATGGACGACTGCTAACACCCTCGCCCCGCTGAAAAAGCTCACCTACAGCGACACCACCAAAAGAGCCAGCTGGTTCACCTCGGAACTCCTAGCTTCCAAGCGTACCTGCCGGAAACTAGAGAAGAAATGGCACAGTGATAAGACACCGGACAGCCACACAGCCCACAAAGACGCCATCCGTAACCACCACCACCTCATCAGGTCCGCCAAGAGAATCTCCTTCAAAGACCGCCTCGACAACAACGCACACAACAGCAAGGAGCTTTTCAACATCGTGAAGGAACTCTCCAATCCCAGCTCCAACACCAACGACATCCCGCCGTCGCAACCCCTGTGCGATTCCCTCGCCACCTTCTTTCACCGCAAGATCGCCGACATCCACGACAGCTTCAACACCGAGACAACCCCAACTAAGATCGATGCACCAGACCCGCCACACACCATCGACCACGACCCCCTGCCAGCCTGGGCCAGCGTGAACATCGAGGACACCAAGACCATGAGCACAATACACTCCGGCTCCCCGTCAGACCCTTTCCCGCACCACATCTTCAACAAAGCCAGCAGCTCCATCGCACCCCACCTGTGCAACATCATCAACCTCTCCTTCGAGACCGCGACCTTCCCAGAGAGCTGGAAACACGCAGAGATCAACGCCCTACTCAAAAAACCCAAGGCGGACCCGAGAGACCTCAAGAACTTCCGGCCCATCTCTCTGCTTCCGTTCCCAGCCAAGGTCATCGAGAAGATCGTCAACAAACAGCTAACCCGATACCTCGAAGAAAACAGCATCCTGGACCCATCCCAATCAGGGTTCCGCAGCAACCACAGCACTGAGACTGCCCTCATCGCCGCCACCGACGACATCAGGATCCTGCTGGACAATGGTGAGACCGCAGCCCTCATCCTGCTGGACCTCTCCGCCGCCTTCGACACTGTCTGCCACCGCACTCTACGCGCACGCCTCCATGACGCAGGGATCCGAGACAAGGCCCTGAAATGGACCACCTCCTTCCTCGACGGCAGAACCCAGAGAGTCCGCCTCCCACCTTTCCGATCCGAAGCCTCCGAGATCATCTGCGGCGTACCCCAGGGATCGTCCCTCAGCCCAACACTGTTCAACATCTACATGGCCCCGCTCGCACGCATCGCCAGACAACACGACCTCAACATTATCTCCTACGCCGACGACACTCAACTGATCCTCTCCCTCACCAAGGACCCCCTCGCCGCCAAAGCCAATCTCCATGAAGGAATGAAGGCCGTCGCCGATTGGATGAAGATCAGCCGACTAAAGCTGAACACGGACAAAACGGAGGTCCTCATCCTCGGCTCCAACCCCTCAGCCTGGGACGACTCCTGGTGGCCAACGACGCTGGGAGCAGCCCCGACACCCACCGACCACGCACGCAACCTGGGAGTCATCCTCGACTCAACGCTCTCCATGGCCAAGCAAGTCAACGCAGTCTCCTCCTTCTGCTTCAACACCCTCCGCATGCTTCACAAGATCTACAGGTGGATCCCGACAGACACAAGAAGAACAGTCACCCAGGCCCTCGTCAGTAGCAGACTGGACTATGGGAACGCCCTCTACGCGGGAGCCCCGGCCAAGCTCATCAAGCGACTGCAACGCATACAAAACGCCTCCGCACGACTGATCCTCGACGTACCACGCCACAGCCACATCACCCCCACTTGAGGAACCTGCACTGGCTCCCCGTCGACATGAGGATCACCTTCAAACTCCTCATCCACGCACACAAGGCACTCCACAAAACTGGCCCAGCCTACCTCAACAGACGACTCTTCTTCTACGTCCCCAACCGCCAGCTCCGCTCCGCCGACCTCTCCCTCGCCACCGTCCCTCGCATTCGAAGAACAACCACCGGTGGCAGATCCTTCTCACACCTCGCCGCCAAGACCTGGAACACCCTTCCACTAAGCCTACGACAGACCCAAGACCTGCTGACCTTCAGGAGGCTACTCAAGACCTGGCTGTTCGACCAGTAGCAGCATCCCCCCCCCCCTTCCCTCTCCCCAGCGCCATGAGACCCTCGCGGGTAAGTAGTGCGCTCTACAAATTCTGTGATTGATTGATTGATTGGTGGGCAGTCGGGGACAACCTTTCCCAAAGGCTTTCTTTCCTCACGACAAAACCAAAGTTGGTAATGACCTCGGACGCTTCCATCGACGTGTGGGGTGCCCACCTGCAGGACTTGCTGATTCACGGGAGGTGGTCGGCCCAGGAGGCACAGTGTCATATAAATCTCTTGGAAGTGAAAGCAGTTTTTCTGGGACTCAGAAAATCGTCGATCCTGATTCGCACAGACAACACCACGGCCATGTTTTATCTGCTGAAACAAGGGGGGGGACAGGATCTCATGTCTCAATCCTGGCTCAACAGATCCGGGAATGGCTGATAGTCCACGAGATATCAATACAGGTTCAGCATGTGCCAGGAGTCTAAAACGATTGGGCCGATTCCCTCAGCAGGGACACCAAGCAATGTCACGAGTGGGAGCTAAATGAGGATCAGCTACAAAGGGTTTTTCGCCGTTGGGGGTTTCCAACCCTAGATCTGTTCGCTACGTCTCTCCAGAAAATGCAGGTTCTACGCCAGCAGATTTCCTCAGCCAGGTTCTCTAGGAAACCCCTTCCACTTCTCTTGGGAGGGAACGTTTGCTTACGTATTCCCTCAGTTTCCTCTCATTCCAAAGGTTCTGCAAAAGATCAAACAGGAGCCTTGCCGCATTATCCTAATCGCTCCATCGTGGGCGCGACAATACTGGTTTACAGAGCTGTATCGCCTATCAGGGTCTTCTCCAATCCTGTTCCAGCCAAAGGAAAATCTTCTCTCCATGAACCAGGGCCAGGTGGTTCATCCTCCAATCCACACTCCACACTTGTTGTCTTGGCTCCTCATCACATAGAATTCGGGCAACTAGCGATTTCTGATGAATGTCAATCAATATTGCAGAAAGCCCGAGCTCCTTCTACAATCAAATGCTACTCGGCCAAGTGGAAAAGATTTTGCATATGGTGTGCCACGCACTCTTGTGATCCTCATCGCCACCCAAGGACGTTTTGCCCCATCTCTCATCTCTCGCCAAAGCTGGCCTAGTGCATGCGTCCAGCAAGGTGCACTTGGCGGCAATATCCAGACACAGACGGCGCTCTGGTTGCTTGTCTTTGTGGTGAAACAGACTAGTAAAGGAGTTCATGAAAGGACTCTTCTGGGCCTACCCTCCTGTGAGGCCTCCTCCAGTGTTACGGCAATTGAATATTATCTTGTCGCAGCTTATGAAGTCAGCCTTTGAACTAATTCACAAGTGCGATTTGAAATACCTCTCCTGGAAGGTGGCTGTCCTATTGGCCATTACATCAGCGAGACGCATTAGTGAAATTCAGGCCTTTACAACAACGAAACCTTACCTGTAATTTCTTCAGGATAGAGTAATTCTTCGCACCAATATATCTTTTATTCCCAAGGTACCTTCTACATTTCATCTAAATGAGCCAGTGGTTTTGCCCTCCTTTTCAGCTCCATCTTCGCCAGCTGAGAGAGCACTCCATTCTCTGGACATTAAACGATGTTTAAAGTTCTACTTGCAAAGGACTCAGTCTTTCCGAAAATCTACTCAGTTACTCATTGCCTTCTCTGCCCCATGGAAGGGTCTTGGCTTTGACGCGGGCATCTATTGCTCGCTGGGTTTCATCGACTATTTCTCTTCTGTCATGAGAGGGCTGGCCAAAGTTGCACACCATTCAACACGCAAGGTGGCAGCTTCCTCTGCTCCATTTGCCGGAGTGTCCTTGCCTGACATCTGCAGGGCAGTGACATGGACGAACGTCCATACCTTCACGAAGCATTACTGCCTGGATGTCTGCCAGAAGGCGGATGTGGCAGTTGGGCAAGCTGCTCTGCGACGTCTATTCACATAAGGTATGATCTTCATGTCTGTTGTTCTTCATATGATATTGTTTTTATGGTAAGTCATTAATAGGTTTCGAATATTTCCCAATTCAGATATACATGTGTGTGTGTGTGTGTGTGTGTGTGTGTGTGTGTGTATATGTGTGTGTGTATATGTGTGTGTACACACACACACACACACATATATATATATAGTTGTGAGCTCATGAGGTATGCTTTTTATGATCATTATTCGTATTTCGTTTCTGGGTTGCATGGTGGGATGGTCCACCTTACCCGCCGCCACTGACCCTTTGATAACTGCTTACTATTCTGATTCAAGCATGTGAATCTATAAAAGATACAATACTGGAGAAAAAAATCAAGTTACTTACCTGTACACTGTGGTTCTCCAGTATTGATATCTTTTATAGATTCACATGCGACCCTCCCTCCTCTCCTTTCAGGTTCACCTTCCATACCTCTTTTATTCCTCTAATGGTACTCGTGCTCGAAATCTGGGGTATGGTAGCTCTGCAGGGGAAGGAGACTCTATGGTCTACGTTCTGATTGGCTGGAGTTTGGATGTTTTAAAACAATGGTAATGGGTTGCTAAACGCTAGTGAATTCCTATGGGCATTTGAATGTTGAGTTTTAATACTGCTATTTTACTGTTACCGTGGGACTCCCACCATGACGACTGGGAAGTTTCAAGCATGTGAATCTATGAAAGATATCAGTACTGGAGAACTACACTGTACAGGTAAGTAACTTGTTTTATAGCATGGAAATCTTTGTTCTTACACTCTGCAATCTGTTCCCACCGGCCTGCAGGAAAACAATCTAACAGAGTAGATGCCTATGTGCAGTATCACGGAGAGGAGGAGTCACCCAATCTTTTGACTCGAAAGACTTCTTCGAAGAAAAACAACTTGCACAGCTCTGGACCCAACACTAGATGGCAGGAGTATGCAGAGCATGTGATTCTGTAGCACTACATGCCATGAACAGATGCTTACAGGATAAGTAACATAATTCTTAAATTATGTAGAGGTTGAATTGCAGTATTAAAGAATACAGTGAATCTTACAGAAACTGTTCTTCGTATGATTTCCTGGCCCATCCACTGCTTTAAAACACAGTTAGCTCTCAGAGGACCATAAGTACTGGCCACTTCAACCAGTATTTGGTTAATCTTTGACCTGACACCGGAAGCTTGTACATCTGAACAAAGGAGGAGGTCTGTGGGCTGTCATTCTCCCTCTTGATTGGGCCTAAGCCTTAGCCTTTGAAAACTGTAGAATAGTTTTACTGCTTGATTTTCTATGAGGAAGACCGGTCTGCCTGCACGCATAATTGACTGCACCTGCCTGACTGAGGAAAGAGATCAAGGTCGGGCAAACTGGACTGGGAGGACTATTATGAGGACAGCTCAAGAAACCAAGATTCTCCACTCCATACGTGCTGCAGCCAAGCTGAAACAAGTGAAATCCATTTCAAGGAAATGCCTTATTGTCTAGACAAGTCAAAGACTAAGCCTCTTGTCAGTCACCTGGCATGTGGTTGTATCCTGTATGCTTGTCAGTGGTTTTACTGAATTATGAACTGTTTCAACCATATTTCTATTCATTACAGTTTCATAGATACAGATAGATATATCTGTGTGTCTGTATCTATCGCAAGTTACAAGTTAAGTGACTGCTAACCCTAAAGAAACCCTGGCCATGGTGT
This sequence comes from Calotriton arnoldi, assembly GCA_963921515.1. Lineage (NCBI taxonomy): Eukaryota > Metazoa > Chordata > Amphibia > Caudata > Salamandridae > Calotriton > Calotriton arnoldi. The sequence continues at coordinate 1,842,594 of CAWUFW010000638.1, forward strand.
ATTAAGTGACTGCTGTGGCTGGCCCGGTCCAGTATGTGCTCTGAAAATAACACAATAGAATCTCTTCTAAAATCACCTTAGAGAAGTATTCTAGGTATTCTACCAATGCTCCCAACCTAGGTTGCGTTTGTGTGTGTGCTGGTTTTAAAGGGAGGGTATATTATAACCTGACCCGTGGAGAATGAGTGACGTGCTCATCCCTCTACCACGGAGTGTTAGTTTCCTATATGCTAAAACTAGCGAAAGCAAACACTGCACCTGCACTCAGTCAGCTGCCTATGATTCCTCCCATAGACCACTCACGCCTGTGAGGAGAGTTGTGGTTGAATACAAAACTGAGTCTGTGGCTCATGAACCTGTAAGTCCAGAATTTACCTTATGTGTAGCTGAATTACTAATGAAGACGAGTGCTGTTAATGTTTCGGTGCTAGGAGTTGACAGTCTGACAACTGAACGTTAGGCCCCATAAAACAATGTCTGAACCTAATCAGGAGGATTTGCAGTAAGTTCAACACCATTTTATGAATTGTTATTTTGAAAGGAGAGCCATTATGGGAGCAATTTATTGCCCATTAAATGGATGTTTAATTTGGTTATCTAGATATTCAAGTATGTCGTGCCACAGCACTTAAATTATAGAAGTATAAAGTAGTGACTGGCTGCACATTTAGTGCATTTGCTACCTCTAATGTCAAAACAGTGCAAGAGCAGGCATTTGACAAATTGTGGATTAGTTAAGATACCTACTGCTTCCAATATCGATGCATCTTTGTCATGCTTTCTTGGTTAAAAGGGAAACCCTGCATATGTTACTGGGATCTCCTAACTAGATAGTAGACAATCATTCAGGCATGTATATCCAGGAAAGAAATCAACTCTTGAATACTATAGTTCTAGGCAACTAACTTGTTTAAGGAAGGGGGCATCCAGAGAGAGTTGCTAAGCTACGCCCTCTCAGTCAATCTTTGTGATGGTTGATGGTTGTGGCATTATTATTCTAATCACTGGTTACAAGCATTTATATATGTGCCTCTGTAGGCAGGCTGCCTACCGGTTCTGAACTGGAAATGCCCTGTTCACTCCCTATAACTGGAGTTTCTTGTTTATCTTCTCTGAGACCAATAAAAGATGCTGGTTATATGCATGGAGAAAGTTGCTTCCAAAATTGAGTGCTGCAGTCCATTGTACCACATGTGCTGCCAATAATGATGGTCTTGTTTGTGCTTGTCTGTTGGTGTGCATCTGGCATCTCAGCCTGTATGTGCACTCTTCCTTTTCGTCTCCACCAATCCTAGTTATCTTGTATGTTGGTGAGATCTCCAGCCCCTTCTCTCTTTAACAGTAGGTTTACTTAGCCTGTGTGAATTTCTCCCTTTCTTTCTTTCTGTATTGGGGTATCTCCCCTCACAAAACTACAAAGTAAGCCTCTATGAAAGGAGGCGACTACACATTTGCTATACAGGCAGTCTGAAATGGTGTCAGTGTGCGCTCTGGGCAGGGAGTCTACAGAATATGACCAACAAAATGGTTCTCCTGGATTGAAGGAGCCTTTGAACATTCAGAAGATACAGACTCTTCTGTTTCTGGCAACCTGCTTACACTACCAGTGTATTAAAAAATATTGATTTATTCAATGTGTGGGCGCAGAATTTCCCTTTATGACGTTGAAACTTTGTCACCATGTCCTTATAAATATGCTGAACTTCACTGCTTTTTTTTGCCGTTGAGCGTGACATTAATGAAAACCCCTTGAAGGTACTATTTTTTCCTACTTCTAAACAGAGCTTTGACTTTAGGGTAACACCCAAAGTTGCACCCCACCCCTGGTTACTGCTCTCTTGACCTATACTATGTAATAATGGGAATAGCAACAGGTTTCAATTTGAGGATCATGCACCTTTTTACCAGTGCCCCTGTGGGGGGGTGGAGTGACTACTTTTCCCGTCTGTAAAAGACCTGTTCAGTTTCTAGAAGTGTAGTCCTTGACCTTCCTAGTGTCCAATGGAGAAGTGTTAGTGTGGTAGCCTGCATTTAATGAAAGGACTTCGGAGAGCTGTAGTCAGTTGGACTTTAAAGATTGACTCTTCTGTCCTACCCAAAAATGGTTTACCTGGTGGGCTAGGAGGTCATCTGCTTATTCTCCTGTGTCTTAGTACAGGTTTTCACTGCTGGCATAAAGCTTCCTATGTTTTAACCATCTCCAGATAGGTGACACATTCTCCCTGAGTTATCCTAACTAGTCTGTGTGGACAGTAGGGTATTGAACATACTTAAAATAGCTATTGACATGGAAGGTGCTCCTCCAAGAATAGTGGCGTTCCTGACCTTTTCTGGTTGGCTAGTAACTTTCCGGCTTGGCTACCAAAGCCATTAGTGGCCTAAAATAGATTCATACCAAGAGTTAGAAGTGAAACATCAGCATAGCTGCGGTTCTCCTTTCAGACCTGGCCTGCTTAAAGGCCTTCTTTCCTGCTTGAGGAGATGAACTGCACCTGCCAGGAAAAGTACGACTGCGCAAGGTGCAGCTGATGGGAACAGCCTGTCGGAGCTGTTACTTACTGCCCTTGAGACTTGAGGTCACACCAGCCCTTGAAGTGTCTACATCTGGGTCATATTACACCACTACATTATTCATGACCCTCACTGTGGGATTCCTGCGATTCCCTCCTTTTCTTGAGCCTGAGCAGGAGATTATCTTTTTTTAACCCCCCCGTGTCTGTGTGTCTGTGTCTAGTTTTGGTTAGAAGAGGTTGCCCAGTTTCCAGAAATTGAATTATCAGTTCTAGAGGAATCACTGGTTAACCCTGCAGTCCGTACTAATCCTAGACTGGTGGAGTGTCAATGTCACTAAAATCATGACCACGGCCAGTGATTATCGATTTATTGGCACCTAAAGGTACATATAATGGGAAATGTCAAACTGTTCCACCACTGCTCCAAATACAGAGTCCAGTTGAACCCTTAACTGGACTCTGTAGTTCAGTTTACTACATTGTTCTCTTCACTAGGTTCTAGTAATCAGATAGTCACCAGGGGAACCACCTAAAGCACCTAGGAGTGGGAACCTTGCTGTTTAAGTGGTAGGTGTTTAGGTTTAGTTATATCTCTGTTTTTGCATATTACATATGTCCAGTTACTATTTTTAGGGGTGGCGTTGTTTAATCTGAGCTTTTTGGGGTTCTACATTCTTCTTAATGGTAAATCCAATTTAACAGTTTTCCTACATGCAACTGTCAGTCAGTGCAGTGTGTTACTAAGAAACCTGAGCTCTTTGGTCAAAACCAGAGTAGCATCCCCATAGGATACGTAGAACTCAATGTTAACCTGGAACGTAGGTGGAGGGAGCTATAAAAATGTTCTTGTATCTTTGGGTACAAAGGTGCTAGACCTTAAAAGTTTAAAAAAAACTTTATTTTAATTTTTGACATAGAAACCTAGCAAGCACTTGAGGAGAATATAAGAATTACCCTTACCGAGAAGTGGAATGTGCCTTTGTTAGCATCACACAAATGGCATGTAGTGCCAATTAGATAGCACCATTATGTTTGTCAAGCATCAATGAAGCAGCTTGCTAGAGAGACTCAATAGAAATCACAGAATGTGCATGTATTGGACCAGTTAGGTTTAAGAGTGTTGGACGGGCGGCTGCTGCAAAAGGGGCTGTAGTGGCCAGAATGCCATGGGACGATGGCGTGCAAAACTTTGGTCATACTCACCAGGGTTTCACGATTATGTGTTGTGCAAAAACAAAATAAAAAATCGGCACTATTGTACAGAGCCTACATTTTTATAGTAGCTCCAGAAAAAAATGTAAGATTAAAAAAAAGGGGAATACTCTCCTATTGCTGACCCTAGTCTGCAACAGGGCCAATAAAGTGTGTGAGCAGCAGCAGGGTGGCGATGTCTCCCGCCCTGCCTCCCCCTACCGCCCCTGGTCTTTGCCTTCCTTTCATTGTTTCTTTTAGCCTTCTCCTACATAATCCTGTTTCCTCCTCTAGCTTCCCATCCAAAGCCCTGTTGCCAACACCCATGTCTTCAGTATCTCATCCCCTGTGTCTCCAGTTTCCCATAGCTCTTGCTCCCAATGGTATCTTCCCCTTTTGCCCTGTACCTCTGGTGACACCCTCCCCTGTTTCCAGTGCCCCTCCCCATGTCTTCAGAATCTGTTGATTTAGTCCCTTGGCCTCACTTGGATTTCCAGCAAAGTTGTGCATTGTGACTGTTTCGGAAAAGTGAGTAGTTTTATTTTCTTTACACACATAATGCGAAGTGAATTACCTCTAGCCACTTGTGTCAATTTACTGTGTGAGGTTAGTGCACACTTACTGCATTTGAAAGGTGGTCGCCCTAGGAACTGAAGTCCTACATACTAACATACAGCAGGCTTCTTTTATGCTCATGACTATACAATTGATGGGTTCTCTTGAAAAAATGCAAATAATTGTCCCTTAATCACTCTTGGCCCTTCCCTTGTGTCTCCTGTTTTCCCTCTCCCCTCTTGATGCAGAGTTCCTCACTTCTGCTGCCTGGTCTCACTTCTGACCCTGTGGCCCCTGGAAAGTGGAATACCTGGTGCCAGGGAGAGCAGAGCGCAATAGGTGAAGCTATAGCCTTGAAGGAGGTTGCCATCGAGGGGAAATATTTCTCGCCCAGGTCTCTAGGTCAAAACTTTGGAGCTCTTGGTTGAGATTGGAGCCAAACTGATAGCTTTACAGATTATCCCAATGGCAGGGGATCATTTGGGGAATCAGACATTCAGTTGCCTCTAGGCTAGAGTCTTAGATTTCTCTACTTTAAGTTGATTATGAAGGGGAAGAGTCCTTTCTGTTCTTTTTTAATTTGTTTAAGGGTTTTTTTTTTTTTTGCATGATAGCAAGTCATAATTACAGGTGTCACATCAACTTCGTACATTCCCTCTCCCGGCGAGTCCTTTCTGTTGTTCAACTTTATAGGTTGGCACACCATCTCAGTTGCTTGTGTCCATTATAGTTTGACAGCAACCAAAGACTGCTCTGCCAATGCAGGTTTCTACATTGTTCAGTTATCAATGTAATTTCCTCATACAGTGTAGGTAGGAGATATCCTAAAATCGCACACAAGAGTTTGGTGAAATATTCAGTATCTGAAGACGGGCCAAAGGGGAGGCCATAGAGTTTCCAGACTCTGTCACTCCTCTTACGAAACTCGCATAGATTTAATGTAGGCATATATTGGCTCTAGATGCACCATTCAGTCTTAAACAAAAAATCAGTTAGAGAACATATATGCAACCCAGCGCCTCCCCCTCCCCTCGGCCCCAAACAGCTGAAACTTTTAATATTCTGAACCCAACACTAGGTGGCAAGTGTGTGCAGCAAGTTATCTAAGTGCCGCATACCTTAAATATGCTCGTGTTGCATCATACTTTACCTCCCATTCCTTTGCTTGTATTCCGTCCTGGGACCATGTTGTAGAAATCCTTGTGAAAAACCCTAGTGTCTTTCTTCAAGCATTAGGTATCCTCTTGGCAGAACGTTTTCCAAGCTCTTCTACTGAGCCAGCTGCCTCAGTCTCTGGGGGCAACCACTCCTCAGGCATCTCAGGGCAGACTTAAAGCAGTGCAAAATCCTTTGTAGTTGCATTGAATGCTTTGTTACTGTCTGGATTTCTATTCTATAATCGTTCCTAACAACTTCTGGGGTTGGAAGAATGGGGACAATGAGAAGGCATCGTGAACTGGGAGATGTCTGTGCCGACAAACCTTTCAAAGGCCCACTCTCTGCAAGTTTCAGATAACGTTCGAGTTTGGGATGGATCCTGGAATCTCTGGTTCTCCATTAAAAGCATTTTCTAAATTTGAGAAAAGGGAATGGCTATTTCTGATGGATACTTCTAACTGTAGATTCCCAACCTTTAGAATAAATCCAGATGCCAGACTAGATCCAGAGAATATGACAGCAATGCCTATGCAGGCTGATATGTAGTGTCATGTGGCTCTGCGGTGACTCCTTACCACACTGGAAGTAATAGAGTGGAGCCACATCTTTCACTGATTTCAGTTTTTTTCTTTCCCGGTACTTGGATATATATCCAGATGCTCCCAACTGCATCAGTGTTCAGATTACTTAAAAAATTCCTTGGTCTCCCCTGAAAACGACAGGATTCAAGTCATGCTGCGATTGCAGCAGGTACATGTCGGTCACTGACCCGCGTTCTGTGCATCTCTGGTGCTTGTGCTCCAGTCTCGACACAGTCATAAAGTAAATGTGGTCCCATGCAGCGAAGGCAATCCAGGAGTGGGAGGTGCAACTCTTACTGAGCTCATGAAGAGGTTGTGGTTGACAAAAGTTATGTACCTGGTCATGGGGCCATTGTGGTCTCGTTCAGAACCATTCAATGGTGAACCATTCAAGGGTGAGGTCCTTTTCCCTCTCAATCTTCTGGTAAATCGAAATCGCTCATAAGTCCAAGAAAGCTAAGCAGGACTCAACCTCATCTGCCACTCAAAAAGGTGAAAAGTTGCAGGGGCCTCAGTCGAAAGATAACATCCTGCAAGCTTATTCGGATTCTAATGCATCTTTGCAGCTTGTCCAGCCATGGCCTAAATTCCATGGGCCGACGTTGACTGTAGCAGATAGAGGCTTTTAACATGCTACAGCTATTTCGGACATTTCCGACTCTCTTGCTCTCCTCTGGGCCCGATGGAACCGCAAAGGGCTTCAGTTGACTTCTGGCACATCCTCAGCACCAACTGACCCTTTTGGGCACATTTACAGGCCTGTACCAATGCTCGTACTGACTTCCATCCTTGCTCCTGAGTTCACACCAGTCCCTTCCATGCTGGCACCATTGCCACTGTTGCCAGCCCCGGACCTAATTTCTGTCTCCAACCCAGCTCCAAATTGTAGTTGGCCCGTTTCAGGGCACATGTCCTGCTACAAGAGACTCTAATCCTCAGCCTCTTCCTCGATGCCAGTACTATTGTAGACTAGAGGCTTTATTGGGATCAGTCTCTGATGCGCTTCAGGGTATGCAAAACTTTTCCCACAACACACAATGAAGAGGAGGTGGACAATGTGCTCCCCCCCTCACTATACTAATGAAAGACTATACCTGGATTTATAGAATGACCGTGAGCTATCTGGGGCACCAAACAAAATAAAGTGCCTCTTTCCCAGTAGTCGTGCAAAGGGCAGCAGATGTGCTAGATTTACAATTGCCTAATGTTTAAAATAAGGCTGATTTATTTGCTGAGATCCTTCAATCTGGTCCAACCTCTTCAGACCCACTATTGTCATTTAAGAAGGCTATCAAACACTCATGGCCACTTTGTCTAAGCTGTGCCCAGACCTCTGGTCAGTCAACCTCTGCCCAGGTGACTGAAACGGGGTGTACTTCTGGTCAAGTACACCCAAGCTTTATCTGACATAGCCAGTGAAATCTTACTGCCAATTCCGTAAGAGCTCAGGTCCTCGCTAGCCCAAATGATACATGATGCCCAGTACTTGAAGTATGGCATGCATGCTAGCTTGGATACCACAGTGTGCTGGCCTATTCGCACCACTGTCATGCTTAGAATTTACCTTTGAATGACATCAACTCTGTTTTGAAGCCACTTTCAAGCATCCTTGATGAGCATGTCCTCTGATGACTCCAGATTGTTAGGAGAGAAATCTGATTTGACGCTCACATGATTCAAAGACATTTGAACTACAGCAAGATTATTTGGGCTCTTATCTCTCACCAAGCAGTTCTAAAAACAGAGCAGAAAATGTAGTGGCTATTCCAGGGGGCCACCTTACAGACAGCACCAGCCCTCCCAGCCAGCACTGCAACAGCAGACCCAGTCCTTTTGGGCAGAGGCCAAGGTGGTGGCCGAGGCCGTTCGCACCCGCAGGGACTACACTGCTCTAACTCTCCTTCCCCTGCTGCAGTGACTGCCAAGCTCCTTTCACTTGTCCTTACAGGGCACAACATTTCCTTCATGGATGGAGATCCATCACTGCAGGCATATAAGGAGCTGTCCCTGCCTTTTATTTCCTCCCTACCTCACTTTGGGAGGCCCTCTTTTCTCAGCAACAGAGAAGGATCCTGCATCCAAATCTCCTGAATTTTTCCCTCAATTCATAGAGATTGAGAGGCAGCATTTGAATGTCCGCCACAGTGATTGATGTTATCCTTGCAGTCTGGCCTACTGTTGAACATATCCACAGTGTAGATGTAATTCCACGAACGACAGCTACCATTGGCAAAATTTGTTGCATGGTGTGGCGATCGCCATACGGACCCTCTGTATACGTGTGACCATTGGCTGAGCCAGTGGAAGATCATAATGTGACCATCGTTTCATATGCTGACGACACTCAGCTGATTGTGATGCTATCTCAAAACAGTGAAGAGACAGCAATCCAATTCTCTAAGTGTGTGGAGGAGGTGGCAGCATGGGTGTCTAACCACTGCCTGAAGCTCAATGGAAACAAAACAGAGGTGATGATTGTGAGCAAGGCTCCAACCATCTGGTCAACAGCTTGGTGGGCGGAGACGCCGGGCCAAATACCTACGCTGAAAACAGAAGTGAAGAACCTCGGAGTGTGTTTGACTCTAAATTGGCTTTCGAGAACCAAATTCGGAAAGTAGCGGGGAAATGCTTCGGGACCTTGAAAATCCTGAGAAAGCTCCTCGATCTACTTCCGTCTAATGCTAGGAAAACCATAGTACACGCCTTGGTAACCTCCCAATTGGACTATGGCAATGTCCTATATCTAGGTACTTCAAAAAAAGGGCTGACTAAGCTTCAGTCAGTGCAAAACGCGGCAGCCCGGTTGGTGCTAAGCCTCCCTAGAAGAACCTCTACAAAGAAATCCCTGGCAGAACTGCACTGGTTGCCGGTGGAAAAAAGAATCCTGTTCGAGGCAATGTGCTATTGTCACCGAATCCTATCAATAAAAGGCCCAAGGTATCTACAACCCCTGATAAAACAATACACACCAAGCCGGAACCTTAGATTTAAAGGTAGGGCATTGGTGATTGTGCCGAGAATATATAAAGCAAGAATGGGTGCACGCTCCTTCAGATATCTCGCAGCTAAAACATGGAACACACTACCGGCGGACCTAAGAACAGATTCTCGTGAGACTAGATTCTGCAAACTTTTGAAGACATGGCTATTCTCAACAGCATACTAGAGTCAATGTTAGGGACCAGGGGCTGCTAAGTGAGAATTTGACCTTCACTTCCCTTTAGAGTGTCTGTTTTAGCGCGGGGTGTAACCATGCGCTCTATAAATGGATAAATAAATAAATAAATAAACTGTAATCCAAACATTTGGATGTGAGATTGTGTCTTGTAGGCCCAGCAAAGCCTTGCAGTTAGTCGTTCTCTGTTGGCCTTTTGTCCTTTGTGTTTACCTGATCAACCCTGTATTAAAATCACTTGTGATGTTTTTCAACATAGGCCTGACTTTAATTTTTCCCTCAAAGCTGTTCATGCTACAAATGGGATTTGAATTTAATGCTGACATTTATGTATACTCCCTTTAATCGAATTCGAAGTGCAGGCGCTCGCTTTGCAAACACCCTACACCACCACCACCTTCCCAGACAAATTGGTGCAAAGGACCCGGACAGCCTTTTTACTGAAACTTGTACTACCATTTCATGTTTGCCAGGTGATCACTGTGCCACCTCATATTTGCTCCATTTTACCCTTCAAAAGAGGAGGAGAGGCTCCAGCGAAGTCTCCCTTAAAGCCATTTATAATACCATAGTGGGACTTTGTAGTGTTGACTTTTCTTAGGTGCATTCCTTTCGCACCAGTTTACAACTGCTCACTGTGACTGATGATCAAAACAATTCTTTCTAATTGCCATCACTTCTGCATGCCTTGTGTATGAATTGATTGCTTTCTGTCTGCAACTACCATACACAACTTCCTTTCTAGATAAGTTAGTGCCAAGAACCCGGGCAGCCTTCCTGCCCAAAGTTGTGAAGCTTTTCACATTGGTCAGTCTATCATTCTGCCAGTGTTTTTTGCTCTACCTCATCCTTTGAAGGAGAGGTTCCTTCAACTCAACCCTTAAAGGGTGTTGTGCTTTTAAATTAACCACAGTTTGGTTTGGGTTTGGTCAGCTCTTTGTAGGATTCTCCGCAGCAAAGAAAGGAAAAGTGGTGCTGAAAAGGACCCATTCAAGATGGTCAGTACTCATCATCAAAATCTTTAATGTGCTGGCTAGGTAGCTCATTCCCCAAGGCCAAAGCCAATATGATGGCATTCAAGGTGGGTGCCAATTCTGAACATCTGTCATGCTGCAACGTGTGTCAGTGCACACCTTGACAAAATACTATTGTCTTGACAGAGCATTTTGCCTGCTCCATCCTGCAAGATTTCCTAATCCGAGTCCACTCCTCAGACCCTTTATATGTTGGAGGTGCGGCTGTATCATCTATTTTGAATGTGTAAAATCTGCAGGTGGATTTATACGTCAGATGAAAAGTTATCTTTGGTGCTGCTCTTTCTGGTGGATACTCTCTAACCACATATGCCTTGCCACCCTCCTTGTTCTGTGGCGTGAACTACTGCAAATCATAGTAAGGTTCATAGTTCTGGCATACTGTCCCCTACAATTTGTTCAAAGTGTTTTCCATCTAAAGGCACATACAGAGTAAGATTAAGAAAGATATGACTCTTGTATGTGGCTCTGATCAGTCACTCCTGAATGGTACAGAGTCACAAAGCGCAGCCTATTGGCACACCAGGAGCATGGCTATAAAATTCTCCAGATTCGTTCTGGTGCTTTAGGCTATTCTGAAGGTGAGGAATCTGTGGTTAGATGGAGTATCCACCAGAAAGTGTTTCCATAGGTAGGTAACTTGCTTGTTTATTATGTCTGTGTCCCTTTTAGACATGACGTGGCAGCTTTCATAAATCCGTGGTCGTGGGAAATTTACTTGGAGCATGCTTTCCCTAGTGGGTGATCATTGAGAATATTATCAAAGCTAATCTTGATCAGTTATATGAATCATACCAGAGTTAATGGGATTAATGTTTGATCCACATGTTGAATTAGAATGTTGCACTTTGAAACAGGAATGTTAAAGCATGAATTGCCATTATTTTATGGAGAGCTAATTGGAAATTACAATTCATTGTACTATCAGGTGTAGTAAGTGGTTTGTTTTAAAAATTTTATTGGACCATTGTAATAGCATTTCTGAGTGAAATATAACCTAATAAACAATTTGGCGTGGTTCACTCCTATCGCAATGTGTACATTTGGCAACAAGATTTCAAATGAAACATTATTTCAAAACTTAGATCAGCCTGCATTACTTCTTGGGAGGAGTCCATGGCGTCAGTCATAAGATTCTGTCCATAGTCCCTGTATCCGATCAGGTTTGTGTGGTCATTGTTTAAACTAGTGCACCTGTTTCTCTAGAATCTGACATCAGTCCACCTATCCATTTGGAAAGGTGTATGTCAGTTGCAACCTTCAATTTTGTTGCATTGCCTCTTTTTACAACGAATAAACCCCCCCCCCCCACACACACAAAGTATTATCTGTTCACTTCTAAATTGCCTAGATGTTGGGGCAATGCAGTAATAAAGCAGTAGTTGGGTTGTACCAGAGAGGAATCTCTACCCTGCCACCGTATCCTCGCAGAACTGAGCACCCCCCATCCAGAATGTAAAAATACACCTCTGTCGGAATGTTTCTCACTTCTGGTGGGGAGGTGGGGCGGGGGGGGGGGGCAGTGGTAAATTTTAATCTTTTCTTTCACAGGACTGAATTCTGGCTTTCTGCCAGTTCTCTTCCAGGGGATACTCCTCAATAGTCATAAGCACTGAATAGTCCCGCCCATGTGCGGGGACCCCGGAGCATTAACAAAAAATATATGCATATACGCGTGTGTATGTATGTATGTATATATATATATATATATATATATATATATACTCACTGAAAAAACCATAGGTTTCAGGGACGTTGTAGTTAGCTGGACATTTCACTCGTACAAAACCATAGAAATTCCACTGTTATAGTTAGTTGAGCTAACTATAACTCGCGCCCCCGCAATGCACTGCTGATGACATCACATATTACATCATTCATGACATGGTCAGTGACATCACTGATGACATCTCAAATGACATCACTGATATCACTGATGACATCATCCAGTGAATGTGTTTTTCTTTAAAATTTAAATATGTATTATATATATATACCAAGGTGTATTGAAGAATGAGTGGGTGTATAAGTGTCTGGATGGAGGATTTAGTAGGTGTGACTGACTGTTTAACTGAGTTATTACATGTCTTACTGAATGCATGGGTTAGTGATTAAACTGTGTGAATGTCTATATCAGTCTGTTTTCTGTTGTATAAGCTGCTGCATGGGTTGGTCAGTAGCTACATGAGTGTCTATATGGGTTATTAATTGGTTGCCAGAGTATTTGTATGGGTGCCTGAGTGTGTGTGTGGGTGCATGGGAGGTGTGTGACTCTGTGCATACATGTTTGAGTGGTTGATTCACTGGGTGTATGGGTTCAAGAGTGCATGTGGAAACAGATGTATTCGTGGGTGAGTGTGTGCATGGGTGTGTTAGTGAGTGAATGGATGTCTCAGTGGTACATGTCCAACTAACTACATATGTAAAAGACAGTGTATGTGAGAGTTGGAGTATATAAATGACTACGTGAGAGTTAGTGATTGTGAGAGTGGCTGTATGGATGAGTGTGTACTTGTATCAGTGATTGTATAAGAGTAATTATGCGTTTCTTTCTGTTTGAATAAGTGATGTGTTGTGTGTATAACTGTATAGGTCAGTAAATGGAAGTGTGATTGATTATTTGCATGACTGACTAGGTGTGTGAGTAACTCTGGATGAGTGCTGGTGTGTGAGTGTCTGTGTAGGTGTATGAGTGCATATGATAGTGTTGTATTGATGAGTGACTGCATGTATTAGTGATTGTATGGGTGAAAGAGTGGATAAGTGGGTAGACCTAGGAACCAGTGATTAGATATGTAGTAAGTGATATTGGTGTGTCTATGGTTTCAAAAATGGTATTCTGTTTTTTGGGGTGGGTGTATCAAAGGTTATATTAGGGTGTGAGAAGGTGCATCAGATTGTCACATGGATGATGTCATCAGTGATGTCACTGACCATGTCATGAATGATGTAATATGTGATGTCATCAGCAGTGCATTGCGGGGCGCGAGTTATAGTTAGCTGAACTAATTATAACAGTGGAATTTCTATGGTTTTGTACGAGTGAAATGTCCAGCTAACTATAACGTCCCTGAAACCTATGGTTTTTTCAGTGAATTTCAAAGGTTTTTTAAATGCTAATTTCGAACTATAACGTCCCTGAAACCTATGGTTTTTTCAGTGAATTTCTAAGGTTTTTTTAAATGCTAATTTCTAACTATAACGTGCCTGAAACCTATGTTTTTTTCAGTAAATTTCAAACGTTTTTAAAATGCTAATTTCTAATTATAATCATTAAACCTATGGTTTTTTCAGTGATTTTTAAATTATCATTCCATTCTCAACCTAGTGAAAACAGCCGATATCGCCAGTTTTCCAACAATAGCTTCTGCAAAAAAATTCGCCACAAATGAGAGCGACAACTAACGCTAATAATTTGCAGAGTAGGCGTTCCCGTGCAAAAATAACACAAACACCACTTCCCGATATTTTCAACAAGCAGCCAAATCTGGGGTGCGATCCAAAAACAGGCGATAAGCTGCGTCAGCAGTAGGAATTTAACATCTGCCTTTTACTGGTGTAAAGCAGGACGACTACCTACAGTGTGAAAGGGATCCCAGCCCAGAACCACATCTGAAGACCAACACATGTCATAGAGCTACTGACCATGCAGTTCCGACACCCAAGAAGGCCACAACACCCACTGCCATCACCCTCAGGACCTCCCCCCCGGACCACCCCCCTCCCTACTACCACCGAGGCAGCGCAGAACAGGACAGCGGACCTTCCAAAAACGGCATGGTCCCTTAGCCACACAATAGCTGAATCTTGGGAGATGTGGCAACCAGGTATGTATGAAGGACGCAAGTCACCCATCAATAAAAATGCACACAATACCAAGTGTAGTGGTGATGTGGTGGACAGACCTCACTATGCAGAGCACAAACCTCTCCATATGGACATATACTGCTGGTGCTTGTAGTGTTGTGGACAATAGACGCAACCATGTTACCTCAGGCAGTGGGGAAGATCTCGGTGATGTAGCTGTGTTGTCCCCCCCTGGAAGCGGAAGCGGAGTGGGCTGGTCCAACGTACGCCACTCCAGGGTAGGAGTATGAATAAATAGGCTGGGGCTCTGGGCGTGGTTCACTTGTGGGAAGGCCAAAGCGTCTGCCAGGGTGGCAGCCCTCACCCTGCCACGAGGCCTCCGCCGTGACCGCCGGCCTCCTCGACACAGGCCCCCTGCGAACTCAGCAGCAGAGCACCACAGTCTTATGTCTGTACAGACTACTGCCTTCGATCTACACTGCGGACAGCAGGGCTCACAATTCAGATCGAGTCGCGATTGCAGATGACGCAGTCCAGTAGGCAAGAAACATTGCTCCCAGTGCGGCCCGCCCGGACCACACATCATCGCAGACTGCGCACAAACTGAGTGCTTCAGGTGCCACTAACTCAGTGCACCACAAGTCAACGCCACGTGGACTTAAGACAGAATTCATTAGGCAAAAGACATTGCTACTAGTGCGGCCCGCCCGGACCACGCATCATCGCAGGCTGCACACACGCTGGTTGCTTCAGGTGACACTAACTGTACAGCTCAACTCAACGCCACGTGGCTGTGGGCCCTTGCTGACCGCTGCCTCCGGCCTACACTGCGGTCATCAGGGCTCACATTTAAAATGGACTCTTGATTCATTAATTGCAGAGTCCAGTAGGCAACTAAGTATTACGTCCCTAAAACCTACATAATATCCTTTTAGTATCCTTGCTTCAAGAACTTGTTTTATATCAGTTATAGCATTAGTACAATGACCAAATTCATCTTGCAAGTCCAAAGGAACACTGAATGGCAGTCTACACTGCGGACAGCAGAGCTCACAATTTGAATTCAGTCTTGATTTATTAATTGCAGACAGAATTGTACTCTATGTCCTCGAATTTTCTCAAGAGGAAGTGACAAAAAGCATTCCTTGATGTCTGTGCTGACTACTGCCTTCGATCTACACTGCGGTCAGCAGGGCTCTCAATTCAGATCGAGTCGCGATTGCAGATGACGCAATCCAGTAGGCAAGAGACATTGCATCATCGCTGGCTGAGCACATGCTGAGCGCCACACCTACCACTAACTCTATGCAGCTCAAGTCAACGCCACGTGGCTCTGGGCTCTTCCTGACCACTGCCTCCGGCCTACACTGCGGTCAGCAGGGCTCACAATTCAGATCGAGTCGCGATTGCAGATGACGCAATCCAGTAGGCAAGAGACATTGCATCATCGCTGGCTGAGCACATGCTGAGCGCCACACCTACCACTAACTCTATGCAGCTCAAGTCAACGCCACGTGGCTGTAGGCCCTTCCTGACCGCTGCCTCCGGCCTACACTGTGCTCAGCAGGGCTCACAATTCAAATTCAGTCTTCATTCATTAATTTCAGAGTCCAGTAGGCAACTAACTATAATGTCCCTGAAACCTACATATTTCGACAATGTATTCCATAAATGTTTCATCTTTTGTTCCATACACCTACACTGCGGTTAGCAGAGCTCACAATTTAAATTGACATGATTTATTTATTGCAGAGAGAATTGTACTCTGTCCTCGAATTTTGTAAACCGGAAGGGACTAAAAGCATTCTTCGATGTCTGTGCTGACTACTGCCTTCGATCTACACTGCGGATAGCAGGGCTCACAATTCACATCGAGTCGCAATTGCAGATGACTCAGTTCAGTAGGCAACAGACATTGCTCCCAGTGCGGCTCGCCCGCACCACGCATCGTCGCTGGCTGCGCAAACGCTGAATGCTTCTGATGCCCCTATCTCAGTGCAGCACAACTCATGGACCCTTTATGATACAATGTTTTGTGTATAATTTCACATCTGCTGCCCCTGCAGTTCCGACACCCAAGAAGGCCACAAGTCATGGACCCTTTACGATACAATCTTGTGTGTATTATTTCACATCTGTTGCCCCTACCTTAGTGCAGCACAAATCATTGACCCTTTATGATTGAATCTGTGTGTCTGATCCAATGATTACTGTTGTACTTGTTGCCAGCCCCAACCATTCCCGGAGGGCTGGCTTACACTCACCCCACACGCATCCAGCACAGACGTCACTGGACATGTGACCCTGGTGATAAAAATGAGTCGAGTGCCCGTACCCAGTCCCACTATCTATCTGTGTCTGTGTGTTCATTATGTATGCAAGATGCCGCCCCTGGGCCCTACCACATTACATTGTGCTGTGGACAGCGTATGCAACCATGTTACCTCTGGCAGTGGGGAAAACTTCGGTTATGTAACTTTCTCTCGGTCATTGTACAAGTACGTACGTAGAGACTGGACAATCCCTAGCACACAGCCAGGAAGACCAAATCCAAGAGAAGTGTGCCATGCGCCCAACAAAGGAAAGCGAGGGAGAGAGACGGAGTGAGATAGCACAAGCATCGCAAGGCCGCTCGGGCTCCTGGCTCCACATGCCAACATGTGTGTGTGCATCGCCATCCGTACACCATGAGCCCAAGGCAGTGTCCCAATCTCAGCGCCAAAGCCACATCACATTCCGAAAACGCAAGTAGAAGACAGACAAACATCAGGGATGAAAGCACCATTGTCCCAATGCAGAAGGCGGGAGGACACCTGCACCTCTGACCTTGGTCCAGAACGCGCCTGGAACACCCTGATGGAGATGCAATGGCAGATGGGGACGACTCCCACACCACGCATTCCGCAAATGAACCATCCGACTTATCCACAGCCCACACACAAGTCCCTGCCTGTGGTACCCCTGCATGGGATGCCCTTTACACTCACGGAAACAGCAACCCAGTACCCACAACGTTGCACACACAT
Source organism: Calotriton arnoldi (assembly GCA_963921515.1). Lineage (NCBI taxonomy): Eukaryota > Metazoa > Chordata > Amphibia > Caudata > Salamandridae > Calotriton > Calotriton arnoldi. The sequence goes on from CAWUFW010000638.1 coordinate 1,859,634, forward strand.
TCGAATCATTGCTCAGAGCTGTGGCATATCCTCCACACAACTGCCGCAGTTCAGAAGAGTGCCGGTTCACGAGACGCACCAACGCAATGGCAGGCCATACCGGGCACATGCACAACCCCGTCACGTGGAACAGTACCGTGCACGTATGCTGCAACTACTGGGCGCACTGCCACTGACAGTGCTGCGGATCAGTTACAGGCTTAGCTTCCGCATTGCCCACGTCACCTGCGTCCAGCCCTGGTTCCACTGCCGAACATGCACATTCGAGTGTCCCATGGATGTCTGCCTATCCAACACAACTGTTGATGAATTGGACTATGACTTGTGTTTGCGCCCCCTGTTGGATCACGAACAGGAGTGTAACCGAGACAGCCGTGCATGGGATGCCTTGACATACTGCGTATGTATTGGTAGTTGTGCATGGGAGATGGTACAATTGCTCATGTGCAGTGACCACATCGAGGCGCTCCCCTATTGGGCTGTGTTGCGGATCGGTGAGACGGCGTGGGCTGAGCACGCCTGCCTGGACCACCTAATGGATTGGCTCACCCTGGTGTTCCTTGAACACGACAACGACGTACTATTGGAACACATTGCACATGAAGCTGCACGGGCATTCATGGACGAGTAACTACGTACCTGCAGCCACATCCTATTGCCACCCACAGCACATGGCCCAACAACTTGTTGCACAGTGGGGATTGCTCACATATCCCACCAAAACAGAGGACACGTCTCCCTTCGGTCGAGCTCTGGATGCATGTGCGTGGAATAACGCGTGTGCACACACACCTGTCCAAGGCGACGCAAGTCCATGGTCCGAGCAACACAGCGTCGTTTGGCAACTTTGCCAATTCGGACACACTGCTCGGTGAGAGCACACACATGGTGATGTAGCACGACATGTGAACCTATCGGACCCTCACACCTGATCACTGTCGGCAGAGCAGACAATTGCCGCACCCCGGAGGCAGAGCACCATGCAGACCCCACGTACAGTGAGTCGTGCCCCCTCACACGGGGCACTGTGCAGACGCCAAACAACACATGACTCGTCCAGCAAGGCAAGGTGGGCTGTGAGCGTTGCCATATGTGATAAATCTTGTCCATTTCAGCCCCAACATCATCTGCCCCTCGACATGTACCCATGCTGCGTGTAACTGTCTTAAGCATGTCCGTGCCTGTTGTGGCCGTTGCCTCGTCCGTACTCACACGCACATGCCAATAAAGCCTATGCCACTCCACTGGTGTCTAACTGTGAGGTGTGTTGTAAAGATTGTCCACTCGTGTGCCACAATGAGCCTCGTCCCAACACAGGGAAGAACTGACTGTCGCATGTGCAACAGGGGTGTATCCCTTTGGCAAGCTCCGCCTCTGTGAGCCAGACATTGTTTTTGCATAGGTGCTGGACGACATCTGATGCAGCCCCATCACCTACACAGTCTGATGTGTCAGGGGCACACAGCCATGCAGCCATCACCCCGCCACACACACCGGACACAGAACCCGTATGAGGGGAGTTTTGTACCACATTGCCTTCATTACTGATGTTCTGTGATTGCTATGTGTGTGGGCTGCATTGTGGGGGAATTGTCCCTGTAGCTCTGATTTCGTGTAGCCTTCTCCCCTTGAGACGGGGTGCCTTTGGATTGTGTGCTTTTCGGGGCCTGTTTTGCTTTTGACTTGGGTGATGTGTGCTCGCGGACTGATTTTGTGGCCTGTTGCATTGTTGGTCTGCTGCGTGTATTGTAAGGCATGGGTTGTGGTTGCACGCGGACACGTCGGAGTGTGACCTGCTCCTTTGAGGATGTGATCCGCACTTTGCTCCGTACATGTCGCTTCGTGGGCCATGTCATTTTCTTTGCGCAGCTGCTATGCTATCCGACATGCAGTGTTACTTGCATAGTCCGTGTGGGTCACGGATCTGCTGGTTTGCTAGATTCAGCATATGTGCAAGGGTAGGTTGTAATATTGGTGATAGGGGGGGGGGGCACTCTGTGCACATTGTGGATGGGGGCCTACTTGGCGTTTGGATGTGTGCTGCAGTGTGCCAAGGCATTCAGGGACATGTTCCAGGGTCATTGTGGGTGTAGTGTGTGCTGCACAAATCAACGCCGTATCTGATTTACAAAACTACATACTCGTTTAAACATAACAAACTATACTGCATATTTGTTACCTCTATACCTTACTCCTAAAACCATGTAATCTTTCAAACATATGTCACGTCACTTTTGTACCATTGAAACTGATTACGACCTTCTCTTTACACTACAGATCCCATGAACATGCTAATAACGGTATAAGTGCTATTTTCATACTAGATAAAGCTCTCTTACTTAATTTTTATAAACACTACTGTTTGGTGCACAAAATGGGGGTGACACATGAGGAGAGGAAACGGAGGTGTAATCCCTAAACTTTTATTGTACCGTTCCTTTAATATACGTATATTGAGGGTTTTAAGTGGGATGAAAAAAATGCAGGTGTGTAAAAGGGGTAGCAGTGTTCAGCACTGGTAAGACCCAGCCCACTTAAAGTCCTGCGTATATTCAGCACAGACACACACCCTAACAATTTTCATCACTTATAATCGCAGTTAGTTTACTAGTGTGAAAAAATCGTACAGAAAATTTACTAAGAACATTTTTAATTGTTTTTTATCTGTCACACATTTATAAAATATCTCTTGTAAAGAAACGCCCCTCTCCACCTTTATTTCGTATGAACGAGCAATAAATAATCCCTTTACCAGCATCTAGTCACTAACTACTAACACTGTGCACTGTACCCAATTGTAAAGCAGAAATAGTGTTTAGATTGTCTTAAAGTATCATCAAATGATTCAAACCATGCATACATACACAAAGCAACGTGCAGGTTTACTTTGTCCATTTACTCTCTATGTAATCTGTGCACATTCTGAACGGGTTCGCAGTATATCACCTGTTTTCACTTGTACTCAAATGTACCTTACAGTAAATAAATGACATCACAACCTATGCATATGTAATATTTCCTACATAATACAATGCATTTCTATACCATTGAAACTGATTGCAACATTCTTTATATAGGTCAAATTCTACCAATATGCCAATAAACCTATAAGTGCTATTTTTATAATACAAAAAGCTGTATTAGATTATTTTTATAAACAGTACTGCTGGGGGCACAAAATGGTGGTGCAAGGTAGACAGAGTAAATGAAGGTGTAATTCCAAACTTTTTATGCATCATCCCTTTACTATACGTATATTAACAGCTTTAACTGGGATGAAAAAATTGGTGGCTCTCTTAAAGGGGTGGCGGAGCCTACTACTGATAACACCCGGACCACTTAAACGCCTGCGTATATTCAGCAGAGGAACACACCGTGACAATTACTATCACCAATAATCACATTTACTTTACCACTGTGAACAAAATGGTACAGAAAATATACAAAGAACATTTTCATTTATTTTTTCTCTCTCACATATGTAAAAATAAATAAATGACTTCTGAAGAAACGCTCCCCAACAACTTAGATTTCCTAAGAACACCCAAATGCAAAGCCTCGCAGTACCACACCAACCTTGACTGACATTGAAATCTACCTCAGTGTAAAAAAATGAGACCACAAAGTGTGCACATAACATTTCTTTTTTTTCCATCTCTGTTAAGTTAATAACACATGAATTTTCTACTGTCACCCCTTCTCCACTATTTCCAGACTGAGCATAATTTCCAAACGTGCCACATTCTGTTTATCTCGCCGGAATAGATCTACGAATCGAAATTAACGCTACATCGAATTTTCAAAACCATACAGGGCCATATTCACAAGAATGGCGATAACATTATCGCCGCTTTAGCGGCAGGAAACTGCCGCTAAAGCGGCGATAATGTTATCGCTGGTCTTGAGAATATGGCCCACAGTCTTTTACAGATGACAACTTACACTTTTTCTTTGTGAAAAACTCCTAAACATATATAAAGTACTTGTTTAACAACTAGTTACACATTATGCATATTTTAGAACCAATAAAACACCAGACTTTGCTAACACTGTTATTTAGAAATAAAAAATACTTTCAAAGTTAAAAATATTGTCTCAAATACTTAACCACTACTACAAAACACAACACACCTTCTTAATTTCTAATTTACCTTCGTAGTTGGTATGCAGATTTCAAATGTCACAAACGCATGCAATTCTTTTCTTGTCACACAGTACATGTAATGCACCGCTTTCATCAAGAATGGAACCAGTAATGTCACAATTTCCCTGTTGCTCCACACATAAATACATGTAAAGAACAAATCAGAATCGTTCCTTATTTTTTTTAGATTGCAAAACCTCTCTTTATTGCTTATTTTTGAACTTTCCATATAAACTGTTTTGTTAAGGACACATACAGGTGAAAAGTTCAAGGTATTGTATCAACACTTTCTAGAACATTCTACGACACGTGCAGGTTAAAAGTTCATCACTTTTTTAAACTTACCGATATTTTTTTTTGCAACATTTTCTCCAACATTTAACGGCACGTGGAGGTCAAAAGTTCACCATTCTTTCAAGTTTGAACTACACCTTCCAAATACAATTAGCAGGTGTGGTTGAGCTGAGCAAATTTCATCCTATAATATGTACTCCACGTATAAACTGCTTTTTTATTAACCAATCACAAAGATGCTTTTCATCAAAACTAATATACACCCTACTTTTTAGGACACAATACATTTCATCTCCCAATCGGTTAACGTTTTGTATGTAAAAAAAAAAAAGTAGTTCCCCATGTTTAAACATATCTCTTATTCTACGAACGGACTGCATGAGCTACAGACATTTATCCATATCTTCTAGCCATACCTTCAAAATGCTAGTGTGGATTGTAGGACATAGCTATGTTTTCTGGTGCAAGAGGTATGCAGAACAGTATTGACTTAGACCTAGGTTTACAAAATGTGCACATTAAATGGTTTGCACAGAGAGGATTGAAGTGGCACCAATTGCTCCCTTTGGTTAAAACCTGTTTGCATCTCCAACACCCTGATCTCATGATTGTGCACTGTGGTGGTAACGACCTAGGCACATTGACTGGGGTAGGTTTGGAAATGCTTATGAAGGACACCTTTGGACAATTGATGTTACTTTTGCCTCAAACTGTCTTTGTATATTCCAATATATGCCAAAGACAGAAGTGGAAATGGTCAAACCAATTTTGTCATAAGATTGAAAAATCTAGGAAGAATGTCAACAAAGCTGTCTGCATACCTCAGAGACCATAGAATGGGGTCGATTTACAACAACAACATACGTTTTGATATTTTCTGATATCTACAGAAGTGATGGAGTACACTTCACAGATGAGGGAAACCGAGTTTTCCTGATTAACCTGAAGCTGTGCATTCGCACTTACATGTAGCTCCAACTAATAAACACAAAGGCTCTTTTTAGAGCCGCCTTATATTCCCAATTTCGGCTCGCAGAGTGTCAGCTGCGGTTCGGCTAGCAGAGGGACACCTGCGGGCCGTCGGGCAGGCTCGCAGAGGAAGAGCTGCGGCCCGTGGGCTCAGCTCGCAGAGGGAGACCTATGAGCCGTTGGCTCGCAAAACCACAGCACCGTACTCGCTTGCAGAGGGAGAGCTGTGGCCTGACTCGCAGAGGGAGACCAACGGGCCAACAGGCCTGCTAGCAGACACACAGCTATCAGTTAATGGGCTGGCTCGCAGAGATACAGCTGCGAGCCCTCCGAGCTGCAACCGGACGGGCTAACTCGCAGAGGGAGAGTAACGGGCCGATGGGCCTGCTAGCACAGACACAGCTACGAGCTAACGAGGTGGCTCAAGGAGGTAGAGCTGCGGGCCCGACGGCTCGCAGACACAGAGCTGCGAGCCGACGGACTGGCTTCTAAAGGCATAGCCGCGAGCTGATGATGTGGGGAGAGGGAGCGTAAAAGGAGTATCTCGCACAGACAGACCTGCGGGATATTTTCAGTATTCCCTCGCAGAGGTAGAATTACGGATCCAATGCCTTTTAGAGGGAGAGATGCGAGCTGACGGACTGAGTCACAAAATGGCTCACAGCTCGCAGTTGCAGAGCTGCGAGCCGACGGACTGGCTTCTAAAGGCATAGCTGCGAGCTGGTGATGTGGGGAGAGGGACCGTGAAAGGGGTATCTCGCACAGACAGAGCTGCGGTATATTTTTAGTGTTGCCTCGCAGATGTAGAACTACGGACCTGATGCCTTGTAGAGGGAAGAGTTGTGAGCTGACGGACTGAATCACAAAATGGCTGCCAACACTTCCTAGTTTCAACAGTTCACAGCCAATGAGCCGCAAGCTCGTGCTCGTAACGCCTCAGCCAATCAGATGTCAGAATTCTTAAATATCGATATCTGGAAAATTTGATATTTCTCTAAAACTACTGAACGGATTTACCCGATTTAAACAAAAGCGTGCTTTCTGGACCAAGACCTTTCTCTGTGCCAAATTTGGCGTAATTCCGTTCAGCAGTTTGACCTGTAGCCTTGTCTAAAGTTTCCTATGGAAATTGCATGGAGAAAACACGTTTTGGGACCCCCTTTTTTTCTTAGCCCCCTTGACGAATCCCCCAAACTTTTAGGATAGGCGCTGACCTGAAAGGAACTTTTTGGAAAATTTTGTAAAGATTCGTCAAACGACGCCAAAGTTATAAGCACATCAAAAAATGCTTTTCCTATGGAAACGTGGTCCTAACTATAACTACCTACTGGCGACCGCCAGTAGGTAATGTGTATATATATGTGTGTGTGTGTGTGTGTGTGTGTGTGTGTGTGTGTATATATATATATATATATATATATATATATATATATATTTATATTAATGCGTGTTTAACCAAATCTAAGGACTAGTCCTGTGTAAACATACATCAATATTTATACAGGAGGGTGGGCGCACACTGCCTCACATCCCAGCACTCAGTTTGCCCTGATGCATCATAGTAAATGCAGTGCATGATAACACTTAATTCACTGTCAGGCTTTAGTTTTTCACCCTTGTTGGTGCAGCCAGTGCTGTGTATCTCTAGACACGTGTTTCAGGATAGTTGTCCTTCAGTAGAGAGCAACACATTCTTTTTGGGGGTGCTGGAAATGCTGCCCAAAGTCTTCTCAGGTCTCTGTACCACTCGCTGGGCGCAGGTGCATCAACTAGAGCTCGTCGGCTCATTAGCTCAAGGGAGACTTTTCCAACAGGAGGGTGGGCGCACACTGCCTCACATCCCAGCACTCAGTTTGCCCTGATGCATCATAGTAAATGCAGTGCATGATAACACTTAATTCTGTAATATATATATATATATATATATATATATATATATATATATATATACACACATCCACAACGCTGCTTTGTCGCTGACGCTGGCCTCGCAGTGCCGGTGCCGTCGATGGAAGCAACCACCATCAAAAATCACAGGTCAATGTTCAATCTGTATAGAAATTGAAAAAAGACGTATTTCTATGGTGGGTTGAGCACTTGACACTAACTTGATAAAGGCTAACTGCTGAAACGCGTCGTTCTTCTTGCACATAAATCTTTGTGCAAAACCACTTGGTGTGCTGTCTCTTTTTTCAATTTCTATACAGATTGAACATTGACCTATGAGATATATATATATATATATATATATATATATATATATATAATATACACATGTATATAAATATATAATATACACATGTATATAAATACGCAGCCCAAAACCCAAAATTAGGCTCAAATATGCCAATATTGCATTGTACTTTTCATTTGAAATAAGTCATATAAAATAACATTTCCATGACATAGAAATGTACTCCTAACTTGTTTGAACATCACCTTTATTTTCAAAGAAAAAGGCAAGGTGTTAGCAGGCGGATTCGCCTAACAGGCTGCATATAGAACACTCGTTAAAGAAAACTGGTGCCGTGCCTTTGAGACCTCCAGGCTCCCATCATGCCCCACAGGCGACAGGCCAGTTTTTTGTTTTCCGGCTCCTGTGAGGATCCTGGAGCATTGAGCTAGTCAGTGGTTTTTTATCACTAATTGGTCTTTTCAAGTGAGATTTTTTTTGTCTTCACTCGACGCTTTTAGTACTTGTAGTACTATTTCCATCATTTTTTCTGACTTTCCAGCTATTTTTCCTCTCAGAAATGCCAGCCTTATTTAATAGTCGCTCTATGTCTAGATCTCGGCACCGTTCGCCTAGAGAGCCAAGACGCAGGTCTCCTTCATGGTTCTCTGACTCCAGATCTTCAAAGGCCGATTATTCTCCTACTCTGTCATCTACTCCACCAATCGGAGTATCGCCAGTGGATGATATTGTTACCTTTTAACGAGGTACTGTGTAGAGGGGCTACAAAGCTTAACATCGAGATGCCTGTCTCTGTTCCTTCAACATTGGTCATATTTTAGACCCTTCATCATAGGTCCTCTACTAGACCTCGCTCCCTTTGTTTCCTGGGCTACTAGAACCTGCTCTCCATACCTTTCTAACGCCGGCGTCCGTGGGAGCAGCAGAGCCCCTGAACAGGACCCACTTTTTCTGAGGTCTCATCTGCCACCGGACTGTCATTGTGTCAACAGCCAGGAAAGTGCATACGGGAGCCTCCTCATCTGCTGTTCTCCCCGACAAAGACAGCAAAGCCATGGACTCCATTGGTAAGAGAATGTGCAACACCTCTGCCTCTTACATGAAAGTGGCCAGCGCTTCTGCACTGCTGGGTCGATATGACCGTTCGTTATGGGACTCTCTCTCAAGGTTTACAGAGGAGTTAACGAAAGAAAATTGGCAGGATTTTCAGGAGATCCTTCATGAAGGAGGGCTCGTGGCGAATCAGGTTATCCGCGCGCAGCAGATGCCTCAGACCTTGCTGTTCATGGTTATTCCGATGGTATCAGCGCTAGGCGATCCTCCTGGCTGAGACCCCCAGGCTTGAAACCAGAGGCCCAACACAGAATTCTCAACCTTCCCTTCAATGGTACCTCCCTCTTTGGCTCTCATGCGGATGATGAGATGTCAAGGATGAAATCCGAATTAGAAACCTTGAAGGCTGTTGTTTTGGAGAAAAGGAAGGACTTCCAATGTCGTTACCGACCTGATCGCCAATACCAGCAAAGGGTTCAAACCCCTCATTGGTCATCGCAGCAACACCATGCAGATCACATTACCACCAGCGATGGCCCTGTAGAGGAAGAGGGGGCTGTAGGCAAACAACCCCTGCGGCAAAACAGCCTAAGCAGTGAGTTCTTGCTTCCCTCAACTCTGTTACCCACTCCGGTGAGGGGGAAGTATATGTTTTCACTTGGACGAGTGGATCAAAATAACGCAGGACAACTGGGTACTCAATATTGTGCGGAATGGGTACTCCATCTAATTCAAGTTTCCGCCACCGTCTGTGCCTCCTCGGAAAACCCCAGTGAATCGGCTAGATCTGCTGCAAAACGAGGTCTCCATCCTGTTACAAAAACATGCCATCGAAAAGGTTCCCTGGCAACATTGGCAGGGAATCTATTCCCGTTATTTCTTGGTTCCAAAGAAAGGTCCAAACAAGGAGTTCAGGCCTATACTCTATCTCTATCTCAGACTCTTAAACAAATTTGTCCTCAAAGAGAGATTCAGAATGTTGGCATTACACCAAATCACACACATTCATAAAGGGGACTGGATGTGCTCCATAGACCACGCAGCCCCTCTGGACAGACCACCACTGTGTACACTTCACCTTCAACACCACCACCGCACCCAAACCCGCCCCGTGCCCGTCACGAAGGAACTGGAGTAAGATCACAGAGGAACACCTCAACACCACCCTCCTCCACGACCTCCCCTCCGCCACGTCCGACGCCAACTCCGCAGCCAAAGAACTACACCGCTGGATCTCCAGCTGCGCAGACAAGCTTGCACCCCTCCGCCACCCCGTCAAACAACGCCCCCTGAAGGCCGCCAGGTTCACCATCTACCTCCAAGAAGCCAGGCGCTCCTGCAGACGCCTCGAGAAACTCTGGAGGAACAGGAAAACCAACGAAGACCAGAACACCTACAGGGATGCCATGACTGAATACCACCAGCGCATAAGAGCCACCAAGCGGACCTTTATCAAGAACAAAATCCACACCAACGCCAGTAACGCAAAAGAACTCTTCAACGTCATACAGCAGTTCACCAAACTCCCCAGCAAAGGCACTGGCATCACACCATCCCAAGACCTCTGCAACAAGCTCCGCTCCTACTTCCACCTGAAAATCAAGGCCCTCTACGACGACTTCAGCGAACAGACTCCAGACACCACTCCCCTCTCCGCCACCAACAACCAGACCATCATCACCACCTGGAAACCTGCTACCTCCGAAGACACAGCCAAGTCCATGAAGAACACCCACTCAGGAGCCCCCACGGACCCCTGCCCGCCGCACATCTACCACAGAGCCGCCCCCGCCATGGCACCCGAACTAGACGGACCATTAACGCCTCCTTCGAATCCGGCATCTTCCCCGACGACTGGAAGCGGGCAGAGGTCAAGCCCCTCCTCAAACCCTCGGCCGACCCGACGGACCTGAAAAACTACCGGCCCATCTCTCTCCTTCCCTTTGCAGCCAAAGTCACCGAGAGACTCGTCAACGCCCAGCTGATCACCTTCATCGAAGAGAACGCCATCCTCGACTCATCCCAGTCCGGATTTCGCAGCAACCACAGCACCGAGACCGCCCTCCTCGCCGCCACCGACGACATCCGCATGCTACTCGACCAGGGCCACACTGCGGCCCTCATCCTGCTAGACCTCTCCGCAGCCTTCGACACCGTCTCACACCGCACTCTCGCAGCCAGACTCCACGACGCCGGTATACAAGGAACCGCCCTCGACTGGATCCGCTCCTTTCTCTCCGGCAGAACCCAAAGGATCAGACTCCCACCCTTCCTCTCCGAACCCACAGAGTTCAACTGCGGAGTACCCCAAGGATCCTCGCTCAGCCCCACGCTCTTCAACATCTACCTGGCCCCCCTTGCCGCCATCGTCGGACAGCATGGGCTCAGCATAGTATCCTACGCCGAAGACACCCAGCGTATCTTCTCCCTCACGAAGAACCCCGAAGACACCAGACTCTGCTTCCAGGAAGGAATGAAGGATGTCGCAGCCTGGATGAACAGACAGAGGTCCTCGTCCTTGGACCCTCCTCCACCGCCTGGGACAACACCTGGTGGCCTCCCGCCCTCGGAAACCCACCCACTCCATCAGACCACGCCCGAAACCTATGCATCATCCTAGACTCCTCCCTCACCATGATCCACCAGATCAACGCCGTCACCTCCACCTGCTTCAACTCCCTCCGCAAGACCTTCAATTGGATCCCCCCCGAATGCAGAAAGACCGTCACCCACGCACTCATAACCAGCAGACTGGACTACGGCAACGCCCTCTACGCCGGAATCAACAGAACCCTGCTACACAGGCTCCAAACCATCCAGAACACCTCAGCCAGACTCGTCCTCGGAACCCCACGACACGAGCACATGACCCAGCTCCTACGAGACCATCACTGGCTCCCCGTCGAGAAGAGAGTAACTTTCAAGCTACTCACCCAAGCCTACAAATCCCTCCACAACATTGGACCCAAATACCTCAACAAGAGTCTCCTTCCACGTACCCAAAAGGAACCTCCGCTGACCTCGCCCTGGCAGAGACCCCACGCATCCGCAGAACCAGAGCAGGTGGCAGCCTTCTCCTACGTGGCAGCAAAAACCTGGAACGAGCTCCCAGGCAACATCAGACGCTCCCCTACTCTGCACACCTTCAGGAAGAGCCTCAAGACCTGGCTCTTCGACTGATCCGGAGCTGCACCCCCCGCCAGCGCCTTGAGACCCTCACGGGCGAGTAGCGTGCTTTATAAAACCCTGATTGATTGATTATTTTCACATCCCAATTTCTCAAAAGCACCGCAAGTTTCTACGATTCAGTATAGTCCGACCACTTCCAGTTCAAAGTCTTGCCTTTCGGGCTCAAGTCTGCTCCTCGCACCTTTTCAAAATGCATGGCGGTGGTGGCTGCTTTCCTGTGAAGGCAAAAGATCTTAGTCTATCCTTATCTAGACGACTGGTTACTCAAGAGTGCCTCTCCCAGTCTCCTGCAAGAACATCCGAGATACTGCATACAACTCGTAAACCACTTGGGCCTGTGCTTCAACTTCAAGAAATCAATCCTCAACCGAACTCAGAGGATTCACTATTTGGGCGCTACACTAGACACTGCCACGCAAGAGCGTGTCCTTCGGAGGAGAGACTATTATCAGTACCCCTCAAAGGTCGTACTCTCCTGCGAACACCTCATCCCACGGCCAGGCAGGTATCCTCTCTGCTGGGCTCGATGGTGTCATGCATATTCATTGTTCCAAATGCCAGGTTACAGCTGAGACCGTTACAACAAGCTCTAGAGGACCAATGGTCTCAAGTTTCCAACTGCTGGGAAGATACCATAACTCTTCCTCAAGCAGTCATAATCTCAATAAGATGGTGGATGCAAAGTTCTCATCTGCTGAAAGAAGTTCCCTTCCACCAGGAACTCTCCAAACAAACTCATCACGGATGCGTCCCTTCAGGGCTGGGGTGCTCACATGGGATCTCTTCAGGTACAGGGGATGTGGTCAGAAAAGGAGAAAACCTACCACATCAACATGTTAGAACTGAGAGCGGTACATCTGTCTCTCAAAGCGCTCTTTCCCTCCATAGGGTCACGTTCCCTGTTGGTTCAGACGGACAATACCACAACGATGTATTACCTGAACAAACAGGAAGGGACCCGGTCCAGACCCCTGTCTCTGGAGGCTCAAGCGATTTGGAAATGGTTACTGGCGGAGAACATGTCCATATCAGCAGTTCACCTTCCAGGCGCCCTCAATGCACAAGGGGACGACCTAAGCCACAACTTCGTTGAAGCGCACGACTGGGTGCTAAAAGACAAAATAACACAAGTCATTTTTCGGAGATGGGGTTCTCAAGACAACGACTTATTTGCAGACGCGGCAAACACAAAATGCCACGCCTTCGCATTAAGGTACCCTCAGCCAGGCTCCAGAGGGAATGCACTTTTGATCGACTGGTCATAGAAATTACTTTACGCTTTTCCACCAGTCCCTCTCATACCATTGGTGATCAACAAACTTTACAGATCCAGGACGGAGATGATCCTGATTGTGCCAGAGTGGCCTCGCCAGTGGTGGTACTCGGACCTGCTACACCTGTCCAAGACGCCGCACAAGAGGCTGCCATGTCATCCGGATCTGTTAACCAAGTCAGGAGGGAAGGTTTTTCATCCCAACCTCCCATCACTGAGATTGACAGCATGGCTCCCGAGTTCCTCCAATATGGCCACTTAGGCCTCTCGCAGGACTTTATGCAGATCTTAAAGGAAGCGAGAAGGCCTTCAACGAGAAAGTCATACGCTTTCAAATGGAAGCACTTTTATCTGTGGTGCTCAGCTAATGGACATAACCCTATCCTGGGCCAAGAACAGGTTATTCTACCATATCTTTTATACTTGGCTAAAGCAGGTTTACAGTTCTCTTCTATTAGGGTACATCTGGCAGCAATTACAGCTTATAGAAAGTCTCCCACTCAGGCCTCTTTCTTTCAAATGCCAGTTTTTAAAGACTTCCTGAAAGGGCTAAGAAAGGTCTACCCACCAATTCGATTACCTTCCCCTGCCTGGGAACTTAATGTTGTCCTCTCTAAATTAATGGGGCCCCCCTTTGAACCCATTCACAAAGCTTCTCTGCAGCACCTCTCTTGGAAGGCTGCTTTTCTAGTGGCAATTACCTCTGCTTGCAGGGTGAGCGAGATTCAGGCCTTATGTTCTACAGAGCCTTATGTTCTACAGAGCCTTATCTTGTTTTCCACGCTAACAGAGTGGTTCTGAGAACTCACCCAAGCTACCTAAGGTGATCTCAGACTTTTATATCAATCAGTTGATCACTGTAGGAAGCTGGCTCTGTATATACTATACCAAAGTGAGATATAGTGTGCACAGAGTCCAGTGGAACCCCAAAGGTAGGCAGAGATAAAGTTAGATAGCACCTTACTCTATTTGTGGTAGTGTGGTCGAGCAGTAAGGCTTTATCAGAGGACAATGTTAAGCATTTGTTGCACACACTCAATCAGCAAATGAATTCACACAATCAAAGATTGAACTTCAGACCAATTGTTTTTGTATAAAAATATTCTTTTAGTTATTTTATTTCCTAGAACCAAGCAAGCCTGGCACAGGTAAGTGATAAGTACTGTGCAGTAAATATACAGTTGAAATACAGTATGGATTGTAATGGTATATGCACTTTGTTTTGACTTACAGTATTGTTGCAGAGAAATGCAATGCTTTGTAAATACAGTACATAGACTTGAATGGGCTTTTCAGTAAAATACCAGGTAAGTTACTTTTTAGATTACTTTTCTTACTCAGTGTAGTACACCTGGATACTACACTGGAACATTTCCTGTAGAGGGAGGGAAAAGCGTTTTTGTTAAATAGTACAATTTTAAAGAATTTCTTTAGGTTTTCAAAACTCCACACTTAGAACTTTTCCAAGAAAAACAGTCAATGTTATCCTATGGAGGAAAATAGTGTTATCGGTTTTAGGGTAAGTATTCGGTAATGGGAGTTGAGGTTCTGGGGGTAGACTCGTGGGTCCCCCAGGGTCAGGGATGCACTCTCGTTACACCCTCAGCGGCACTAGGGCAGGCCGGGTGCAGAGTGCTGAGGCCCAATGTTATCCAACGGGGGATAAGGGGGGCTCTGGTTGGTAGCTGCTGACGAGCAGGCCACTGGGTTGTGGGAGCAAAGCTCCTAGATTTTAGCTCAGGGCAAATGGGGAAACAAAGTAGCACCAAAGGTGCACTCTCAGCTGCACTAGGGCGGCCGGGTGCAGGGTGCTGTTTTGACGTCGGGCACCCTGTTTGCAATGGGGAACCTCCGGTTTGCAAAGGCATTGCAGGCTTGGGGACGAAGGTCTTCTGGGTGCGACCACCACTTCGAGAGGTAAGTTGGGGGCTGGTTAGGCACTGCGAGTTTGGCCACCCAAGGCCGTGGGGCGCCGGGTGCAGGGGTGCCTTTTAGGGTCGGATCTTCTGACATGCTCCTGGTCGCGGTTGGGGGGACCTTCCGGATTTAGGCTGCAGGCGTCGGCTGGAGGTTTGAGGCAGGTCAGGGGTCACAGGATCTTGGGTTAGGATCGCTGGGGAGACCTCCTCGTGGTGTTTGCCCGCTCGAGCTCGGGCCGTGGACGGCAGGTGCAGAGTGGGGAATTCGAGGTGTCCGGCCGGAGCCAGAGGTGGAGATGAACAAATCCGGTGTTCACGGGAGACAGTCTTTGGGGTTGAAGGCAGGCAGGTCCTCTGGGGTTTTCGAGGTTGCTGGCTGCAGGACACACTGGGATTTCGCAGGAGCAGGTTTGAGGTGGAGACAGGCCGGTAGGGCTGGGGCCAAGTCAGTGGGCGTCTTCCGCTTGTTAGCTTCGGCATGGCTGTTCGGTCCTTCTTTTCTTGTAGTTCCTTCTGGTCTGAGAAAGCAAGGTTCAGGGGTGCCCCTAAATACTATATTTAGGGGCGTTACAGCTAGGTAAAAAGGTTGGGACCAATGGGTCCCTTCCCTGGGGTGTGTACACCCCCTATTATGCCACCCTCCAGTGGGAGGGGGGCATAAGCCTTTCCCTGGTTGGCTGAGTCCCCCCTCACCCCCCCCCCCCATCTGCAAGATGGCGGGGACTAAGAGTGGTGCTTCACCTCGCCTCCCCCACCTGAGGGGTGGAGTTGGCAGAGGTGGGCACACCTCTCTTCCTCACTTGTTTTTCCCGCCGCCCAAACGGGGTCAGAACCAGTGGGGACCAGTTGCTGAAAGCAGCAAGTGGCCTGGGGAAGCTCACAATGGCGGCAAGATCTGTGCCCTCTAAACTACTTCTTGTAAAGGAAAGAATTCATGATGCCCACCCTGGCCCAGGTCTTATCTGCCCTCGAAGCAAACACAAGGAGATGATGAACGGAGTGCTGAAACGTTTCAGACACTCACCCCCAGTCACAGATCTGGGTTGAATCCATCATCGTTCTTTAGCTCACTTCGCCTCCCCAGTTCAGACCCAGCTATATGCAAATCAGTCTTGGCCCTCGACCCTGGAGACTGAATGGTAGCGTTGGACTTGCAGGACGTCCATTTCCAATTTCAAATCCTGCCTGCCCATAGTCGTTGCTTGCGGTTCACTGTATGCCAGGAGCATCATCAGTTTGCTGTGCTGCCCCAAGCTCCTCAGTATGAGCATCTGTCCTCCAGTCAGGTTTCCCCTTCGGGAGGATCTTCTGTCTCGACAACAAGGCAAGTTACTGCACCGGAATTGGTCCACTGTCCTTTCGGTCTTAATGGTGCCCCTGGGGTGTTCACCAAGGTAATGGTAGTCGTTGCAGTGCATCTGCGGAGGTCATGGGTTTCAGTCTTCTCAAACCTAGACTATTGGTTGTTGTAGGCGGGCTTGCCCCAGACAGTCATCTCCCACCTCCAGACAATGGCAGACCTCATGCATTTGCTGGGGTTCACTATCAACGTGCCGAAGTCATACCTGACTCGGATGCTCCCTCTCGTCGGAGCTATTCTAGATACAGTGCAGTTTCAGGTTTACTCTCCGAAACAGCGAGTCCAGGAAATTTGAGCTACGATTCCGATATTTCAACCTCTATCCCTCCCAGAGCTCACAGTGGTGAGAGATGCGTCACTCCTGGGCTGTGGTGCCACATGGGAGAGGTGAAGATCAGAAGACTCTAGTGTCCGGCGGAGTCTCAGCTCCACATCAATTTGTTGGAACGGAGACCGATCCTACTGGGATTGAAAGCCTTTCTTCTTCCAATCAGGGGAAGGCTAGTTCAAGTCTTCACGTTCAACACCACCGCCATCTGTTACTGCAACAAACAGTACGAGGTGGGGCCGTGGACACTTTGTCGGGGGGGCCTTCTCCTGTCGACATGGCCGAAACGTCAGGGCATTTCTCTGGTCGTTCAACACCTGCTGTTCTCTCGGAATGTCATGGTGGACAAACTCCGCCATCGACACCCAGAGGATCACGAATGGTGTCTTCATCCGGACGTGGTGCAAGGTATCTTCCAAGTTTGGGGAGAGCCTTGGTTGGATCTATACGCCACAGCCGAGAACGCTCAATGTTAGCGCTTAGGCTTGCGGCAGTTTTCAACTCATTTCTTCTCGAGTGGAGCTCAGGACTCCTGTACACCTTTCCGCCGATACCACTGCCCAGAGTTCTCAAGAAGATAAAGAATGACCGTCCCAAGTCATCCAAGTTGGTCCAGACTGGTAATGGAGAGTATGGTATCCCGTACTCCTGAGCATGAGCATCTGCCCTCCAGTCAAGCTGCTCTTTGGGAGGATCTTCTGTAACAATAACAAGGCAAGGTACTGCACCCAAACCGGTTCACTCTCCACCTTACATGCATGGCAATTGAGTAGCGACAGTTGAGGGTGTTTGATCTCCCTTCTTAAGTGTGTGATGTTATTCTGGCAGCCAGGTATTCCACCGCTAAAGCTATTTAAGCCTGACAATGGGACACGTTTGTGGCTTGGTGGATGTCTAAATAGATAGATCCCCTGTCTGCACCCTTGTCTGAAGTTATCTTGTTTGAAGTTATCTTGTTTGTTCTCTCCCTGGCCTGGCAAGTCTTTGCTTTGGGCACAAGGATATCTGTCTGACATTTCGGCCTCATGTTGCCGGACGAACATTTCCTGTTCAAGTCACCTGTGACTAGATTCCTTAAAGGTTTATAGCGTCCGTTTGCTCCTTTGCCCTTCCTTATGCCCCAATGGGACTTGAATTTAATTCTTACCTTCTTTGTGTTCCCCTTTTGAGCCGATGCATAGCTGCCATAAGCGCCTCTGAACTCAAAAAATGTCTTCTTCGTGGCGATAAATGCCTGGAGGGTTGGCGAGTTACAAGCATACTCTCTGTTAACCCTCCCAACACTTCATTTTCCTAAAGAAGAGGAGAGACTCCACCGCCTGGATCCCAAAACTTTTTATTGTTCTTTAGTGATCATACCAAAGATTTCCGGGTGGACGATCAGCAGTTTGGATTTGCAGGGGCAAAGAACGGAAAGGAAATTCAAAAGGGAACCATCTCTTGATGGTTCATCATCTGTATTAGGATCTGCTACGCAATGGCCAAGAAACAGCCCCCAGAGTGCCTAAGAACCCTCTACCAGAGCTGCAGCTGCAACCACTGCATTACCTAAAGGAATTCCAGTCTTGGACATCTGTCAGGCAGTTACATGGGCATCGCTGCACACGTTTGCCAAAACCACTGCCACAACAGTTGGTCCTCCAGGACTTCTTAGTCTGAAACAATCTGTAGATCCACCTCCGGGGAGAGATAATTGCTTTCGTATCTATTCTAAGGTATGGAATCTGCAGCTAGAGGTCTCTATCAGATGAACAAATTACTTACCTTAGGTAATACTTTATCTGGTAGAGACGCTTATCTAGTCACAGATTCCTTACTGAACCCCCCCCCCCATTCTGCAGACCGATTTCTCTAAATTAAGAGATCCTTCTGGCTCTCACTTTTAGCACTCTTCCTCAACTTGGCTCCATGCTTCTGGTGCAGAAAAAATAGTCAAGAACTAAGGTCCGCTTGTTGAGGTGGCACCTATATAGGCACTGCGCACATCTCATCCGGCGCGGACGATGTCACTCACTCCAAGCGAAGCAAAACGACACCACCTACTGGTGTGCAAAGGTGATTGTTCAAAACATTTCTGGATCCACTCTGATGCCTAGGAATATTCCAAGGTAAGGAATCTGCGGCTAGATAGTCTTTTCCAGAAAAAGCGTTATCGGAGGTAAGTGAATTGTTTGTTTTGATAGCTCTGCAGCGAAACCCCTCTGGGAAAGCTACAGGCCCAAATGGGGTACCAGTTGATTTATTTAAATGCAGTACTGGATTTTGGGCTTCTTTCTTCTACCTGAATCTTATTCAATATCCACAATAGTTGCCATCATTAAAAAGGAAATGGATTGGAATTTGGATGTTAGAGACCAATCTCACTGGTTGACTACATTTAGTCATTGATAGTTGTCTTTAATCGAATCCGTGATTGTCTTAGCTATATTTAAGTCTGTCAATATAGCTTTAGGGAATGACTGGGTACTCTGGAGCAGTGCTCTAACCTTCAACTGATCATCATAAAATATACTACGGTAAGCTGTTGCCCACTTTATCTAGCTTTTATGGGCTTCTCCTGTGTATTTGACAGGTTTAATCATGGGAAATTATTGTCCCGTCTTTTAAAGCTGGGCCTCAAGGCAGCTCTGCTGATCTTTCTCTGTGAGTTAAATTGTGATATCTCTGCCAAGGTCAGATTTGGACCTGGTGGAAAGAAAACCAAATTGTTCAGATTAGAGTGTGTAGTTCGCAAAGGCTTCGTCCTAGACCTAACTCTTATTCATCTTCATATGTAAACAAACTAGACCTGCATTTGTTCAGTTGCGGTTAAGATGTGCCAATGGTTTGTTCTAAGCCTATATCAGCGCTTTTATACGTGGACAACATAGTGCTGTTGGCACGCACCTGTAGGGTTTTAAGAACTTTGTTGGCTGTGTTCACGAATGATTTATACCTTGACACAGACCAGATTTTCAAAATTTCAAGTTGTCTTGTGGCCCATGCAGCTTGCGTTTTTAATTGGCAAAATTAAGCTCGAACAGCTAGCTAACTTACTATACTCAGGTAGTTTTTAATTCATCCTCCACTTAAAATTTAGCTAAGCAATGGGTGTCCTGTTGAACCTCATCTCTTGGTGGCAAACCCATCACTATGCTGTTAGAAATCTGCTAAAGACAATGTGTCAGAGTTGTGACTTATTGAGCTGGTGTTTGTGGGTACCTTTACTGTTTCTTGCTACAGTTGAAAAAGAAGTGTTTTTGTCGCCACCTCTTTTCTCTTGCACCTTGTGTTTCACATTGTCACAAAGAACTTTGACTTCTATATTTAGGGAATTGCCTTGCTAGTCCCGGTATTGCTATGGCTGTCAATTTTGACAAACCCTGGTGCAAACCATAACCAATGGGATAGCAGTCTAAAAATCCTCTGGCTGCTATATATCAAACAGACACTGGACTGGGTTTGGTAATGTCTTCCCTTTTTGAGAATCTTGTCTGTGTGAGCAAGAAGGTAAGGGTCTAGGTTAAGCATACATTTTTGGAAATGAGGCGCCTTGCTAAGGAAGCCCTGATTTACAAAAACTGAGTGGGACAGTATGCTTTTGTGCAAACAGCAGGGATTGAGCTTTTTTTAAATCTATTATATACTGCCAAATTCAGTGCTTTGAATATTTCGTAATGTACTGTCCTTGTTATGATTTGCACTTGATAATCAAAATAAAGTTTAATTGACTGATACAGAGGGCCTGCTGTATCAGAGCTCTTATTCCCCTGTAACGAGACTTTGGCAGAACCATTGATGATGATCTCGCCCAAGCTGTGTTTGGTTCCCCTCAGTAAGTCGCCCAGTCACTAAGCATCATAGGCCTGCCCCTGAGGACCCAACTTTTCTTACCTAGCACTTAAATCTTAGAGCTTGATGGTACAAGTTTCAGTCAGCAAAGTAAATCCAACTTATTTCCTTCTGCGCCTCCTATACAGGGAATCAAAGCGTATTGACGTATTTTTGATTTTTTTTTTTTTTATCCTTCGCCAGTTTGGCTTTGAAGTTCCGAAACAGTCTGCTGCTGGTTCGCTGAACACATTACCTTTGGAATATGGCTAGTGAAATTTTGCAGCCTACCGATGAATTGAAGTCCTTGCTCAGATAATTCAAGACAGACCATATGCTGCCAAGGATGTGTTCAGGGCCGTCCTGGACACAGTGTTGGTCGCTCCACGTTCATCAGTGTAGTTCTTGGATGCAGAGGACAGGATTTCCTGGGTGTAGGAAGCTGGCTCTGAGATGGTATGCCACTAGGTGGTTGTACCGTGCACAGAATCCAGGGGTTCCCCAAAAGTGTACAGGGATCAATGTAAACCCCAAAGTGCTCTATTAGTGGTAGTGTGGGCGAGCAGCCGTAGGCCTAACACAGAGGAGTGTGAGACATTTATTGCACAACATTGACCAATAATGCGCACACGACTCAAAGGAGATCCGCACCAATTTTATAAACGTAAGCTTTGTTTGTGATTTATTTATCAAAGCAGTGCCAAACATACACCACCAGCGGCACAGGGGAGGCCGGGTGCAGGGTGCAATTTCAGCGTTGGGCGCCCATTGCTTTTAAATGGAGACTTTGCTTTCAACAAACAGGCTGTAGGCGTCGCACCCGAGGTTGCAGGAGGGAGACAAACGACAGCAGAGGTAAGTAGAGATGTGGAGGGTGGTGGGGGCACCGTCGATTCAGCTCACCAAGGCTTAGGGGCTTCAAGTGCAGGGGTGCCTTCAGACATCGCAGTCTTCTTACCGGAGCCGGTTGTGTCAGGGAGAGCCTCTGGATTCAGGCTGCAGGCTTCGTCGTGGAGCCCAGGAGGGGGCAGCCAATGCTTGTCTTGAGGTCAGGATCGCTGGGGAACCTGTTCTGAGTCGTTGGTCCACCTGGATACAGGCGAGAGGTGTCTGGTGCTGAGTGGGCAGGACTCGCAGATCTGCAGGGCTTCGGAGTCCTTTGTGTTGGATTGTTGGGGACAGAACCGCTGTTCTCTGGAGTTCTGGTCTTTTTCAAAGTTCAGGAAGTCTTCCTCGGGATTCTGGAAGTCGCTGGCTGAAGGACAAGTGTCGTCTTCTTGCAGAGTTTTTGAAGCTGGAGACAGGCCGGTAGGGCTGGGGCCAAGTCAGTAGTAGTCTTCAGGCTTTGTTGCATGGCATCTTCGTTCTGCTTAGGTCACAGGTAACTAACTACAAGGTCTGAGGGAGCCTTCTAAATAATTTAGGGGGTGTTTTAGGGGAGTAGCAATGGGCACCTTACCTGGGGTGACTATACCCTCAGTTATGCCACCCTCCTTTGGGGAGGGGGCTTAGACCTGGCCCTCATTGGAGGAGTCTCCTCATCGTCAAGATGGAGGGGACTCAAAAGTGTGCTGAACTTCACCTCCTCCACTTGAGGGGTGGAGTTGGCAAAGGTGGGCACACCTCCTAACCTTTCTAATTTTCCAGCCGGTTTTCTCACACAAAGTGGGGGTGTAAACCAGGGGCTGCCATCTGCTGCTAGCAGCAGAGGCTGTAGGTCGCATTACAAAGTCAGTAGGCCTTTGAAGCTTCCAGATTGAGCACTGGCCCATCCTGGGGGAGGTAGTGTGATACCTCTTCCCAGGATGTGCATTGTTTCTGGTCCCAGAGAGTAGAGGCTCTACACCCAGGGGTCCAGAAACATGCAAGTGTGTGGCAGGCTGCCTAAAGCCAGTCAGTGACCACACCAGGGTCGGTAGGTTTTCAGGGGGCACCTCTGAGGTGCCCTCTGAGTACATGGTTTAATAAATCTCACACTGACAGTGTGAATTTATTACAAGGAGCAGTTTGGTACCACACACACTCCTGGTTTCAGTGAAGCCATCATGGTGCTGGGGAACTCGAGTTATTGAGTTTCCAGCATATGTACTCCTTATGGCTTCCCTGGCACTTACAATATTTATGTATGAATTGACTTAAGTATTGTAGGGGCATATCTACTAATGCAGATATGCCCTCACCCGTGGTATAGTGCACCCTTCCTTAGGGCTGTAAGGCCTGCTAGAGGGGTGACTTACCTATACCTTCAGGCAGTGCTGGCTAGCATGGCACCCAGGCAGAGTGCCATGTTGGCTTTCTTGTTTTCTTCCTCGCAGGGGCATGCAAGCTGCAGGACAGTAGCATGGTCCTAGTGATGGGGTCCCAGGGGACCCTCTTCAGCCTCCAGGCCCTGGGTACCCAGGGTACCACTTACTAGGGACTTGCAGGGGGGGAGAAGTACCAATTGTGGATGTTTTAAGGGAAGAAGCACTGGCACATGGGACCTGGTTGGCAGGGACCTTCTGCACTACAGTCGAAACCACATCAATACCAGGCAAAAAGTGGGGGCTAACCATGTCAAAAGAAGCATTTCCTCACACTAGGGATGTGCAAGCACCCCTTAGATGTGATTTGATTGTTCCAGGCTCTTCGCTCAAAAAGCGGATCAGACAACCTGGCTTCAGCCCACTGTTCAGTTTGCTCTCCCCAGCGCATCAATTTCACCAACAGTTAAAAAAATTAAAAATTGAAAAGATCCCTCTCCTATCGCCAGAGGCAGCCCTCATAACCCTACAGAAGTCAGCGCAACTCTTTTGGGATCCAAACGGCTGGAAGCAGAGGCTGTGGCAACGAGTAACATCCCCAGGTCTCTTCCTTGCCTGCCATTAGTGCAGCCAAGCTGCTTTGAGTCCCCCTCAAATGGCCGTTCCCAGCTTGGTATGGGGCAGGGTTATACTTGGTGGAAATAGGTAGACATGGTTGGACGATTGTAGTTTTAGGGATTGATAGCTTATGTTTGTGCTGTTGTTTTGTGACTTGCATCAATATGTGAATCACATCATTATTGTTGGTTATTAGTCTAGTAGAAAAGCCAACTTCTGAGTAAAAAAACAGATTAAAGGACACTTCATCTCACCACAAGGGATATTAGTGATGTAATTTTGAAGTTGACAAGTCCTCAGTTGGGCACATTAGTGTGCATTGCCTACATGCGGACTGTTTGGGTTCTGTTAAGCCTTTACACTGGAATTAGTTGTTGGTTCCTCTAAACAAATCTTTGCCTTGCTGCATTAAAATTAGACTTCCTTAGGGTAGTGACCCTATGATGTTTCTAGCTATTTTTGTGTCCATGCCTAGTACCACATTTTCTTGATGACAGATCTTGCATTAATGTATGACCTCCTGCAATGAAGTACTGCCTCCCCTAAAAGGATTCACCGCTTGCATTTCTGGAGGGAGAATATCTCCGTGACAAAAGTCAGCAATTAATTGTTCTCCGATAAACCCACACTTCTCATAGTGTACACACATAAGATACATGAATTTATAGATCATAACCATACTGTCAATGAAACGGTACTGTTAGGGTTGTATCTGTTTTTATTTTTCCATTAATAACAAGGTACAGAGGTTGCAATTGACAGATGCACTTCGAACATTGCATCTAAAATGGTTAGAGGGTTGGAAAGGAAGGCAGGCGGGGGGAACGAAGGTGGTGGGAAAACTAGGGAAGGGCATAGGAAGAGGGGAAGGGAACCATTTTATTTCAACAATTTGCACATTAAATGTAATTTCTCCACGTTTGACATGCAAAATCTCCAATATATCCTGTACCCCTCCCGTTAAGCCTTCACTAGTGAGTCAGCTATAATCCGCAGTATCCGCAAATATATTGGGCAAGTGAGTTACTTAAAAGTATCCGACAAAAATTTCAAACAGGATCTCCACATTTTCTCAAATTTAGGCAATGTGTGGTCCATTACCGCTGTCAATTTCTCCATAGCTAGCAAGTCCCATAGCTTATGTACCCAGTCTGTATGTGTGGGAATGAAATCGGTGCCCCAGCGCGCGAGCAACACCTGTTTGGCGGTGCACAGGGCCATTGTAATGGTCTTTCCCTTGGCTGAAACGGTACTGTTAGAGGCCAATGACACGTTGCATAGAATAGTAGTTGCAAACCAATTTGCTCTGGTAGTAATGCTGTAAGACCGTTTAGTGATATTTGAGGCTGTAGATCATTGCTTACTATTGTAATGACCACGGTGTTTAGTGAGTCACAAAATTCCCAGACAGAACCTCAATACATAAATTATGCTCTTGGCACCTCTTGTGCAAATATCTGGTTTGACTGCGGGGTACCATTGTCCCCGCCCCTTGACATGTTGGCTTGTTAATCTTTCTTTTGGTATTCAACTTACTGTCCCCACTGGTGGTTGCTCTGTGACTCTCCTGGGCAGTATGAAAAACAAGTATGCATGAAAGACATTCCGGAATGGATATGTACTCATTACTTACCTTATTGTTGAAAAGGCAAAAATGATTTTTTGTTGAAAAAAGTTTTATTGCCCTACTTTACATCATCAGATATCACATGAATCCCACTCTGCATCGGAGCACAAGGTAACAATCCACATCTTGGTATCATAATTTAAGATTCGCGTACTTCATCTTACTGTCTTCCCTGTTATGTATCTGCTAGGTAAATCATTTGGTCCAATAGATGCAGGGTGTTCATCTAGGATGGCAAGTATTGTCTATTGTCATTTACCATAGAACACATCACAGAGCCATGCCACAAGATAAATAATCTGTCTCCTTAAATTAGAGCGTCGCTAGTCTTTACACCATCACTGTGGCCCATATATTCTGGTACCATATTTATGGTGTCGGAGGGATTTTTGTTTACAACATGCACTTGTCATCCTTGTTACCAACAGTTAATAACAGCCCCATTCTTTCCTTTGAGCGTCCTCCTAAAGCATCCGAGACCCAGTGTCACTGTTTCAGGATTAGCTGCTATTGGAAAGGCCAAATATCTGTTCAGTGACTGCAAAGATCTCCTTCCAGTAAGTTGCAATTATTGGGCATGACCACCATATGTGGCTTGGATTCCTACTTCCCACATCCATGTTAATTGGAAGTAAAGCCCAATGTCTGTTAGTATCTAAATGAAACTAATTCGCTTATTTTCACAGTCCTACAGTAGCCATCTGTTTCCTGCATGCTACTGTGCGAAATGGCTTAACTTCAGTTAAAATGTGGAAGTGTCTAGGGTGAGGGATATACTGTTAAGTGCCTTTATTATTTAATAAATTCACAGATGTCCAGTAGTGTACTTATTAACTGGCTACAGTACTATATATAACTGTTATGGTCTGTGTTATTTTGGTAGTTCTGTTAAATCCTAGAGAATTTATTCCAGTGAGATCTTTTTTAGGACTAAGGCTCAGCTAATAGAGAGGGGGCAGAACCACCCTCCCAATTAGGGGAGTGCTCACCGTGAGCATTCATGGGGCTCATTGACAAATACATACAGGCTGTCAAGGAAAAAAAAACAATAGCAGGACAGCTTTACAAAGGAATGTGGGGTGCCTATGTCACAACAGAGCACCCGTCATGCGGTTTTCATTATTGGAAAAGACTGCCGGCACCCTCTACTCTCTGAATGAATAGTCACTGATTGCTGTAACCTGGTGGTTGAAGTTTTTCTACTTGATCAAATGGCTAGCACTGGCCTGGGAAATTGATAAAGCTTAGTCAACATTGTCTCCTCCTTTGAGTGTAATGCATAAATCAGATTTAAAATTGATCTGGAAAAATGCTTCTTGGTGGATATAAGTTCCTTAGAACCATTTATACAAAATTCTCTTTGGGGGTAATACTGAACTTAAGCCTCATTCTGCCTGATTCTTTTTGTTTCTGTTAAGTAATACTTATATGCAGTGGAAATGTCCATGTACACACAGGTAAAGAAGGTAATTTTGTTGAGGCTGCCCCAAAAAGATTAACAAAATATGGGTGCCCTGAACAGTATAACTCGGAAAAAAATAAAGACAAACTAGGTTTGGAAAGTGTCTTTATACACAAAATGTCTAGCATTCCAACAGAAAAATATATTTTATAATACAATTACAATTTAGGAATATGGTTCAAGACAAACCTCTTTCAACGGCCAAATAGCATGTCTGGCCGGAAGATGTTTCGCCATTCTTGAAATGTTAGCCAAGATCTCTGATGATCTTCCGTTGGCAGCTAGAAAATCTGTAGTGCAGGCCCTTGAGATCTCAAGAGTAGATTACTGTAACAGCTCTACATCGGTGCCACCCAGGGCAGGATCCGGAAGCTTCAAAGAGTGCAAAATGCAGCTACCTGACTTCTTTTGAAGCTCCCGAGACGGGCGCGTGTGTCCCCGGCCTTGGCTGAACTTCACTGGCTCCTGCTGGAAAAAACGTTTCCTCTTTAAGGCTATATGCCGCTGTCAAAACATTCTCAACAGAGGGCCGCACTAGCTTTCCAACTTGGTGAAACCCTACTCACCTGGCTGCAGCCTCAGTTCCTCCGGAACAGCACTTGCAGTGATTTCTTGTGCTAAGAAAGCCCGGATGGGCGATTGTTCCTTTCGATTCCGAGCATCCAAGCTCTGGAACATCCTTCCTTCCTACTTGAGACTAAAACTTGCTGAGGCAACCTTCAGGAAAATATTAAAAAACCTGGCTGTTTAGACAGAGTTAATTCCCTATAGTCTTTACAGTGGTTTGGCATTGGTCTTATGCGTTGGATGCCTTATTCCTTTTAGGGTCTCTGCTAGCTTCTTGCGTTCCTTTTCTGTTCCTATAGGGCAGCAATCCTAGCGCAGGGACGCTCCAGCTGGAGTAATCTGAGCGATTTAAAAAAAAAAAAAAAAAAAAAAAAGCTGCTAAAATAACACATAACATAACAATTATCAACCAAATAATTACCAGATGTTTGAAGTTGTCACTGTAGCCAGTTTGTTAAATCGTATTTTGTTTTATAATTAAAGCTGAAAAAAGCTAAAATGTTAAAAAAGAACAATGGTGTTTTAGTTAATTTTACAGTTGATTGTGTGGCTTCATGCAGCCCAGGTACGGACGAGGTTGGTTGTTACTTGAAGGTTCAGTGACTATATAAAGTTGGTAAATCGCAAAGCAGATCCACATTTGCCCAGATGGGCTACTGCACACTTAAGGCCCCAAAACTCTATCAAGGGTGTTCTTAGCATAAACACTTCTCCCAGGATATCTGCAATCCGCTAAAGTAATTTGGCTGTGAGCGCTGATACAGAGGGAATGGCAGTCCTGGGGTCCATTTCTGTTCAATACTGAACCTATGTGCTAATTAATAGCATGTGAAACTATGACCTAGCCAATTGTGGAGAACCGAGTTGCTTATCTGCATCTATAGTATTCCAGCACGTTCTTCTTTTATAGATTTGCATGCCGAACATTATACCTTCCAGTACAGGTGGTATATTGAAGTGGTATATTAACAGGGAGGGAATTATGGGGGAAAAGCAACACTGTAGATAATAGGCCTGTGATTAGCCAGACCTGTGGGTAAATTAAAAGTGCATGTGAACTATTAAATATAGGTGTAAGTATTTTTAAAATCTAGAACGTTTGAGCATGCTGCACTGAGACTTTGTTCAGCAGCCCCACTGCTCACCCAAAACCCACAAAGCTCTCTCAAATTCAATATCCATCAATTGTTTCTCAACTGAGTAGATCATATTGACAGACTGATATGATTTTTGTCTTGTTGACCTATAGAGGACCTGTCAAATCTGACAAGGGAAAAACATGGTAAGAGTAATTCAAGCTTTACCTTGGATAAAATGATCTATCGAGCCACTTTTTCTCATTTGTGAAAGTGTAGATTATAACAAGTGGATCATTTTCGAAAACCCACGTCTGATCAATTGATTTATAGTGCTGTACAGGTTACTGATGCATAAGTTCTGTTGGTGCATCTGTAAAGCTGGGAAAGAGGAAAGTATCGTATGTAACCGTGCCTCCTAAAGACTCCTTGTGTATATATACACCTTTACATTTAATGTAGACTTCCTTCGGTTGAGTAAGAAAGTAAAGCTGGTGCTGATATTGGCAATGAGGATTTATAGTCTTTGGCAGTGGCATATATACATTTTCTCTCTCGTGGTTGACTTAGTGACGCTACAGAAACATTTATCCCATAATGTAGTGTTCATGGATTAATACCACCAGGTTGTAGATGAAAACACTCACACTTTGGGGCATATTTACCTAATCCAGTTTTGCTGACGTTGAATTTTCTTGCTATTTTTCATTTAATTTCTGGCCTAATTTCATAATATCTTACTCTGCTTTTCCAATCAATGTACAAAATTTGTCTTAAATATGATTAGTGCAACAATATTAGAGTGGCTCTGAAGCAACCCTTTTTTGTAAATTGTTTAAACATTTAAGTGGCATTTGTCTATTAACAATTCTAAGATTTAGAATGTCTTTTTTGTAAATTCCAGACAAACCTTTGAAGAAAAGGAAACAAGATTCATATCCGTTGGAAGCCGGCAGTGCTGCTGGAGGGCCCAAATCAGCTTCTCAAGAGACTGTTTCTACAGGAAATGGGTCAAGACCACCATTATTGGTTAGTATTGACCTCCAGCAAGCAGGTCGGACAGACTCTGTTACAAATGTACCTCAGGACTGTGACAATTCAAAGCCAGAGGAAATAAAGCAACACCAAGATGAATCTTATAATTCCGCAGACGATACCACGTTAGTTCTCAAACCTAAACTTGAAAGCCATTCTGAAAGTCCAGGAAATAATTCTGAACTCCATCAGATCAGTGATGGTAATCAGACTGAGAGTAAACAAAATGAAATGAAAAGTGAAAGCAAGGAAAGAGAAATAAAATGTGAGGCCAAGCATTGTACAGTTACAACTGAGGACAAAGATGTTAAAAGTGACTGTATAAATGAAAGCAAACCAAATGAGAACAAAAATGAAAGCAGTCCAAATGAGAAAAGTGACAACAGATTGGACAGGAGGAAAAGTGACAGCAAACCTGACAGGAGGAAAAGTGACAACAGGCCAGATAGAAGAAAAAGTGACCGACCAGACCGGAGAAAAAGTGACAAGAGGCTGAGTGGGAGGGATAGTGACAGTAAAGAGGACACAAGTAAAACTGCCAACCAACCAGATATTAGTAACAGTGACAGTAATATTGAAAGCAGCGAAAGTGACAGTAAGCAGGAGAGCACAATTGAAGACAAAATGGAACCCAGCGAAAAGGATTGCAGAGTTGAAGGGAAAAATAGCGCAAACACAGCTGTTGAGAACAGAAATGAGAACAAATTGAAGGAGGTGAAAAGAGGAGGACAGTTAGGTGGCAATAAATGCCCTGACAAATCAGGGGAAATCAAAGGCAACAGCAAGCCGGAACAGCCCGGGAACGACGGCAAGCCGGACAAGCCCGGGGGAGATGGCAAGCAAGACCAGCCAGGGGCCATTGACAGTCCAGATCATGGCCAGGGTGACGGGAAGCTGGGCCAGGGCGACATGAAGCAGGACCAGGGCAACGTGAAGCAGGACCAGGGCGACGTGAAGCCGGACCAGGGCAGGGGCGATGGGAAGCCGGATCAGGACAAAGGTGACGGGAAGCCGGACCAGGGCGAGGGTGACGGGAAGCCGGACCAGGGCGAGGGTGACGTGAAGCCGGACCAGGGCGAGGGCGACGGGAAGCCGGACCAGGGCGAAGGCGACGGGAAGCCGGACCAGGGCGAGGGCGACGGGAAGCCGGACCAGGGCGAGGGCGACGGGAAGCCGGACCAGGACAAGGGCGACGGGAAGCCGGACCAGGACAAGGGCGACGGGAAGCCGGACCAGGACAAGGGCGACGGGAAGCCGGACCAGGACAAGGGCGACGGGAAGCCGGACCAGGACAAGGGCGACGGGAAGCCGGACCAGGACAAGGGCAGCGGCAAACCAAACCAGGGTAAGGAGGGAGGAGACAAGCCGGACCAAGATAAAGGGGGAGGTGACAAGCCAGACCAGGGTGATGGTAAATCAGACCAGGGCCACAACAGCAGCACACCAGACAGCAGCAGGGGTGACCGCAACTCTGGTCAAGACAAGGGGAGTGGCAACTCTGGTCAAGAAAAGGGGAGTGGCAACTCTGGTCAAGAAAAGGGGAGTGGCAACTCTGGTCAAGAAAAGGGGAGTGGCAACTCTGGTCAAGAAAAGGGGAGTGGCAACTCTGGTCAAGAAAAGGGGAGTGGCAACTCTGGTCAAGACAAGGGGAGTGGCAACTCTGGTCAAGACAAGGGGAGTGGCAACTCTGGTCAAGACAAGGGGAGTTGCAACTCTGGTCAAGACAAGGGGAGTTGCAACTCTGGTCAAGACAAGGGGAGTGGCAACTCTGGTCAAGACAAGGGGAGAGGCAACACTGATCAAGGCAAGGGGAACAGCAGACCTGTTCATGGCAAAGGGAGCAGCAAGCCAGATCAGAGCAAGGGAAGCGGCAAGCAAAACCTGGCAAAAGGTGGCAGCAAGCCTGAACAGGACAGGAATGAAAATAAGCCTGACCTGCACAAAGGTGAAAATAAATATGACCAAGGCAAAGGTGACAAGCCTGACCAGGGCGGGGGCAAACAGAGCCAGGGCAAGGATGTCAACAAGCCTGATCAGTCGAAGAGCGATGGTAAACCAGTTGGGAGCCAAAGTGTAGAATCCAATACAAGCAGGCAAGAACTAAGGCCCAGACCTTCTACTCCAAAACAGAAAACTGATGGTCGGCCTGGAACACCAAAACAAAAAACTGATAATCGTTCTGAAAAACAGAAGAATGAACATCATCCTAATAATCCTAAACTGAAAAATGAAAATGAGCCTGAAACGTCAAAGCAGAAAAGTGATAACCGTCCTCAGAACCCAAAGCTGAAAAGTGAAAACCGCTCTGAGACCTCAAAACATAGAAGTGAAAATCGACATGAGACCTCAAAACACAGACATGCAAATAGACGTGATTCTCTTAAATCTGGGTCAGAGAAGAAGCCCGAAATGTCAAAAAACAAACCAGAAACAAAGTCTGAATCTTTAAGGTCGAAACCTGAAAGCAGGTCTGAAACCCATAGGCGACAAGGCCTTGATAATGCAAGACGTGATCATGATTACATAAAACAAAAATCAAGTGATCGATTGGATTCAGATAGGCAGAAGCGTGACCAGTCAAAGAACAAAAGACCTGAAATGTTGCGGTCATCTAGTAGAAATGAACAAGATTCTAAACGAGGCAATAAATCTGATGAATCCAAAAGTGAAAGATCTGAGCGTGTGCATAGACGTGAATCGATTGATTCAAGAGAGAGACCCCCTTCAAGAGATCAAAAGCAGCGCCCTGAGAGCCCTCGAATTAGATCAGATGTTAAAGGCGATTCCAGTAAATTAAAATCTGAAAAGACTAGTTTGAGATCTCCTACGAGGAACGACCGAAAGTCAGAGGGTGATAAGGCGAAAGGGGATAGTAATAAAGCAAAACCAGACAAGGCAGAGTTTCCTAGCTATTTGCTAGGTGGAAGGACTTTGAAACACTTTATCATCCCAAAAATCAAACGGGATAAAGATGGAAATGCTATTCAAGAGGATACTACTGAAGTGGAGCAAATGGAAGTAGAAAAAATTGGTATGGTAGAAGATCTAAATAAAGGTGCAAAGCCAGTTGTTGTTCTCCAGAAACTTTCCTTGGATGAAGTGCAGAAATTAATCAAGGAACGAGAAGAAAAAAACAGGCATTTGTCCAAATCAAATAGAAACAAGTTAATCAAGCAAGGAAAAGGTAGGAAGTGTTTTGGCTTTATACTGACTGTTTTCTTAGCCTATTGATGTATAATCTGTTATAGACAACATGAACATACCCGTAGAGAGGTATGATCACTGTTAGTGACCTATACAACTTTACACAGGAGCACAGACAATCAGTGGTTGTTTTAGAAGACCCCTCACCCCTACAGCGGATCGATGTATCGATGAGCCTGAAGGAGCACAACATTCCCAGGCATGCAAGTAAAAAAAAAAATATATTTCCCATGTTTAAATGCCTTTGATATTGTATGCTTTTCTTTCTTACAGATACTCACCTCGAAGGGTCCGTAAGTAACACGAACCCACCACACTCACAGCGCACTTTAGGATGTGTGCTGATCTGTTCACTTCTTGTGGCTGCTCCACCTTTTAGCCACTTCACATTTTTGGTCCTGAGGAAAGCCTCACGAACATCGTAGAAGGCTGAAACTAGTCGACCCACACATTGAAGGGATATTGAGGCACAATTTTCAACCTCTATTATATCCCGCCCATGTTTTTAACTATGTCCTAAGACCCTTTTATTAAACTCACCACGAGGGTATTTCTTAGACATTTTTAACATTTAATCACATTTCACATAGCACTTCACTCCATTTCAAAAATACCTGCTCCGCTGTAAATCAGGCGTTGAAGCACAGCTGGGTTGCATTCGGCAATCCAGCTGGGACCCCAATGATGAAGCATGCCACCAACTAGGTAGGTGGGTGAGGGGTCTTCTAAAACAACCACTGGTTGTCTATGCTCTTGTGTAAAGTTGTATAGGTCACTAACGGTGATCATACCTCTCTACGGGTATGTCCATGTTGTTTATTGCTTAAACTTGGGGAAGAGGACATAGCCCCATTCAAATTTCCTCACTCTCTTGTTGTTTACCGTTAATCTGTTATAGAGCAACAAATTCTAGTCTAGCAAATGTTTATTGTGAACCTATTCTATGTTCACATGCTGTGTATTATTTTGCCCTCTAATGATTTGTTCCAAGACGTTTTTGAATTAAAGATTTTGCTTTGCGCGTCAATCCTAGGTTGAGTCAGTACAATTCACTATGATGTTGAGTAGAAGGCCACAATCTCACATTGTCACCATCTTTACTCTCGCTAGTACAGTTGAAAATATCACTAGAAAAGTACTAATCTGTACTCTCCAATTGAAGACACTGATGAAACATGTTTTTCGTTACGGGTTCGATAGCATGAGTTTAAAATGATGCATGGTTTGAAGTTTTTAGCACTGTCTGAGTCCTTTTGTTGACTAAACAGCTATTCAAACTATTGAAAATACTCTTTAGTTTGAATTTGTGCAATCAATAGTTAGCTAAATCAGTCTAATGAACACAATATTGTTAGATTTTTACAGGCATTATGTAAAAACAACTTTTCCTTCATTGCTCTTTGACAAGGGCAGGTATAGGCCAACTTACCTGAAAGAGCAGACAAGTTTTGACCCATGCACCTTTCACCTTTTCTGGAGATAATGCAGATTGAGCACATAACCGTACCAGAGACTGTCGGGAATATTTATTGGTGTGAGTTGTAGCAACCTTTTACCACAAATGTACACACAGGAAGGCCACACTTGTTTTAAGGGCTTTAATGTAAGCCATTTTACAGACTCCCCAGATTATTGCGCATAGGTTAGTAAATTTTGCGGCACCAAAATGGGAATTTCGTGGCATTATTGCTGCACTTTATTTTACCTGTACTCATTCCTTTTCAGCCTTATTTCAATGGAAACAGTTTTTAGCAGAGTATTCCACTTTGAAATAGGTATGTTTAAAGTGTCTGAGTGTTTGCCATATTTTCCTTAGTGGTAACATTCCTTAGCATAGATTAAGCCAAGCACAATAGCACAGCGTTGCTAGTCATCCTGTTTCCGGTGGCATTATGCTGACTTTGGACTGGCGGTGTGTTACCTAGCATCTTCGGGACCCTCACCCTGGCCGCAGCATTTAATCTACAGGTAGGTGAGATGATGTGCACAGTACACCACCTTTAAACGGAATCACTTCTAGCATGCCTAAGGTCTCAGTGTGAGTTTACATAGTGGACATATACTATAAACTTGTCAACATCTGCCAGAAAAGGCAGCTTAACAGTAACACGTGTGGAAAGATTGACCGGGATCACACGGTTTTTGTGGAGCTGGGACTCAACCCCAGGATTCGAACTCCAAGGTTATCATCATTGCTGCACTCTATATATTTCAATCACCCAGTTTACACACAAGTGCATTGATACTGGGGATACTTCGGCAAAGCATGCTAAAAAAGAGTTGTAGTTAGAAGATGCCTCTGAGCTTTGCTTTAAACAGTCATTATTGTCAATTGGCTCTTGTGACAGGAATTCTGGCCTCAATTTATTTCACGAGTTTACTTTTGTGAAGTTTTGGTCATAAAGGGCAGGTCATTTGGTAGTCCCAAACAGTGCAAATCTAAAATGGATACATCCATTGTTCACTAAAAGATGTGTGCGTAGATCTAGGTTTTGTTATTTTAATAGTGTGATCTACCAACATTCACTCAGCCAACACTAACATTTTGAGGACTGGGGTAGCTTTATAGTTAGGTAACGCTGACGGCATAGTATTCAAATGGGTATTTCTGAGGTGCTCACTAGGATACGAAATTGACACAAATCTCCCCACTGCAGTATTCTGAGGATACCTTCAATATTCCCATCGTGTTTCGACACTTGGGTGATCAGTGACCCAGAAATGCATGTACTAGAGGTAAATAGCACAGTCCAACTAAAAAAGGGACATGCTTTTCTTACACAGTGCCAAAAGTGCGAAGGAGAGTTTGAGGTGTGTCGAGGTGTGCTTAGAAGGCACTTTTATAGAGGAGAGAGAAAGTGTGCAGAAGCAGCTTGCTCAAGCTTTGCTGCTAGTCTATTGACATGTTCTTTGACGACGAAGCACGTGGAGGCTCCACCAGAGCTTTAATGACTGCAAATAGAGCTGAAGATCTGTAAGATATGTGCCTCCCGCTAATTTCCACAGATGTCACTAGACATTTTTTGCTGCTTGGCAAAGTTAGCGGAGTAAGCGTCGGAAACAATGTTTTTCTACTGGTATTCGGCTAATTACTTGGCCAGCAATAGTATTGCAGTGTGATGTGGTGAGGACTCTTGTTTTCAATCAACAACACGTGTGCATGTGCCGTAGAGGCCAGAACTGTATGAAAGCAGCCGAGGCCTTTAACAGCCTGCAGGACGCACTGCCGACTGTAGCCAAGAAGGGTTCAACATCTGTGTAGCAATGGTAACCGAGACTGAGGGGCCTTCATAGTGACGTGGCAACAGAAAATGGATAGATTGTGTGCATATTTGTAACAGCATGTAACGGTCTCGTGCCGTCATATTCATCAAATTGCAGTACACTTTTGTAAAAAGCGCAGCCTTTATACAAGACTGCCGATTTTGCGATTATTTTGCAAATCATGAAATCCTGGAGGGTCTGATTTTAGGGCAGAAAAAATGACACAAAATAATTGCAGAAGTCAGTAAAAGTTTAGCATAAGCGCAGATTGTAAAAACTATGAAACCAAGCAGCATGTTAGAAACCCTACACTCCTAATCCTTAAGCATCAAAGGCATTGCCATCATGAAAGTTTAAGCATTTAAAAAAAATCAACATACTTTTTTAGCTGAATTTCAGATTTCTGCATGTCTTAGGCCTGCCTGCGAGACAAGTCTGAAGTGTCTATTGGTAATGATGGTCGAGGCATATGAGCTGTAGATCGTATACTTGTGCATAGATCGCCATCTGGTGTTGGGCTTGGATGTTTGCACTTTGTTTTTGTCTTGGAAGAAGGCTTTTGTAGTCACGAGGTAGGTGACTCCTCCTTAGGACGATAGTGCACATTGGCATCGACTCCATCTCCAGATTGTTTTTTTCCGCCATCGGGTTCGGATGTGATTTGCTGCGCTCCGGGTCGGTGTCGGTTTCGAACCCCCCTTCGACGCGCAATTCCTCTCCACTCGACGATATTGTCTCGATCGCGTTTCCCTTTACACGCGCATCTTTAAAAACAAACTCCTCGATCTTCGACGCGGGCCGTTGGGCCTATCCGCGCCGACCACGCCTGCAGTCAATGGAAAGGACTCCTTTCAAAAAATGCCCTGGGTTTGGTGCTAAGTTCCCACACACGGACTTGCACGAGGTTTGTAATCTCTGCCTCTCCCCGGAGCACGAAGACAAAAACTGCACGCCTGTGCATCCTTCAGGTCGAAAAAAAGCATCCGTGATCGTCGGGCTCGACGTCACGAAATGTCTCGCGGAAGCAGCTCGATTCCGGACATCTTCGGAGCAGATCCCAATGTCCAGCCGGAGCAACAAGGTGATGAAGAAGACATCTCCGTCTCCGTGGCCGACGACTCCGACGTCGAAGAAGAGTCACCCCGGCTCAGCGGTCCGTGAGTACCGAAACCCCTTTCCCAAAAACCAAAATTAAGGCTCCGGTAACACCCTCGGGCTCGGGTCGACACCGGCAACATGTCTCAGATGCCCCGCCCTCGGGCCCGGCACTGCAACCTAAAGATAAGCCTTCCGGCTCTGGCTCGAGCCAAACCCATTCCGGCGCCAAAAAGTCACCTCCGGCACCCAAGCACCAGACCAAAGACGTGCCACGCACTTCGTCCACGTCAAAGACAGCCTCGACGCCGAGGGCTTACCAAAGACAAACACTCGGAACCGAAAAAATCTTCGGAGCTGAAAGCTGCTTTGGAAGCCAAAAAATCGTCTGAGCCGAAAAAAGTCTCGGAGCCACAAAAATCTAAGGAGTCCAAGACCCCACAGAGAGCCTCAGAGACTCAGTCCAAAGAACATCCTGACCCAAAATCTTCGGCACTGAAAAAAGACATTTTACCCACACAGCCTGTACCTGATTCGGATCCAAACAAAAAACTCTTTTTATTGACCCACAGACCGGCAAAGTCGTCGCCAAGCCTCCAAAAAAGATGAAACTGGACACTTCAGAGGAATCTGAAATACCCTTGAAACGAAAGGAGATGAGTACCAACACCTCCCCACCTCCTTCTCCTCCTCCAGTTGATCCAAATCTCCTAATTTCTCCACCACACTCCCCACAACCTATTTTTTCACCTCAAGCATCAGATACTGAGGATGATCATACCGATAGGGGTGGGAATATAGATCCACATGGGGATGATGATGCACACACCATCCCACACGACTTAGACCCTTGGGATGACTACAATACAGATCCCGACCCACATAATGACCCAGGCCTCTATCCATCTAGGCCATCACCACCAGATGACAACATGGGGTTTGCGCAACTAATGAATAGTGCTGCCCAATACCACGGAGTACAGTTACATTCTGACCCCTTAGAGGAAGATTTTTTACTTGAAACCGTTGCACCCTCGCAAAAGTCCACGCAGACCTTGCCAATGTTAAAAGGCATGCTCAAACATGCCCCAGACGTTTTTAAGGACCCTGTCAGAGCCAGTATTCTCAACACCAAGATTGATAAAAAGTATAAGGCAGCTCCCAATGACCCAATTTACATTAAAGGTCAGGTCCCTTTGGATTCCCTTGTGGTGTCTAATGCACGCAAGAGGGCAAACACACAAAGTACAGGCGACCCCCCCTCCTGATAAGGAGTCTAAATTACTAGACTCATCTGGTAAACGTATTGCGTCACAGGCTGCAAATCATTGGCGGATTGCATTGCAATGCCCAAGCTTTATTGGCCAGGTACGACAGGGCTCACTATGACGAGCTTGAAAAGCTCATGCAACACCTTCCTGATCAGTACAAACAAAAGGCCGACCACCTTATACAAGAGGGAAAATTGATCACAAACACCTCAATTAAATGTGCGCTCGACGTGGCTGATACCGCATCTCGCGCCATTAACACTAGCGTTTTGTTGCGTAGGCACGCTTGGCTCCGGGTCTCCGGATTCAAACAGGAGATGCAATCTGCTATTCTAAATCAGCCCTTTGATCAAGAGCATCTTTTCGGCCCCTCAGTTGACACATCTTTAGAAAAAATGAAAAAAGCTACTGAAACTGCTAAGTCCATGGGGGCCTTACAATTTCCTTCCCCTAGAGGCTCTTTTCGCCGCTCCTTCTACAGAGCTGGCTCCAAAACCATTGGCTCAGAACATCCCTCTTCCTCCTATAAGAGCCCCACTCAAACGTCCTCAAAAAGGATACTTTCGCGGAGGCTACAATGGTAAGGGAAGAGGTCGCAGCAACAATAACCGCAACTCCCCTACCACCAAACAGTGACTTCCCTGCACTTCCCCCCGATCATCCCACTCCTGTCGGGGGACGTCTCTCACAGTTCCTACCTGTCTGGAATTCAATCACAACAGACAAGTGGGTAAGATAAATTATCCAGTATGGTTACTGCCTGGAACTCACCTCTACTCCCCCAAACATTCCTCCCAGACAACGCCCAATGTCCTTGGAACATCTAACAATTCTCAAACAAGAGGTTCTCTCTCTATTACAAAAACATGCAATAGAACCAGTCCCCTTGCCTCACCAAGGCACAGGGGTTTACTCCCTCTGTTTCCTAATTCCAAAAAAGGACGGCTCTCTGGCCCATATTGGACCTCAGACCGCTAAACCTCTACATTCAATCGGATCACTTCCACATGGTCACTCTCCAACAGGTGCTCCCACTGCTTCAACAGGGCGACTTTCTCTCCACTCTGGATTTAAAGGACACCTACTTTCATATTCCCATTCACCCTGCTCACAGGAAATATCTCAGGTTCGTGGTAGATGGTCAACACTACCAATTCAAGGTCCTCCCATTCGGGGTAACTACAGCACCCAGAGTCTTCACCAAGTGCCTCGCAGTAGTTGCAGCCCACCTAAGAAGACAGCACATTCATGTCTTCCCTTATCTGGACGACTGGCTCATAAAGGCCAAGTCACACAGCAGCTGTGTGCTACACACACACAAAACAATCCAACTGCTTCACGACTTGGGATTCACAGTAAACCTCACCAAATCCCACTCCAACCATCCAACATACAACAATATCTAGGGGCTACAATAGACACTTCAAAAGCTCTAGCATACCCCAACCCAGTCAGGATAAGCGCCATACAAGCTCTAATAGCAAAATTTCAACCTCAACACTCACTACCAGCGCAAGTGTTCATGCAGCTAATCGGGATGATGGCCTCCTGCATTCTCATCGTCCCTTATGCAAGACTTCAAATGCATCCCTTACAGGAGTATTTGGCATGTCAGTGGAATCAAGCTCAAGGTCAGCTAACAAATCTGGTGTTGGTAGACGACCGCACCCATCGCTCTCTGCAGTGGTGGAATACAGAAAACCTTTCCAAAGGGCGGCCATTCATCGACCCGGTTCCACAGATAGTGCTAACAGCAGACGCATCGCTCACCGGCTGGGGAGCTCATCTTCAAACCCATACCATTCAGGGCATATGGACCCCTCAACAAAAACAATTCCACATAAATTACCTGGAATTGTTGGCAATCTTCCTAGCGTTAAAATCTTTTCAACTCCACCTCGTAAACGAAGCTGTCCTAGTCCGTACAGACAACATGACAGCAGTGTATTACATACAAAAACGGGGGGACACACTCCAGCTTTCACACCTAGCTCAAAGCATATGGAGATGGGCCATTCCTCAAAACATATATCTCCTTGCAGAACACCTCCCAGGAGTACACAATCAAATTGCAGATCTACTCAGTTGCCAGACACAGCAGATCCACGAATGGGAACTTCCTCCTCAAGTTCTGCTTCTATTCTTTCAAATGTGGGGCCACCCAGAAATAGACCTGTTCGCCACACACCAAAACGCAAAATGCCCAACCTTCGCATCCAGGTATCCACACCCATTGTCCAAAGGCAATGCGCTATGGATGAACTGGTCAGGCAAATTTGCTTACGCTTTTCCGCCTCTCCCACTCATTCCCCTAGTGGTTCGGAAACTCAAACGGCATTCCCTCACAATGATCCTCATTGCTCCAACATGGGCCCGACAACCATGGTTCACAACCCTCTTGGAACTATCAGTAGTTCCTCATCAAAAGCTACGCCTCTCACCCAAGCTTCTGACTCAGAACCATGGAGAGATAAGGCATCCAGATCCCAGTCAACTCAACCTTGCGATCTGGCACCTGAAGTCTTAGAGTTTGGCTACCTTAATCTCCCGCCAGACTGCATGAACAGCATTAAAGAGGCTAGACGTCATACCACTAGAGCTTGCTATGCCGCAAAGTGGAAAAGATTTGTAATTTACTGTACAAATAACAAAATCAACCCACTAGATGCTTCTATTCAACACATCATCTGTTACCTTTTGCATCTACAACAATGTAACCTAGCGTATACATCTATTAGACTACATCTCGCGGCAATAGCAGCCTATCTCCAAAACAGACAACACTTGTCTTTGTTTAGGGTACCAGCTATCAAGGCATTTATGGAAGGACTTAAAAGAATAATTCCACCTAGAGTTCCACCCTCTCCAGTATGGAACCTAAATATGGTACTTACCAGACTCATGGGTCCCCCATTTGAACCTATGCACAAATGCGAATTACAATTTCTCACCTGGAAAGTAGCTTTCCTGGTTGCGATCACCTCTCTCAGAAGAGTCAGTGAACTCCAGGCATTAACCATACAATAACCATTTCTCCAAATCCATCATAACAAAGTGGTTCTTAGGACTAACCCAAAATTTCTACCTAAAGTCGTCTCTGCTTTCCACCTTAACCAGTCGGTAGAACTCCCAGTGTTTTTCCCTCTACCAGACTCAGTAGCAGAACGGGCTCTTCACACGCTAGACGTAATAAGAGCAATACTTTACTACATTGAAAGAACAAAATCCTTTAGAAAGACTAAACAACTTTTTGTGGCTTTCTCCCCACCTCATTAAGTCAATCCTATCTCAAAAACAGGGATTGCAAGGTGGATTGTTAAATGCATCCAAATATGCTATGCTAAGCCAAACGCACCTTAACCATTCCCCCTAGGGCTCACTCCACACGTAAACTAGGGGCATCTATGGCATTCTTAGAGAACATTCCCCTAGATGACATCTGCAAAGCAGCAACTTGGTCTACACCACACACATTCACAAAACACTATTGTGTAGACGTGCAAGCAAAACAAGCTAGTGTGGGCCAGGCTGTATTAAGAACACTTTTTCAAACCACTGCAACAGATCCAGGTAGCCACCGCTAAGGAGGTAACTGCTATTTAGTCTATGCACAAGTATACGATCTACAGCTCATATGCCTCGAACGGAAAATGCTACTTACCAGTATGCATCTGTTGTTGGCATGTAGAGCTGTAGATTCGTATACGCCCACCCGCCTCCCCGGATACCTCTATCTGTTCCAGTACTATCTTACTTAGATACATTACACATGGACATCCTTTTCTATTTCTTACTAACTCCATCATAACCCTCCATGGCAAAACAATCTGGAGATGGAGTCGATGGCCATGTGCACTATCGTCCTAAGGTGGAGTCACCTACCTCGTGACTACAAAAGACTTCTTCCAAGACAAAAACAAAGTGCAAACATCCGAACCCAACACCAGATGGCGATCTATGCACAAGTATACAAATCTACAGCTCTACATGCCAAGAACAGTTGCATACTGGTAAGTAGCATTTTCCTTATGAGACAAATACTCTAAATGACCTTGGATTGCTCAACTGAGCCTACTGTCTGGAATGTTGTTGAAGTTCAGATCTCTTTCACGGAGAGGGCTGTGAACACCTTACTAGATAGTCTCCAATCAGTTGATTTTTAGAAAAAGAAACCACTTGATCTTAATAAAAGGAGAGTGAAATAAAGTCAGAATTCCCTTGCACATGTTAAAGCAAAAGCTATTGTTTTTTCCTACGCACCTTCTATTCAAATTAATATATGGACGTGAAGCATGCTATCAGAACACAGAATAAAATGTAATTCACATTATTATACAATAATAAAAATAAATGCATCTATTGCAGATCGTTTGCTTGAATGGCCTAAGCAAATGTACTGTATAATGTTTCCCCTAAAAGACACAAAGCAAATATGATGGTATGTAATAAGTCTGCCCAGGGACCATAGGTTGGACTACCACAACTTGTTCCCTTCTTGTCAAGTGGAAACTATCATCTGAAATAATGCCTCTTAAAGGTTTCTTATATACATCTACATACAGGCATCTACATTTAGTGCAAACTTGTTTAGGATTGAGTAAGAGGAAGACAAAGTGGTGCTGATGTTGGCAGGCAAGGATTTCTATAGACTTTGGCAGTAGGATATATACAATTCAAGCCTTAATCAAGTGAAGGAAAACAAACACTGGACATGCTACACTACTGTGAAATCTAAACACAGTATGGTTAACCTGGGATTCTCTGAAAATGATTCAGATGTAGTGGGGCGAAACTAAAAAGGCATGGGGAAAACATCACAAGTCTGAACTCAATAACCCAATTGTATCAACCGCAGAGGCTCCGTAATTATTGCAGAAAT
The DNA here is from genome assembly GCA_963921515.1 of Calotriton arnoldi. NCBI lineage: Eukaryota > Metazoa > Chordata > Amphibia > Caudata > Salamandridae > Calotriton > Calotriton arnoldi. Next base: position 1,902,508 of record CAWUFW010000638.1, read on the forward strand.
ATTTTCTTTCGATGCATTAGAAAGAATATCTACAATGCCTCATGAACAAAAGTCTTTGTAGACAGTCCGTTCTGAGTCGAAGTCTTATACTTCAGCAGTAAATATCAATAGTTGAAATAGTAAGAGACAGAAAAAGAACCTTGTGTTATGTTGTGAGGATATGTAACACGCATTCTCAACTGGGAGGGTATCCTAGCGCTAGAAAAAGACCGTTGATCTGCATCCATTTGGTAACTTTGATCGTATAGGGCGTGAACTTGCTTTGGGTGTTGAGGGTCTTGTCTGAGAGGGAGAGTATGAGCTGGGTGTCAGCACCCTAGGAGAGGATGTCTGTCATGTACATGTTCAAGAATGTCTTACTAAGCGAGAAACCTTGCAGTACTCCACAGATGCGGTTTCATGCATCTGAAGAGGAGTATACAAGGCTGACTGACTGTGTCCGACCAGTCAGGGAGGAGCAGATCCAACTGAATGCAGGTCCTTGGATACAACTCTTGTGCAGGCATTGATGAGGATAGGGTGGGATACCGTGTCGAATACTGGTCCAGGAAGATGAGGGCTGCCGTGTCTCCTCTGTCTAGGATCATGCAGATGATGTCTGTGGTGGTGATGAGAGCTGTTTCTGTGCTGTGGTTTGGTCTGAAGCCGGACTGGGTGACGTCAGGGTGGTCCCTGAGATGGTTGGAGAGGTGTTTGTGGTTTCTTCTTTAGCACTTTAGCCGGGTACGATAGCAGGGAGATGAGTTTGTAGTTGGTGAGCGTTGATGGGTCAGCAGAGGGCTTCTTGAGCAGGGAGGAAAGTAGCGTATTTCCATGTGTTTGGGAAGGTGGTTGATGGGTGGGTGTGAATGCTGTGCTGATGGTTTGAAGTCCTCTGGAAAGGCTTGGTAGGGGGTGGGGGGTGGGCAGGGGTCCAATGGGGCCCGAGAATGGGTGAACTGTATGGTGGTGGCAGTTTTGTCCGTTGTGATGGTGGTCTAAATAGTCATGGTAGTTTCCTTGGCTGAAATGCAAAGACTTGTTGCTTGGTCTGTGTGGTCTAGTCGGGGATCGAAAATTACTATATATGGAGGTTATCTTGCTAAAGAAAAATTGTGAGTTATTGTTGCAGAGCTACTGTTAAGAGGGTGCTGCTGTTAGAGACGACCGCTGGTGCAGTGACATTTTTCTCAATGGCGAAGATTGCTTTGCTGCTATTGGTGCCGGAGCTGATAAGGTGTGATAGCGTGGTGTTTGGTGGCCTGGATCTGTTGGTGGTAGCGTGTCAGGGGGAATTTGAAGGTATCTTTGTCCTTGTTGTCATGGCTCATTCTCCATTTGTGCTGCAGTTGTTTGCAGTGGCGTTTAGTCACCCTGAGTTCCTCCATGTACCAACTGGCTTGAGGTCTGGATCTTGTGGTTTTGATGTGCTTGAGGGGGCCAGGGTGTCTGCGCAAGTGGAGATTCAGTTGATGGGTTTCAGTAGGTTGCTGCTGTTTGGTCCGGCATTCTGTCAGTGTGAAAGTTCAATCTTCCTCTGGGATGTTGCAGTTTTGATGGGCTGGTTTGGCAGTGGTAGGTCTGTGTTAGTGAGGAATGGGAATGCTGAACTTGAAAAGGGTGTGGTCTGTCTAGATGTCTGGTGTGAGTGTGTTAGAGATGTTGTAGAAGGTGGTGAAATAGGGTGAACTGTGTGGATCCTTTCGCGTGTTTGATAAGCTAGAGGTTCCTTAAGTCTTCCAGTAGTGTTGTCATTTGCAGGTCGGTGCTGTCTTCCATTGGAAGATCAGGTCTCCAAGGAGAATGAAAGCCCTGGAATCAAGGGTAAGACCGAAATGATGTCGGCGAATTTGGTGCATGGACCTGTTGGTCTGTGGAAGAGGCTGTTGCTCATGGTGAAGCTGGCTGTGAGGTGGAGTTTGAATAGCAAGTGTTCCATGATGCTGGTTTGTGGGTCGGTTTAGGTGGTGCAACTAATGGCATCCATGAATATGTTTAATTTTGCCTCCAAGCTTGTGCTGTCTATCTTGCCTAGTGATCTTATTGCCGGGAGGGATAGCTGTGCCGATTTCAGGGACTGAAGGTTTGCCAGGTTCAGTGCATGGTCGTGCAGCAGGTTCCAGATCTCATTAGCATGTTAGGTGAGTGAGCAGGTGTTGAGGAGCCAGCATATGATTGTGGAGCATTGTGTTGGCGTAGGCTGGTCGGTGTAACTAAAAGCCGGTCAGGTGTTGCAGGGTGTCTGAGCAGTAGTGGTGCGCAGAGGGTGAGAGTGCATGCAAATTCGTCAGAGGAACAGGGGAATGCTCCTTCTCTGATGTGTGGTGCAGCGTGGCAGCAGTGCGGTGAGCAGCAACTGGGGTTGAAGGCGTGGAGGGTCGCTACTGGGTCTCTGTGGAGGGGGAGGGGGTGCAGTTTCCTGGTGCAGGCGTGGCACAGATGACATGACTTCAGCCAATGGACCATATGGAGCGAAACCCAGTGATACAAACTGTGGCAATCCGAAAGCATCTGACTCTCCTCCAAACATGGATAGAGTATCGAAGACGGCTAAGGAGAAGGATAGCCATCCACCATCGATGAAAGTGTCCTATTGGCTGACGCCAAAACCACTGGGCTGCATTGAAAAGAGGAAAAGGTCACTTTAAGCCTAAACTGCAACATTGTATCCGAAGAAAAAAATAATGTTCGCGGCATATGAGCTGCAGATCACACACTATGCATAGATCGCCATCTGGTGTTGGGCCCGGATGTTTGCACTTTGTTGTTGTATTAGAATAAGTCTTTGGAAGTCACGAGATCGGTGACTCCTCCTTTGGACAATAGTGCGCATGGGCATCGACTCCATCTTCAGATTGTTTTTTTCCACCATCGGGCTCGGATGTGTTTCTCGCGCTCCAGTTCGGTGTCGCCACCGTTCTAACTTTCGACGCGCAATCCCTCACCCCTTCGTCGGTATTGTTTTCGATCGCATTCCCTTTTCGACGCGCATCTTTACAAACTCCAATCCTTTGATTCCGGTCGTCGACGCAGGCCTTCGGGCCTAGCTGCGCCATCAGGCCTTTTGGCTCATGGAAAGGACTCCCTTCAAAAAGTGTCCTCGATGTGGATCCAAGTTTCCCCACGCCGATTTTCACGAGGTGTGTAACCTCTGCCTTTCGCCAGAGCACGAGGCCAAAGACTGTCCAGCTTGTGCCTCTTTCTGCTCCAAGAAAACGATACAGGATCGTCGAGCTCGAAGGAACATGGCTCGATCGTCGACATCCATACCAGACGATATCTTCCAGGAAGGCGTCAATGTACCGGAACAGGAACAACTCGAAGAGGGCCTCATCAGCGCCTCCGAAGCAGACGATTCCGACATCGAAGACATAATTCCTGGGCAACGGGTCGTAAGTACTGACGTCGACCCCTCCCCACCATCCATTCTGGCAAAGGCTTCGGTAACACCTTCACGCCTAGGTGCACACCGGGACAAAACTTCCCACGCCCCGCCTTCCGGCTCGGCCAAGAAGTCGACACATAAGCCTTCAGGCTGCTCGGGCTCGAGCCAGCCTACCCTCGGTACCGCAACCCCATCCCCGGCACCGAGACCAAAAGACAAACCACTGTCTACGCCCGCACCAAGGCCGGATTCCACATCGGCGCATTCGGCACCGAAACGCACCGGCACTGAGCCTTCGGCTCCGAAAAGCCATCGGAACCGAGCAAACAACCAGTTCCGAGAACCGCTGGAAATCAACCTTCGGAGCCGAAAAAATCATCGGAACCGGCTCCAAAGACCCCAATGGAACCGACAAACTCCCGTTTCCAAACCTAGGGAGTATAAAACAACTCCAAAATTGGTGCCACACAAACACTCTGACCCGAAAAAATTGGCGCTGAAACACCACACTTCAGAGGAGGAGCTTTTCCAACCCGATCCAACCCAACAAACTCTGGAAATAGACCCAAATACGGGTCGACTTGTAGTTAGTCCTTCCAGGAAGAGGAAGTTGGACAAACCCGCACCAGCTCCACTCCCCCTCAAGAAAAAACACGTTGCCACTTCTCCTTTCAGGATCCCTTCTCCACCTCCTCTTCCACGCCACATCTCTCCTATTCCATCTCCAGTACCCTCACCATCTCCTCCACCTCAGGATGATGAGGACCCTTCTGAGTACGAGGGCGATGATCAACCTTTAGGAGAACCTAGCCCTCCTAATATCCCAACTGACCCATGGGACAATTATGGCACACCAGATGTTCCTGACACACCACAGGATGATGTCTACCCATCTAGACCATCCCCTCCAGAGGACACTATAGGGTTCACTCCGCTCATACACAGAGCCGCAGAATACCACGGTGTAGATTTACACAGACCCTATAGAAGAAGACTTCCTTATGGACACTTTCGCACCATCTCAAAGGTCCCCTTCTATTCTCCCAATGTTGAAAGGGGTAATCAAACACGCTCCTGAAGTCTTTAAAGATCCTGTCAGGGCTAGAGTCATTAACCCCAGGGTAGAAAAGAAATATGTCTGCCCCAGCTGACCCTGTTTACATTAAAGGGCAACTTCCCTTAGATTCTTTAGTAGTTTCTAACGCCAGGAAAAGGGCTAACTCCCAAACCTCAGGCGATGCTCCACCTCCTGATAAGGAGTCAAAACTCTTGGACGCTTCTGGTAAAAGAACAGCGTCCCAGGCAGCTAACATTTGGAGAATTGCCAACACACAGGCGTTGCTGGCTAGGTATGATAGGGCACACTATGACGAACTAGAGACCCTACTACAACACCTTCCAGATCAAAACAAGAGCCAATGATCTCATCCAGGAAGGCAAGATTATAACAAATACCTCCATTCGATGTGCTCTGGATGCTGCAGACACAGCCTCACGAGCCATTAATACCAGTGTTCTTTTGCGTAGACCTGCATGGCTCCGTATTTCAGGGTTCAAACCCGAGGTTCAAACTGCCATACTAAATCAGCTGTTTGACCAAAAACATTTATTTGGACCTAGTGTGGATTGATGAAAAAAGACACCGACACAGCCAAATCGATGGGAGCTTTGCAATCGCAAACTCCCAGAAGTTCCTTTAGTCGCTCCTCTTATAGGGGCGCCTCTAGAGGTTTTACCACAGATAACTCCTCCACGTCTTATAAAAGTCCCACCCAGACCTCCTCTACCAGAGGTTACTACAGAGGAGGCTACAGGGGCAATAATAACAAGGGTAGAGGCAAAACCGTCAATACCTGTAATGCCTCCACCTCCAAACAATGACATCCCTCCACTCCCCCCAGACCATTCCACTCCAGTCGGGGGAAGATTACTACAGTTCCTACCTGTCTGAAACACCATTACCACGGACAGGTGGGTGAGACAAATCATCCAATCCGGTTATTGCCTGGAACTCACTTCAACTCCTCCAAACATACCACCCAAACAGCGCCCAATGTCAACAGACCATTTAACGCTTCTCAAACAAAAGGTACTTTCCCTCCTACAAAAACATGCAATAGAACCAGTTCCCCTGCATCAGCAAAACACAGGGGTCTACTCACTGTATTTTCTCATTCCAAAGAAGGATCGGATCCCTGAGGCCCATCCTCGACCTCAGACCATTAAACCTCTACATACAGTCAGACCATTTTCATATGGTCACTCTTCAACAACTCCTTCCTCTACTCAAACAAGGCGATTTCCTTGCCACCTTAGATCTCAAGGACGCCTACTTCCACATTCCCATTCACCCTGCTCACAAAAAATATCTTCGATTTGTAGTGGACGGTCAACATTATCAGTTCAAGGTGCTCCCATTCGGAGTCACCACAGCACCCAGAGTCTTCACAAAATGTCTGGCAGTCGTAGCAGCCCACTTAAGAAGACAACAAATTCACGTCTTCCCATACTTGGACGACTGGCTCATAAAAGCCAGGTCGCATACCCAGTGTGTAAATCACACACACACCACAATCCAACTGCTTCACGACTTAGTGTTCACAATAAACCTCACAAAGTCTCACCTCCAACCGTCCCACATCCAACAATATCTAGGTGCCACGATCGACACCTTAAGAGGCCTTGCATACCCCAATCCAGCCAGGATAGCAAGCATGCAAGCCCTTATAACAAAATTCCAGCCGCAACACTCACTTCCAGCTCGGGTGTTTATGCAACTAATAGGGATGATGGCCTCTTGCATATTCATAGTACTGCATGCAAGACTCCAGATGCGCCCCTTACAGGAATACTTGGCACGTCAGTGGAACCAGGCTCTAGGTCAGCTAACAGATCTGGTGTTGGTGGACGGCCGCACACATCGCTCTCTGCAGTGGTGGAACACCCAAAACCTTTCCAAAGGTCGACCGTTCCTAGAGCCAGTTCCACAGATTGTGCTAACAGCAGACGCATCGCTCACCGGATGGGGGGCTCATCTACTACATCACACCATACAGGGCACATGGACACTCTCAGCAAAAGTTACTCCACATCAATCATTTGGAGTTACTCGCAATCTTTCTGGCAATAAAATCATTCCAAAAACAGATATCAGGCAAAGCTGTCTTAGTCCGGACGGACAATATCACAGCAATGTATTATTTACAAAAACAGGGGGGGACGCACTCTCTACAGCTCTCTCAACTAGCTCAGAGCATATGGAGGTGGGCTATTCCACAAAACATTCCTCTTAGCCCAACATCTTCCAGGAATTCAGAATCAGATCGCAGATCTGTTAAGTCGTCAAACACAACAAATTCACGAGTGGGAACTTCACCCACAAGTTCTTCAACCATTTTTTCAAATGTGGAGGCATCCAGAGATGGATCTCTTCGCCACACATTACAACACAAAATGCCCAAACTTCGCCGCCAGATATCCACACCCATTGTCCAAAGGCAATGCGATATGGATGAATTGGTCAGGCAGATTTGCGTACGCTTTTCCGCCTCTCCCACTCATTCTATTAGTGGTGCGCAAGCTGCAACAGTCACTAACACTGATTCTAGTTGCTCCAACATGGGCCAGACAACCATGGTACACAACGTTGCTGGAATTATCCGTAGTCCCACACCAAAAACTATACCTCTCCCCACATCTTTTAACACAGAACCGTGGAGAGGTCAGACATCCAGATCCAGCACAGCTCAATCTAGCGATCTGGCTCCTGAAGTCCTAGAATTCGGTTACCTCAATCTTCCACCTGATTATATGAACGTTATCAAAGAGGCTAGGCGCCCCACCACTAGAGCCTGCTATGCAGCCAAGTGGAAAAGATTTGTTATATACTGTACCAATAACACAATCAGTCCTCTAGATGCATCCATTCAACACATCATATGTTACCTGCTGCATCTTCAAAGATGTAATCTAGCATACACATCCATTAGATTGCATCTCGCTGCCATAGCAGCTTACCTACAAAAAGACAACATTTGTCATTATTCAGGGTACCAGCCATTAAAGCATTTATGGAAGGTCTCAAAAGAATAATTCTTCCCAGGGTACCACCCTCTCCAGTGTGGAATCTAAACATCGTCCTCACTAGATTAATGGGCCCTCCATTCGAACCTCTACATAAATGTGAGCTTCAATTTCTTACATGGAAAGTTGCTTTCCTTGTAGCCATCACATCTCTCAGAAGAGTCAGTGAGTTACAAGCACTAGCTATTCAAGAACCATTTTTACAACTCCATCATAACAAAGTGGTTCTCAGGACAAATCCCAAATTCCTTCCTAAAGTTATTTCTCCCTTCCATCTCAACCAATCTGTGGAGTTGCCAGTATTCTTCTCGCAACCACAAACAGTAGCAGAAAGAGCTCTTCATACACTAGACGTGAAAAGAGCCCTCCTTTACTACATTGACAGAACAAAACCTTTTCGCAAAACAACTTTTTGTATCCTTCTCACCACCACGTAAAGGCAATCCTATATCAAAATCTGGCATTGCAAGGTGGATTGTCAAATGTATTCAAATTTGCTACCACAAAGCAAAACGTACACTATCTATTCCCCCTAAAGCCCACTCTACCCGTAAAATAGGGGCTTCCATGTCATTTTTAGGGAACATTCCCTTAGATGACATCTGCAAAGCAGCTACATGGTCTACACCGCACACATTCACAAAACACTATTGTGTAGATGTGCAGGCAAAACAACAAGCTAGTGTGGGCCAGGCTGTACTCAAAACACTATTTCAAACTACTGCAACAGATACTGGTGGTCGCCGCTAAAGGAAGGTACTGCTATGCAATCTATGCATAGTGTGTGATCTGCAGCTCATATGCCTCGAACGGAAAATGCTACTTACCAGTATGCATCTGTTCTTGGCATGTGGAGCTGCAGATCCACACACGCCCACCCACCTCCCCGGCTACCTTTATTTGTTCCAGTATTATCTTAATTAGATACAACATACATGGACATCTCTTTCTGTTTCTCACAAAACTCCATCATTTCCCTTCTTGGCGAAAAAACAATCTGAAGATGGAGTCGATGCCCATGCGCACTATTGTCCAAAGGAGGAGTCACCGATCTTGTGACTTCCAAAGACTTATTCCAATACAACAACAAAGTGCAAACATCCGGGCCCAACACCAGATGGCGATCTATGCATAGTGTGTGGATCTGCAGCTCTACATGCCAAGAACAGATGCATACTGGTAAGTAGCATTTTCCTTGTTCAGTGAGTTTTTAAAATCTCATCAATGACAGCACATAAAATACAGAGGGAAGGAAAGGATGAGTTACTGCCCTATACACCACAACAGGAAGGTGAAGTTGCAAGGGATTATGAGGCGCTATACCCCACACGTTTCATCCACCCCGCCAAACCATCCCTAACAGGTAAGAGGAAAATGTGGGGTCCTGTAAAATAGATTCACTGTAAAAATGAAGATTTCTATGCCTCCAGACCCACTTCCATCTGACTATCTGTCTTTATACCATGGGATAACAAACAAAGAGCTATTGACACTTAAGCAGTTTAGTTACAAGAAGAGGTAGTCTTGTTTCTTTCTAGAAACTTTACAACTATACTCTTTGCAAAGACTCAAGCAATTCTTGTTAATGCTAGAAAGTGTGTTAAAGCAGAACATTTTTAAAGGATCTGGTAGCTTGTAAAGCAGTCACACGTTGTGGAAAATTCTATACATTTGCCTCAAGATTCTGTTTGTATAAAAAAGTGATGTATAGACATATTCCTTAATAATAATAAATGCAGACAGGAAGAGAGCTAATAATGCTGTTGTTAATGGCTGCCTTATGGACCCTAAACTATTAGATGCTGTAGCAACTACACAATTGAGTATTGTCAACTCTAATGCATTGCTCTCCTGCTATGGTCATTAACAATAAAGTAATACTGAAGAAATAATAAATCATTTATCTGAAGAGTTTATAAAGAGATCAAAGATTGTGATAGAGGATGGAAAGACTATTGCAAACAGTTTACTTTGCCTTTGCACATAGCTAGCAGTGCCAGTAGATAGTTGTGTTCAGATAAATCATTGCATAGTCATACATGGCTACTAATTTTATATTTCAAACCTGATATATAAGCTGATGTCAGGAATACACCTCTAGCTTCAGGCATTGAAAGCTCTTCTTCCTTCAATCAGGGGAAGGCTGGTACAGGTGTTCATGGACAACACCACTGCAATGTGGTGTACTGCAACAAACAAGACCGAGTCGGGTCATGGACCCTTTGTTAAGAGGCTTTGCGCCTCTGGACATGGTTGGAAAACCAGGGCACTTCCCTAGTGGTTCCACACCTGGCAGGTTCTCTGAACGCCAGAGCGGATGAACTCGGCCACCGGTGCCTAGTGGATCACAAATGGTGTCTCCACCCGAAAGTGACATCAGGTCTCATTCAAGAGTGGGGAGTGTGAGAAAGTGCCCTCTTTCTGCATGGTTGCCTCCACTTTTTGCTGAATTGCTGATGTACTTTGGCTGAGTGTGCCCTGGGCTCCTGCTAATCAGGTACCCAGGGCCTATGTTCTTTCCCTAAAACTGCATTGAAGCCTAAACCCAATTGGCATCTCTGGCCACAGGTCAGCCCCTGGTAAATGGTACCACAGGTACCCAGGGCACTGTGACCAGAGAAGGCCTCTAAGCCAGGGCTGCAGCACTTATTGTGCCACCCTTAGAGGTCCTGTACCTTCACACTCACACACTGCCTTTGCAGGCTGCGTGTTTTGGTGCAGAACAAAGTGAAGAGTCGACATGGCACACATCCCTGTGTGTGCCATGCCTACAACCCACTGCCCTGGCATAGGTCAGCCACCCCTCTAGCTGGGTGCACTATACCAGTGGTGAGGATAAAGGTGCTTGAGCCCTGTACCCCTACGGTGTCTAAGTCCATTCTTAGACATTGAAAGTGCACTGCTGCCATTAAGAGTATATGGTGCTGGGAGTTTGGCATTCCACAGCACCATAATGGCTACACTGAAAACTGAGAAGTTTGGTATCAAACTCCTCAGCACATTAAAACCACACTGATGCCAGTGTGGGATTTAATGAAAAATGCACACAGAGGGCATCTTGGAGATGCCCCCTGAAATCGAACCTACCACTAGTGTCCAGGCTGAGTGGCTGCTTTCAGCTGCCACCACCAGACCCGTTTCTGGACCCCTGGGTCGAGAGCCTGCTGCTCTCGGGGGCCTTAAACAATGCACATCCTGGGACGAGGTGCCAAGCCTCCTCCCCCAGGATGGGCAGGGTTCACGGAGGGGAAGCTTCAAAGGCTTGCTGCCTTTGTGAGCTTCCCCAGGCCACTTGCTGCTTTCCATTACAAATTAATGGGGTAACCCGATTATCGCCACAGGACCTGGGTACAATGTAATATGAGAGTTTGGTCCTTGACTAGCCTTAGAAAAACCAATAATGAGGGAAATTTTGTCATATGGGGGTTGCCAGAACGGTCAACCACTGGTAATCCATACTATTCAACTGTAAATGCACACCCTGAAAGGTAATTCCTCAAGATACACAATGTGTATATACAAAATGCACCCACACGTTTCTAGTTGAGTAAATTCATTTTTATATATTTCTCAAGGTAGACTGTAAACATAAATCAACCAGTAAATGAATTACCACACAGAAGTGAGAGGTTGCTCGAAAAAAAGGGGAAGGAGGTGCTCGTGCTAGAGAGACGAAGAGTGAAAATCACAGGATTTAAAGTTACACACTGCTCATTATTCCAAGAAGATGCCGGTTTATGTGAAAAACCAGTACAATATAGCCTGTCCACGACATTTATTCAACATATTTTTGCATTATTCTTTAAGTGCATGAATGCAGCATCAGATGGAATCCTTCCTTCCTTGGAATCCTGACAGAGCGGCTTCCACGAGGCTTGGCGCATTCGCAATTTCTCAGGAATATGGATTAATCGTTATTCCTTGCTACCTTTATGGTTGGGGTCTTGAATACCAGTGAGGACTTCACTTCAGTTTGGTTCTCCCCAGCGCGTCATACTGCAGCCTTGCGGACTTATCACCTAATAAGAAAAAGTTGCCTGGGTCGCCCACCATTGGCACCAGGATACATTGGACTAATTACTTGGGACGCCCTTTACTGGCACCTGTACTAGGTTGCCCCACTCACCACTCTGTCCTGAAGAAGACCCGCAAGCAGAGGTTACAAGTCACCCTCTACGCATAAGTCGGGTCGAAACGTCGACGCCTTCCCCCCAGCGAGGGCCTGTACCATATCTTCTGTTCCCCACCATCTGATGTTGCATTCATGCACTTAAAGAATAATGCAAAAATATGTTGAATAAATGTCGTGGCCCGGCTATATTGTACTGGTTTTTCACATAAACCGGCATCTTCTTGGAATAATGAACAGTGTGTAACTTTAAATCCTGTGATTTTCACTCTTCCTCTCTCTAGCACGAGCACCTCCTTTCCCCTTCTTTCGAGCAACCTCTCACTTCTGTGTGGTAATTCATTTACCGGTTGATTTAGGTTTACAGTCTACCTTGAGAAATATATAAAAATGAAGTTACTCAACTAGAAACGTGTGGGTGCATTTTGTATATACACATTGTGTATCTTGAGGAATTACCTTTCAGGCAGGGTGTGCATTTACATTTGGATAGTATTGATTACCAGTGGTTGACCGTTCTGGCAACCCCCATATGACAAAATTGCCCTCATTATTGGTTTTTCTAATTCTAGTGACTTGCTGCTTTCAGCAACTGGTCCCCACTGGTTCTGACCCCCACTTTGGGTGAGCGAACCGGCGGGAAAAACAAGTGAGGAAGAAAGGTGTGCCCACCTCTGCCAACTCCACCCCTCAGGTGGTGGAGGCGAGGTGAAGCACAACTCTCAGTCCCCGCAATCTTGCAGATGGGGGGACTCAGCCTACCAGGGAAAGGCTTATGCCCCCCTCCCACTGGAGGGTGGCATAATAGGGGGTCTACCCACCCCAGGGAAGGGACCCATTGGTCCCAACCTTTTTACCTACCTGTAACACCCCTAAATCTAGTATTTAGGGGCACCCCTGAACCTTGCTTCCTCAGACCAGAAGAAACTACAAGAAAAGAAGGACCACTCTGCACCTGCAGTCCACGTCCCGAGCTCGAGTGGGCAAACACCTCGAGGAGGTCTCCCCGGCCATCTTGACCTGAGATCCGGCGACCCCTGACCTGCCTCAAACCTCCTTCCGACGCCTGCAGCCTAATTCCGGAAGGTCTCCCCAACCGCGACCAGGAGCTGGTAAGATCCGACCCTAAAAGGCACCCTGCACCCGACACCACCCGGCCTTGGGTGGCCAAACAGACTGTGCCTAACCAACCCCCAACATCCCAACTTACCTCTCGAAGTGGTGGTCGCATCCAGAAGACCTTCGTCCCCAAGCCTGCAGTGCCTTTGCAAATCGGAGGTTCCCCATTGCAAACAGGGCGCCCGATGTCGAAACAGCACCCGGCTGCCCTAGTGCCGCTGAGGGTGCACCTTTGGTGCTACTTTGTTTCCCCATCTGCCCTGAGCTAAAGTCTAGGAGCTTTGCTCCCACAACCAAGTGGCCTGCTCGTCAGCAGCCACCAACCAGAGTCCTCCATCCCCCATTGGATAACATTGGGCCTCAGCACTCTGCACCTGGCCGCCCTAGTGCCGCTGAGGGTGTAACAAGAAGGGATCCCTGACCCTGGGGGACCCCTGAGTCTACCCCCAGAACCTTAACTCCCACTACCGAATACTTACCCTAAGACCGATAACACTATTTTCCTCCATAGGATAACATTGACTGTTTTTCCGTGAAACGTTTCCAAGTGTGGAGTTTGAAAACCTAAAGAAGTTCTTTAAAATTGTACTATTTAACAAAAACGCTTTTACTTACCTGTTTACAGGAAATGTCCCAGTGTAGTATCCAGGTATACTACACTGAGCAAGAAAAGTAATCTAAAAAGTAACTTACCTGGTATTTTACTGAAAAGCTTATTCAAATCTATGTACTGTATTTACAAAGCATTGCATTTCTCTGCAACAATACTGTAAGTCAAAACAAAGTGCATATACCATTACAACCCATACTGTATTTCAACTGTATATTTACTGCAATGTACTTATCACTTACCTGTGCCAGGCTTGCTTGGTTCCAGGAAATAAAATAACTAAAAGAATATTTTTATACAAAAACAATTGGTCTGAAGCGCAGTCTTTGAGTGTGTGAATTCATTTGCTGACTGAGTGTGTACAACAAATGCTTAACGCTGTCCTCTGATAAAGCCTTACTGCTCGACCACACTACCACAAATAGAGTAAGGTGCTATCTAACTTTATCTCTGCCTACCTTTGGGGTTCCACTGGACTCTGTGCACACTATATCTCACTTTGGTATAGTATATACAGAGCCAGCTTCCTACAGGGAGTACCTTGGTTAGATATGTTTGCCTATGCCGAGAATGTGCAGTGCCAGTAGTTTTGCGCCCAAGAGCTTGTGGCTGCTGTCATTCGGAGACTCATCTCGAGTGGAGCTCTGGCCTCCTGTACGCCTTTCTGCCAGTACTACTCCTGCCCAAAGTTCTCAAGAACATCGATAACTACTGGGCCAAGTCATTCTTGGGGCTCGTGATTGTGTATGGAGAGGCTGGTAACCAGAGCTATTGATTATGAGCATTCGTGCTGTGATCAGGCTGCCTGTTCAAGAGGATCTTCTATTGCAGAAACGTGGCAGGGGCTTGCACTCAAACCTGAAAATGCCTTGCCTTCATGCGTGAAGATTGAGCAGCTTCGGTTGACAGCTTTCGACTTTCCGCCCGAAGTCTGGAATGTTATCCTGGCAGCCAGGTGTCCTTCCACTAAGTCGGTATACAGCTGCCCTTGGAGCAAGGTGTTGCATTCTGTGTGGATATGCATGTTGACCCTCTATCCACACCCCTTTCTCAGGTTCACTTGTTTATTCTTTCCTTAGTCCAGCAGGTCTCTGCTTTGGGCACATTAAAAGGTTATCCTTCTGCCATTTCTGCGATTGCTAGATCAGTCATCCTTTGTCAAATCTCCTATTGTACATAGGTTCCTAAACGATCTCCAGCACTTTTTCCCACCAGTGCTCCAGTGGGGCCTAAATCTCGTTATTATATTTCTGATGTGTGCTCCCTTTGAGTCGTTCCACAACTACCCACTCAATCTTCTCACCACCAAAACAGCCTACCTAGTGGAGATTACATCTTCCCCGAGGGTCAGTGAGCTACAGGTGCTCTCTGTGCATCGTCCATACCTTACTTTCTACCCTGACAAACTGGTTCTGTCTTACCGAAAGTGGTAACCCCCTTGCATGTAGGCCCATGCATTGCTTGGCCTACATCTTGCGCTCCACCTCGCCCCTCTAAAGAAGAGGAGAGACTCCACCGACTGGACTCAAAAAGAGCATTCTTTTTTTTTATAATTCTTTTTTATTAAATTTTGAAAAGACATGTTAACAGACTTCAAGTACAGAAATGCATTATCATCATAGGAGAGTCGCCACTATACCCATTAACCTAATAGCATAATATTATACAAAGACAATATCTCCGTTCAAGGGACAGGGTGTCGCCCTGGCAAATACCACAAAACATAACCTCCAATGTTCGCGCTCCCTGAAACCAAATCTATCAACCGTATATGCAGCAATATATTACATTTCTCCCATTCGACAGTTCACATCTGCGTGCTCAGGTTTCGCATTATAAATGGTGTTAGCCCTGGTCCATGCCCCAGTAAACAACTATCAACAGTATAGGGCCACCAATTGACCCTCTAGATGGCTATTCACAGGTGGCCTCCCTGATACTCCCAACTATCAGTGGTCCTATAGTACGACTATTAAGGGATGAACCCAGGCAGCAGCAGGAATTTTCCGCCCAAGCAGATTCTTGTCCGCACATGAACAAAAAAGAAAAAGAAAAAAGGAAACTTACCCAAAACAACTAAAAAACAATAACTAACTGCCAGGAGTCCGCGGATCCATCGCAAAAAAAGGAGCAAACTGACCACGCTATATGCGGATGGTTGGGGGGGAAAAAGGGTGGGGGGGGAGGTGGGGGGGCCCCAGCAGGGGCCTCAGGAAGGGTGTCCCGAGAAGGGGGCAACTCTACACCACAACCCAGAGCGAGCAGGACGAACACATGGGGCGTCCATTTGCGTATATCTACTCCGTATCCCCAGTCCCCCCCTGCTCATCCCCTTCCACTCCATGACGAGTGTCCCATGATTTAGCTATGTCACCCCAAGGCTCGGCGTATGGTTTACGCCGCTTAGTGATCTTATCTTCAGAGATAAGTACTCGTTCCTCTGCTCTGACCCAACTGGTCACGTCCGCTTCCCACGAGGTAACCAGTGGCGGATTCCTAGCTTTCCAATGAAGCGCGATTCTCCTCTTGGCCAGGAGGAAGGCCAGATGTACAAATCTATGCCCTAACTTACGAGCTTTGTGTCTCGGGAAGAGGCCCAACAAACAAACCTCAGGGGTGCACGGCAACGCGCGATCCAGTACGTTATTAACCAGATCCACAATCCTGTTCCAGTAAGTGGAAAGCGCCGGACAGGACCAGATCATATGGTCAAAGTCTGCATTCCCCAATGTGCACCTAGCACAGGACTGATCATCCCTATTATAAACCACATTCAACCGATGCGGAGTGAGGTAAGTTCTATGCAGGATGTTGAATTGGAGGGCCTTAAAGGCCGTGTTCCTTGATCTTTTTCGGGCTCGCTAGGACTTTCTGCCATTCCTTATCTGACAATGGTCGCATTAACAGTTTCTCCCATCTTTCCCGTACACCCAGAAGCGTCTTAGGCGCCAACTCCCTGATAGCCAGGTAAAGCCAACGTATCAGGTGTCCTGCAGAACCCAGAGTCACCATCGTCTCCAGGACTTCCGTGGCCGCACCCCAGAGCTCTGTCACTGCCCCACGGAGCTTATGATAATTTAAGAATTGACCTGGGGGAAGTTCGTGATAAGTTAGAAAATCGGCCAGCGGGAGCCATTCGCTATCACTGTAACAGTCGCCCACCGTGCGTATGCCCGCCTCCTCCCAACCCATCAATTGTCGCTGCGTGAGAGGAGGGCCCAGCCCCGCCTGGGGGATGCCCACCAATGGAAGGCTCGGGGCATATAACTGTCTCATTCGGGATCTGGCCACACATCTGTCCCAACACCGCACCGCCACAGAGAGTAGTGTTCCCATATCAAGCATCTTCTGTCTGCGGTCAAGAATTCTGGGAAGTAACCTCGTATATAGTGCCCCAGCGGGGAGCGGGAACGTAAGCAGATCCCTGCCATCTATCCATCTTGCCAACCATTGGAGTTGGGCTGCCAAGTAATATGCCTCGAAGTCTGGGGCCCCTAAACCTCCGTCTGTAAGCAGGAGGCGCGTAGGGTCTGTAAAGACACTCTATTACGGCCACCATCCCATATGAGATCTCTGAGCAACCCGTCCAACGTCCTAAACCAAGACTTCGGTATCAATACCGGGAGATTGACAAAGTAATACAATAAGCGGGGTAGAACAATCATTTTCGATAATGCCAATCTAGCCATAAGTGGCAGCTTAAGAGAACGCCAGAAGGCCACCTGCGGACGCAACGCCCTCAAAGTGCCCCCGATGTTCCCCTCAAACATATCCGCCTGCGTGTGATAAATCTGTATCCCCAAATATTTGACAGTCACAGGTGCCCATGTCAGAGAAGCTGGGAGGCTCAATGGTCTAGGCAAGGTGAGGTGCAGTGGGAACACGAAAGTTTTTTTCCCATTTACCCGTAGGCCAGACAGAGCTGCAAACTCCTCTAGAATGCCCAGTACCCGACGGACTCCCGAGGTCCCATCCCGCAAGTAGATCAAAACATCATCCGCATAAAGCGAGATGATGTGGGGAACCCCTTCGAGCGTCGCCCCCAGCCTGTCGCAGTCCCTCCGCAGTCGTGCCGCCAAAGGCTCCATGGCCAGAGCAAAAAGTAACGGCGACAAGGGGCACCCCTGCCTGGTACCCCTATAAATGGGATAGGCCGCCGAAACAGTAGACCCCGTTCGCACACGTGCCATGGGGTCGCCATAAAGCAAACGGATCCACTGCAACCACCCATCCCCCATCTGCAAGACACCCATCACTGCGAGTAAAAAGTCCCAATGTACAGTGTCGAAAGCTTTCTCTAAATCAATCGCCACTACTACTGCGTCAGGGTAATCTCGCAGTGCCGGATGAAACATAACATGATACAACCTCCGAAGATTACTGGACGTGGAGCGCGAGGGAATAAACCCGCACTGATCGGGATGTACCAATCTGCACATGTGGGGCAAAAGTCTTAGGGCCAGTGCCTTACTCAAAATTTTTAGATCCATGTTTAACATGGACAATGGTCTGAATTCCGTCAATTTGGGATGAACCAATTTAGATTTTGGCAGAGGGATCACCAACGCTTCCCTGAGGGAGGGCGGCAGGCGCATGTCATGGAACGCGGCAGCGTACATCTGTTCCAACCTCGGGGCCAGCGTATCTACATAAGCACTATAAAATTCGGCTGGGAGGCCATCTGGCCCAGGTGTCTTCCCTCTAGCCATCTCCCTAACGGCTGCCCTTATTTCGCCGGCTTTAATAGGTAAAGCCAACAGGTCCCGTACATCCTGTTCTACCTGAACCAGTGGTTGTGCCTCCAAATACGTCTGCAATTCCTCTCCCAGAGTCGGTCCCGGGGAACCGTACAACGATTCATAGTAGACCTTGAATGCATCATTGATTAGTTTCGGGGAGGAGAGAACACGACCCTGAAAGTCCGTGATGCTCACCACGGGGGAACCTCTACTCTCGGGCCTAATTAACCAAGCCAGGAGTCTCCCAGCTCTGCCTCCTTCCTTGTGCTGCGTGGTCTGATACTGTTTAAAATCAAGAGCTCTCAGTGTGTCCCAAGTAGCGTTATAAAGGCTCCTCACCTCCGCTAATTTCTCCAGATCTGAAATCGTCCCCACTGCTCCCCTATCCAGGAGCAGAATCTGGGCCTCTAAGTCCGTCAATTCCTCAGTGATCATTCGTCGAGCGCCTACAGTCTTGCCCAGGCAATGTCCACGCACCACCACCTTAAACGCCTCCCATTCCACCATCGGGGAGCTGGCGGTTCCCTGGTTGACCAAGTAATAGGTAGATAAGACCTCAGCAAGCCCCTGGCGGAAGCCGTCATCCTCCAACAGCGCCAGATCCAGCCGCCAACGCGGGATCGGGGCACTCTCCAGGACCGGAACAAACCCCATAAGCAAAGGGCTATGGTCCGAAAGGGACCGGCCGAGGTACTCCGCTCCGGTCATCATGGGCACCAAAGGGGCAGAACAAAAAAACATATCCAATCGTGTGTGCAGATCATAAAGATATGAATAGTAGGAATATTCCTTACACCCTTCGTTGTGCAATCGCCACACCTCATGAAGGTCCCAACCCATCGCCCATGACCGCAGTCCCTTAGCGGAGGCAGCCGCTGCGACAACCCGCAGGGGAGGGGTGGACCTATCCTGCTGTATATCAAAAACACAATTAAAATCGCCACCCAACACTAAGGTCTCGTGAGGGAACCCCGCCAACACCCCAGATAACCTATCTAGGAATGGAAACTGCTCCCGATTAGGGCCATAGATACTGCCCAAAGTGATCTCCCTGCCTTTCAGAGTGCCCGTGACCACTACATACCGCTCCTCAGGATCTCGTGCCTTCCGAGTTAGCTGAAAGGGCACCCCCGGTCTGATCCATATCAGCGCCCCCCGGGAGAAGGCCGAGTAGGTCGTGGCAAAGAGCTGGCCCCGCCATCTGCGTTGCAAGCGTGAAACCTCTCCCTCAGTGAGATGGGTCTCCTGTAAGAGAACCACCTGTGCTCCCCGTCTCTTAATATAATTGAAAACATTATAACGCTTTGCAGGTGTCCCCATGCCCCTAATATTCCAGGTCATAACCTTAACCCCCTCAGGGCTGCCCATGTACGCAGCCATCGGATCTACCAAGAAGCCCCCCCGGCCTCCCCCTCCCCCACCCACACCGCCCTCCTAGCAGAGAAGAACACAATCCCTCAAAACAACTCCCCATCCCAAGAGCGGACTGACAACGGTCAGCTGCCCAAACACACCAGCAAATCGCATAGTGAAAACTCACACCAATACGGAAAGATCCACGGCCAACTGCGCTAGGACCTGTGGGGGGCGCAGCGTGACAGAATACCAACCAAACTGCTGAATCACTATCAGTACTAAGCAATAGCCATGCCAGGCCGTTCCAGCCCACACCCGGGGACGCCCCCCCCCAGTAAACCCCCACCCTTCCCAGATCCCCCTCAGCATCCCGCAATGGCACATGTGCACCCAAGACATTTCCCCGCTGCAGTAACTAATAAAGGATATAAGTCCACAACACAACCAGGCAGGGGAAAGGATGAAAGGAGAAAGCCATCTGTTCCTCTCCTAGTCACCCAGCTCTACAAGTCATTAGATAGCTGCGGAGTCACAACCGGCATGTTATCTCCTGAGGTCTGTGAGGCATCCGCTTCAGACCCCTCCTCGCCATATTTTGCTTCGGAATCCGTCTCTGCTGCGGAAGACCCAGATCTCCCCATGAGAGAGACAGCCTCCAACGCCGCAGCTCTCTCCATCGCCGTTGTGGACGGGCTCAGCTTCTTGAGTTCCGTTTTCTTCCGCCGTTTCCGCAGTCTCCTCCCCGGATGTTCCACTCCAGGCGGCCTCCTCTCCGGCCGAGGCCGTGAAGGACCCCCCCGCATGGTAGGACTCAATCCAGTCCCAGGCTGCTTTCGGGTCCTCGCAGAAGTGGGTTGTCCCATCGAGCATAATCTTGAGCCGGGCCGGGAACATCAACGAGTACTGTATCCCTTCAGTCCGCAGAGCTTTCTTAACTTCTAGGAAGGAGGAGCGACGTCTCTGAACCTCCATCGTATAATCGGGGAACAATGTGACTCTGCTGTTGTCAACAAGAAAAGGGCCCACCTCACGGGCTTTCCTGAGAAGCAAATCTCTGTCCCGGAAATGGAGCAGTCTGGCCACCACAGCACGAGGCGGCCGGCCGGGGGCCGGGCAGGAACGCGGTGAACTCGTTCCAAAGTGTAGAAGGAAGAAAGGCCCTGAGGTGCTACAACATCCCTCAGCCAGGTTTCCAAGTAGCCAACCATATCTTGCCCCTCCACTCCCTCCGGAAGGCCCACCACCAGGACGTTGTTTCACCTGTTACGCCCTTCCGCGTCCTCTGCCCGCTTCTCCAAGTAACTGACCTTAGAGGCCAGCTCTCCCACCTGGGTCGATAGCGCCTGTTGGGCTGGCTCCAGAGCCTCCAGTGATGACTCCGTCTGTTTGACCCTCTCAGCCAGCTTAGAGTGTTCGGCGCGCAACAATCCAAGGCCAACCGCTACCGTGCTGATGTCCTGGTGTAGGGTCGCCTTGGCGTCCGCTATGGCCTCGAGGATTTTGGCCAGCTGTTGATGAACCGGCACCTCCGCCTGTTCCTCCCCAGCATCTTTTGAGGCAGAGTCCACCTTGCCGTCCTCCAGGTCAGGGGGGGGACCGATCTGCTTCCCCCGCGGCTTCCCCATTGCTGAAGGCTTTCCGTCCCCCGCCCCCGTCCCTGTGCGGCGGGCCTGAGGCGCGCAATCCACTATCCCCTGCTCAGCTGGGATCCACCACTCCAGGGTCGCACACTGCCAGGTAGAACTCACAAAGACCCCTCCACTGGCCGCCGATGAGTCCAGAGCCCAGAAATGTCCTTTCCACACCACACCCAGCGCCAACGACAGCTGGGAAGGGCACCCGCAGATCCCTCTGTGGAGTGCACTCGGGGTCCGCACCCGGGCCCCTCACTGTTTCCCCGGTACCAACTTCCAGCAGCCCAGGGGGCCCCCCTCCGGCACTTCCCGCTCAGACCGTGCTGATGGTACCCCTGTGTCCCCGGACTTCCCCCGAATCCACTGCCAGCTTAGTCCACTCCCCAGGCGGGAGCCCTCCACAAGCCCTCTCACCTCGAGTCCGGGCCACCACTAGGGCCGCCGTGCCCCGTCCGTCGAGCGGCCTCCCCCGGTAGCAGCACAGTCTCGCCACAATGCACGAAGCCTCACAGCCCCACTCAGCCAGGTGGGGGGTCACCACAATCCAGCAGCCCAACAATGGTGTGCCAAGGAGAGTCACTGCAGTCTCAGGCACGGCAACAAACCGCCCGTAAAGCGTGTACCTCGACAGGCCTGTGTGCCCCTACACACTGCCAACTACCACCACTCCATTTCTTCCCGTACTCGGGGCAGGCCTCCAACCATTGACGCCCCGCTGCTCAGGGGGGGGAAGGGAGACCCCATCCGATGCGCCGCTTCCACCGCGGCGTTGCCAACAGGAGGTCACACGGCCGAGCAGGCCAGCACACGCCAGCGGGACTCCTCACCGCACCTCCGGTCCCCTCCTAGATCACCACCTCCTCACTACCAGCGCGGGGGCTGCTGCCAGGCTCCACGGGGTCAAGTCTCCGCCGCCAAGTGTCCCACGTCACCCGCAGAGAGACAAGCGCCCAGTCCGCCGTAATTACCCTCCGCGGCAATAGCATGCAGAGATGACGGCCATCGCCAGCTGCTCCAGCCTCCTCGTGGGCGCCCCGCCGCACACCTGCGGGTTCGGCCGCAGCTCTGCACAATGCGGCAATCAGGCACCGGCCCCAGTCCTCGCTGTCCCGGGGAGAGCTCTCAGGCCTGCAGTCGGTGGCCGGGTCGTCGGGAGCCCCCTCCGCCCCTCTCAGTGCTGCAGTACAATCTCGCCAGTCGTGACGTAGCTCGTCTCCCCTTCTCCAGTCGCCATTGCCTGACAGCCTCGCCCAGTCCGTCCTATCTCCACCTCAGAACCAGACGTGCAGGCTCCACCAGGATGTCATAGTCACCACAGGCGGTCCCTCAACGGAAGCCCCAGGAGAGCGCCCCCGGGTCCAGGCCGAAGCACCGCTGTCAGGATAAATAACCTGGCTGGCGCGGAGCTCTCGGCTCACGCGTCCGCCATCAGTGGCTTCGTAGCCACGCCACCCTCAAAAAGAGCATTCTACCTTAATTACACTTGAGTTCCAGATGGACGATCAACTCTTCGTTGGGTGTCTGAGCCAAGAAATGGAAGGCGGTGCAGAAGCATTCCATCTTGCAAATGATGGTTCTTTCTGCAAAAAGGAACCACCGGAGGGTTTGTGCCCTCATTCTACAGGAGCCAAAGCTGTGACCACTGTGTTCGCATCGGGTTTCCTGTCCTGGATATCTGTCAGGCAGCAATGTGGCTTCATTACATACATTTATGAAGCACTGCTGCCTAGACAGTCGGATTCGGTGAGGCAGTCCTTTTGCCTACACAATTTCTTAGTATAATCCATGTCACAGCCCTGCTTCTGGGGATGTTTTGCTAGGGTATCTATTCTAAGGTATGGAATCTGCAGCTAGAAGTCTCTATCAGACGAACCAGTTACTTCCCTTCAATAACGCCTTATCTGGTAGAGACTCTACCTACCTGCAGATTCCTCACTGACACATCCATCCTCCCCGCTCTGCGACCGGATTATAGTGTTAGGGATTTATCCCTATAAGGGCCATAGATTTCAACACTAGTGTTCAGTGTTCCTCCTGGCTCCAGGCTTTTGGCATGGAAAGTTGCGAAAGAAACTGATGTCAGTGCGCTGGGGTGGCACCTGTGTAGGCACTGCACACGTCACTTCCAGCGCGGACGACACCACGCAGAGCCGAAAGTACCACACGGAGCCGAATTATGCCACCTAGCGGCTGTAGCGATACTGCTCACCAAAAGTTTCCAGATCCATTCTGAAACCTGGGGAATATTCTTAGGTAAGGAATCTGTGGCTAGTTAGTCTCTACCAGATAAGGTGTTACTGAAGGTAAGTAACTTGTTCTTTAGTATCACACCTAATTGGAAAAACCCAAACTCTCGGCAGTGAGGTGAATACCTTTACTTCCACCTCTCCCAGAGGCCATCTCGTCACAGATTTCTAGCCCATGTTGTTTGGAAAGGGAGTGCCAGAGCTCTACTCAATCTATAGGTTGATAGGTTCTTTATATCTCTTTATGAAAACTCTACATTGAGGGTATCTTATTCCACTGCTATCCTGAAATTCGTTTTTCTTTCTTTTTTTCTGACCATGGAAGAATCGCTTAAGAGAGGCGCCTTTAAAGCCTGTGAGCCTTGTAACTAATTGAGGGCTCATAAAGATGATCCTTAGATAATCCTTTCTGTATCTATTGCCTGTGCCTGGACCATAAGCCAAAATATTATAATCGGCAGAAAATTTGATGCCAGAAACCTCTGTGATACTGATGTTATGTGGCTTAAAGAAACGCAAGCCATTGACACCTCTGCATATCTGCCGAAGAGCGAACCACTTGTGCATGACAATAAAAGCACTGCAGCGCCAAATGGAAGCTACAGAATTGCTTAAGACCTCTTTAGCAGATGAATGGGCTTGTACTTACCAGTGACATGCAAAACTGCATATGGAAGCTCTTAAAAAAAAAAAAAAAAAAAAAAAAACTCACACAGCATATCACTCACCAGAATATGAGCTAAAAAGGACATTACTACAAAAAGCCTCCGCCAACTGGAGTGGTACTACCACCATACGTGTGACACCTTTGCCTCAACAACCTCTTCATTCACTGTGAGCTCCGCCAAGATTGCCACAGACCTTTCAAATGAAGAGGACCAGGTTATTTATGACATTGAAGAGGGTAAACTCAAAGATTCTCCTCCCCAATAACGAAACCAGCCACACGTCCACAGGCAGACATTTCACATTGCTAAATTCCGTGCTCAATACAGAGCTTCCATGGAACTTGAACATCCCTGGTGAAACATGCAACACGCTGTTTTCTATCTGATTTTAGGCATCTTTCTAGGAAATCTGGCAAGCGCCTTTGTCAATGCTCAAGGGGCCAGATAGTGCTGTATGCCTCGGAGCAGCCAAGAATTCATTCTGCCATTCAATCGGTGCAAAGAAGACAGTGTTCGAGGCATATGAGCTGCAGAATATATACTTGTGCATAGATCGCCATCTGGTGTTTGGCTCGGATATTTGCACTTTGTTGTATTGGAAGAAGTTCTTTGTAGTCACGATATAGGTGACTCCTCCTTAGGACGATAGTCCGCATAGGCATCGACTCCATCCTCAGATTGTTTTTTTCCGCCATCGGGTTTGGATGTAAATTGCTGCGCTCCGGGTCGGTGTCGTACTCGGTTCCCAGTTCGACGCGCAATCGCTCACCGCTCGACGGTATTGTTTCGATCGCGTTCCCCTTCGACGCGCATCCAAAAATTTATCGACCTTCGATTCCGGACGTCGACGCGGGCCGTTGGGCCTATCTGCGCCATCAGGCCCTGCAGTCAATGGAAAGAACTCCATTTAAAAAATGCCCCCTGTGTGGTGCTAAATTCCCACACACTGATCTCCACGAGGTCTGTAACCTTTGCCTCTCTCCAGAACACGAGGACAAAGACTGCGAGGCCTGTGCTTCCTTTAGATCAAAGAAGACCATACGTGATCGCCGGGCTCGACGTCACATAATGTCTCGATCAACTACCTCGGCGCCGGACGACATCTTCGATGCAAGCCCCGATGTTCCAGAAGAACAAGAACCGGAGGATGAAGACATCAGCATGTCCGAGGCCGACGAGTCAGATGCCGAGGATCAGACGGTTACTCCAGGTCAACGGATCGTGAGTACCGAGCTCGACACCCCTGCCCCATCTAAAACAAAAGATAAGGCTCCTGTAACACCTTCGCCTTCGGGCTCAGGTCGACACCGAGATAATACTTCAGATGCCCCGCCCTCGGGCCCGGCTCTGAAGCCCAAAGAAAAGCCTTCAGGCGGCTCGGACCGAGTCAGCCGCGTACCAGTACCGAAAAACAATCCCCGGCACCAAAACAAAAGCCGAAAACAAACACAGTGCCACGCCCTGTTACATCGGCACCGAAGACTGCTTCGACGCCGAGCGTTTCGGCACCAAAACACACAGAGGACAAACCCTCAAACCTGAAAAAAAACCATAAATCTTCGGAGCCGAAAAAGATTTCAGACTCAAACTCCACCAAAGCATAAGGAGATCAACACCCCTCCTAAAGCTACAGAGACTAAATCAAATCACCACTCGGAACCAAAATCGTTGGTGCCGAAAAAAGACAATGGCTCCAAAGAACTGTTTCAACCAGATCCATCGGATCCAAAACAAAAAACCCTACACATTGACCCTGTTACAGGTCATGTAACAACAATACCACCTAAAAAGAGGAAATCGGATACCTCCGAAGCACCTGAGGTACCCTTAAAGAAGAGACATAGGAACTTCACCTTTCAGACCTTCCTCTCTGTCTCCAAATCTTCCAACTATACCACTTTCTCCAGCACACTCTCCACTGCCTCCTTCTTCACCTGCACCACAAGATGATGAGGATGATTTTGGGGGTGGGGATGGGGATGAAGACCCACAAGGGGATAATGATGATGACCTACACAGTATCCCACCACCTGACCCTTGGGACGATTATAATAATGTCCTAGATGTACCTGAACCAGACTTCTACCCATCTAAACCATCCCCTCCAGACAACAACATAGGTTTTGCACAACTCATAAATAGAGCTGCCAAATATCATGGGGTAGAGTTACACTCAGACCCTTTGGAGGAAGATTTTTTATTAGAGACTTTTACACAATCACAAAAGTCAACAAGTACTTTACCTATGTTAAAAGGTATGATTAAACATGCACCTGATGTGTTTAAAGACCCTGTCAGGGCTAGAGTTCTCAATCCCAGGGTTGATAAAAAGTATAAACCAGCTCCAAATGATCCAGCTTATATCAAAGGGCACCTCCCTTTAGATTCCCTAGTAGTGTCAAATGCCCGTAAACGGGCAAATTCCCAAACAGGTGATGCCCCTCCTCTGGATAAAGAATCTAAATTATTGGACGCATCTGGTAAACGGGTTGCGTCACAGGCAGCAAATTTCTGGCGCATTGCCAACGCCCAAGCTTTACTGGCCAGGTATGATAGGGCGCATTATGATGAGCTTGAGACGCTCACGCAACATCTTCCAGAACAATATAAGTCCAAAGCTAACGATCTTATACAAGAGGGAAAGCTAATTACAAACACCTCTATCAAATGTGCTCTTGATGCAGCGGACACAGCATCTTGTGCCGTTAATACAAGCATTTTACTACACAGGCACGCATGGCTACGCATATCTGGTTTTAGGCAGGAAGTGCAGTCTACAATTCTAAATCAGCCTTTTGATCAAGAACACTTGTTTGGACCTACTGTAGACGCGTCTTTAGAAAAGATGAAAAAAGACACAAACAGCTAAGTCCATGGGGGCCTTACAGTCACCAACTACTAGAGGTTCCTTTTGTCGCTCCTTTTATAGGGGCGCCTCTAAAACCATTGGGACAGACGCCTCTTCTTCCTATAAAAGCACCACTCAAACTTCCTCTAACAGAGGATATTTTAGAGGGGGTAACAGAGGGAATAACAACCAAGGAAGAGGCCGCGGGAATAACACCCGCACCTCCCCTACTACAAAACAGTGACTTCCCTCCACTCCCCCCCCGGACCACTCCACTCCGGTCGGGGGAAGACTATCACAGTTCCTACCTGTCTGGAATTCCATCACCACAGACAGGTGGGTGAGACAAATTATCCAGTATGGTTATTGCCTGGAACTCACTTCTACTCCCCCACACATACCTCCCAAACAACGTCCAATGTCCACAGAACATCTAACGCTTCTAAAACAAGATATTCTCTCTCTTGCAAAAGCACGCAATAGAACCGGTTCCCCTACAGCATCAAGGTACAGGGGTTTACTCCCTCTACTTCCTCATCCCAAAAAAGGACGGTACTCTCAGGGCAATATTAGACCTCAGGGCGTTAAACCTGTACATACAATCCGACCACTTTCACATGGTCACTCTCCAACAGGTCCTCCCACTGCTCCAACAAGGCGATTTCCTTGCCACTCTAGATCTCAAGGACGCCTACTTTCACATTCCGATTCACCCTGCTCACAGGAAATATCTACGGTTTGTACTGGACGGTCAGCACTACCAATTCAAAGTCCTCCCATTCGGAGTGACTACAGCACCCAGAGTCTTCACAAAATGTCTCGCAGTAGTAGCAGCTCACTTGCGAAGACAACACATTCATGTGTTTCTTACCTCGACGACTGGCTCATAAAAGCCAAGTCACGCAGCAATTGTGTGCACCACACACACAAAACAATCCAGCTGCTGCACGACTCTAGGATTCACAATAAACCTCACCAAGTCACATCTTCAACCGTCCCACACACAACAGTATCTAGGCGCCACAATAGATACTTCAAAAGCCCTTGCATACCCCAGTCCAGTCAGGATAGCCAGCATGCAAGCTCTCATAACAAAATTTCAACCTCAACACTCACTACAAGCTCGAGTGTTTATGCAGCTAATAGGGATGATGGCCTCTTGCATTTTCATCGTACCTTACGCAAGACTCCAAATGCGTCCATTACAGGAATGTTTAGCACATCAGTGAAACCAGGCTCAAGGTCAGCTTACAGATCTGGTGTTGGTGGACAGCCGCACACATCGCTCTCTGCAGTGGTGGAACACACACAACCTTTCCAAAGGGTGGCCGTTCCTAGACCCGGTTCCACAGATAGTGCTAACAGACGCATCGCTCACCGGCTGGGGAGCTCATCTCTTTAACCATACCATTCAGGGCATGTGGACCCCTCAACAGAAACTGCTCCACATCAATCACCTGGAATTACTGGCGATTTTTCTCGCATTAAAATCATTGCAAATACATCTCATAGGCAAAGCTGTCCTAGTTCGTTCGGACAATGACAGCAATGTACTATGTACAAAAACAGGGGGGACACACATTGCAGCTTTCACGCCTAGCGCAAAGCATATGGAGATGGGCCATTCCTCAAAAAATATACCTCTTAGCAGAACATCTCCCTGGGGTACACAATCAAATTGCGGATCTGCTCAGTCGTCCGACACAGCAGATCCACGAATGGGAACTTCATCCGCAAGTTCTTCATCCGTTTTTTCAGATGTGGGGCCACCCAGACCTAGATCTCTTCGCCACACATTTAAACGCAAAATGCCCAAGCTTCGCCTCCAGGTATCCACACCCATTGTCCAAAGGCAATGCAATATGGATGAACTGGTCAGGCAGATTTGCGTACGCTTTTCCGCCTCTCCCGCTCATTCCATTACTGGTGCGCAAGCTCAAACAGTCTCTCACAATGATCCTGGTTGCTCCAACATGGGCCCGGCAACCATGGTTCACAACCCTGCTGGAACTCTCAGTAGTTCCACATCAAAAGTTGCACCTTTCTCCAAAGCTCCTCACACAGAACCATGGAGAAATAAGGCATCCAGATCCAGCTCAACTGAACCTAGCGATCTGGCTCCTGAAGTCTTAGAGTTTGGTTACCTCAATCTCCCGCCAGACTGTATGAATATCATTAAGGAGGCTAGACGTCCTACCACTAGAGCCTGCTATGCAGCTAAATGGAAAAGATTCGTTATCTACTGTAGTAACAACACAATCGATCCACTAGATGCTTCAATTCAAAACATTATTTGTTATCTCTTGCATCTACAAAAATGTAATCTGGCATACACATCTATACGATTACATCTCTTGCTGCCATAGCCGCTACCTACAAAACAGACAACACTTGTCATTGTTTAAGGTACCTGCCATCAAAGCATTCATGGAAGGCCTTAAAAGGATAATTCCTCCCAGAGTTCCACCTTTCCACAGTGGAACCTAAACATTGTCCTTACCAGGCTCATGGGTCCCCCATTTGAACCTTTACATAAATGTGAGTTACAATTTCTCACATGGAAAGTAGCTTTCCTTGTAGCGATCACATCTCTCAGAAGAGTTAGCGAACTCCAGGCATTAACCATACAAGAACCATTTTTGCAAATACATCACAACAAAGTGGTTCTTAGGACAAACCCTAAATTCTTACCAAAAGTTGTTTCTGCTTTCCACCTTAACCAGTCTGTTGAGCTGCCAGTCTTTTTTCCTCAACCAGACTCAGTAGCAGAACGGGCTCTTCATACGCTTGACGTCAAAAAAGCTATCCTTTACTACATTGAAAGGACAAAAACTTTCAGGAAAACTAAACAACTTTTTGTAGCTTTCTCACCACCACATAAGGGCAACCCTATATCAAAAGCTGGAATTGCCAGGTGGATCGTTAAATGCATCCAAATATGCTACCAAAGATCAAAGCGTACATTATCTATTCCCACTAGAGCGCATTCCACACGCAAATTAGGGGCTTCTATGGCATTCTTGGGGAACATTCCCATAGATGACATGTTGAGCTGCAGAATTATATACGCCCACCCGCCTCCCCGGGTACCTTTATCTGTTGCAGTGCTATCTTACTTAGATACATCACACATGGACATCTCTTTCTGTTTCTCAAAACTCCATCATCAACCTTTATGGCGAAAAACAATCTGAGGATGGAGTCGATGCCCATGCGCACTATCGTCCTAAGGAGGAGTCCCCTATCTCGTGACTACAAAGAACTTCTTCCAATACAACAACAAAGTGCAAACATCCGAGCCCAACACCAGATGGCGATCTATGCACAAGTATATAATTCTGCAGCTCTACATGCCAAGAACAGATGCATACTGGTAAGTAGCATTTTCCTTCTATCTTTGGTGTTTCAAACATGATATTTACTCTTCCCTCTTTACTTGAGCAGGTTCTTCTATACATATTACACTTAGCACTTTGGGCCTCTCTCATGCTTTTGTCAAAGCCCATTTGGTTGCAGTACCGCTCTTCAAAAGATCATCAAACCAACTATAATTTTGGTCCCGAGGACTTGTAAAAGAATTCCTTGAGGACATATATAGAGTTTATGCTGTGGTTTAAAAAAGCAAAAAAAAAGCATTTTAAGACAACTGAATAAGACTCTCAGTTAATGAAAATCCCCATCGGATCCGTACATAAGCAGACTTGAAGTGACTACTCTTTAACCCCTTCGATGCGCGTGACGAGCTCAGCTCGTCATGCTGCGCGGTAGCGCTGTGCGCATGACGAGCTGAGCTCGTCACGACCACACCCGCGATCGGAATGTCCAGCATACGAGCGGAATTCCGATCGCGGTCAAGAGGTTAAGATGTCTCTGTGGTTGGCGTTAACATTTGCAATGTGAGTTAGTGAAATTCCATCCTTTACCATTATAAAGCAATACATGCAGTTTCGAGATGATAGTCCTACTAAGGACGAACTCACAGTTCATTCCAAACCTTTCATCATAATTTAGCAGTGGTTCTTCAGGCATTCTTCCAAAATCCTAATGATGATGCTGAGAGCAATTCATAGTCTAGCTGTCAGACCGTGCCACAGATTGTTTTATTGAAAGAATCAAGACTTATAGGAATTCTGACCAGCTTTCTAAATGGTGGGGCACACTAGGTATCTGCAGTATTATTGTTCCAGCCATCATAAGGCTGGATGACCATTAAGTAGTAAAGTTGAAGTGCATTCCACAAGAAGTATGTCTACTTCGACTGCCCTATTTGCTGGGGTTCCCTTACCACGCATCTGCAGGGTCGCTAATTGGAAGAACAGACACACATTTATACAACATTACTGTCTTGATTCAACAGTAAGTAATGACGCAGCAGTGGCACAGGCAGGACTTAGTGAACTGTTTTCATTAATGTGAGACTAATCCACTTTTTTCTTGCTCCCACCATCCACTAAATGTTCCTTTACATGGTTTCATGACTTCTGTGTGCTATTATTCGAGCATGTGAATCATTGAATGATCCAGTATTGGAGCAAAACAAGTTACTTAACCTGTACTCTGATTCTCCAGTATTGGTATCTTCTTCTTGATTCCCAAGCGATCTAACCTTTTCCCAGTTCATGGGTGTGGAATTTAATAAAATATCTACATGTCCATGGGACAGGTTGCTTCATAAATCTACTTGTCCTGTAACAAAATCCACTTGTCCCTGTGGTGCCATGTAGTGCGGTGATAAATTATGGCAGCTAGCTCATTATATAAGAGCTCAAATACTAGCCTCTCTGATTATGGCAGCTAGCTCATACAATAGTGCGGTTTGAATACTAGCAATTCACTTATTTTCCCACTTTTGCGCAGATCTACATACTGAAGCTGGAGGTAGCAGTAAGCAGTAGTTCCCATGGTTGGAATGCTGTTTTTTGTCTCTGTAAACCTGCTAACTTGCATGTTTTATGGATTTTGATCAGCTCGTCTCTAATATTTTCCCATACAGAGAAAGGTTGGAAATTTACTCCTGACAAGGGCAGAAGTAAAACTTCTTCTAGGATTTGGAGAAAAACGTAGTTGGTGAGAATGTGAACTTGTTACAGCTCAACAGATTTTCGCATGAGCAAATCTACACATGCATATTTGCTCATTCTAAAATGCAGTTCACAAATAATTTCTAGGAGTACGATTTCCTGACCTACTTTGTAAATTCTTGTGAATTCATGAAAGCCTTTAATCTGCACTAATTCAAGGACATACCATGGGTGCACTTTTGTAACTTTCTTGGGCCCCTACTTGGGTCTGGCGTTAACCTAGAACTTTTGCTTTTATTAAATCTATTATTATTCTATCTACCGGCTGGCTTCACTGTGAGTGACAGCATTCTGCTCGTTCACAAGGAGAATATCGGCACGCAAAATAGTTTTGTTCAGTGTCAGGAACTACTGTGGCAATGTGTGGTTTTTGAGACCAAAATAGTTTTGGTTTTGCCAGTGTTTGTTATAATGATGAGGGCCCAGCAGCACCCACAACAATAAAGTTTTACAACAACCACATCAAAACAGGACACACATTGACAAAACCAAAATGCTGACAGCCAATGTCCTACCTATTGGCTTTGCCAATGCTTGTTTAGTTTCATTTTCCTTTAATTTTGTTGAAACTGGTTACCTAATGATTTTCCATTATGAATATTTTTTGGAAATGCTAGCATGCATCAACACATTTCACTAAAATGATGCTTCACAGAAATGGTACCTAAAATTTCACAGTAGTTTAGCAAAATCTTTTTTTTTCCCAGTTTCGTTTTTTTGTCAACATTTTATTTTGAAAGCAAAGAATCATCAATCTTGCTTTCAAGCTTTTGCATATATATGCATCTAATCAGAGAGCATCCTGGAAGCATTATACCTAGCATTATATTGTTAAATTTTGCAAACATGTATATACATTTTTATACTGGAACCACTGTCAGTAATGCAGTCTGACCTTGCATTTCCTTAGAGCGCTCACCTTAATAATAAAGGCTTTGTATTAATGAACCATAAATACAAGTTCGAACAGCATTAACATATGGACACAAATATTACCTTAACTGCAGACAATGCCCCTCCCTGATCCATAATGTGGTACTGTAATCTGGCAGCCAAATGGTTTGTGCTGCAGGGGGTTGGGTCTACTTGTCCCAAGGACAAAATAAACATGAAAACTTGTTGTCCTTAACCCCGAACAATATGTCCTGGGCTCCGGGCAATAGGAATCGCACCTCTGCCAGATGAGCTTCGTCTCAAAAATACCTTACTTTAATATTTGTGCTAAGACATCTGACGTATGGTGGCCTCTGGAAGGTGTTTGGGTGAGCTGTCTCCTGATGGGTTGAAGTGTGGTTCTTTTCAAATAATGTGAATAGGCTAACAGTGTGACAGTTATATGCTTTTCCAAGCTAGGCTGTCATTGCACTGCTTACTACAATTTCCGCAATGCTCCCAGGTGAGTTAAAAGCTCTAAAAACCTGGATCTTCGGAGCAACAGACGAACTTTGCCTCTCTCTCATCTAAGACCCTTAGAGCTTTATCTCACCTCAGTATCAGCGCCAGGATGCTCCCTTCGGAGTGACAGCGCTTTACAAATACCGCCTTTCATTTAATTTAATTTCATTTCATTACCAGGATGATTCTAGCATGTGAATCTATTGCGGATACCTTTACTGGAAAACCATAGTGTACAGGTAAGGAACTTTTCTTGTGACCAAAGTGAGCGATTACCTCTAGATTCACCCCAGAAACAAACTAGTACATATATAGCCAGAACAACGCTTAAAACAGGGTAATTTCACGTTTGCTGGCATATCGTGATAAAGTAAAAAAGGTGTTTGATGGTAATTATCCCTTTATCATTCTAGTTTTTCATTACACAGTGATTACTAAATCCATTCTGTAAGAGGTGTTATCCTGGGGATAGATTCAAATATTGCTGGGATTTAAATCCTATTAATGAATATAGGGTCTTAAGAAAAAATTAATAGCATTCAGAATACCAAGGACCACGAGATTTAAAAAAAAAAAAAAAAATCAGAACCTATAAAAACCTTTGATTTAGCTTGAACTGCCCTTGGCTGCCTAGGTATGTAACTGGAAATGTAGAAAGCAACCCTTACCTGAAGCAGGAAAATACATTTCTGTAGTTTTAGTCACGCTTGCCAGTTTATACTCTTGGATAAAGCTATCAGCAGCAATTAACTGCACCATTTACTAGTGTGAAAAAAGTTACATGGTGAATGAAGAATCAAACATAACCGGTCACAAAAGAATACCAAAATGTTGTTAATACTTGAAACTCTTTGCTCCAGTGTACAAAACCCTGGACAACAAATGAAAGGTAACTTCTCCAGGATTGAAGAAATGTTTCAGGTTTTGAAAAAGGCTACACTTGGACTTTCAAGGGTCTATGTACAACAGTGCAGAGCAAACATACTTTCAATATTCGAACCTCTGCTGGTGCTGCTGCTCTTTCTCCAAAATGGCCCTAGCATGAAGCTTTGTTGTAATGACTTGTGGAGAGCTTACTTTCCTTTGTGAGGGCTGTTATTTGACTGACAGGGCAATAGTACTGTGATCTCAGGAATACCCGCTCGAGGCCCAGCTAGTTGAAAAACAGTCATGGAAGATGTGTGAACAAATCAAGCTCATCCTGAAACCCCAAAACCTATTGCAGGCCAGTAGACCACCAAAGAAAAAACTGTTGGCTCTGCAATGTCTTCGAGCTGGTGAGCCTGCTCCATCTTGACCAATCTTGTATCCATTGGGTGCCCGTATCGCTGCCTTCTGGGCCTACAGAATGACCAGTGCACTGTCTGCCTTGACTCTTATGGCACGGCGTCTGGTTGTGGTGGCTGATGGAGTCTGTCCTCATTATGTAACCATTTGCACCATCTTTCTTTCCTTACGCACCTGAAAATATTAACATTGAAAGTCTGAGTTAAGTCATCACTCAAAAGTGCGGTTAAGGCAAAAACCATTTCGGTGTGTAATTTTTATTTTTAAATTTTTTAAAGAAGCTAGTGATCTCTATCCTGACTGAAATCCTTGTCACCGCTAAGTCAACAGCTGATGCTTTGGCCCATTGAATTATTCGGTACATGGTGTTAGGCTAGAACCACTAAATCAGTATCGCTAGTAGTCGTGAATCTCTTGCAGTGAAACGTCCTCATATAAAAACAATCATTAATTTTCAAGTTCCCTCCAGCGAGATGTCCTCCGCCCACAGGATAACAGGCAAAAGTTAAAGAGAACATAGCACCCTGTACAATATTTTTTTTTGCATAGAACATTAAAGAGAATCACAGTGACGTTGAGCAGCATGTATCGTAACAACCAGGCATAGGTAATAAAATTTCTCATCTAATCTCTGCATCCCCTGTCCACCCACCCACCCACCCTTCAACAGTTCACAGGGCAGCAACACGGTCTAGAATTCTCTGACGCCAAGAATCTTGATTGGTGTCCACAAGAGGGGCACATAGCTCTCCCCGATATGCATTTCATTTATTTGGACAACCCCTACTTTCGTACACCACCCACTCTGCCTGCATACACCAGTCCATATCCTGCTTCCAATTGTGGAGGTAGTGCAGCTCCCCACATCCGTGCAATATTGCGTTTGGCCCCCATTAACCCCAGCGTAAACCAGAGGTAGGTGCCATATCACTCCCAAAAACACTGTTAAGACCGTCAACAACAGCTGTCCAATAACTTTGAAGTATTGGGCAATTCCATACCATATGAAAAAACTTTCTTTCCTGAAACACTTCTTAGGACAGAGCGCCAAGTCGGATTTTCCCATGTTAACCAGTGTCGTCTCAGCGTAATAACACCTATGGAGGATCTTGAACTGCACTAGGCGAAATCTGGATCTTATAGCTACCTCCCTGTGGCATGCCAGTGCTGCGGGACATTCATCATCCTCTAAGCCGCCCAAATCTTGCTCCCATCTTTCACACAAGCGGGCCAAGGTGTCAGGGGAATTGTTTAACAATTTACCGGAGGTAAGTAAGATTGCTTTTCTGGGCATGTATTAGTCTAATAACTTGTCTTCTAATGTGGAGGACTCTGGACGCTCTTCACCTCTGGGGAGTACTTTCTGTAAAGTGTGACAAATCTGAAGGTTCCGGAAGGTCTCAGTGGGGGCCATTTGTTATTCGCTTTGTAGTTCTACGAATGGCAGCACCTCGCCTTACCATCACAAGTCGCCCACTCTAGACAGGACAATGAGATCCCATTTATCAAAGGCCCCCTGTAAAGCCAAGGTGCCCATAGGGGAGTAGCGCACGTGATCTTGTCATGCCAGCCCAAAGCGTTCAGTGCGGTGTGCCAGAGGGTAAGAATGGCTGCTGTGGGGCTTGGGAAGGGTGTAGCTCGTGTCCCCATAAGATGGCTCTGAGATCACCCTGGGTTGCATATTTCTCCTGTCCAACCTAAAGGCCCGCTTGTCCCCTGGGAGATGAGCTGAATGATTAACTACTATGAGTTGCGACACCCAGTAATATTTTTCGAGATCAGGGAGTGCGATTCCCCCATCATACCAACTCCTGGTCCGTTTCTGGAGCGCTGTGCGAGGTGGGGGGGGGGGGAGGGTTCTCCATCTCAAAGGAATGTGCGGGTTTCACGGTCTATTGCCTGGTAATAGGACTGTGGGACTGGATAGGGCATGTTTTGAAGGACATACAAGAAACAGGGGAGAGACATAGTTTTAAATTGTGGCTTTCCTCAGTAGAGAGAGGGCAAGGCCTTCCTGTGTTGAATGTCCCTACGCAAGCATGAAAGTGGTGGCTCAAGGTTGTGTGCATAAAGAGCATCTCGGTCCCTGGTGATGTATAACTCCAGATAGTGGAAAACCTCCACGACCACTCGTGCTGCACAGCCATCGGGCCGGCGTGGTATGGATCCATGAAGGACATAGATCAAAGACTTGTTCCAATTAATGGTATGGCCCGTGTAGCGATGGAAGAGTGTGAATGTTAATCACTCGATCAAGAGTGAAAGATGGCTTGGCGATCTAAAGCAGGATGTCGTCTGCAGAAAGGGAGATTCTGTCCTCCCAGTCTGCCGTCCACCGCAACCCTCTAATCAAGGCATTGCCTCAAATCAAGCCTGCAAATGGCTCCAGGATGAGTGCGAAGATCAAAGGAGAATGTGGGCAGCCCTGTCTCGTTCCTTGGTGGAGGTGAAACGGTGCAGACGTGCCCCAAATTACCGTGACCTAGTCGAGGGGGTCCAAATATAAGAGCCAGATCAGGGTTATAAAGCGGGGACCGAAAACCTGTTTTTCTTATACCGCGTATAAAAGGGGCTATTCCACTGTATCAAAAGCCTTCTGTGCGTCGAGAGACAAAACTAGTGCATTTTCACGGATTCTCATAGCTCGGCCCAGGAACCCATGCAGCCGCTGGAGGTTAAGCGCAATATTCCTCCCCGGCATGAAGCCAGACTGATCCGTGTGGCTCAGTGAGCGTATTACCTTAACTAATCAGGTGGCTAATAGTTTTACCAAGATCTTCACCTCCTCGTTTAATAGCGAAATCGGCCTAGAGGAGGCACATCGCTCCGGTGGTTTGCCCTCCTTATGAATGACAACTATGGTTGCTGACCTCTGATCTTTTGGGTAATATCCTGGCGTCACAGCTCTCCAGGAACATCTGGAGGAGACGAGGGGCAATTTTTGTGGCTGTTAACTTGGAGCTCTATAGGGAGTCTATTAGGACCCAGAGCCTTACCTGATGTCAAGTCTCGAATTGCTTGCGTCGCTTCACTGTCTGTCAACTCCTGTTCTGGAAATTCTTTCAGCCTGCGAGTTCCAGCAGTCTGATATCAGCTCGTAACTCACGAGTCTCCAGCTGTGGCAGTAATTGTACGGGTGTACAGGCGTAATCTTCGAAGGCACCAGCCACACCTTGTTTGTCGTTTACACGCCTGTCCCTATCTTTCAAGATTTCGAGGACCCCTCTAGTTGCTGTCTCCCTCTTATCCAACCAAACCAAAAGCTTACCAGCCCTATCGCTGAATTTGTAGCGGCGGTGTTGAGTTGCGCGGTGGCAGACCCTGGCAGCCTCCGTCGCGACATGCCCTGTGTTCTTTCTACTTTAGGGACAGACTGTGACATGAAATCCCTTGGTCATCCGCAGTGAGTTGGAGTACCAACTTTGATTTCCCTCTCGTGTTTTTCCAACTGGGCTTTTTTCTTTTTTATTCCCGGCTATTGATGCTATTCCCTGACCCCATAAGACTGTTTTGTATGCCTCCCACAACGTCTGCGCAAATTCCACTGAACCCTTATTTTCATCACAGATTGCTCCGTAGTCTCACGAAGGCCTGCCCGAATGCAAGGTATTTTGAGATACCAGGGGTTGAGTACTGTTTGGCGTCTATTGCTACGGTCCGCTAGTCCATAGACTGCACAGACTGGGGAATGGTCGAAATGCCCTTGGGGAGGTGATATACCTCTGTAATGTGGGGCAGCTGTTGAGTCAGAGATGGTATATAATCCATCCGTGAAAGGCTTCCTTGTGCTCCCTAGTGGTATGTGTACTGTCATGCTGTAGAATTGAAGGTGCGACAATTGTCAGCAAGGCCAATCGCTGACATAAAGTCAGCCAATGCTCGACTGGTCGATGGTGACTGATGAGTAGGCCAGTGATCGCTGGCATCAGTTAGAGCTGCATTAAAGTCACCCCCCAGCAACAATACCAAAGAGCTCTTTAAAACTATCTCTAAACTAGCATCCCCTAAGGCCCCCAAGAGTCCGAGTAGTCCAGAGCTCTGTGAAAAGCTGGCCAAATTTTTCCAGTATAAAGTGGAAACTATTTTCTCCTCATTTAGCCTAGCTCAAGGAGAGATATTGATGTTGCCCCCATTTCTGGAACAAAACAAACCAGCATTAGCAAATTTCTCTTTGCTAGAGAAATCAGATACTATCAAACTTCTGAATTCCATTCGGTCTGGTGCCCCGTCGGATCCATGCCCTGCATCAGTACTAAAGCAAATTCCAGAAGTTATAGGATCAACCCTTACACTATTGTTGAACAATATAATCACAACGGGCAAGTTTCCTAGCAATTGGAAGAAGGCTTCTATTCTTCCCCTTCTGAAAAAACCTACTCTTGACCCTAGTGACCCAAACAATTATAGGCCAATTTCAAGACTCCCGCTCCCTGCCAAGATTATTGAAAAGGCCATGAACACTCAGCTCAGCACTTTTCTGCTAACTAATAACCTATTAGAGGAGGGAAGGCAATCTTGATAATGTTGGATCTGTCAGCAGCCTTCGACACGGTCCATCA
The DNA here is from genome assembly GCA_963921515.1 of Calotriton arnoldi. NCBI lineage: Eukaryota > Metazoa > Chordata > Amphibia > Caudata > Salamandridae > Calotriton > Calotriton arnoldi. The sequence goes on from CAWUFW010000638.1 coordinate 1,941,626, forward strand.
TGAAGTTCTGATGGACCGGTTGTCGGAAGTAGGAGTGCAAGGGACAGCTTGGAACCTCCTCCGGTCCTTCCTTTCTTTCTGGCAGATCGCAAACAGTGGAATTGGACAATCACAGTTCAAAACCTTTTCACTCCCGTGTGAGGTGCCACAGGGATCATCGTTGAGCCCGACCCTATTCAACGTATATGTGATCTCTCTGGCGGGCCTAATCAAATCTTTCGGTTTTCAAATCACCTCTTATGCAGACGACACACAAATAGTGCTGTCAATTAGAGAAGGGGAAGAGAAGGAAACGGGGGCTCGCTTCATGACTGCATGAGGGCCATCTCAGGCTGGATGTCATCCAACTGCCTAAAACTAAACTCAGGCAAAACAGAGGTCATCATGTTCGGTAACAACCCCAACATGTGGACACCTGATTGGTGGCCAGCTGAGTTGGGCCTCTGTCCTACTCCCACGCTGAAAGCAAAAAACTTAGGGGTGATCATGGACAATAGGCTCTCTTTCAGTGATCACAAGTTCGGTGGTTTCGGCCTGTTTCCGAATCCTGAGAATCATAAGGAAAATTAAGTTTTTCCTCCCTGATAACAGCCTCAGGACAGTGGTCACGGCCCTTATTATGTCTCGAATCGACTACTGTAACAGTCTATACTTAAATGCCCAAAAACAGCACGTTAACAGGCTGCAAATTGTACAGAATGCCGCAGCCAGACTGCTTACTAGCACTCCCAAATTTGTCTCTGTAAAGGAGTTAAAACAACTACATTGGCTCCCCGTGAAGCTAAGGGCACGCTTTAAGGCCCTTTGCGTAGCTTTTAAGGCCCTCAATGGAATTGGCCCCAACCATTTGAGACTAAAGTTCAAATGGTATGTCCCCGCTAGAAACCTTCGGTCCTTGGGAGCGAAACAAGTCCCAGTTCCTCGGATCAAAAGAGCTAGCTGGGGGGGGCAGAAGCTTCATCACATGTACCTCCAAGGCATGGAATGAGCTTCCTTTCCATTTGAGGAACGCAGCGGATCTCCTCTCCTTCAGAAAGGGGCTGAAAACCTGTCTTTTTTCACAGTAATGTCCGCTCACAGATGACCAGCAGGCCTGCCCAGCGCCAGGACACCCTAGGGTAACCGTGCGCTATACAAGCTTAAATAACATAACATAACAATCCCTTCTTGGGGAGCCAGAGCACGCCCAGGTCAGAAAATGGTGCATCTTGCAGCCTCTGAAGTATATAAAGCGAAAAGATGTTGAGGGTCTGGCCCTCCCTCTGTCCCGAGATCACTACATATCTGCCCCCTGAGCAGACCAAGTATGCTGTATTAGTGGGAGTGATCTACGCAGTAGGCTGCCTACCTCCCTACACCCTATTGTATATCCTGCATGGGCAACCATTTTGTACCTCCATCTAGCAAGAGCGCAGTAGGTGTTTGCCTGTAGGTGCGCCTCTTGTAGTAAAACTACGTCAGAGGAGTGTTGCTTGATATATTGCAATGCCACCCCTCTTGATTGTATCTTCCAAGCCGTTGACATTCCAGGAGAGGATTTTGAAGCTCGGAGTCCCAAGGTTGGCAGCCATGGGGAACTAAAGTGGAGAAAGAGTGACTATAGCCCATAGGTGAAGGCCTCCATCATGGCGCGGAGCGGATTAGTAGGCAGTTTTGGAAGGGAGATCTTGATGTGTGGGACCTCTAGGGGCCGTATATTATGTCAGAGCTTAGTCCCCTGAGACATTGGGACAATCAAAGGTCGATTCAAAATGCTGCTGCGCCAATGTGAGAAGTAGACCACATGGTTGATAGAACAGAAACAATCTGTAAAAAACAAACCCCAATATTGAAAACCTCCCCCCCCCCCCCCGGTCTTCCTGCATGGCGGACCTAAAACTCTGAGTCCCACCCCCCAACTCTACGGTGGACCTGTCACCCTCAAATATAACATAAGTTAGAAACTGATAAAGGCAGTGGATCCTGCCGAGGAACCACCCCGCTGCCCTCCGTGTGTAAGGAAAGACTTAATGTTATCACGTATTGTGAACTTCAGGAGAATTCCATTCACAATCTTGTCCCTTCAGGTGATGGTTGTTGCCCTCGCAGTCTCAGTGGGCGATCCAGACTGTCCAGGCGAACAGGGAGCAGGCCCCGGTTTTTCTCAAACTGTTCGATGATAATCTATAACTCCAAGAAAAGCCCAGCAGTGAGTCCCACTCTCTATCAGGACAGATCATGTTTACTTGGCAGTCCTGTCGTGCTGCTCGTTTTGGGTCCCTGCACCAGTGTGTCCTCTCCGATTGATTTCGGGGTCCAGCATTACCGACCACCATCCAGCCAGTCCCAAACCTCTTCCGGGGCGGTAAAATACCAGGTTTTTCCGTTGGTCACCACTCGGAGTCTCGCTGGGAATATCTTGGAGTAATTTATTTCACGGTTCTAAATGCTTTTTTGACTTCAAGAACGGACATACGTAGTCGTTGCACTCGGAGTGTGAAATCCGGTAAGAAAGCAATAGACATTGCCGCATTTGACTGGGGGGTGCACTGGAGCAGCCTGCAGAATAATGTCCTGATCATGGTAGTTGAAAATACATGCTATAATAGGGAGTGGTGGCTCACCTGGCTTTGGTGGGGTACCAGGAACTCTATGGCACGCTCGACAGAAAAGTATTTCGAGAGGCACGTGGCTACAGTTGTTTGAGTATGAGGTCCTCCACCAACAAGTCAACCACCGGACCCTCCGTATGCTCAGGGACCCCTATGATGCGGATGTTATTTCTTTTTGACCGCCCTTCGAAGTTCTCCAGTTTAGCTTCTAGCGCACTGATGGCTGCATACAACTCCTTGACTTGGCTGTTCAGAGCCTTTTTGTCGGTCTGTAGCCTCCTTGTGTCCCCTCCCAAATTATGCGGGTCAGCCCGCATCAAGTTCCTCAGTTGAAACAGAGTCTGTTTTGCATTTGAGGACTGTGCGCTGCCATTGTGTCTGTAAGGGTGGACGTCTCCTCCGCGGGGGATGGCTCGGCACCAGGAAGGCTCTGATCTTCTGTCATTGGTTTAGCAGTGGATTTTCACCTCTGGGTATATTAGTCCAGCTTGGTCTGGTGTACGGTGCGGCCTGCCTTTCCGCCCGTCATCGTTAAAGAGTCACGCCAAGCTCCTCCATGCACGTATATCGGTGCTGTCAGAGATTGGGGACAGGGGGTGGTTTTCCCTTCTCACCCGGCCTTTTTCTGAATGTCTGTGCTGCGTAGTATTAACTGCAGGCACGCCAGAATACACCATGGACAGCGAGGACAGCTATCGCCCACTGGATCTCTCCGGGATGCACACCAGAGGGCAGGGCTGCCAGTCTTGGGAAAGCAAAAGCAGGGTGGTCCCCTCACCAAAGGCAGTGACCAAGAGTCAAATGAAGCCTTGCGGCTGGACTCGCCCACCAAATGCATTCCCATGGCAACAGAGCAGCAGGTGTCTGGCATCCACAGGCACCACCCAACAGACGTTATTGTCTTTAGTATAGGGTCTCAGTGGCCAACTGAGGCGTATCTGTCGAATCTCCTGGGGAGGCAAGTCACTCCAAGTCCCACTGGTAGAGGCCCCCAGCTGCTGCGCTGGGATAGTAGTTCCAGGTGAAGGAACTGTGGTGCGACTGCCAGTCCTCCTCCCCCACCCCCACCCCCACCCCCCACCACCACCAGAGGCCTGTTGCTTAGATGGGGGCCAATCCTGCCTCTTTCGGCCCCCGGGCAGTGTCTTAAAGTGCCAGCAGTTTACCATGAGAGGCTGCAGTGTTGTGCCGACTGTGTACTCTGCAGCAATTCGGCAGCCACAGCACTTCGGCCTGCACTGAAGGGAGACAGGTTCCTGTGGCAGTGAGTCCGCCGCCATGCTCGGACCGGACAATGAGTCACATTCCTCGCAGAAACTGAAGGTCATTGCGACTTGAAAGACATCCAAACGGGGGGGAACTCTGGGCGCACTGTATACTTCTCTCCTCTTTCACATCCAGCGGCCAAGACCCCTCTGGGCTCTCTGCAACCTGCCACGCCTACCAGGTCACCAAAAGGCGGCGCTTCTCTTTCAGCCGTTGTCCTCGGGCCATGGCGCATCCCAATAGCCGGCCCCAGGGAGCACCTCCAGTTGGGGGCAATCCGGCCCCGTTCACCCTCAGCCACCTCAAACGTGCATTCCCTCCACCGCGATGAGGTACGAGAGGCTGCGGATTCGTCTCACAGGCTGCACAGCTGCTTCTGACACGGGTGCGGCAAAACTCGCCAGCAGTTGCCTTCACTGGCGCCCCAGAGTCAGTGGAGCACAGGCATCAGGTTTTATGGAAGTGGTATTTGGATATATGTGCCGATGCTGGGGGATTAATGCGGCGGGTGATTGGAGCCGCTTCAGTGAGCGGCTATTTTCCTCAGCACCCTGGACTATTAAGCTGTAAAAATATTTTGGCTTGTATCCAGATCCCAGAAAGTGCCTGCCGCACATTCAAGTTCCTTTTTTATTTTCAATGTTATTGTGTTGTACAAATAAATCACTCACTGTGACTGTAAAGAAATGGTAAAATAAAGCGAGAAAAGAAAATCTTGATCACTATGACTTTAAACTGCTATATGCAAGTACCTTAGAGCTCGATTAATCTATGTAGAACATTTATCACACTGCACAAGATAAAAGGAAGTAAATTTACATTTTGATGTATGATTGTAGGACACTTTGACCATCAATCCTGTTAGACCTATGGGGCTATGGGTCTACTGTGTTTGACTCGGGCTATCTGGGAATCTTTCTCAGCTGGATGATGCACAAATTTAATAATAGCAGACAAAAGAAGATTCAATTCAATATTTTATTAAAGATTTGGAACTCCTAAGAGGTCCACATAAAAGTACATGCATATTATTACAAGTAATAAAACATAACAGAACTCATTCCACGGACCATCATAAAATTATCAGAGACCTGCGTTAGCAAGGCTAGAATTCCTTTAAATAACATCAGTCAATATTGTCAGTTATCCCAGTACGCAAAATACTTAAGATTTTCAACAATAAAACCATTTAGCTTACGGCAGAAACAGAGGCCCTAGACCTCTACTGTAGAAGTTAACATTTTTTTAGGACCATATTAGACAATAGCAGGTACATTTAAGTAAAAATAATATGCAAAACCTCAGTGCTTGGAGAAGATTTTTCAATGATTTGGGCAGCAGCACATAGCCATTTCGACAGAAAATAGCATTTAGAATTAGCAGCATAAGGATTGAAGTAACAGAACATATCGTAGGATGTGCAAAGGACGTTAAGTAGCTGTCAGTTCATATACAAAATAAAGGCCAAAATTCAGCTTCGGCTAAAAGATCAATTTAGAATTAGCCGCAAGAAGAAAGGAATAACAGAGCATATCCTAAAATGTGCAAAGGGCAGTAAGTAGCAGCCAGTTCATATGCAAAAAGAAGTCCAAAGTTCAATTTCGGCTAAAAGGTTCAATTTGGAATTAGCAGCAAGAAAAAGGAATAACCAAGCATATCCTAACCTGTGCAAAAAGCAATTTAGTAGCAGCCAGTTCATGTGCAAAATACATCCAAAATCCCACTTCAATTAAGTTTTGAAGTTAACAACAAGAACATAGTGGGAAACGAACGCAACCTATTACTATTGTGCAAAATAGTAGTAAGTAGCAGCCAATCAATGTGCAAAATACAATTTGACAAAGGACGAAATACTAATACTTCGTAAGAAGATGACAAACAAGGGGGTTAACCACCCAATTAAAAGAATATGTAAAAGATTTAAAATATATACATAAACTCCTTAAAATAATTAAAAAGTTTTACACACACTGCTTCGTCTTTTGGACAAAAGAGATAGTCTCGGGCTGACGCTACATTTTTAACACAATTTTGTAAAAACATCATCCGAAGCCAACGATCAATCAATCAATCAATCATGTCACTTATAAAGCGCGCTACATACCCGCGAGGGTCTCAAGGCGCTGGGGGAAGAGGGGGGTGGTGCTGCTACTGATCGAAGAGCCAGGTCTTGAGGAGTCTTCTGAAGGCCAGTAGGTCTTGGGTCTGTCGGAGGTTGGTGGGGAGGGTGTTCCAGGTCTTGGCGGCGAGGTGGGAGAAGGATCTGCCGCCGGCGGTCGTTTTCCGGATGCGGGGGACTGTGGCGAGGGCGAGGCTGGTCGAGCGGAGCTGGCGGGTGGGGGTGTAGAAGCTGAGTCGTCTGTTGAGGTAGGCTGGTCCGGAGTTGTGGAGTGCTTTGTGTGCGTGGGTGAGGAGCTTGAAGGTTATCCTCTTGTTGACAGGGAGCCAGTGCAGGTCTCTCAGGTGGGGTGTGATGTGGCTGCGTCGGGGGATGTCGAGGATAAGACGTGCAGAGGCGTTCTGGATGCGTTGCAGCCGTCTCAGGAGCTTAGCCGTCCTTCCTGCGTAGAGGGCGTTTCCGTAGTCCAGCCTGCTGGTGACGAGGGCCTGGGTGACTGTTTTTCTTGTTTCGGTGGGGATCCACTTGAAGATCCTACGGAGCATTCGGAGGATGTTGAAGCAGGATGAGGAAACGGCGTTGACCTGCTTAGTCATGGAGAGGGTGGGGTCGAGGATGACCCCTAGGTTGCGTACGTGGTCGGTGGGTGGCGGGGCTGTTCCCAGTGATGTTGGCCACCAGGAGTCGTCCCAGGCTGAAGGGTTGGAACCAAGGATGAGGACCTCCGTCTTGTCCGAGTTCAGCTTCAGGCGGCTGGTCCTCATCCATTCGGCGACGGCCTTCATTCCTTCGTGGAGGTGGGCTTTGGCGGTGTGAGGGTCTTTGGTGAGGGAGAGGATCAGCTGGGTGTCGTCGGCGTAGGAGATGATGTTGAGGTTGTGCTGTCGGGCGACGTGGGCGAGGGGTGCCATGTAGATGTTGAACAGCGTTGGGCTGAGGGAGGAGCCTTGGGGTACGCTGCAGAGGATCTTGGTGGCCTTGGAACGGAAGGGGCGAGGCGGACGCTTTGTGTTCTGCCGGAAAGGAAGGATGTGGTCCAGTCCAGGACCTTCTCTTGGATCCCGGCGCCGTGAAGGCGTGTTCGTAGTGTGTGGTGGCAGACCATGTCGAAGGCGGCTGATAGGTCCAGGAGGATGAGGGCTGCTGTTTCTCCGTTGTCTAGCAGGGTCCTGATTTCATCGGTGGCGGCGATGAGGGCGGTTTCCGGTGCTGTGGTTGCTGCGGAAGCCGGACTGGGAAGGGTCCAGGATGTTGTTCTCCTCGAGGTAGCGGGTCAGTTGTTTGTTGACTATTTTCTCGGTGACCTTCGCGGGGAACGGGAGCAGAGAGATGGGTCGGAAGTTCTTGAGGTCCTTGGGGTCTGCCTTTGGTTTCTTGAGTAAGGCGGTGATCTCGGCGTGCTTCCAGCTTTCCGGGAAGGTTGCTGTCTCGAAGGAGATGTTGATTATTTTCCGGAGATGGGGCGCGATGGCTGTACTGGCTTTGTTGAAGATGTGGTGAGGGCACGGGTCTAGCGGTGAACCGGAGTGGATGGTGTTCATGATCTCGCTGGTGTCCTCGTCGTTGATGTTGGTCCAGGAGAGCAGGCGGTTGGTGGTTGTGGGGGCAGTGGTCTCGGTGGTTGCCGGGGCGGTCGTGGTGTTGAAGCTGTTGTGGATGTCGGCGATTTTGCGGTGGAAGAAGGTGGCCAGTGAGTCGCACAGGTCTCGCGACGGCTGGATGTCGTTGGTGTTGGAGCTGGGGTTGGAGAGTTCCTTCACGATGTTGAAGAGCTCTTTGCTGTTGTGTGCGTTGTTGTCTAGGCGGTCTTTGAGTGAGGCCCTTTGGCGGATCTGATGAGGTGATGGTGACTGCGGGTGGCGCTCTTGTGGGCGGCGTAGCTGTCCGCTGTCAGTTCGTGGAGCCAGATCTTCTCCAGTTTTCGGCATGTTCGCTTTGGAGGCCTGGAGGTCTTCGGTGAACCAGGTGGCTTTCTTGCTGGTGTGGCTGTTGGGCGGATTCTTGAGCGGGGCGAGGGTGTTGGCGCAGTCGTCGATCCACTGTCTGAGGTTGCGGGCGGCGGTGTCGGGGTCGGAGGGTTCAGCGGGTGGGCTCAGGGCGAGGGTTGTGGTTAGCTGGTCTTCCGTGACTCTGCTCCAGCAGCGGCGAGGCATTTGTTCGGTGCGGTGGTGCGTGGTGGGCTTCCTGTAGGTGAAGTGGATGCAGTGGTGGTCAGTCCAGTGGGGTTCGGAGGTGTGGTTGAAGGAGACGTGTGGGCTTGCGGAAAAGATGGAGTCTAGCGTGTGGCCGGCGGCGTGGGTGGGTGTAGTCACGAGCTGTCTGAGTCCGAGGGTGGCGAGGTGGTCGATCATGGTGGTGGAGTTGGTGTCCTTGTTGTTCTCGAGGTGGAAGTTCAGGTCCCCGAGGAGGATGTAGTCCGTGGAGGCGATGGCGTGTGTGCTGACTGGAGTCAGCGATGGGAATCGCTGAACTGTGGTCGGGGTCCGGGGGTCTGTAGATGAGGGTTCCTCTGAGGGCGGTGTTGGGATCGGTGTGGATCTGGAAGTGCATGTGTTCGGCGGTGCTGAGGGGGTCGTCGGTGTTAGTTGAGACTCTGAGGGTGTTCCTGTGGACGATGGCGATGCCTCCTCCGACTCCGTTGGTGCGGTCCCTGCGGGTGATCTTGTATCCGTCCGGGATGGCAATGGCGATGTCGGGGGCTGAAGCGGGATTCAGCCAGGTCTCCGTCAGGAATGCGACGTCTGGGGAGGTTGAGTCGAGAAGGTACCAGGAGTTCGATGGCGTGTTTGCGGGCGGAGCGGGTGTTGAGGAGGATGCATCTGAGGTAGTTGGGTTCTTTCCTGGGCGGTGGTTTGGCGGGGCGGGTGCTGGCGAAGCTGCAGTTCCGGCAGGTGAAGGGCCCTTGGGTGCGCTTCGGGTGGCCTGGTAGCAGGCGTGATCTTTTCCGGGGTTGAGTGCGTGGAGGGTGCTGGGCGTCGTATCGGCGTCTGTTGATGTGGCGGGCGCAGGGGGATGCCCGGACCAGGGGGTCTGGCGCTGGGCGCGGTCACGGCGCGGACGGGCGCAGACGGGCTTGCCTTAGGCACGTTCGCTGCGCGGACGCGCAGCGGCCGCCATAAATGGGGAGGTGGGAGGGAGGAGCAGGGAATGGGGCAGCGAATGGGCAGTGAGGGGCGGGGCCGCGAGGCGCAGCGGCGGGAAACAGGCACAGAAGGGAAAACAAGCACAATCAGGGCATCAAGGGGGCACAGAAAGGAAAAACGAGCACAATCAAGGGCAGCAAGGGGGCACAGAAAGGAAAAAAAAACGAGCACAATCAGGGGCAGCAAGGGGGCACAGAAAGGAAAAACGAGCACAATCAGGGGCAGCAAGGTGGCACAGAAAGGAAAAACGAGCACAATCAGGGGCAGCAGCAGGGCACACAGACGGAGCTGTGTGGTGGGGAGCGACCTACCAGTCAAGGTCAGGGTCGCTCTCTTCACCACGCAGCGGCCGCCATAAATGGGGAGGTGGGAGGGAGGAGCAGGGAATGGGGCAGCAAATGGGCAGTGAGGGGGCGGGGCCGCAGGGGCGCAGCGGCGGGAAACAGGCACAGAAGGGAAAACAAGCACAATCAGGGCATCAAGGGGGCACAGAAAGGAAAAAGAAATTAGCACAATCAGGGGCAGCAAGGGGGCACAGAAAGGAAAAACGAGCACAATCAGGGGCAGCAAGGGGGCACAGAAAGGAAAAAAAAACGAGCACAATCAGGGGCAGCAAGGGGGCACAGAAAGGAAAAACGAGCACAATCGGGGGCAGCAAGGTGGCACAGAAAGGAAAAAACGAGCACAATCAGGGGCAGCAGCAGGGCACACAGACGGAGCTGTGTGGTGGGGGAGCGACCTACCAGTCAATGACGACTCAAAGCCAGTACTGGACAGACAAACAAGACATGGTCCAGGGTCTGAATGCTCAGCTTACACAAATTACAAGTTTTTCCATTTTTCAAATTCTGGGACCAGTTTGCTGTTAAGTCGTTTAGAGGTAAGAGATTCATGCGACTTGAAGTGAGCAAACGTCGAGTTCCGTGTTCTAAATTCCAAAATAAGTATTTTTGTGCAATTCTCGGTGAGTTTGTCCTGGCTATTAGCTTTAATCTCTCTTTAGAATTGCAAAATTTAGTATCTCTAACAAAGCTGATTTTGCCACTTAAGGTTTTTAAGAGAGATTTAAATCCTAATGGTGGGAGTGTGAACACTGATTCTTCTTGTATACCAAAGATTTTTAGTGCCAATGAGAAATCACGATAAAAAGAGTAATTACCTGCCTTAACATTCAAGATTTCATGACACATGAGACCTCTTAATGAATCTGGCTCGCTATTTTTTAGCTGATATCCCCAGCGTAAAACCCTGGATAACCCTTGGATATAGGAGCTTACCAAGCCGAATTCCAGTCTAATTGCTGCCGTTGGAACGAACGTGTTCAAATTACATATTTTACGTAGTATCTGACCTTCAATCCTATCTAAAAACTCCAGTCCTTAACAGGATTGATTCAATCGCATAGAGCAGGGTTGGAGGAATTTTTGCCTTAAAAACCATCAGTAGATGTAAAAATGTCTTCTGCCCATAGCACTGTAAAAAATACGCAAACCGTTGGCGTGGGATGTAGCTTTACAAGTGCTATGTTCAATATGAGGTTTGTTCTTCATACTACCTGTTAAAAGTTTCCCTAAATAAAGGTATGAGTCTACCACCTCCAGCTTTTCAGGACCAATTTGCCACTTAAAGTTACATGATTTTCTACTTTTGTTACTTTTCATAATTAAGATTTTACTTTTAGAGACATTTATTTTCAAAAAGTGGCCCACTGTATATTTTTGTAGTGATATCCGCTTTCTATTCAACCCAATAGGGATTAGGTCCATTACTACTATACCATCTGCATATAAAAGACATGCAAAAGGCCGGCTACTTATCTTTGGTGCATCTCCATCAGCTTGAGCAAAGCAATCGGGTAAATCTGCTATATATGGAGAAAATAGCAACGGTGCTAACAAGCAGCCTTGTTTCAAACCATTTTCTGTAGGGATTACATCTGATAAACCTTGATTTCCACACATTAGTATCTGGCACCAAGTTTGCAAATATAGTGCAATAATTAAAGATAGCAGGGGTGAGGGCAATCCCATTTTTTGCAAATTTCGCCATAATAGAGGTCGATCTACCTTATCGAAGGCTGTTGAGAAGTCTATGAAAGCCATGTATACATTTGAGTTACGAGAAATTGTGTATTTCTCCTCAATTAGTTTCAACATAGAGATATTATCTAGAGTGGAATGATTTTTTCTAAAACCTGCTTGTTCTATGGGGAGGTCTTTCTTCTCCGTCACCCATTCCGTAAGGTGATCGAAGATACTACGTGCGAATATTTTCCCCGTTGCGTCCAATAAGGCTATTTGCCGATTAATTACCTGGGTGTGTTCTAGGGCCCTTTTTGTACAGAGGGATTAAAATACTTCCAGACCAAGATGGTGGTGTCTTCCCCTGGGAGTATCAAAGATTAAACAGTGGAGCTAGATAAGTAGCCCACAAAAGTGGCTCCTCTTTAATTACCGTCATGGGAATTTCATCAGGACCCATTGCTCCTGAAGATCTCATTTTTTTAATAGCTCCGGCCACTTCATTGATTGAATGTACATAATTGGATACGGAGGTTTTAGACTGATCGGGTGCCGCAATGGTTAATCTGAAGGAATTAAAATTCGCAGAATACAGTTCTAGCAAATGAAATTTCCATGCCTCTTCTTTTATGGGTATAAGGAGAGATTTCACTCTAGTGCCACAGCAGTCGGCGATTATTTCCCAATACCTTTTGGAATTATTTTTTGAGGCTGCCTCTTTTAGCTGTATCCATGCACCATCTTCCTTTATTTGTCTTAGGGAGCATTTTTTCCTCTGTCTTTTCCTCTTTAGTAGGTTTATTAAAGAACTTCGCTCACACGAAAAATTCATGAACTGGGCCCTCACTAATTTATTTATTTCCCTATTTATAGCAAGCAATGGGTTGAAATATGATCTCCGTTTAACAGGAGCATGTGTTAATTTACAGGATTTAGCCAGGAGACCTATATTATGGGAAAAGGCTTCAAGTAAATCTGGTTGGGTAGAATCACACTCGACCGTTATTAAGTGCTGCTGATCTCTTATTAGTGTCGATAAGTACGCTTTTAATTTAGCGGTCGCTTGAGTATTCCAGTGAATTCTACCATTTGTTACATTGAACCCTACTGTGTCACCTTTGAAGTTCCAGAGGCCTACCTTAGCACAAGTGAAATCAAATTTAAAACAAATCAGCATATGGTCACTGAAAACATGACAAAAGAAGAATAAAATGCCAAAATAAATTCCAACATTCTTGGCATGCTTGACCAGAGTGTATCTCCTGTTACTTACCCAATTTAGGTGCTCTAAAATTCAGAGGCAATTTATGCCAGTGCGAACAAAATCGTTTTTTCCAAAGTATTACCTGAAGTCAGGAGGGATGTAATAAATAGATTTGGCTCCAGTCCAACACAGCTTTCCTTTGCTCTTAAAAGCTCTCCGTCTTGGCTATGGCCGTTAGACTGTCATCAGTAAACCTAAGAATTATTTGGTCTTGGTAAGAAACCTCCCTTTCATTTTTTGATTTTTGGCAGGTTTATATAGCGCGAACTCGACCCGAAGGTATCGGAACGCTTTACACTAGCAACAGTTGCTTTACAGACTGACAAATTTTTAGGCACGGGGAGATTAAGCGATTTGCCCAGAATCACAGGATGCTTGAGCCTTCTGCCAGACTTGAACCTGGTTCCCCCAGCTTCAAAGTCTGCCAACTTTCAGTATAGTTGGTCACTTAATAAGTGGAAATGACTGTGCCAGATCCCATTTTATATATTTCTCTCGTAAGTAAATGTACCACCATCTTCAAAGTTAACTGCATAGTGGCCATCAGAGTGTATGAACCCTTTAAGGCCAGAGTCCTTTTTTTAAGACTTTATTCAGTCTGAGATTAGTTACTTTCCTGATTTCAATACGCTAAAGCCCGACTCAATTGTGCTATGGATTTTACGGTAGAGTTTACTTTTTATGTTTCTCATGCTGCTGAGCTACACGTTCCTCCATTTAGCCTGTCCTTTTTTTATGATCTATTCTATACATTTCATGCTCCAATCCTCCCATAGTTTCCCTACCTGTCCTAAACCACTGGTATTTTGGCCGCAGAGTTGTTTTTTGGCCTCCAACCTGTCCATATCACCACTAGTGCCTTGTGTCTTTTGAACATAAGCCCACCATTGATTCCTTTTCTGTGACTTCTTTCTGCTCATGAAGTTGGGCCACTGGTGGAAGTTCTTATCCAAATAGGGTAGTACATATAGTTTTCTACATGAGTGCCTCTTAATCTTAATGAAGTAGCCCATCTATAATTCTTCCACTGTATTTTCCTTATTGATAATGAGGTTTCATGCAGGCATTTACTCTATACTGGGCTCTGAGGTTAATAAGTTTCCTCGGTCTTCATCTACTGGCCCTATAGAAGGTCCCTTCAGCAGATGACCCCTGGTCAAATGCTGAGTCAGAAGACTGCTTTGCCTTCTATGTGTGGCTGTCGGTTAGGATTCCCAGACAACTACCTCCTCTATTTTAGGGTGCAAGCTTGAGCTGAACCTTCTGTGCACCTCAGTTCAGCTGTTGATGAACTTTGTTTTTTCTACCTCAGTGATAGCCTTTTTGCCTTACTGTTTCTGGCAGCCCCCCACTATTGACTGGACCTTTCCTCATAACCAATACGTTGTTGCTTCCATCTTGTTATCCCCAACTGAGAGAGGAAAGATTTACACTTGGTACTCCACAATGTACGAAGAGTCCCTTCAGTAGCAATGCCTCAAACATTCTTGGTTTTCACTTTTTTGGGGTTTGGAGATCACTGTTGAAGTGGTTGCAGCAGGTTTTTCAGGAATAATTGAGCATTGTGAAACTGTAATTGATTTCTCACTCTTTTTTTTCCCTATTTGGTCATAGTTCCATTGTTCTTTGAAGTTTTAGCACTGACTGGACAATGACTTTTTCTGACCCTCTACTTCATGGCAGAGTAAGCCTTCACTGCTCTCCCTTGATAATTACAGAGACCTAGCCTTCAAAGGAGTGATTTGGTTATGCATTAGTATGTTTGTCATTGGGGCATCCTTAGTAAAAAAACAACCAAGACTAAAAACCAGAAAAAGAGGGATGGTAGTGGCTCTATTTTGAAGACTATCAAACCTCAACAGCATAGCGCACAGCTCCCCTGGTGAAGGCAAGTTGTTTCGATGTCAATTTAGTGTGTTTCAAAGTCCAACTTTCGAGAGCATCAAAACAAACTCATGATAACTGTATTGGTTAATATATTATTGAATTAATGCTCATCTTCAATACACAAATGGCCCTTGAGAGAATCGGTCTACCCCTGGGTTCCCCAACAATTTATGGACTGTAGAGAGAAAGTATATCACAGGTATTCTAGGATGTGAAATGTTGAGATAACGATACTCCTCATCTGACCGTAACCCAGCTGACAACGATGGCAGATTTTCTCTGCTTGCTTTACCGTTTTAAGGTTGGCAATTTCATAACGAGTTTTGCAGCATGAATCTTTTCTGGATTCACATGCTGTGCATTATTCTGCCATCTACTGGTTGGTCTGGAACGCTCCTCTTGTGTATTAGTTATTTTTCTTTTTCCTTTTTTTTTTTTTTTTGTTGGGCGGCGGCTCTCCCCACCATTTTGCCTAGTTCAACCTCTCTTGATGTCATACACCCTCCCCGGAAGCCTATACGCATGGTTGCCATCCTTGTGGAAAGCGTACTCCTACGCTCTGGATAAATACCACTCTGTCCAGCTTCATTGAAGTGCGAAGAGTCGGAGGCAAGCTTAAACAATAGCCGTTTATTGCACTTGAGTGGGTACAATGTCCAACACGGCGCTCGGATGGCCTATGTAGGACTGGACAAAATTTAACACACAGCATTGTGTTTTTATAGAAAACTCAGAGCAGGTCTATGTGACTACATACACCTTTTCTTTTTAAAAGTGGAAATTCCCCCTGCCAACTCTTGGCTGGTACAAAAGCTGCACCTTACAAGATAAGTGTTTAGCATCCGTGATAAGACCATCTCCTAGTTCTGTGGTTATCAGTTACATGACACAAACAGATAATTAAATTAAGGTACAACGGTCACTTTTCCAGAATGTCAGCGGGTTGCAAAAGTAACAAAGGTCTTTTGCTCCCAGAAACAAACTTAAGGGGAAAGACATTTGTGAAGTGGAAAATTTCAAGCTGCTTTGATTTAAACAAAATGTCGGCCCGAAGACCAAATGGATACGCTTATGTTCACTCTATAATCCATTTCTTAAAGCGAATTTCTCAGCTTCAGATTCAAACAATCATCACTTTATTCACATTTTTGAAAATGCATAAAGTACTCACATTAAAAATAACACAATACAAAATGTTCAAGAGTAGAAATGTAAGCAAATTGATTAAATATTAAGATCGAGGTACCAGAACCTATGAACACATTAAAAGCCGAAGGCATACATTAGACGGGAAATTAAAATTCCTACAACAAAACATTATCAAAGATTAAAAGTACATTAACAAGTTTTAAAACCGATCGGATAAAACTACACCTCTTGCAGAAAACCTCGACCTAGTCTGCAAAACTGAGTATAAAAAGCTTGCTGTCATAAAACAAATGTACAGTGTTTCCAGCGTACTAATAACTGCGAGAGCTGTGACGTGAATGTAAACTCTGTTTTTTTAGCATTGGGATTATACATTTTTTCCCTCTCCTTTTTATAAAATAAGCAAAAAAATAAGTTATGGGAAAGGGATTGGGAAGATCGATCATCACAGGGGCGAAGGGACAATTGGTTTAAAGAGTACACTTCAGATGGATAGCCTACCGTTAGCGGAAAGATATTCAATCTCATCCTATTCAATAAAAAACATGCATATTTATAGAAACAAAGGGAAGATGGGAATCATGTCCCCCGGCCACCATGGGCAAAGCCTTATAAGTTAAAATCGTCGATTTAAGTTGTTTTTTTTGCCATCTTGCAAGTTCACACTTGGTATTAAAAATTTTGCTTAGCTTTAATTTAGAGAATGACAGACAGTTGGAAGGAGAATCATCCAAAATGCTGAGCCCACATCTGAGAAAGACGATTTAACATGTGCTAACCAGGGGTTGCTGAAAGCTTGGTCAAGACTGACTATGTCCCTTAGTACCATTTGATTTATTACAACCGAGTTCTTTTTCCAGATTGTTAACCATAATAAAAGCGGCGCCAGTTTGATGGAGTCGATTATAAAAGGGAGGCCAAGTTCTTTGAGCAATATAACTAGAGCAGGCGGGTGGAATAGACCATCTTTTTATTAATTTATCCTACACGACCTGCATGGCATCCACTTCTGCTGTGCCCTATATTTCAGTCCCATAGGTAGCTAGGGATACGGATTTTGCAAAATACATTTCCACCAATTCCTTAGTCGGTTTCTTTCCTAAATTGGAGGCAAGTTTTCACAATGCTGCTAGACTCCTTTTCATCAAATTTACCCTATTTTCCACCATTTCAGACCAATTAAATTTAAAATAAAAAAATATTCCTAAATACATAAAATTATCTACACGTTCCAAGGTTCTCCCGTGTAATTGTAGGGATTTTAGTTTTTTCCTTCCTGTCCCAGCTGCAATAACATAAGTTTTGGATTTATTTACAAACCAACCCAATTCTGCCATGTTTTCCGAATATATATCAATAGAGCGCTGTAAGGCCAAAGGGGTTCTAGCCAGGAGGACCACATTGTCTGCGTAAGGCAGCGCGGGCGGGCGTAAACCGCCTACCGATGGAACATCGCTACATTTAGCGGTCAGAACATTTAATTTATTGGTATATAACAAAAAGAGAAAAGGAGTGAGAACGCATCCCTGTTGCACGCCTTTTTCAATTTTAAACTATTTCGTTAATTCCCCTTGTTTCCCATACCTAATAACAGCCCCTGCATCTCTGTATAGCTCTCTAATAAAGAGAATTATGGAGTTGTCAATACCCATCGACTCCATGAGATCCCTCAGTTTAGTGTGGCTCACGCAGTTGAAGGCTGCTGACAGGTCCATAAAGGCGATATAAAACAGGCCCTTTTTGGCGTACATGTATTTAGCTGCAATCAAAGCTAAGTTTAAGCACTGATCTACCGCTCCCCTTCCCTTTCTGAATCCGTATTGTATCTCAGCCAGGACATTATTTTCAAGTGCCCAGTCCTCAAGCCTATTTAGTAACAATCTCCCAATTAGCTTGGCTGTACTGTCCAATAAGGAGATTAGGCAATAGTTTGCAGGATTTGATGGGTCTCCCTTCTTATAAATTAGAATGATCAGAGATTGTTTCCCAGATGCCGGGGACCCACTTTACCTACGGCATTAAAACCTAGTGTCAGGAGAGGGACCCACAGAGATATATGTTCGAAAAAGATATCAAGAGGAACACCGTCCGGCCCAGGTTCTTTCAAGGCAGGTGATTGGGATAGGGTAAGCTCAATTTCCATAAGGGAAAATTCCAGCACCGAAATAGTCAGGGTTGTGACCGCAATATCTGTTGTATTACTAATCGTCTCGGCGTGAAATATATTCTGGAGATAGGTTAGCCAAGTGGATTCATCTAAATGAAGATCCAGGGAAGGGCCGCCCTCCCCCTGTAAAAAGGGGGCATTTACTGTTTTCCAGAAAGCCTTACTGTCTTTGCTCTTTGAGGTTTGACTCAAATTCTCCCATGCCTTCTCTCTTAACTGTCTCTTGCGCTCCTCCCTACCAGCTTATAACTAGCTCTCAGGTTTCTTCTCATTTCTTGGTTTCTAGGATGCTTTTAAAGGACAGTTCGAAGTTGTCTGGATGCCTTTGAGCAATTTTCCTCAAACCATCTAGTAGACCGTGAGGAATTTTGTGGTTCTGATCGTGAGAGTTGAGCTCTAATAGAATGTTACTGAATGTTGTTACAACTTGTGGACTACTAGTTTGAGGATCTAACAGGATTGTATCTGGAGTAGCGTTTCTGTTACAACCTTCAGGATAAAATTAATTAGGATCGATTTTTCTCCCATTTTAGAGTAAAACCATTTTTCCTAGAAAGGAGAGGTTTTGGAGCAAAGAGAGGGCTTGACTTATTGATATGTGGCCTATCAAAGGAGAAAAGGAGGAAAGCATGGTCACTGAATTCTGTCAGAAGCCGAAAGGGTATGCAGTTCCTAGGTGGGTCACCCAGAGGGCGAGTACAGAGAGATAAGGGGTTAACAATTTACCTTGGGGGTACAGTGACCTCCAAGGAAAGTGAATGAGGCAGGGGAATTCCTCCTTTCGGAACTAAGGCCCTCACACACCCAGCCAGCTAGGTGTCATGCTTCATCATCGGGACTGCTCCTCGTCGGGTCGGCGCTGCAATACCCGACGGGCACCCAATGATGGGGCTCTTTGGCGGAGATCTTCTGTTCCTTGCCGTTTGGTGAGGTGTGGGTGTTATGTAGTGAAGGTGCGAATTAAAACCGGTTCGGTAGTCCACAAGTGTACTTTAATAGAGTGGCTCCTACCTGATTAAAATAGGTAGGAGCCGGGGGCGGCAGGGGTAGGTGACCAGGCGCAGTGACGCTGAACTACAGGATAATTATCCTTGATGTGCCACAGCCCTGCTGGTACTGTTGAAGCATGAACAGAGGTTCAACAGGATTACCCTTTACAGTGTTTAGATAATTATCCTATAACATACATGGTAGGTAGATATTTATCACTACCACGAGGTGTAGATAGTTTACACGTTGGTCCTGATGAATTGCCGTCTGACCTCTCAGACACTGTGGCAAGAAACATGTTGACCATAATAGAGTAGAGCACTATAATCTTGAACTATTAAATTTAAGATAGGAGTTGCCACTCTAGTTCTATTTTAATCAGGTAGGACCCACTCTATTAAAGTACACTTGTGGACTACCGAACCTGTTTTAATTCGCACCTTCACTAAATAACATCTACACTGACCTAGGCCCCTCACCCACACCTCACCAAACGGCAAGGAACAGAAGATCTCCGCCAAAGAGCCCCATCATTGGGTGCCTGTCGGGTATTTCAGCGCCGACCCGACGAGGAGCAGTCCCGATGATGAAGCATGACACCTAGCTGGCTGGGTGTGTGAGGGCCTTAGTTCCGAAAGGAGGAATTCCCCTGCCTCCTTATTCACTTTCCTTGGAGGTCACTGTACCCCTAAGGTAAATTGTTAACCCCTTATCTCTCTGTACTCGCCCTCTGGGTGACGCACCTAGGAACTGCATACCCTTTCGGCTTCTGATTGTTTTGGGCAAGTATGCTGGACCTGAATAAAGCCCTTCCTGATCCCCCTTGTTGAAGTACACTGAATTCTGTCATCTGAACCTGTGGGGTTTTAACACAGCTCTTAAAGTTTGCATAAATAATGATAAAATCAATTGTCGAAATAGTCCCTGATCGCTGAAAAGTTGGAAGCGGTTGACCCGTAGATGGTTGAACGGGGTTAATTATA
This sequence comes from Calotriton arnoldi, assembly GCA_963921515.1. Classification (NCBI taxonomy): domain Eukaryota; kingdom Metazoa; phylum Chordata; class Amphibia; order Caudata; family Salamandridae; genus Calotriton; species Calotriton arnoldi. Next base: position 1,961,206 of record CAWUFW010000638.1, read on the forward strand.
GCTAAATCCCAAGTCAGTAGAAAACTATTTAAGACATTTCCATAGTTATAATGATTAAAATGAGCGATCAGGGACTCGTTAAAGTCTATTACCCCACAGATGCGTCGGTCTGATCTGTTGCAAAAATGCGTATTAAAATCACCAACCCAGATAATAAGTGGTCGTGGGTGGTGAATCAGCAGATCCTCAAATTGCCCCCAGCTCTTCTGCCACTTGGGTGGGATTAAGGAAATTATTAGAATAAAAATTAATCAACATTAGACCCGTTTTACTTAGCTACAATAATATGAAAATATGGCGAGTTATACAAGAAAGTAACCTTTCCTAATGGAATTGTGTTAGCAATAAGAGTAAGTAAGCCCCCTTTAGCTCTGCCTGATGCTGAGGGGAATGCTGGCGTAAAAGAGGAACGATAACCGTTTACAAAATGGGCTGCGCAGCCCAGGTTTCCTGAAAGCTAATAATATCTGAGTACATAAACTCCTTATACCAAGACTGATTATCTTTTTTATTTTCATATCCCGCTATATTCCATGAGAGAAAAGTAATGCGCCCCCAAGGCCCTTGAGAAGGAGCCACCACTGTCTCGGTTATCGGTAATTCAATAGGTATAATTTCTGGCGAGTCTTTGCCTTGTGGCTCTGGTGCAGGGTTGTGTCCCCTCTCCATGAGAATCATTGGGGGTGAGGGGGGGGGACGCTATTGGTTTCTCCTGACCCAAACCAAATGGTAAAGTCAGAGAGTCCGGGGAAATCGAAGTCAATCACAGGACTCCATGTCCACCAGCGGTGAATACCTGTTGGAGATAGGAACAGTATTATTGGCCATCTGACATGACATGTGCCGAAATCTTTTTGTAGGGTAGCCCTGATCAAATGTGTTGGAACTGCATACTACGGAGGGTCTATAAAAAAAAGCCTAATGGGACAGTGTAGATCTGGGATTGCGATGAAGGGGCAACCGGTAGGCGCCCTAACAGGTCTCTCACTAGCCATTGGTTATCAAAACTAAGGATGACAGTCATTGTCAATTGCTTTTACATCTGTTCCAATCCAGGGAGTTCTTCTGGCCATGATCAAGTGATTTTAAATAAGGTGGCTGTTAGAAGCTTGTGACACCCAATGCAGAGCTTTGGCTAGTAGCTGATTGGGTCAGAGTAAGGGGACATTAACTAGGATTAGCACAAAAGAACATGCTGCTGGGGGCATATTCATAAAATGTTGCTTAGGCCTTATAAGAGAAGAAGAACTGGGAGAGTTGGAGTTAATCTTTAACCGTGAGGAATGTGAAATATGCCCTCCTCCCGTGTTGGCTCGATGGTCTACATGTGTCGACCTACGTCTAGAGACAGTAGCTGTGTGGTCTAGACTGGATGTCGTCCGATTTACAATATGTGATGAAACTTGTTGAAGCATTTTGACATGACGGAATTCCAGTAAACTTATTTTTACAGCACTGACGAAAGGTATGAATATCAGAATTACAGAATTGGTGAGCAGTGGCAGGGTTAACCAAAGGTTGGGATATAGAAAAAAGATTAGCAGGAACACTAAGAGTTCACCACAGTATGTTTTGTTGGAGGAGGTCGTTGCTGGACATCGAGGGGACTGCAAGTCCCAGGAAGCCTTGCCTGCCACTAACGTGCCGCACCTGAGCAGGGGGAAAAGCCTACAAAGCCTCTCGCGGCACCCGCATCGCGGGACGCGCGCCGGGCGAAGCCCGGGCCCGTCTGAGCCCGTCAGAGACAGGAAGAGGCTGGGCCACCCCACCCCTCCGTGACTACACGCACTAAGGTGGATTTCAGTTACTGAAACAAGGTACAGTTTGGTTTTGGACTTGTGTATCCCGAGGGATTGTTTGTAATCAAGTAATAGCTTGCTGACAGAATGAGCAAACGCAAGGTCACGGGTCCATTGGCAGGAGGGGGGGTTGTGGGAACCCTGGACGCTTTTCTGACTAGAGCAGAGTCAGTTTTGACCCATCAGATACAGCTCACAGAAAAAAGTCTCTCACTTGATACCTTTGCGGCCCAAAAACGGTCATCAATGGGAGGCCTAGTTATGGCTAAATCACCCAGGGGTGGGCAGCAATCTGTGGACTGCTTATGTTCCGTCGCCCCTGGTTCCAGTAACATTGGGGAAACAGTTAATCTTCCAATCCTGTCATCAGCGATTATAGTCGAGCAGACGAATTCCACTAATTCTGCCCATAATATCGCAGGGGACGATGAGCCTGTTTTCTCGCCCATACTGGTCGAAGATACACCGATTCCTTCCATGGCACAAAATGGAACTTTATCTGGCCTGTGCCGTGGTGAGGTTATTACTCGATCCAAAGGGGCCACCAGGCAAAGTTTGACAAGTATACCGAAGTCTCTGATGGCATGCAGTGGAGAGTCGCCTGCGAAGCGAGCGAGGGGAGGAGTCGTACAAAAGCAAAAACCCAGATCCAAGCATCATGTAATGAGGTTTCCTGATAAGTCCGCCTCAGAATCTAACAAAGGATTGGCCACGGATCAATCTCTAAAAAGTGGCAATGACACTAGCGTGGGGCTTGGAGACGATCCCGATCAATGGAGAAGATTGGAGACTTTGATGACTGTTCTCTTGGGGCCCCTTCTATGCAAACTAGGGACAATTGATGAAAAACTATTGTTACTCCTGAACTCTAGTAGTCCACTAGCTAATCAAGGGGCATGTAGTTGTGCATGTGTTGCTCAGAAAGAATCGGAGGTTTCTAAAGTTCCAGGCCCATTGCCTGTAAATGTAATTGAGGGGAGGGAAAATGGGGATAGCGAATATATAACAGGGGTAGTTGTTGCAGCTAATAGCGTCCCATATGTATATCCGGAAGCAACTAGACCCAATGCAAGCACTGGCGCCAGGGGGGCCACGGAAGCGACGATAGGGAGTCTAGGTAATCCCTTATTACAGCAAGTAGACATGGAAGGATAGAAAGGGGAGATAATGCAAATCAATATTTAAAAGAATTGCCTTCTCTAAGTGCACAGAGCACTATAGGCCTACCAGTTTTAGACTTACCCCCAGCCTCATGCCCGTATACAGTTGTTTTAACTGGTGTCCCAGCACATATAAGCCAAAAAGAGGAACCCGCGACCCAATTGATTAATAAGGTGGCGCATTGGATGGGTAGGAATGCAGGGTTTAATATCCGAGACCACAGACACATCCTGATGGCAAGGAGGGTGTCCTGGCTCGGTAGAACCAGGAAAGCTTTCTCAGGGGATTGTGTAATTGTGACGCTAAGACACCCCGACCTTGTGCGCAAGATTCTCTCGCAGAGTAATGGGTTCTACCAAGCTGAGGTGGACTCGAGCATTAAATTGCTTCCGCTGGGCTTTTTTTATAGACCCCTGCCGAACTTGAACCAATGTTGTGGCTACGTGGGTCAACAGGAGAGTGCAATCGGGTGGGCCTCTACAGTACCGACAAATAACATCTTTGCCCCATTAAGAGACCTAAATGATATTGATTGACTAGGCACGTTGGGGGATGTTGACAGAGCCCGTGACACCCCTGTGACCATTAAAGACCCTGGGGGGAGAGGAGAAGAGACCAACCCGGGGATAGCTAAAGGCCAAATTACCAGTGATTATCAGGTTGTAAATGCCCACGTGGACAATAGTTTAATTAGAGTCTATACGACCCATAGTCCCCAGGTACTTGCTAGTGTAGTAAGGCCAAATGAAAGAGAAATAAAAATAGTCTCCTGGAATATAGCAGGCCTATCCACTAAATTTAAGAATGAACAATGGCTACTTTACATACGGGAATTTCAGATAATTTGTTTACAAGAAACATGGGAACCAGTAAACAATAACTTTTTTTTAGAGGGTTATAAAACCTTCTTTTGTCCAGCGCGTAAGGCTACGTCAGGGAGAGCTAGGGGAGGGCTGGTCATATTTGTAGAACTTGCACTACAAGGAAGATGGACAGATTTGGCTTGGGGCTCAGAAGTAGCGCAGGGGCTCACATTTTTTAATAAGGGTTACAGGTTATTTTTTTATAAACTTTTATAATGCAACACTACATGGACAGGGTTCTGCTAGCCTGCATGAAGTGGACACTAGACTTACCCAGACACATGAGCGAGGGTTGATGGCGCTTCAGCTGGTTATAGCAGGTGATTTTAACTGTCATTTGTGCCCAAACCTGAGAGTAGCTTGTGGGGATTGGGCGTCTTATACGCTTGAGGATGGCCCTCATATGGAACACACAAAGGAGGGAAGGGAACTCTGTGGCCTACTAAATACGTATGCGTTAACACATACCATTGACCTGATTGATGTTAGACAGGATATAATGGTTCATCCCACATTCAAAGGTAGAGGATGTGCCTCATTTATTGATTTTATTTTTGTTTCCGCAGTACTCAGAAACTGTGTCTCTGGGTTTAGTATTGGCCATAGTGCCTTCAGCGATCACAATCCTCTGGTTTTATCCCTTGTTGACGCACACCACCGCCAGGAACCCGTTAGAGCGGGAGGGGGGGTGGTAAGGGCTACGGATCAAGGTAGGAGGCTGAGATGGACAAAGGTCAATGGCGAGGCCTTCTGTAGATCTCTTTTAAAAGAAGGCGAACAGGTCATCCTAAGGACTTAGACTTAGAAGTGGATGGAGCAGAATTAGTTGAGGCCTTTAAGGGCGTTGCTCAAATAGTTGATAGTTTGCTTAGAGCCCCAGCCTATAGGGTCAAAACGGATAACCCGAGATGGTTTGACCCACAATGCTCTTGTGCCCTTAGAGAGTTGAAAGATGCTCTAAAAACCTCTCCAAGAGATAGGGACCGGGTGACTCTTTGTCAGAAAAAATATAAGTCTGCTATCAAGGGACGTAAAGGTCAATTACAACAGCAAGCCTGGGAAGATCTGACAGAGGCGATGGTACTAAAGGATTCCACCGCCTTCTGGAGAGTCATAAACAATCCCTGTTTTCAAGATGCTAACAAACCAGGGCTAGGCAATAATATTCTGCCGGAGCAATGGTTTGAGCACTTCCAAGGGCTTTATAATTACCATCCCAGTATGGTTCAGTTGCAGGTTCATAGTGGGGAGCAGAGGACATCCCCATTAAGATTCTCGCTGGGTGAGGTTAAAACAGGAATTGAAGGACTAACCAGGAACAAGGCCCCGGGCCCAGATGGTATCCCACCTGACCTTTTCATAAGCAATGTGGATCTCTGGGCGCCTATCCTGACTAGGGTCATAAACGCAGCAGTGGACACAGTAATGCCAGCCTCTTGGTCCACAGCTACGATTGTCCCTATCTTTAAAAAAGGTAACAAGGATAGCCCACAATGTTACCGCCCGATTTCCCTCATTGATGTGTCAGCGAAGGTATTAGGGCGGGTGGTCTTAAGTCGGCTAACCGATTGGGCTGAGGATCATCAAGTTATAACTGACGTCCAATTTGGTTTTAGGCCCGGGAAATCTACCACCGACCAATGCCTTAATTTATACCTTCTTTCAGCCAAATATACAGCAGTCAGGCCAGGGACGATGTACCTGGCATTTATGGATCTGACTGCGGCCTTTGACAGCGTCAATCGAGGGAAATTATGGGCAATTATGGGTGGGCTCGGTGTGGACCCGGGGCTTATTAACATCTTAAAATCCTTACATCTGAATACCACTGCTGCGGTTAGATGCAGCCAGGAGGGTAAATAAACAAAATCATTCATGTGTTCTAGTGGGGTCAGACAGGGCTGTATACTAGCTCCTTTCTTGTTTACGCTGTATATAAACGGTCTTGATCGAGCACTAAGCACCTTACAGGCAGACACTCCTAGGATAGGTACCCGTGGGATCTCCGTTCTGCTTTATGCAGATGACGCGGTACTCCTGGCCCGTACCCCTAAAAGCCTGCAGCTCTTAATAGATGGCTTTGTGTCGTTTATGGGGAATCTGGATTTGTCCCCCAACTTGGCAAAATCTTATGTTATGGAAATGGGCAAAAAACCGGGCAAATCCTACAATTACAAAATTGGATCTCATTGTTTGGGAAAGATACAGTCCTTTTCGTATCTGGGGATTTTATTCGATGGTCGATTAAATTTTAAATATTTATTAGAAGAGAAATGCCGATCGATGACCAGATGTACCGGGTCAATAATGAATTTTGCACAAAGGCTAGGACGGTGGTCCCCAGAACAGGTTCTAAGACTATATAGTTCCATGTGCTGTGCTAAAGTGCTGTATGGAAGTGAGGTGTGGGGTTTCATAGAGGCTAATCAATTACAGATTGAAGAGAATAAGTATTTTCGGCGTCTGTTAAAAGTCCCCCAGAGTACGCCATCCCTTATTGTCCATGAAGAACTGGGTGTCCGCTACATTACGGATAGGATGGCAGTTAAACCCCTAGTTTGTTGGGTAAAGATCTGGGCAAATGAGGAGGCGGCCTTAAGCAGGCAGGTTATAGAAGACTGTCTCTCCTTGGACCATGGGCTTAAAACCCCTTGGCTAAAGTATGTGAAGGAGTCTTTCGAGAAAATAGGATGTGCAGAGCTTTTCACTAACCCTTCTAGAATGACCTTGCAGGATAAGGCCCTGGTTAAGGATCGGTTCTTTAAGTCCGCTTCGACGCTTCGGGGAGACAGAGAATTAGTTAAGCTGTCGGTGAGAGAATATATAGTAACTAAGTCTACCGAGGGCATTGAACCGTACTTGTCTTGTCTAAGTAGCGCCCATGACAGATTTTTAATGACCAGATTTAGGTTAAATCTTTTGCATCACGTTTTAGCAGAACCGGCAGGGTTCACACTCTCCACAGAGATGAAGGGGCCCTGTGGCTGCGACCACAGGTCTCCACAGGACACCCTTCACTTTGTTTTACTATGCCCTTTTTATGCACATCCTAGAAGTCGTTTTTTGAAGGGCATTTTAAAGAGAGCTAGGTTTAAACAAGTACGGGTGGCCCTGTTATTTTTAAAATTGGCCCCAGATGCTTTTACACTTTTTTGTACCATCAACTTTTCTAAGGGCTGCGGTTAGATTAAGGACCACAAAGGGTAGCGGAAGCCCATAGATTTCTTGCGTCCATTTTTTATATTGTTTTAAAAATGGTTTGTTGAGATACGTATAGCTTCACCCATGTACTGAAATTGTATTGTGTAGGAATGATATTGATGAATTGTTCTTTTTTAACCTTGTTGAAAATTGTTACTTTTATGGTATTTTTTATATGCCGAATAAAGATTGTATTGTATAGTCTATTAGTTGGTAGCCACTCAAGTATGCGCACTATGGCTTCTAAGCGCGCATAGAATGCCTGCATTAACTGTTTAAAGTTTTTTTTTTTAAATTAAGCCAGTTTAATGTTGCTATAGTCTCAGATATAATCTCAACCTGTTGAGAGCTGTTAATAGAAGGGGCGCCGGCGGTGATGCGGCCTTTCTAGTTTTCTTTGGGGGGCCAATTGAGTGAAGGTTTCGCACGGCCTCTTTTCCTTTTACCATTTGTGGTAGACGTCCCCGGTAAAAACGAAGCCCTATTAACAGTGGTAGCTGTCTTTAAGGTTTCAGAGAGTGGCAACGTGTCCATAATCTCTTCTGATCTCTCAGGACCAGCATGGGCCTTTACCTCCCCCTGAGGCAAAGAAACATCATTATTGGTTCCCCGCCCCACCCCCAGTGATAACCTCTGTTCAGTAACGGCAATCTTTTTCTAGTGCCGTTGTTTCCTTGGCTAAAAAAGTATCCAGAGAAGTCAGTTACCTCCTCTGTAGGTGCAGGTAGAGTCGTTTTCTTGCCCATGTTGATTCCGGGAGTTTAATGCATCGATGTTAGGGGGGGGGGGGCAGCCCGGCCTCTGACGGGTGCAGATGGGCCCACCCTTGTGCGTCCTGCGCTACGGGAGAATGTGTAAGCCTTTGTGGGGACGGGAGGGCTGCCTCTGCCACCCGCACCTCAGTGGGATGCTGGGGGACTGAGTCCCGCCCCAGCTTGCTGCTGCAGGAGTCCGGTGCGTGTGGGGGGCCTCAGGCGGCCCGAAAAACAAACCATCTTCAGATTCTTTTTTTCCAATGTTTGGTCTGGAAGCATTGCTGAAGGCTCTCCAGTCGCTGAAAGAAGATGATTATCTCCAAAGTTCGTTGAGGAAAACGCAGAATTTTCGGGGAAAAACTGTAAACGCCGTGATCCGATTTGAAGTTTTACACAACACACAGAAGTAACGGTAGTAAGAGACTACGTCGAAGGAGGACTGGAGAATTCGGAGGTGTGGAATTCCTATAGCTCGAACCCCGGACATATTGTTTGGGTTCAAGGACAAGAAGTTTTCATGTTTATTGTAGGCCCAACCCCCTGCAGCACAACCCCTTTGGCTGCCAGATTACACTACCACATTATAGATCAGGAAAGGACATTGTCTGAAGTTAGGGTAATATTTGTGTCCATATGTTAATGCTGTTTGAACTTGTATTTATGGTTCATTAATACAAAGCCTTTATTATTAGGGTGAGTGCTCTAAGGAAATGTAAGTTCGGACTGCACTAATGACTGTGGTCCCAGTATAAAAATGTGTACACATGTTTGCAAAATTTAACAATATCAGGGTAGGTATAATGCTTCCAGGATGCTCTCCGATTAGATGCAAATATGTGCAAAAGCTTGACAGCAATATTGATGATTCTCTGCTTTCAAAATAAAATGTTCATAAAAAATAAACATTGCAACTAGGAAAAAAAGTTATGCTAAACTGCTGTGAAAGTTTAGGTACCATTTCTTTGAAGCATCGTTCAGTAAAATGTGTTGATGCATGCTAGTATTTACAAAAAATATTCATAATGGAAAATCAGTGTAACCAGTTGAAACAAAATTATAGGAAACATGAAAAGAGACAAACATTGACAAAGCCAATAGATATGAGGTTGGTGGTCAGCCTTTGGTTATGTCAATGCGTGCCTTGATTTGACATGGGTTTCGTAAAACTTTATTATTGTTGTAGCTGCTGGGCCCTCATCATTATACAAACCTTGGCAAAAGCAAAGATATTTTTGGTCTCAAATACCACGCATTGCCACAGTAGTCCTGGCACTGAACAAAACTACTTTGCCTGCCAATATGCTCCTTGTGAAAGAACAGAATGCGGTCACTCACAGTGAAGCCAGCCGGTAGATAGAGCGAGAATTTTAATAAAAACAAAACACCAGACCTAAACAGGGCCCCAATTCTTAAAAAAAGTCACAAAAGTGCACCCAGGGTATATGTCTTTGGAGTAGTGCAGATTTACGGCTTTCATGAATTCACGAGAATTTACAGAAGTAGGTCAGGAAATCGTACACCTAGAATGTGTGTGTGCTGCATTTTAGCGCTGGCAAATAATCATGTGTAGATTTCCTCATGCGAAATCTGTTGCATGGTAACAATTTCACTTTACCACCAACCACTTTTTTCCCCAACCCTGGAAAAAGTTTTACTTCTGCCCTTGTCAGGAGTAAATTACCAACCTTTCTCTATATGGGAAAATATTAGAGATAAGCTGATGAAAACCAATAAAACATGCACGTTAGTAGGTTTGCACAGACTCAAAAGTGCATTCCAACCATGGAGAACTAATGCTTACGCTTTTCCCCTGATCCCACTATTATCCTCCGTAATCAACAAATGCAGGCATTTGCAAATGATTTTAATACTCATTACCCCACAGTGGTTGAGACAAACTTGGTTCTCAGACTTAATAGAGATGGCACACAACAATGTGCATAGACTACCTGTGTTACAAGACCTGCTCTCCATGCATGGAAGGAAGATTCCCACCCAGAACCTAGCTCACAGGATTTAGCAGCATCACTCCTGAAGATATAGTTTGGATTCCTAGGATTTCCTGAGGAAACAATGACAGTCCTCAGTGAAGCAAGAAGACCGACAACAAGGAAATGCCGTACAGCCAAGTGGGAGAGATACTCAAGGTGGTGCCACAGATCTGGCCTCTTACAGGACAGGACAAGAGACACTACAGTTATACAATATCTCACACACCTGCTAGACAGCAAGCTAACCTATGCATCTTTAAAGGTACATTTGGCAGCTATAGTGGCCTACACAAGGGTTACATAGGAAGAAGCTTCTTCACTAATTCTGTGATCAGAAGATTTCTGAAAGGGGCTAAAAGAACAGCCCCACCAGGAAGTGCACCAACACCTACATAGAACCTAAATGTAGTGTTGACCCAACTGATGAAAAAACCCTTGGAACCATTCCATTGAAAGTACTCCCACTTAAAACTGCCTTTTTAATCGCAATGACATCCCTCCAAAGAGTAAGCAAGTTGTAAGCACTTACCATACATGCAAATACACAAAGGCAGGATAATCATGAGGACCGACACACATTTCCTACCAAAGGTCGTATCACAGTTGTACTTAAACCAGACAATCCAAATACTGAGTTTCTTCCAAGAACTAAAGACTCGGGCAGAGAGAGCACTACATACTGTAGATGCCAGACGAGCGTTAATGTACTATGTGGAGAAAATAAAATCAATCAGGAATGGAAAGCAACTCTTTGTTTCATTTTCAGACAATAACAAAGGGAAACCAGTCACTAAGAACACCATCGCAAGGTGGATTACTCACAGGACAGCTGGCATACAACTGGAAGCTAAAGCAAGAGCTCACTCTACATCCAGGAAAGGAGCTAAAAAAGCCTTCCTGGCTAATGTTAAGTTTAATGACCTATACATGGTAGCTACTTTGTTATCAGTACACACGTTCACAAAACACTACTGCATCCATACACAGATGAACAAAGCACAAGTGGGACATGTACTGAAACATTTTTTTGCAAGCTTGAACTTCTCTCCAAACCAGCCTCCACAATGACAGAAACCAAAATAAATGCACAGCATGTGAATCCAGAAAAAGTTCACCCTGCAAAACGAAACGGTTACTTACCTGTAGAAGTAGTTTTGCAGCTTGAAGAATTTTCTGGATTCACATGCAACCCACCCGCCTCCCCAAAAGATGAGGGAGCGGAAGTGGACAAGGAATGTTAAGAATATACAATAAAAGGAAGAACATAAAACGTTGGAAAGACAGATGTTTATTTAAAAGAGAAAAAAAAGAGTCTGAAGATGGCGAACATGCATGGAGACTTCCGGGGCGAGGCGTATGACATCAGGAGAGGTTGGACTAGGAACAAAATGGTGAGAACAGTCCATGCCCAACAACAAACAAAACCAGCATTTGCAATGCAATAGGTCTCGCATTTACGAGAGTTTGAGCTATTGGCATTGTGACAATGCCTTTTATTTGTGTTTTTAAAACCGATAAAAATAAGGCATTGTCATTTACAATACCAATAGCTTAAACTCATGCAAATGCAAGACCTATTGCATTGCAAATGCATTTGTGCTATAATGTTTTTTTTTTTTTTTTAAAGCGTTAGAGAGCGTGTTCTGCCTTCAACCGCAGGCAGGACAAAGCTATTTGAGAAAATAGTGCTCGGAGGCTGTAATTAAAGCCTACTGAGTAACAACACGTAACAGGGGGTGTCGCCATGGGAGGTTACAAAATTAGATAAGGCGGTACTAAGGGGGTACTGCTAAAGCCTATTGACCAATGAAAAGCTACAGTTTACAAAGGACAAGGACACAAGCCAATCAAAAATGTGGGCGGGGCTTCAAGTCCCTACCTGAATACAGCATGACTCGCAGAGCAACGCATGCGCTGCCCAGGCTCGACCTGAAAAAGGAAAGCGAAAAAGTGCTAATACACAAAAGGAGAGTTCTGGATCCAACTAGTAGATTGCGGAATAATGCACAGCATGTGAATCCAGAAAATTCTTCAAGCTGCAAAACTACTCCTAAAGGTAAGTAACCATTTAGTTATCAAATAACTGTCTGCGCGTCTTTGTCATAGTAGAGTAATACAGCACCATTACTGCTCTCCCTTGTCAGCCTTTCTGATTACTAATTCTTTATTGTTTCTGACCTCAAGGCTAACTATTGTGGTTTGGTTGTTTGCTGCCTGTTAAGATTTGCAAGAGTGTTAAAAGTTAAAAAGGTTTTGGAGGTATCGCCACATAAACCAAGAGCATTAGCCAGTGTTGCTTCCATGGTTCCACATTCCACTTAGGATCTTCTGAATACACAGATGTTGCTGTGTTTGGATGAGTCAACTGATATTGATTTGGAAAGTATTGCACATGATTTGGGCATTGATTTGATGAGCCATTGGAAAGTGGGATGAAACTAAAACAACTCTTTTTCCTAAATTACAAAACTATGAGAACATTGATCTCTTTGAGAAATGTGTTCTACGTGATAACCAGACATGGTTAAAAATGCAGCAAACAACTTAACCAAACAAAAAAGATTCAATCCCCCAAGAGTTTTAGTGTGCCCTATTCAGCAGTTCCGTGAATGAAAGTAAACTCCAGCATGGGTAAAGGCAATATGATATGTACTTCCATCCACACGCACTACTGGGAGGGGCTGCTGCATATTCTACGGTCCCCCAACACTCACCAAGTCATTGATGGTGCCCCTGTCTTTCCTTGTGGCACCAAAAAAAATAATATATACAGAGGATGAGCCCACGCTTGGGCTAATGGTGTGCTCCTTCACCTGATCTCTTCATATTAGATTAGTGGCCTCCCAGTGTCGTTTTATCTTTTAAAAGGGGGGGGGGGGCTGGCTACAACCAGGCCCTGCGTCCAACCTCACACTGCGCACGGCCAAAGGCCGATAGTGGCTGGGGTGCGGGTGCCTGCAAGGGGCTAGATATGGTAATAAGGTCTTGCATAACAATAGAAAAAAACCTAGAAATTCCCTGGAAAAACCAAAGGTTGAAATGACGTCCTACTTCGGTGAAAATGTCTGTTAAAATATAACATTTTAAACTAAAAAACACTGAAATTCACCTGTTACATTTTACTGAGCTAACTAAACTTGTGCCCCTCCATGATCTGCTTATGATCTCAGTCATAACCTGGTCAATGACATCACTGAAGCTTTCCAGTGATCCATTGATGGCAAACCAGGGCAATCTGGGGGCAAGGCATTCTATCCACTTCTCCCATCCCTGCCCCTTGCAAAAAAAGTAGACTCCGAGCTGTGAGTGTGGTCGAAGCTGAAGCAGACAAACCTTGCACCAAACAACATGTTGAGGCAGAGCGAGAGTCCTGCATCTACCGCTGTGCACAAGACATTGCTGTCTGCAGCTCCTCCGCCACCTTCAGGCCCCGGTCGGCAGTGAGGCCGGGCATCAGGGTGGAGACAGGATTCAGCCATGAGCTCCGACCCTCTGACTCCCATGAACCTGTGAGTCCAAGGAAACCTGTCTGTGCTGAGACACCCTTTGAAACAGAGGGACCCATCTTAAACTCCAGCTCATTCTACACCAAAACCGGTGTCTGTCCCAAGATCATATTCTACGGCCAACTCCGAAGACTCAGACAAGGCCCATCCTTCTAAAGCTTCAGGACGAGCTTGATGAGAGGTGGATTTTCATCCATCCCCTTATGAGGGCGATCTCTTTGGGCAGCACAGAGAAATTGCCCAAGAAAATGTTCTCGCCTTCGAGGACATGCCGTCGTTGGACGACTTTTCCCTGCTTGCAGCGTCCAAGATGACTAGAGACAAACTTTAAGTATTTCACCTCCATCTCTCCTTCCTCCACCTCCTCCATGGGTCACCACAGTCCTACAATGGCAGTCCTCATCCCTATACCCCAGCAGAGGACCACGACGCCCCCTTCCACGGTGTCCTGTTTTCAGTATTTATTTTTTGTTCATTTTCACTGGTGGTTTCCCAGTGTTTTCCATATATTTTGAAATTGGAGTATATTCAGCTGCCTACCCCCTAACCCCATGGACAAAAAATTAAGTTTTTCCAGTGTTTACAAAGCATGTCTTTTTTTGCTGATTGTTATAGAGCATATATTTAATTTAAGTAATGCAAAATATGTAGTGTCTTTCCACTAGCAGTATGTCCAGTGAACTTATGTTAGATCATTTATCAATTATTATAGTTTTAAATATTAAACTGCCTAAGCATGTCCCATTAAGGCCCCCTGCCTCCGACAACACCACAGTGTACCCCTGGGTTATATAGCAGTCAACTTCGTACCATAAGGCAAATATTTAATCCCCTCCTGAGGACGATGACTTCCTAGTGTAGATACTCTCTAGAATAGAACACTGCTTCTAATGTTGAAGGAGATGCTGAAGACTGCCCCAACACCTTTTAGGAGCCTGTAAAGTCCCGGGTTGTTACACCCAGAGTGGTTTAAAAGTTTAAACCTTCTCCCAGTGACCCTGCATGCATCAAGGGATACGTCCCCGTAGACTCCCTGGTGGTACATACCGCCCGCAAACGCCCTGCTGCTCAAGCTACAGGCGACACTCCCCTGCCTGACAAGGTGAACAAGCGGATACATGCAGCCAGAAAGAGTGTAGTAATTGGGCTTCTACCCACTGGAGCAATTCCAGTTCTTTTGGTCTCCTGTTGTGCAAAGGGCTCAATGGGAGAAAATGGAGGGGCTACTGCAGCACTTCCCCAAGGAGTTCAGGCAAAAAGAGTAGGAGATTGTTTTGGGAGACAAAACCTTCTCTAATGCCACCATACACAACATCCTCGATGCAGCTGATGCCGCAGCCAGAAAGGTAAATATCTTCATCATAATCTGGCGGCATTTCTGGCTCTGTATATCGGCCTTCAAGCAGAAAGTTCAGCAGCATCTTATCAGCCTGTCATTCGACAGAAAATACCTCTTTGATCCGGGTGTTGATGTGATGCTCGATAAAATTATGGCGGACTCAGACATCCACCCTACACCGCCAATTCGCACAACACCGGTCTGAGGGAGATTACACACGTTTACCCTCGCTTGGAGGAAGTCACCTCAGACTGGTGGGTTCTTTCATAGAGCAGGCTTATTGCCTAGAACTCCTATCAATCCCACCAAACATCCCAACCCTCGTGCACGCACTCAGCCTGGAAAACCTTTGCCTGTTGAGGTTCAGGTGGTCCTCCAAGGGGGCATAGAGCTAGTGCCCCCCCAACATTGGGCCAGAGGTGTCTACTCCCTTTACTTATGCAGTCCTAAAAAGAACTGTTCCCTCAGACCAATCGCAGCCTCGAGCCTCTCAACAGATACATACACTCAAAACATTTCCATTTAACCACCCTGCAGGATGTCACCACCCTGCAGGATGTCACCTCCCTGCTGCAGCAAGGCAACTTCATGACCATGCTGTACCAGGACGACCTCTATTTTCATATACCATTCACCTAGTTCGCTGGGGCTACCTCCACTTCATGGTAAGTGGTCAGTACTACCGATTGAAGGTGTTTGTGTTTTAATTTTATAAAGCGTGCAAGTGCCGTAACGTGTCCTGGCGCTTAACTGGGAAGAAAGAGAGAAATTGAGTTAGTTGTTTTTGAGGTTAGTAGTTAAAAAAAGAAAAAAAAACTTTATGCTTTGACCATGTCCGTTCCAGTATAGAGTTGATCTCGACCACATCATCCCGAGCATGTATATGATGTAGGTATGGCCTGCCAAAGATGTTGCCCCAAGTGTTTTCACCAAATTTCTAGCAGGCGTAGCTCCCCACCTCAGAAGAGGGGATACTCACGTGTTCCCCTACCTAGACAATTGACTAATGAAGCGTGCAAGCAGGCAGGTGTGCCCGCAGCAATAAGTCCAGGAGTGGGAACTCCACCCACAAGTGCTACTCTTGTACTTCTGTTGTTGGGGTGTTCCAAATATAGACCTCTTTGCTGTTTGCAAAAACGCTAAATGCTAAAACTTTGCCTCCCAGGTTTCTGCACTTACACTTGATGCGCAATGCTCGGTGGATCACCTGGTCAGGGATCTTCGCATACGCATTTCCCCCACCCACCCACTCCCAGAATGCCAGCAGTCCCAGCCTGGAACCTTAATATTGTCCTTACTAGGCTTATGGGACATCCTTTCAAAATACTGCTCTTTACAATTCCTCTCATGGAAGGTAGCCTTCCTTGTAACTTTTGCATCTCTAATGTGTATTATTGCATTGCAAGCTCTTACACTAGAGGAAGAGTTCATCCAAGCCCACAATGATAGTTGTTCTGACAACTAAACCTAGGTTCTTACCCAATGTTGTCACCTTTCCATCTCAACCAGACCATAGACCTCTCCACCGTTTCCCCAAACCAGAATCAGTAGCTGCGAGGGGACGTCACACACTTCACGTTAAATGTGTCATCGTGTACTACATTGATGGGACCAAACCCTTTCGGAGAACCCAGCAAAAAACAACTTTTTCTTCCCATTTCTGAACCTCTTAAAGGTTGCCTTGTATCAGAGACAGGTATAGCCAGGTAGGTAGGTTGTCAAATGCATCCAGACCTGCTACCTTAAAGCCAAGCGATCCTTACCTTAACTGTTCCCTTAACCAAGCCACACCCCACCTGTTAAAAAAAAATAAAAATTTTTTTACATCTGTCTTTCCTGCCAAATTTCAGTATTGCTGACATTTGTATAGCAGCCACATGGTCCGTTCCACACACCTGCACAAAATATTACTGTGTGGACATCCTGGTACGGCACCAACCTAGAGTTGGACAAACAATTTTATGGAACAAATCTTTTTATTTGAGATTGAAAAAAGGAAGAAGGAAAGCAATCCTGCTAAAGTACACAGCTATGTGCCTACAACCACACAGGTCGGCAGCGTATAGATAGCATATAAATCATAGATACACAGCTTAGTGCCTACAACCCGGATGCTGGCAGCGTTTTCTGGACCGCAGAAACATATCTTTTTACAAAGAAAAGGAACACATGATGTGAGTAGAAAAGGAAAACTACCCCCTCCCCCCACCCATCCCCAAACAACCAAAAGAAAGGAAAACGGGGGGTCCTGCACCCAAGGCAAAGGTGGTCTGTGGATTAGTGTATGCGCCCAACCCTCTAGTCTCCATCAAAACTCCGCCCTGTCATCTACGGGATATACTCGCCCTTTCGGTCTCCGGGATCAGATGCAGTATTTGTAGGTATTTGGGACATGTCACCTCCCTAAATTCTTTCGACAGCAATTGAATGAAAGGGGCCCATAAGTCTGCATACGTTTCGCCTTTGTGGTCTTGCGACAAGCGCTCCATCGCTAGGGTCAGCCATAATCTATGTAGCCATGCTGTGTGGTCGGATACCACCGACGTTCCCCAATGTACCAAGATCGCTTGCCTTGCGGCTAATAATGGTAAAGCCATTTGCCTACCCCTTATTGACCGTAGAGGGAAAGTCAAAGCGTTAGGGAGCCCTAACAATGTGTAGGTGGGAAAGCGTGGAATTTCTGTCTCAAATGCCATATCAATGTCATTTAGCACCCCTCCCAGAATCATCCCAGTCTCGGGCAGTGCCAAAGTAGATGTGCCAGAGAGCCGGCCAGCCCACATCCCCTCCAGCATTTCTCTGTGTGATTTTTGTCCCAGCTGTGTATGCGAGCCGGTGTGAGGTACCAGTATGAGGCAACCTTGAAAGCTGACTGTTCCTGCTGTATTATGGGCAGTGCGGTGAGTCCTATAGTGTATCTGTTCCCATTCCTTGTCCGACAAGGCCCTGCCCAGTTCAGCTTCCCAACATAGCTGGCCCTTAGTGCGCTCTCCGTTCTGCGCTGCAGACAGCATTTTGTATAATTCCGATACCAGGTGTTTGTCATCTTTTTTTACAAATGAGCCATTTCTCAAACGGTGTCAGCCGTCGCGAGGCCTGCGCCAGATAGGATGATGAGGTTACCCAGTGCCTCAGTTTGAGGTAATGGAACTCCTCAGTCTGAGGGAGATCGTAGTCTAAGCTCAATTGTGTAAAGGGTATTATGCCCTTCTCATCAAATAGCAGCCGATCCTTTTGCATCCCGCCTCCCTCCACTTTTGAAAGATTGCGGATTTGCAGCCTGGGGGGAAAGTCAGGGTTGTCCACTATTGGCGACATCGGTGAGGTAAACGTAGTCAGGCCCCTCCTAAGCGCCACCGCGTCCCACACCTTTAATGTCGCTGCTGTGATGGGCGAAGAGTAGAGCCCCCATGCCCTCAATTTACGCGGTAGCCAGATCTCCCACCATATATTTACGCCCGCCACTGCTTGGTCCATAAAGGTCTATTGTTTCTCGCGGACAAACAATTTTAAAGACATCTGCACCATCCACTGACTGTCCATCCCTTAAGGGAGTACTGGTTTACAGTTTATGCATGTATGCATAGCATGCTACCCTGTGAGTATCTGTAGCGTGTAGTGCTGTAGATTCACAAGCACCCACCCACCTGACTAGACGCTAGGGAATAGTTATATAAAAAAAACAGGGGGATTGGCCCGGCCTAGTGTCAGGCTGTGCCCTACCATTCAACATTTTCGCTCCCACTGGGGAGCATATTGGGGAGCTGGTTCTAATGCTGGCATAGAGCGGGTAAATCTCCTCTCACTTGCCATGCTGAATGGCTGTGCTGTTCGGTCTCTGGTTGAGCTGTCATCCTGGGAACTGTACGACCCTATGGCATTTCTGGGCCCCAGGCGGATCCAGCGTGGTGGTGTGGGGGCTGTTTTATCATGCGGGCACTGGGTAGCAGCAATTTTTGGGATTTCTGCAGATTCTAAAACTTACCTCACAGATGTGCCAGGAAAAAGCATTATTTTAGCCATAGTTTGAGATTTGCATGCCATTTTGGTAAGAAAATGTAGTGTTATCCATTTTTCAGAAATATCTAGGTTTAGGTTTCCCTGGGTTGTGGCAGAGTCCGAGCCCAAACAGCACTGCTACCCACATCGCTGAAACGTGTCCATTTTCATGGCAAAATGTGATTGCTCCACATTGTGTTTTGAGGCATTTCCTGTCACAGGCAATAGGCGCAGTCACACAAGAAGGGGTACCGTTTTTTATCAGGATAGTTATGGCATTATGGACTGGTAAAATGTAACAAAATGGGTCCTGCCCATGTAACCTGCCCAGATTTCTCAGTTTTTGATCACCTGGTTTTTGGCCTTTTTTCCTGAGGGTGAGCGTCACAACTGGTGACTCAACCACAGTAAATATAAGGTAAATGGACTGCATGTGTTTACCACCAATGTCTGCCTTTTAAAGTAAGGCTGCTGTGACGTTGCTAGGGTAATGGGCACTTGGCTTGTGTCACAGCTTCCTTGCTAGGCCAGCTGGGCCGGCTTCTTTGCTTGTTGGGCCAGCCCGCCGGGCTTCCTTGCTTAGCAAGCGAGACCCCCCCCAAAAAATGGAATAGGAAAACAGCAAGCATCCGAAGCCACTCATTGTGTGCACACCCCTGAGGGAGCGCCTCATCATTCCCTGCCGGGGCTTGTAACTGATTAAATACTTTCCCACTGCTTGTGGTGGCCCTAAGACAGTGAGGCCACCACCAACCAGAGAAAGTCGCAGCTTCCCACAGGGAAGCCCAAGGGAATTTATATAAATTACTGACCCTAGGCTTGAAGGGTCGAAGTAAATGCGACCACCCTGGGATTTTCTTCCATTAATAAACACTCCCCAGGCTGGAGCTTTATCTCTGCAGCTGCGAGTGTAGTGCCCTCTAGGGGCTAAGTCTGTGGCTGCTGGTTATGTAGCCTGAAGGATGTTAAACAAGCATTTGCAATGCAATAGGTCGCGCATTTACGAAACTCTCGTAAATGCGAGGCCTATTGCATTGCAAATGCTTGTTTGTCAAAGTGCCCATGCGGCACTTTCACTTTACTGTCGGAGGCGCCCCTTTCCTTAGATGAACCGCGTCAAAAGAAATTGGCGTGGGCGACATTAGAGTGAAAGTTCTGCTTGGGGCGCTTTTACCAAATAAAAGCATTTTGTTTGTCAAGTTAACAAATTGTTTTTTTTTTGTAAAAGCGCCCTATGCCGCGCTTTCACTTTAATGGCGGCCATGCCCATTTCTTTAGACGCAAAAAGAACAATTGATGGACAGAATGCAGAACAATGTCATACATTCACCCCAGTACAGAGATCTGGGCCTAAATCCATCGTTTTTTTGCTCACCATGCCATTCCAGTTTGGACCCAGCCATATGCAAAACAGTCTTGACCCTGCACCCAATGAGAACAGACCAGCCCGACTGCCAGGCCAGGTCCTCCCTGGACTGGAAACAAGCATCCTAGGACGGGTTTCGGGCTTTCAGCCCTCATCAGCCAGGATAGCTTGACTCAGACGTGGGTCCCTTGCTCACTTTGCCACTGGATTCAAGCTAGCCTGGCTGATGAGGGCTGTTAGCCCGAAACCGGTCCCAGGATGCTTGATTCCGGTCCAGGGAAGACATGGCTTGGCAGTTCGGTCTGGACTGTTCCCATGAGGCACAGGGTCAAGACTGATTTGCATATAGCTATGTCTGAACTGGGGTGGCAAAGTGAGCTAAAGAGTGATGATGGATTCAACCCAGATCTGTGACTGGGGGTGAGTGTTTGAAAAGTTTCAGCACTCCGCCCATTATCTCCTTGTGTTTGATTTCTTTAGACGCGGCACGTGTAAAGAAAGGTGCCTGGCTGATAGCAAAGTGAAAGCGCCGCATGAGGCCCTAAAAAAACAAAAACATTTAATAAATAAAGGAGCACAGCCACTCTATTCAATGCGGGCCGTTCTGGAAAAATAAATAAATGTGCAGGCCACTCTATTGAAAGCGGACTGTGCTGGAAAAATAAATAAAGAAAGAAAGAAAGACGCGCATCCGTTGCAGGAAAGCATGTCGTGTCTGGAGTAGGACAAAATAATGAAAGAAAATAGTTCTCACAGACTAAATAAACATACCGTGTAAAGACACAAGTAAAAGGTCCAGTCCTTATGGGAGGTTACAAATGCAGACAAGGCGTTACTAAGGAGGGACTAACAAGCCTAATAATGAGTCAGAGGCAACCATTTAGAAAGAACAGTAACAGGAGCCAATTGAAAAGATGGGCGGAGCTCCAAGTCCATACCCGAGTACAGCATGCCTCACAGAGCAGCACATGCGCTGCCCAGGCTCGACCTAAAAAGAGACAGAGACACAGCTGATCTTTCAACAGTGCTTTATTCAAATGTGTTTTCAGAATAGTTTGAACAATGCTTTATTTTAAAGTATTATTTGCAATGTTTTACACAATGCTTTATTTAAAAATGTTATTCACCATGCTTTATTTAAGTGCTAATGCTGATTCTAATGCATATTCCTGAAAGGCTGCAATATTTTATTACTGATGTGAGCCCATGAAAGCAATGCTTTATACTCATAAGTGCAGAGGGATTATGGTTACAGAAATACATTGATGGAATGAAGTATTATCATGCCTTGTAACTCTGGTCTTGAAGTGTGGTAACATATATGGTTGTGCAGTCCTGTACATGGAGGGGGATACTGTGATTTTTGGGGTCAAATACTAAATTTGACCCCTAAAATCACAGTATCTCTCCCCCCCCTCAGCCCCCCTCCCCTCCATGTACAAAGGGTACTTTGTGAATTTCTGCATAGTATTAAGTACTGCGTCTGTAATAAATGTACTTTTCTTTTTTCTGAAGAAAAAAAAGACTGGGCAATCATTTATTGAATGTTAATGCGTACGAGCGAGTGGTCATTACTAGCCCACACCACCTCCCTTGAGTAGGCCTTGTACTGCTCTGCTTTCGCTACCCTGAGAGTCAAGTGCTACAGTGAGGCATTTTGTTCCCAGTGGAGGCTGTATGTGGGCTGAATGTGGGCCACACAACTAATGGTTCGTTTACTCACATAGAACATCTGTTATTAGGAAGTGAATTTCGATTTTTGGATTCTAATTGTACGCCAACATTCAAGAAAAAACACATTTAACAAAATCCATAGCTTTCCTTTATTCCTTTATTCCTATTTTTCATTAATTAGATTTTACCATTTGAATTGCTGCTTTGTTGGTAAACACTATAAAATATAAGCAGCAGCTTAGTTGGTGTTTCTGAGTATTGCATGTTTTTGGACAGCCCAAAAATAATTTAAATCCCTGCCAACAGAAATGTAAGATTGACGAAAGTGTAAATTGTGTAAATTGGCCCTCGAGGCACAGAATTACAGATGAAAAAGTTGTCACTTCAACGATAATGGTTTTTGAGAAAACCATGAGTGATCTACACAAATGCTCCCTTGCTGAATTTGGAATGTGTTCTACTTTTCAGAAGTGTATAGTTATCCGATTTTTACCATTGTTTCACACCTGTCTCCACCACAATTTATAAGCAGGCCTGGATATTTTTTGTGGAAAAATATGAAAGCTTAAGCACCAAACATTTAAAAACCACTCCGCATTTTAGTGGCAGGGGAAGAGGGCAACACTTGGAGATTTTGACGCGCAGCAGATGAGGGGATAAAAGCACAAACGAAAATATAGTAATCTAGATTCGCTTATAAAGTTAGAGGTGGCAAAATTAATGTAACCAATATTTCCTAACCTAGAGGAAAGATTCAAAGGCATATAACCATTATAGAATGAATGTGAAGTCATTTAATTCTACTGGTTTAATGAAAAGTTCTAAAAGATACGCTACATCTTTTTTGAGCATATTGCTACATGCATGAATAAGTACAAGTGATAAATGACAGTTAACATCAACTGCGGTTTGTAGTCATCACATTTTTTTGTGATAAAAAGTACTAGTATTGAAAGTATTCTAAATAGTAATTTTTCATGCCTTTCTCCTATTTTCGAAATGAAATTAATACCAGGCTTCGGCAGTGATTTTGTATCTTCAGTTCATAACGGAATTTTAATACTTAGGTGTTACTAACCTTCTTAGATTTTCTGGTAAATTATTGCATCTATGCTGAGTAAAGCTCTTAAACTTTATCAATTTTCGTTTCCTTCTCTAGGTGGCATAGATCATGCTGTGTTAAATGAGTTACCTCCAGAGCTGGTGGAGGAAATTGAATCGAACATGCCACTTTGGGAACGTGTAAAAATGAACAAGCGAAAACGTACCACTGTTAATGAGAAGCCGAAGTATGCTGAGATCAGTTCTGATGAAGACAACGACAGTGAAGAAGCATTTGAATGTAAGTAGCATGCACTGCCTTGCTGATTTAAAGTGTGACTATGTTTTTAGTTTTTCCTCCACATATTTCCACTCTGAAGTCCTTCCAAAGTCGGTAGGCCATGTTGAGTAAATGAAGCTTTACGGTGCCCTCTGCTCCCTCATTCTGTACGAGACGTCTTATCCTGCAGGAAAAAAGCATTCAGGAGCATCTGTCAACTGTGCTTGGATTTGAGCATGGAGGTGGCAGGTAAGGTACTACATACAGAATTTTCACCAAGTGGATTTGGATTACATTTTGCAATCAGGGGAAAACATATAATGAAAATATTTGTGCTTGTTTTATTACTTCTTGTAACACTTTTTTTTCTGTTCTAAAATTTTATTGGCATTTAAATTAACATACCATAGTTCAAGGATTCATTAACCTTGCAAAATAGAAGATACACAATACAGTGCAATAGAATTCATTGTATTACAAAACATAGATCATAATAGGAGTACAAGCATGGACCTTTACCACCCAGCATAGTATATCACTAGGGTGACCAGAATTGTAAAGCCAAAAACCGGGACATTTCATGGAAATAGAAGGACTACAGTTTTACTTCAAGCGAGCGCACAGAATGACAGCGCTCCTCAGCACAGAAATACAGAACAGGTAGTTAGATCATACATAAAATGCAATTTTTAAACCCAGAAGCTTCCCTGTTAATTAAATTGCTTTCTAGAAACAACTGCCAAAAATCTGGGTCATCATGTAGGAAGCTGGCTCTGTATATAGCATACCAAAGTAAGGTACAATGTGCACAGGATAACATTGGGACTCTGCACCCGGCCGCCCTAGTGCCGCTGAGGGTGTTCTGAGAGTGCATCTTCGACCCTGGGAGAACCCTGGTTCTAACCCCAGAATATCAACTCCCACAAATAACTACTTACCTGTAAACCGATAACTCCATTTCCTCCCATAGGATTGCATTGACTGATTTTCTTAAATTGTTTTAAGTGTGGAGTTGGTTTGTATAAAAACTTGAAAAACTGCAAATGTACTAAAAGTGAATTACTTACCTTTTGTTTAGGAAATGTCTGTGTGATATCTAGGCATGTCACACTGATTAGCAAAAGTAATCTAAAAAGTAACGTGCACAGCAGTGGCGGCTGGTGGAAATTGAAAATGGTGAGTCGTAAGAACAAGGAAGGAATTATTTTGAGCGACCGAACCAGACGTTTATGATGGAGGTTGGGAGGTACCCATCCCCAAGAAAATTTTGAAATATTGATGTAATTTTCAGCATGATTTCTGTGATAACTGGACCAAAAATACAGTTCTTATTCTGGCTTCAGCCTGTCGCCCTCCCTCTAACCAGGGTGTGGTGTTACGGGCAGAGTTCCTGACTTTGGAACTGGGAAACCAGGTTCAGTTCTTGTTGTTGGCTGGGCAAATCACTTAAGACCGTATTCAACATTTTTTCACACAATGCAGCAAGACAACTTGCTGCACTGTGCTGCTTGAAAGGGCACGAATGTGCTATATCTATCTAGATATTGACCATTCTTCTCTTTCTTTACGCTGGTGCACTTTTGGCTGCCTAGCACCAACACAGGCATCTTGCATCATGGCGCAAGTGTGCCTGCGTTGTAGGCATGATTGTTTTTGTGCAGGAAGGGACACCTTCCTGCACAAAAAAACAATTATTTGAGGCTTTTTCCTCTTTTTATGTGTGCTACAGAATGAGGCGCACGTAGAAAGAGGAGGAAATGTGGAAAAATAAAGACATTTCTCCTCGTTACGCCTCCCCTCGGAAGGTGTAGCATTTTGACGCATTCCCTGGTGTACCACTCGGGGTTAATTTTGGAATGCGGCAAAATCCAATGGGTGGATGCATGCGAACACTCAAGGTCCACCAATGGAACGCCTCCCTGTGGCAGAATAATGCAAGGCAGCAGCTTGCGCTGCCTTGTGTTACTCCAGATTTACCAAGCACCGCAGGACCACACAAGGTGGTCTTGTGTGGCTTGGTAAATCTCAATTAGGTTTTGCGCCATCCTTGTGTTATCATGGGTGGCACAGGGAGGGACACTAAAGTTTGATAACCATGCCCCTTGATTTCCAATGTGCCTATAAAAAATGAATGTGACCTTGTATAATGTAATTGGTGCTCATGTAAAGCACATCACCTTCAAGTTGAGCTTACGCTATATAAAAACTGCACAAAGAGGTTAAAAAGAAATATAGATAACCATTTATCGGCTGATTTATGCTAGGTGAAACCAGAAAATCTGGATGAATCACAGCTGCCCCACTTAAATTGTGTGATCTTAGGCAAATAATTTATTTGACCAAAACTCAATTTTCTTCACTATCACATGTGAAAGCACTTTCAAATATCAAAGTACCAGTTGTACAAAAACCTATTGTGTTTGATTTATTAGACTATTATGTTGATCTATAATAATCTGGCCCTAATACAGGGTTTACATGATTTTTTGCCTTGCCGCATAGTTCACTAAAGGTTCATGTTTAAAAACTATCTATCACTTTTAAAAAAGCTGTTCAGTGCAGTGCAATGATGTGACGCATTAATGTAAAAGCTTTCATATGTTGAAGAAAAAGAGGTTTTTTTAAAAATGATGAAGACATCGTAAATTTTAGGTGGATTGTTGTATGCACTGCTGCTTCTACTAGAGAGAAAGAGAGGGAGAGCAAATAGCAGGTAAAAGAAGAGTGACTGGATAAAGGCAGTGAAGAAAAGGAAGGAAAAAGGGGGAGGAAGGGGAAAAGGGAGGGAAAGTGAACCCGACCATGAAGGAGAGACAAGACAAGCCAAGACTACTCACCCCAATTATCTTATCGTCGGGATGGTGTCGTAGATGGAGGCACTGCACACCAACACGCTGTGCCGCTTTCTTTCTACAAGGCCAAGCTGTCAGCACCTGAAAAATCCTCTCGCTGCAGAGAGCCATAAGTTTAGTTTCACTGCCCTCTTGCAAAGTTTGCAACCCCTCCCCTTCTCAACGCGTCACCCTGTGACGACTTGGGAAAGGGAGGGGTGGTTACAGGCAGCTCCCAATAGCAGGGCTAATACTCTGCACGCCCGGGGCTGCTTCAGAATGCGACGCTTCATTGCGTCATTTGTGGGCAGTCTCTGGGGACCCCAAATATTGCAGAACGGTGCTCAGAGCATGTCAGCCCATAGTCTGCGTAACATAAACTGTGGCCACCTGGCACATGCGCACTCACATATAAGCCTAATTAAAACTGACTGACTTCCGTTTTCAAGAATGGACGGTATGCAGGCATTGTAATGTAAACGGGATCGG